>OZ005654.1:135546492-136152409 GCA_963930645.1 Salticus scenicus
CAACTTTTTCAAAGTAGCTATATGTATATAAACACTCTATAAGATGTCCTTTCGTATGAATTATTTGGTTAGTTCAGGAAAATTGATAGGCGCATAGCTCAATTTCAGGTCTCGGAATTGTGTTCCTTAAAAACGGCTCTACGAATTTTTTCAGACTCGCCATATCATCCCCCCCCCTTTCCTTAAATGGGATACGGACAAAAGCCCCAGTGAACAAAATCTCCACCGTCAGTGCCTGATTTAAGGTAGGGCATTCGGGGCACGTGCCCTGTACCCTCACAGTGAAGAGGCCCCCCAAGAAATTCCATCATACATTTTAAAAAATAGTTAAAATGAAAAATTTCTAAATTTTGCTATTAATGATCGTTGTTTTTTGTTTTTCATCAATGGATGGAGGAATTACAGCGCTGTTTTATAAATCGGCGTTGATGATCTTTCAAGGAAACTATCAACTCATCGGAAAAATTGCAATATTTTCGCTAAACGCAAATAAAACTGCATGCTACCAATACTTTCATTCCAAACTTTCACTAAGGCTAACAAAATCCGAGGCACGTACCGTAATGCCGATACACGGGGGCCACGTACGTTGATCCGATGGACAAGTGACGGATCTTGTTTAGCCAAACTCTTACCAACATAATGAAAAGTGAACTTAATTTTTAGATGGCTGAATCGGAAATAAGCGTTTTTTTTTTTTTTTGTTTGTTTGTTGTAATATTAAAATACGGGGAAAAGGGCCCATCGAACATGAGTGCCCTGGGCTTCCAAGTGATTAAATCGGTCCCTGCTTCCCGGACAAAAATCCCATTGGGCAAAAGCCCCGCCTACACCGGACATAAGCCCCGCGGACAAAAGCCCTATGCATCAAAAGTGATATTTTGGATAATATTAACATTTCAAAATTAATTAAACTCCTGATAAGATAAATTATAAAATAAAATCTGCTACATTTTTTACTAGAAACTCGTTATGGTTAACCATATTTCATTAAAGCTACAGTCGGTAGCAAAAGTATCTGAGCATGTCTGTCTGTCTATCTGTCTGTCTGTGAGAAATGTCTTGTGCAAGCTAAAGCTCCGGCGCTAATGGTTGCAGCTCCTCGAAGCCGGTGTCGACAGACGCAGAATTTCTTCATCTCGACATCGCGATAATTTGCTAAGCGATGCGACCCTAATTAGCGGATATATTAATTAAAACGTTGAGCTATGTCGATCGAAAAATGATATTCTTACGGAAAAAGTGGAAAATAAATTAAAAATATCAGTCGTACCGTTACAAATAAGGTATCAAATTAAAGGGCCAATTTTTCTGAATCCGACGGTTTAAAGAGCTTATCGATCGGACAATTAGATTTTTTAAAATTAGCTTAAGTATTAAAAAAAAGGTGGCAACAAAGCACAAGAGTTTTAATTTTGCAGACGACTGTCTAGACGGGTCTACGTCAAAACATCGCTGAGGAAAAACATCGCCCGTCAAAACATTGCTTGTCAAAACGTCGTCATGTCAATAACATCGTCAATTAAAAAACATAGCCAAGCAAAAACTTTTATACTGATTTGACTAGACATTGGAATGAAACTTTCTAAACTCTTATTTTTTACTTCCATTACCCTACTACTGTAGGTAATGGAAGTATTGTATTTGGTCCAAAAATTAGATATCGAGATTTCACCTGATTTACACGTTTTAAGGTTCTCTGAGTCAAAAAAAGTTGTTTTTGGCAATTGGTCAATGTGTGTGTGTATGTATGTGTGGAATCTTCTGGCTATCATATCATATAAAAAAAAATGACCGTGTGTCTGTCTGTGTGTGTGTTACCAGCATTTTATAGACGTTGTATCGCATGAACCACTGGACGGAATTCAACCAAACTCGATATTTAGTAAAAAACTTAATTTGGTGCTTATTATCTTTTGGGATATATCGCCCAAAAGATGGCGCTACTAACAAGGAAACATTCAAAAGGTGTCATCTTTAAAAAGTATTGAAAAAAATATATGTGTTTCTATTCTTCATAAAACACCAGAAAATGAAAAAATTATCGGCTGAAATTAATTACAGCGACCACAAAATTTTTTCAAAGTTAAGCATATTTGGCGATTTCACACTGCTAGGCGATTGATTTTGAGTACTTGGCGGAAAAGAAAAACACGGTTCTGTTCGTACACGGCAATCTCGGTGCTAGCAAAGCAAACGTATCGCCTAATAGCGTTAAATCGCCAAATATGCTTAATTTTGATAATTTTTTTGTGGTCGCTGTAATTAATTTCAGCCGATAATTTTTTCATTTTCTGGTGTTTTAGGAAGAGTAGAATCACATATATTTTTTTAAATACTTTTTGAGAATGACACTTTTTGAATGTTTCCTTGTAAGTTATAATTTCCTTTATTTATTTATTAAATTATATTTCAGCTTATATAGCGTGTAAATGCACTAAATTTGACACGTGGAATGGATGTTGTGCAAAACTATACAAATTAAATTTGAATGCACATTGGCCGATCAGTAATACTTCTATGTTGTAACTTAATCCCTTTTACTAGAAAGCAATATCTCAACTTCTATCATATATAAATGCACTGAATTTGGTATGTGAGATGTGCATGTAAAACTAGACTGATTGAATTTGGGTGCACGTCGGTCGTCAGATGACGCTTATATGCTGCATTATTTTCTATTCACGATAAGGCTATAACTCAGATTTTACGTGATATAAAAGGGCAAAACTTGGTGTGTGAGATATATGTTACAAAATCTTACGCTGATTGAATTTGGGCGTATATCGTCCGAAAGGTGGCGCTGCTGTTATTTTTCTCTATGAATTTTGGTGCAATTCTTAACAACAGTTACTGAGACACAACCATTTGGAAATTTGCAGAAATTAAAAGCAGCACCACCTGTCGGGCGATGTATAACCAAAATGAATCGGCAAAGTTGAATAATTTATGTATCACATACCGATTTCGTGCATTTATGCAATATAGAAACTGAGATATAGCCTTTCTGTAAACGAAATTAAATTGCAGTATAGTGGCGCCATCTGCAGTGATAAGCACTTATACTGAATCAGCATAGTTTTTCATTTAATTCGTCTCACATACGAAATTTGGTGCATTTGAATATCACAGAAACTGAGATATTGCCCTCCCATAAACGGAATTAAATTTCAGCACAGCATTGCCTCGTAGCGGCCGATATACACACAAATTGAATCAGTATAGTGTTACATAATACTTATCTCATATACTAAGTTTGTTACGTTTATATACCATAGAAGCTGAGCTATAGCCTTCCTTTAAATAAAGAAAATTGCAACCTAACAGCGTCACCTATAAGGCGATATGTCTCAAAGCAAATCAACACCAATTTAAGTCACGGTCTAACCAAATACCAAGCTTCGTTAAAATTTTGTGTTTTGATTCTCTAGACACAAAGTTTACTGTCATATCATAAACATAACAGATATATAGATATATTTTCTGAAAAAGAATGGATCCTTTTCAGAACATCTTAAAACGTGTAACGTTATCAAAAAACAGAATACGGGAATTTTCATGAATTCAATTCCTTTTTCTTATATATATATATACTAGCAGACCCGGCCACGCGTTGCTGTGGCTATGTTATACGTTGAATTATAATGTAGTAAAATATTCAATATATTAAAATTATTATTTACGAATAAAGACCATCCTTGATAACATCCTTGATCTTAGCAGACTTAGCCCGCTTCGCTGGTCCCTATTTTTAAATGATTCACTATAATTAAAGAATTCTCAAAATTGCATTAATTTTTAACATGTGAAAAAAAAAGAGAAAAAAAAAAATCTGATCGGGAAAAATGTTCGACACTCATAATGAATCCATATATTATCGAAAGGAAAATGATATAAAATACAAAAAAATCTTCTCTCATTGGTGGAATAATCTGTTCGGACCCCCACTGCCTGCGGCAGTGTATACCTGCGCAAACCATGCGCACCGTTTCTTCATCCACCGTTCCCGCCCTTCTTAATAACTCTATACTTTCGAAAATATCCGCAATCGATTTATCGGGCCTTAAAACTTAATAATACTAATTTTCAAAGTTCTAACTCTTATTTCTATTATTTTGCCCCTTTGCCCTCCCCCCTCCCACTATTCTAAATAATTTTACAAATTCGAAAATATCTACAGTTTATTTGTAGGTGTCAAAAACCTGTATGCACCAATTTGAACGATTTAACTATATTTTTATTTTTTGCCCCTCTGCCCCCCTTCCCGCTCCTCCTAATAAATTTACAAATTCGAAAATATCCGCAATCGATTTGTTGGTATCAAAAATTCTATGCACCAATTTTGAATGATCTAACTCCATTTTTATATTTTGCTCCTCTGCCCCCCCCCCTTTCCCGCTCCTCTTAATAATTTTACAAATTCGAAAATATCTGCAATCGATTTGTACGTATCAAAAACTTCTATGTACCAATTTTTAGCGATGTAACTCTATTTTTATTTTTTTGCCCCTCCGCCCCCTTACCCGCCCCTCCTAATAACTTTACACTTTCGAAAATATCCTCATTCGATTTGCAGGCCTCTAAAACCTCTCTATACCAATTTTGAACAGTCTATCTGCATTTCTATTTTTTTTTTTTTTTTTGGTTGTTGTTGTTTGTTTGTTTGTTTGTGAAATCACGTTTTGGCCCCTCCCCCCCCACCTTTTGGGAGGCGAATTTTGCAATAAAAACTATCCTATCTCTCAAGTTGGACCAAATTGCACACAGTGTCCAAATTTCATTAAAATCGGCTCATTAGTTTAGGAGTTCATCGCGGACAAACATAATAAATTTTATATATAAAGATATATATATATATATATTATATTAAATTATAAAGTTTTGATCAATGAAGCACAAATAAGTAAAAAACAGGATTAATTTCACTGTATTATCTTCATTATAATATGAATTCAATTTACACTTCAGTCTAAGTAACACGTGGCCGGCTATGCTAACACCAAAAATTTAAAAAGTGGAAATAATTGAATTATACGAAATTTATTAATAGGTTAAAAAGTTGAAGATTCTTTGTGTAGATGGCAGCACCAAATATATTTCAGCTTTCATTTCAACCCAGTCGAAAGGTATCGACATCTGTTAAGTGGAAATAATTGAATTATACGAAATTTATTAATAGGTTAAAAAGTTGAAGATTCTTTGTGTAGATGGCAGCACCAAATATATTTCAGCTTTCATTTCAACCCAGTCGAAAGGTATCGACATCTGTTAAGTGGAAATAATTGAATTATACGAAATTTATTAATAGGTTAAAAAGTTGAAGATTCTTTGTGTAGATGGCAGCACCAAATATATTTCAGCTTTCATTTCAACCCAGTCGAAAGGTATCGACATCTGTTAGAATCATTTGGAGTTAACAGATAATTGTGACTGTCAAATAATAACAGACAAATAATTAGCAATAAATTAAAATTGCGACTATAATTTGAGATTTAAACTATCCTATCTCTCAAGTTGGATCGAACTGCACATGGTGTGCGAATTTTATTATAATCGGTTAAGTGGTTTAGGAGTCCATTGAGGACAAACATTGTGACACGAGATTTATATATATTAAGATATATATATGAAAATAAGTATGGCCATCTCAAAACTTATTCTGTACCATTTTATAAAAAAGAGTCAATTACGTTTGACATGCACAAAGATTTAATCCAACATAGCTTCTCACAATTAACATTTTATATAAATAATTTAGTACAATTTTCACCAACAGATGCTGAGATATATGCAACTGCGAAATCGCAAAAAATAATAGCAGCGCCACTTTCCGGCCGATGTATACCAAAATCCAGTAAGCGTGTTTTTTTTTTTCATAATTATATATTTAATACACTAAGTTTGTCACGGTTATATTATATATCATAGGAATAGAATTTTAGCTTTCTTGTAAACAAGAAATATTGCGACACAGTCGCGCCATCTATCGTCCATTATGCAGCCAAATTGAATCAGCATAGTTTTACATAATATTCATCTCAAATATCAAGTGTTGTGCATTTATTCACTATAGAAGTTGAGATGTACCGTTTCAATATGCGTTCCTTGAAACAGGATTACATTGCAGCATATTAGTGCCACCTGTCAGTCGATATGCACCCAAATTGAATCAGCAGTCTTACACAATGTACAATTCATTCACTAAGTTTGATACACTATAGAAGCTGAGCTACAGTTTTCCCTTAACATGGCTGTGCTATCTGTTGAGTGATATATCTGAAAAAATAATCAGCACCAATTTAAGTTCCAACCAAATATTAAGTTCGGTTAAATTCTGACCTTTGTTTCGTAAGATACAGCCAGGCCCTGATTACCCAATAGGCACGAGAAGCATGTGCTTCCCCTGGAAAATTTTGAAACGGCTCCAAATTAAGCAAAAAATGGGCCCCGAATTGCAAGCTTGTGGTCTAAAAGCATTGTCTGATTATAAAACGTCACAGTCGTACCTGACTGCTCAACTACCATTTCTAGATTGTATAGGATATATGCTAATAAAGCTTTTGCACATTCATTTATATTGGAATAATTTCATATATTGTGGTGAATATAGGCTTTCACCAGTTTATATCTTGGTATAAAAATCAATTGAATTTGCTTGTGTATGTTTTAAGCGAATTTACTTGTCCTCAGTTCCAGGTAACTACAAAATTTAATGAAAAATTTATAAATTTTTCAAGATGTTTGTATGAGTCTTTAGACCAAGAAGTCAGTGGGGCCCCCCAAATGGATTTGTGCTTCCCCTCAATTGTAAGGTTAATCGGGCCCTGGATACAGCATTCACAATGTTTAGCTAAAACACACAGACACACATTTTCTAAATTTAGCCGAATCTTGTTCCTGACATCTCAAAATGTGTAAATTCATTGAAAATCAGAAATCGGAAATTTTTACCAATCCTATACTTTCTTCCTATGCATGGAGATAAAAGCAATAAATTCATAAAATTCAAAAGTAAGCAGTCAGTTATAGTTAACTGTAAGGCATTACTTCAGATAAAAAATATGACAGCAAATTACAGCTGACATAATCATAAAACAGAAATCACAAAATAAATAAATAAAACAGAGCTTTTCTTTTCTTTTTTTTTCTTTCTTTTTTTTTAAACAAATGAAGCTACTGTGTTAGTATTTAGAAAGAACAGATACGAAAAAACTTCAAAGTTAAATAATTAAATTGTAAAATCTGCAATTTTTAACTTAGAAGCTTGATTTTCACAGCATTTGGTCAAATCATAGAAATAGCCAGATTTACAAATCTTTGAAAAAATTGGAACAATTCTATGCTATTTACGGCGTTCTTAATTTTACCCCAATACCTTAAAGAATAAAATGTAATTATCTTTTATTCCAGACAAGGTCATAACATCGCCGGAAAAACACAAAACGAAGTCAAATTTCATATTTTAATAATTTTTATAACTGTAATAAAAAATTCGAAAATCAAGCTCCGAAGTGCATCATGAGGGGACTTCCGTGTAGTTTTTTTTTTTTTGCTGACATCCGTTTGTCCACAAAGAGACCGACATACACACAAAACTAGTTGCCATAGGTGGACTCTGCTCAGTTCCCCATCATATATATGTTCTCATAAATTTCTAGTGCGAGACATATTATAATCATGTTAAAACAAATGAATTTGACCAAAGCTTGATACAGTGACAGAATGAAATCCCCGCCTAACAGCCTATCCACCGTTCACTTCGATAGATTTATCTCATTCTAATCTATTAATTTATTTTATCAGGGTCGATTCCGTTGTTTAGTTTTCATGCTACTGTTTCCAATGCAATAATCCTCAAAATTCATATTTATATGAAAAATTTACAATTTCGATATGTTGATAAAATCGTAAATTACGAATAATTTACGAAATTTTCCTATTAGAATATTTGTATTCAATCATGTTCAAACAAATATCATAAATGTAATTTTGAAGTTGTCTAATGTCTTTATGATCCTCAAAATGGAAGTTTATGCTCAATTTTGCCTTATTCTGACATGTTAAGTAAATCGTAAATTCCAAATAACTTACGAATTTTTTAAAATGGAAAAATCATAGTCTATGATATTCATGCCAATATCCTAAATAATATTTCGAAAGTGGTTTGACATCTTTACGATGAAAATATCCCTCAAGATTGACGTTTATGTGAAATTTTGCTCTATTCTGCCATGTT
This sequence comes from Salticus scenicus, assembly GCA_963930645.1. Lineage (NCBI taxonomy): Eukaryota > Metazoa > Arthropoda > Arachnida > Araneae > Salticidae > Salticus > Salticus scenicus. Next base: position 135,554,729 of record OZ005654.1, read on the forward strand.
AAGAAATTCGTAAATTTCCAGTAACTTACGAAATTTTTATATTGGAAAATTCATAGTTATTAATATTCATGCCAGTGTCCTAAATAATATTTCAAATGTAGTCTGACATCTTTACGATTAAAATATCGCTCAAAATTGACGTTTATGTGAAATTTTGCCCTATACTGCCATGTTAAGAAATTCGTAAATTTCCAATAACTTGCGAAATTTTCAAAGTAGCATATTTATAGTTACTGATGTTCATTCCGGCATCAAAACTGATATTTTAAAACTGGTCTGACATTTTTACAGTAAAAAGTTTCCATTTAATGCACGTTTAAATGAATTTTTGTCCTATTCTCCCATGTTAAGAAAATCGTAAATTTCTAATAACTTACGAAGTTTTTTAATTCGAATGTTCCAAATAAATAGAGTTCTTGCCAGTATTGAAAGTAATATTTTAAAACTGATTTGACCTCTCTGCGATTATTTGTTCGTGAGATATCGTGTAAACAGACTAACAAACTAACGGACTGACCCACTGACCCACTAACAGGCACCCTACAGACAGACACCATACAAATTTTGTTATTTTCGGATTCCTCACACCTGAAAACGTATAAAAATGTCAAAAAACCGAGGTCGAAATTTTTCACGATTACCAAAGCTCCCCATACCTATAATATGATGGGTACTAAAAATAGACACTTTTTATTACATGTAGAAATAAAACTTATTCTTTGGCGATGTTTCTGTCCGCCATGTTATTGGCACGGCTAGAACTACTATCATATAGAGATGCGTTAACTTGGCCCCCCCACTTTCGAGTTTTTAAATTTCAAATACATCAGGAATTAGCTCTCAATTAGCTCTAATTTGCTCTCTAATATTAGAATTTGCTCTGGGTATGGAATCGAGATATAACAAGTTTAAAGGTGGGGGGGCCAAGTTAACGCTAGCCCCCCCCACATTCGAAATTTTAAATTTCAAGAACGTCAGGAATTAGCTCTCAATTAGCTCTAATTTGCTCTCTAATATTAGAATTTGCTCCGGCTTTGTTAACGAGATATTTCAATTTAAAAGAAAGGGGGGAAGGAAGGGGGGGAAAGCAAAATTGCAGATATCGAAATTTCAAATACGTCAAATTTTAGCTCTCAATTAGCTCTATTTTGCTCTCTAATATTAGAATTCTATCTGAGTAAGTTATCTAGATATATCAGTTTGTTTGTGGGGTGGGGGGGCTAAGTTAACGCTGGTACACCCGACTCCCTATTACAAATAAAAAAATTTCGGTAGTGCCAATATTTAGCTCTCAATTAGCTCTAATTTGCTCTCTAATATCAGAATTTGCTCCGGCTTCGTTAACGAGATATTTCAATTTAAAGGAAAGGGGGGAAGGAAGGGGGGAAAGCAAAATTACAGATATCGGAATTTCAAATATGCCAAATTTTAGCTCTCAATTAGCTCTAATTTGCTCTCTAATATTAGAATTCGCTCTGGGTTAGGTATCGAGATATATCATATTTTTGGTTTTGTGGGGGGGCTAAGTTAACGCTAGTACACCCGACTCCCTATCACAACTAAAAAATTTTTGGTAGTGCCAATATTTAGCTCTCAATTAGCTCTAATTTGCTCTCTAATATCAGAATTTGCTCGGGCTTCGTTAACGAGATATTTCAATTTAAAGGAAAGGGGGGGGGAGGAAGGGGGAAAGCAAAATTGCAGATATCGGAATTTCAAATATGCCAAATTTTAGCTCTCAATTAGCTCTAATTTGCTCTCTAATATTAGAATTCGCTCTGGGTTAGGTATCGAGATATATCATATTTTTGGTTTTGTGGGGGGGCTAAGTTAACGCTAGTACACCCGACTCCCTATCACATATAAAAAAATTTCCGTAGTGCCAATATTTAGCTCTCAATTAGCTCTAATTTGCTCTCTAATATCAGAATTTGCTCCGGCTTCGTTAACGAGATATTTAAATTTAAAGGAAAGGGGGGAAGGAAGGGGGGAAAGCAAAATTACATATTTCGAAATTTCAAATATGCCAAATTTTAGCTCTTAATTAGCTCTAATTTGCTCTCTAATATTAGAATTCGCTCTGGGTTAGGTATCGAGATATATCATATTTTGTGGGAGGCTAAGTTAACGCTAGTACACCCGACTCCCTATCTTAATTAGTCTTAATTTGCTCTTAGGCTTAATTAGTCTTAATAGCTCTTAATTAGTCTTAATTTTCTCTCTAATGTTACAATTTGCCCCGGCTATGTTAATAAAATATTTTAATTTTAAGGAAAGGGCGGAAAGCAAATTTTTAAATATGGAAATTTGAAACATGCCAAAATTTAGCTCTTAGCAAACTGTAAATTAATAAAATTAAAATGTTTTGATTCTTTTAAAATATGCAATAATCAGGTGAATGAAAAAGCCGACAATACGAAATTTTATTAATATCAATAATGTTTTATATGGATTAATGTCTGCATAATTTAGTTTAAAAAAAAAAAAAAAAAAAAAATCCATATCTAATATCTAATGATTTATAATCTGAGAAACAGCATCATGTTGAAATCCATTAGCTATAGCATGGTAAATTGGAAAATGGAATGTACTTTGCACATGCACATTATTACAAATCCTTTTGCATTTTAAACATTTTTGTCTTTTACATTCAATAATTTAATATGTGATTTGGAAAAAAAAAATCATACAATAATAATTCTAAGATTTGAAAAAAAAAACTTTTTATATACCATGTTTTTAAATTTTCTGTTGAATCATATAAAATTGACACATTACCAGAATAATTACAAATGCATTGTCATCGTGTTCTCAGCTATTCTTAAAGTTTCAAATTTTCAGCTAGTCGGAAAGTTAGCCAAAAAGCGATTGCGAGATTTGTGCTGCACAGACAAGAAAGCAAGTTCAAAGCAATACTAAAAAAAAAAAAAAAAAAAAAAAAGTTGGTTTTAAAAATAAAATGATAATCCTTTAAGAACAACATATATTAGCATCATAAACTACATTAGCACTTTATCAATGCGTAAAAAAATTTTTTTTTGTTATAATGACGTCAATTTTTGTGAGATGCCTAATTTAACTTTTTATAAATTTTTAATGTTCATGTTTAATTAAACATATTTATTTTTACATAAAAAAAAAAAAAAAAAAAAAAAAAAAAAGAACTTTTTTTCTTTTTTGTGGGGGGGGGGGGGGGCAACAATTAAATTATAGTTAATATTTGAATGACTAATTTTAAAGCAAATAGGAGAATATTATTTTCATATTTTAATTAATGAAAAGAAAACTAATCAAAAATTCGAAAATCGGGCTTCGAGGCATTGCGTTGTCATCGTGATCTGAGCTATTCTAAAAGTTTTAAATGTCCAGTTAGTCGGGAAGTTATTTAAATATCGATTGCAAGATTTGTATTGGACAAACAAACAAGAAATCGAGTTAATATAAACATGGTAAAAAGAATCACTAATTTTGTTCGTCTTTTTTTTTTTAGCTTACATTCTGTGTCATAAACCTTCTGCCGAATCCGGGTTAAAAACGGAAAGAGGGGAAAATAAATTAGAAATATCAGTCCTACCGTTAGAAATCCAGTATCAAATGAAAGGGGCGGAAACAGTTTTTCGTTACGACTATTAGAATTTTTAAAATTTACTAATGTATGAAATTTAAGTGACAACACTTCATTTTAATCTTTTCATAATTTCTAGTGCGAATCACGCTAATAAAAAAAGTCTTTAATTTAAAACTTTATTTTTATATTTTATTATTAAAGACTTTTTTTTTTTAATCTTACATTCTCTGCCATAAAACGTCTGCCGAATCCGGGTTAAAAATGAAAAAAGTGTTAATAAAAAAATGTTGCTCTCATCTAATTCATTTTTTTTAAAGATTTTTCTTATAAAATGTATTTTTATTTGTACATATTAATTGGATGTTACGTTATAATTGCTCAAGTCTGTAGAAAATAAATTAGAAATATCAGTTCTATCGTTACAAATTCCGTACCAAATGAAAGGAACGATTTTTCTGAATCCAAGGGTGCAAACAGTCTTTTGACACGACAATTAGTTTTCTTTAAATTAACTAAACTATGAAATGTAAGCTACAAAGCTTCATTTTAATTTCTTTCAGTCACTTTAAAAAGTAAGTGGCTCGTTACAAATTCGATACCAAATGAAAGGGGCATTTTTTCTGAATCTAGGAGCAGTTTTCCCACACGACAATTAATTTTTTTTTAATTAAGTAAAGTATGAAATTTAGGTGGCAACACTCCATTTTTAACTTTTCATACTTTTAAGTGCAAATCACGCGAATAGAAAAAGTTTTTTTTATTATTATTATTACATTTTATTTTATTTACTTTATAAATGAAACCTTTAAAAACCAAATCCATATAAATCGCTCAAAAACTTGCTTCAGGTCCCTGATGCCTTCGGTTGCGTTTTTTTCACCCACAATATTTCGAGTAATTGATAGGAATCCCACTCCAAATGTAGTGGTACAATATGTTATGAAGTTTAATTTCCTGTCAAAAGAAAAAAAAAAGATCCATTAGCAAACGAACGGTATTTTATAGCACCTTATAGCGTATTCAATGAAATAAAAATTCGGTTTCGAAGTGCACTTATAGACGTTGCAGACGGTATCGTGCGGTAGATTTTTCTGGAGACATTTGACAGAGGGAAAGGCAGAAGCTATTACGGTTTTATTAAAAATCTACTAGAATAATCTAAATAAGCATTTACAATAGAGAACAGCGATACTATAGGACCTCGTTGGCGAACTCTGAAATTTAAACAATAGCTGGGACATTTCTAGCCAATGACATTGCTTATGCAATAGTGTCGTGACAGCTATATTTTTACTTCCATTACCCATCTATCGTAGATAATGGAAGTATTGTATTCGGTCCAAAAATTCGGTATCACGTTTTCACCTGATTTATACGTTTTAAGATCTTCTGAGTAAAAAAATTCACTTTTTGGAAACTGGTCAGTGTGTGTGTGTGTGAAGGGGGGGGGGGTTCTTCTGGTTATCATATCTCCGATAAAGATAGAACTACGGAACTTCAGAATTGAGGCATGGCTGTTGTACAGATGATTTTTCCAAATTTTGGGGGAAATTGGAAAATCGGAAGTGGAACATAGGAAACCGGAAGTGGGATCGCAAGTCTGTATCTAAAAAACGGCTCGAACGATTTTCTTCAAAGTTGCTACATAAACACTCTATTAGATGCCTTTTTCAATGATATAGTTGGTTTATTCAGAAAAATTAATAGCCGTTCTGTATAAATAGCTCAAATTCTGGTCTCGCAAGTGCGTTCTTTAAAAACCGTTCTACGGATTTTTCTCAAACTTGCCATAATAACTCCCTTTTAAATATCCTTTTGTAGGTAATTATTGATTTCTTGTCAATAACTAAGTATGCCAAATTTTGGTAAATGTTGGTATCTCAAAACCGGCTCTAACGATTTTCTTGAAAATTACTACAAAAATCCATTTAAGATATCGTTACTCATGTACTACGTGGTTATTACACCAAAATTAAAAGTCATACTAATTAGGTAGATCCGTTTTAGATTTCGGAAATTGGTGTTTCAAAAAATAACTGTACAAATTTTGCTTTCTTTTTTTTTTTACTCACTATGTATACTTTTTCTTTATATGTCTTTAGATGTGTATAAAATTTCTCTTACCGGAAAATTTTTTGGTGTCAACTTCGTTAGGTCAATTTTATGTCCTCTGGTCACATTATTTCCAAAAAATGAATATAATACATTTAATAGTAGGTAAAAAAAGTCATGTGATTGTTTTACACCAGATTTTTTTCATGGCAAAATGACAAAAACGATTAAAACTCACCCAGAAATTCCACTGCCTTCTAGATAGAGGAAACGCTCCCTTCGCGCTTTTATAGAAAACTACCTTAAAGTCACTTTATTTGTTTATTTATCGCTCCTTTAGCGAGTTTTATAAATTAGGAAAAAGCGTTTGTTTACAAATTATTCCGTTCGTATCATGAAATGACACAGTACCAAAGCTAAGAATATACAGAAAAATGTGCATATTAATTAAGGGAAAAAACAACAACAACATATAATTTACTAAGTAGAATTACACATACAATTCATGGTACTTTCTTATATACAGGGTAGGGTGATTATAAAAAAAACTACCCCGATATATGAGACCATAGCTGTCATACCATTCACAGTAACTGAATAAAATTTTGGTGGAAGGTACGTTGAGGTATGCGCTCAAGAATTACTATATAAAAAACAACATTTAAACTCTAACAGTTACGGTTACAGTGACAAAATTTCAAAAATTTCAAATGACAACACCTACTTTTTTTTTATTGAAATGGAATCTCCATAGCAAAAAACCATAAACAGCGTTGGAACGGTACCTGTAACATGAAAATCGTCAGCGCTAGCAGGCTAAGGGAAAAAAAAAAACTGTTATGTGCCTACCAGAGCACGACTTTCATTTTTTTTAATGACGTCACATTCCACACTGAGTCTTTGGATCAGAATAAAGTCTACTGATACTGCTTCGAAACGAAAAGAAGAGATCACGGTATCCTTAATTTCTTGTAAGGCGACTGAATAAAGGCTTTAATTTCGTTGTTAGTTGTAAGACGCCGTCATGACTGACATCATTGCAGTACGTGAAAAGTAAGGCATTGTGAAATGTGAATCAAAATCGATTTTGATGATGATGATGAGGATGTTTCCCAATAAGCGGCATATTGTTCACAGAGCAAGAAAGCAAGATAAACATCACGCATTTCACAATGCCTTATTTTTCACTTAGTGGAATGACGTCAGTCATGACGGTGTCTTACGACTAACAAAGAAATTAAAACCCTAATTCAGTAGACCTACATTAAATTAAGGATACCATGGTTACAGCGTCTAGAATAAACAGTGTGGCAATCGCCTATAACCGTGATGTTAAAATGATGCTACAAAAATTAAGCTTACCCAGATGTCGCTGTGATCGAAGCTATTGCTCAAATCGAAGACCTGATTGGCTTTTCCCAGTTTCGTCAGTTTAATCACGTGATCTAAGCATATAATTAACCAATAGGGAGTCTCGGTTTTGTTGTCGTGACCCTAGCTTCGATTACAATGACATCTGGTGGCAGGCTTAATTTTTTTAGTACAATTTTATTCGCCGCTTTCCACACTGTTTATTCTAGACGCTGCACCATGGTCTCTTCTTCTCGTTTCGAAGTAGAATCAGTAGACTTTAGTGAGAGACGAAGACACAGCGTGAAATTTGATGTCATTAAGAAAATGAAAGTCGTGCTCTGGTAGGCACATCACAGCTGTTTTCTCTTTTTTTTCTTAGTGGTGATTTTCATGCTAGAGGTACCGTTCCAACACTATTTATGATTTTTTGCTATGGAGGTCCCATTCCAATAAAAAAAAATGGTGTTGCCATTTTAAATTTTCGAAATTTTGTCACTGTAAACGTAACTGTTAGAATTTAACTGCTGTTTTTTATATAATTCTTGAGCGCATACCCTAAAATACCTTCTACCAAATTTTTATTCAGTTTTTCGGAACGGTATGGTAGCTATGGTCTCATATATCGGGGTAGTTTTTTTATAATGACCCTGTACATTATTTACAATATTTAAAAAAAAAAATCCAATTTGCCGTTAGCTGACCTCCAAACCCTCATTCAGTGTCCTTTACATATCTGATGAGGGAACCAGTCAGACAAAGCATTAGACTAGTATGCATGAAAACTAGTGTACATGAACGTTTTGCGTACATGAAAAAAAAAATCACGGAATACCCCCTATCTCAAAAATGCATGAAATTACATATTGCAGCAATTAGTAATACGCACGTCTGTACGCTTCGCGTATATGAAAACAAAGAAAAAAAATCACGGAATACCCCTATTTTAAAATGCATGAATATCAAATATGCATGAAATTACATACTGCAGCAATTAGTAATACGCACGTCTGTACGCTTCGCGTACATTAAAAAAAATACTTCTATCTCAAAATGCATGAAATTACATATTGCAGCAATCAGTAATAGACACGTCTGTACTCTTCGCGTACGTGCAAGCTAAAAAAAAATCACAGAATACCCCTATCTCAAAATGCAACAATATGCATGAAATTACATATTGTTGCAATTAGTAATACGCACGTCTGTACGCTTCGTGTACATGAAAAAATGCATTTTAAAATTAAATAATCAAAATAAAATATTAAAATTAAACTAAGAGCAAAATAAACAGAAATAACAAAAATAATAAGAGCAAACTCTAAAAGATGCTTTTGGCTGCTATGCGCATAACGCCAAGCGTGAATTCTCGCCAAACTCACTTAGCTCCATAGGGATTTTCCGCTACAAAGAGACTCTACTCATCATTAAGACTCCTATAATACGAGCTGACTCACAGCTGATCATCGTTGCCCAGCGGAAATATAGCTTGACGACGTTTAGTTACAGACGGATTACTCAGCGTCTTTATCGCCTAAAATGGCGAGTTTGCCTAAACAGAAGAGAGAATGATTGTTTGTACTTGATAAGTTTGGCGAAATTTTCTTATAACCTTTGTAAAAAGTAGCCATCACTGTTGCTATTAAATTAGTTAATTTTAAATATTTATATACGTTGAAAAGTAGTGTAGGTTGTAAAATACAACATTTAGATAATCGAACAGCAATAAAAAGAAATAATTGATACAAAAAATGCAAGAAAACATATCATAATTACACTTTATATTTGTGATTGAAAGCTAAGCGTACAATTTTCTTTTGGACAATTAATAGCCCATTTCTTTTGCCTTTCTTCATCTGTTGGAAATCTAAACGTTCTTAAAGCAGTTCTGGTATGATTTGAGCAATTTTCGGCTGCAAAACCTCCATTTTATGTGATTTGATAACACTTGAAATTCAGACCGCGCAACTCGGGAATTCGGATGGGCAACAATCACTGAGTGGGAAACAAAATGCCTGATGAGCCAGGTTGTATTGGAGGAGCTCTACTCACCATACACCACATTTCACGACGCAACTATCACACTATTTAAACTTCTGCAAAATATACAACACCATTTACTTCATTTCCCGCAGCTACTTCTTTAAAGTTAACCATATTCAATCATCTTTCACAATCTACGTAGATCCTAATTTCAATTTATGTAACTACGTTCCAATAACTAGACATTCCATGCTTACCTAAAATTCCCTCTGCTCGACACCTTCAATCTAGCAATTTCACCTTTAACGTCGCCAAACTATGCTGGATCCAGCTAGACTTTTGCATCCTCAACCAACATTTTAATCCGAAATCGACGCTATCACCTTCAATACTGACTTCCTTCGACGACCTTTATTTCCTCAACTCGGCGTTGCGTCTACGTCACACATTTTCCTCCAAAACGCAGCTCCAGTGCTCTGGACAGGGTCTCGAAGTTATACCGTTCTTCCTTCGAAATAGTTTCTAGTATGTCGACTGCATCGTCCCGTAACACTGCTGCTAAATAAACTTTCTTGGCAGTTGTGTCCCAGGTGTTAGCTTCAGCTACGATGGTAGACTGTGTCTTATATACTTGCCAAGTTGATCTGCCATCATAGATGGATAGCTTAATTGATTCTTGATTCTGTATTCTTTTATATCTCTTTTCATCTTCCTGGGTCATGGATGCTAACTTTCCTTCCAGATTCCGGATCTTCTTTTGCACTTCATCACCTAAACATTCTTGAAATTTCTTATCATGTTTTCCTATCAATTCTTTGTTGCATTCTTCTTCCATTTTCCTCAAAAATTCTACATCTGTTTTTTAAAGTTTGCTATCTGTTTTTGAAAATCTTCTTTTCAGCTCTTGATAAAAGTTTTCTTCTATTTTCTCTTCAATACATCCTTCTATTCTTATCTTTTATCTTCATAACTTTAACTTCTTTCCCAATTTATTTTTCCACAATTTATTTTCTTATTCTTCTTTGACGGATATCACTTATTCCTGAGCAGCTCCCACTTTTTCTTGAATGGAATCCAGTTTTCATCTTTTCTTGTCCTGCACACATTTCTTTCGTCAATCTGGTTTTAATCCGCTCATTTGGGCGAACTATCTTTCCAGAAGTTTCTTCATTTCTTGTTCCATATATCGAGTTTTGATCAGTCAGCAGACAATCCCACTTCTGACACCAGAATTGTTGCGAACTCGGGGTTCGTGAATTGTCGGTGAATGAATAGGTTTTCCACAGGCTTAAAAATTTATTTACAGAATATTCCAGAAGATTTCAGGACTGTTAAACAAATTTAAGCTTCAATTTTACTAGAAAACACAGCTAAAATAACAGCTGACAACTTAAGAATCATAGCATATACGGTAACAGAAGCAAAACACATAGCAAATGAGCTGTAATCGATAGCAGAGGCTTTGTAAAGCAGAGATCTTTATACCGCGATATATTGGCGAAAAAACTGACTAAATGGTCGGAACGTGATCCTTTTATATATTTATCCCTTCATTTAGTTATATCCTTCTCCAATATCTAGCAGAATAGTCCAGTTACAGCTTAGATAATCGATAATTAAAGTTTTCTCGTGAAGGTCGCTAAAAAAAAGTCCCCAAATTCGTCCCCGACTCAGCTTATTTCAAAGAGCTTCTAACTGAGACCATTTTTGCTGTTTGTTTACAGTCTGTTGCTTTGTGTTAACGCGATGGTACTTCAGAAGTGCATGTGGCGATAGGTTGTATCTGAACCTGAGACTATCGTGATAGAAATCCTGCGTCGTGCCTTTGGGCAAAAGGTTAACCCGTTGTCCATCGGTAAGTTAGGATAATCTACCCGAGAATGGCGCCGCTACAGTACTCCCCTCCCTAGTGAGTACGAAATCGTACGAGCGATGTCACTCGTTTGGACGGTAGCTGTGGCCAGATTGTGCTGTCAGATGTCCGCGTGTAAAGTTGATGTGCGGTGTGACATGCTTTATGCTGTGAGCGTTTCACAGTGTCTGATGCTGCCATCTGTTGTCCGAGATGAAACTTAGTTGTGTCGTTTATTCGCACGTCCGGGTCACCAATACAGAAAGTGCGTGTGGCGATAGGTTGTATTTGAACATAGGACTATCGTGATAGAAATCCTGCGTCGTACCTTTGGACAAAAGATTAACCCGTTGTCCATTTGTAAGTTAGCATAATCTACCCGAAAATGGCTCCGCTACCGCTACAGAATAATTCATACTGCGAATTTTATGTTGTCAGCTGTTATTTAAGCTAGGCTTTCTGACGAAACTGAAACTGATACTTGGTTTACAGGCATAAGTTTCTGGAAACTTCTGTAAATAAACTTTTAAATCTCTGCAATATCCGCCTTTCATACACAGACAACTCATGAACCCCCGAGCATGCAACATACACATATTGTTACGAATTTGTTAATAATAGTCAGTGTTGCCAGATCTGACAGATTTTTTATTCAATAATCATCTATAACTTTGAGATGTGATATTTGATATACATAATAGACTGTCAATCTTCGAAGTGATTAGGCAAGCGTTACAGTTAAAAATTATTCGTGATTATTGAATAAAAAATCCACCAGATCTGGCAACACTGGTAATAATAGTTATTTTTGTGTAAATTCATTTTAAGAGGCTTAGTCATGTTACCAAATATTAATTTTCGGCATTTTTAGTTTGTTTTCGCTTTAAAAATGGTCATTTCCCGTTAAAAACACGCTAAAAATCTTCACCAAAGCAGATAATTGCTTTGGCGCCAAATTTGCCTCCTTTTTTGCTCTTGGCTTTTTTTTTTTTTTTTTTTTTTTCCGACTAAATCTTTGCTATCGATATACCAATTATCCAAACTCTAACTTGAATATTCTACGAGTAAATTGGGTAAATTCTGGATTAATAGAAGAGTATATTATAAACTATTCGGATTTCGGTCTTCAGACAGATTTCACGCCAACTACCTTACTGGAAGGTGCTCCTAACTGAGTCTTGTTGAATGCAGCCAATTGCTGTGTGTTAATGCTATGCTACTGTTTGTACTTGCCAGCTGTTATTTGAAATTTAAGCTGTATTTTCTGGTGAAACTGAAGTTGACACTGTTATGGTAAGTTACAAATCAACTCTTGTAATTGACAAGCTACAACTGAACTCTGCCACTGTCTAAAGTGTATTACCCGACTGTAGTATGCAATAATAATAGCGGTTATATTGCTTGTTTTGAAAATGCATTCTAATTATTTATTTGTATGTTAGCTTTTCGTTATTTAGCCCATTAATTAATGATAACCTTAATAGATACACGGTGTCCAGATCTGTAATCTTCTGAAATTCACATTTGGAAATGCCAGTTACCATCATATGGCCTATGTAGCTGACATAGGAGATCCTCTATTCCTTGGACTTGATTTCCTAAGAAAGTATAATTTTTAATTCGATTTTAAAAATAATGAACTGCATTCACATTCAGATGGTTGGTTGGTTGATTGGGTTTTATGTCACACTAGTGCTGCGCAGTGGGCAATTGGCGACGGTCTGGGACCCTTGAGGTGGTATGGACACATGCCATCACAATTTTGATCCTACACGGAGAGGATAGCTCCCCCGCTTCGGTAATCACCAGAGGTATAATTTTGATGGGAACATGGAGGATTTTGCGGCCACGACAGATCTTACGTGCACCAGCCACCATTAGTGTAAACGACGGTCTTTGGCCAGCTCGAGTACCGAACCCGCAATCTTCCAATTACGAGTCCGGCGCTCTACCGACTGTGCTATCGCGGCCCATTCACATTCAGAAGACATAGCTGTGTTTAACAATGAAAATCCAGACATTCAAGAAATCTGCCAGATAACAACAAAGTCCGAAATCTCCGTCCCTTCACACAGCGAGACCATAGTTTCCGGGACACCTAAAGAGCAATACTTCTGCTATGGACAGAAAGAATACCCGAATCCTGACGATAGCCCAAGAGGAGTTCTGGTGGCTTCATCTCTGCTTGACCTTACAAAAAACATTATTCCTGTGAGAGTCGCCAACATAAACGATAAAGTAAGGACCGTGAAGAAGGATGAGGTGCTAGCAACTTGCACTACTGTTACATGCATTAACCAGCACACGCAATCAACTGAGTCCAAGTCTTCTGAGTTTTCAACAACGGAATTACTCAAGAATGCAGAGTTAGGAATCGAACAGAGACGTACTGCGGAGAAGCTACTCTATGAATTCAGAGACTGTTTGAACATCTGAAGACGTCAGGAGAACGAACATCACCCAGCACAGAGTTGACACAGGAAATCATTCTCCAATTAAGCAATACCCAAGAAGACTTCCATTTGCTAAGCAGGAAGAGATGGCTGAGCTTTTAAATGAGATGCAGCATAATGATATCATTGAACTAGCAACGAGTCCTTGAGCTATAGTTCTTGTGCGAAAAAAGGATGGTTCAACAAGAAGATTCTGGGTGGATTATCGTCGTTTGAATGACATCACGAAGAAAGATAGTTACTCTCTTCCTAGAATTAACGACATATTGGACACACTTGCTGGCAATGAATGGTTCTCGACGTTGGATCTGAAGAGTGGTTATTGGCAAGTAGAGTTACATCCTGATGACCGTTAAAAGACTGCATTCACTACGGGACAAGGATTATGGCAATTCAAAGTTAAGCCATTTGGATTATGTAATGCTCCTGCAACTTTCGAGCGCCTGATGGAGACAGTGTTAAAAGGACTTTCCTATGAAGTCTGTCTGGTGTACTTGGATGATATTATCATTGTGGGGAATACCTTTGAAGATCATCTAAGAAAGATCCATAAGGTTTTGGAAAAACTCAAAATGGATAACCTCAAATTGATTCTTAGCAAGTGCAACTTGTTCCGTCGTGAAGTAAGTTATTTCGGCCATATCATCTCTGCTGAAGATGTGAGAACTGATTTCGAGAAGATCTATGCAATCAAGGACTGGAGTCACCCTGAAAACGTCCATCAACTACGAAGTTTCCTGGGGTTATGTACATACTACTGGAAGTTCATAAAGGGTTTCTCGAGTTTTGCCAGACCACACACCACAAGCTGACGGAAGATAAACTGAGGTTCCTGTGGACAGAGGAATGTGAAAAAGCGTTCAAGAGACTTAAAGAGACCTTAACATCATCGCCTATTTTGACGTATCCACAGCCAGACAAACAGTTCATACATGATACTGATGCAAGCCATGAAAGTGTCGATGCTATTCTGCCGCAAGAAGTTGATGGCCAAGAATGCTTCATTGCCTATTGGAGTAAATGCCTGTCTAAACCAGAGCGATACTACTGTACCACCAGGAAATAACTACACGCGATATTAAAAGCTTGCATCATTACCTCTATAGCAGAAGCTTCCTGCTCCGGACTGACCAGACCACGAATCTTTAACCCTGCTGCTGTGGCCACCAGCGGCCGAGCGGTTCTGCGCTCAAAGCTGGTAAATGCGAGGTGCCGGGTTCGATCCCAGGTCGCGCTCATCGACCTAGCCGTTCGGAGTTTTCCGTGGTTTCCTCCGAAACTTGCGTAAATACGGGCTAGGACCCCTTAGCAAGACCCCCACGGAGGGCATTCCCCCTCTAGGCCCAGGACACATCAGGAGTCAATCGGCCTTAAATCCTACAACCAACCCTGCTGCTGTGTTCGGGTCCATTTCGACCCAGCATTGACATACATGAAATTTTGTATTTATGTAAACTACACTCCGTAAAAAGATTATATAAAGTGTCATATAAATTTAATTCAAAAATAGGAATAAAAAGTACGGTTATATATTGAAATTAACAACCTTTGGTCTCGTTTAAATTCCATTTCGTACATTTAAAAGTGAATGTCCATTTTGTTCATTCGTAATGAACACAGCAGCAGGGTTAAAGTGGTTGCTTAATTTCAAGAAACAGGAAGGCCAAATTACCAGGTAGATACGCCTCCAGAAATATGACTTCAAGATAAGCCATCGTAAAGGGATTCTACATAGTAATGCAGATGCCTTGTCACGGAAGCCCTGATCGAAAGCTGCAAGCCGAAGAGAAATACCAGCAGATAAATCCGGTTGCTCGCCAAGCTACAGTCTCAACACTATCAAAACTGGACCACTGGAGTGACCAGGAACTTAGAGAAGTGCAGTTGGATGATCCTGACATAAAGACAATATTACAATTGAAGTAGACGACCAGCAACAGACCTACCTGGAAGGACATTTCCACATTTAGCCCCATTACAAAAACTTATTGGGCACTCTGGGACTCACTTTATATTAGAAATGGCGAACTATACAGAAAATGGGAATCTGACGATGGAAGGAGTTTCAGATGTCAGACTTTATTACCAATAACGACGATTCAGGTGTTCTAGCATAGTAGCCCTACCGGTGGCCATTTCGGGGTGATGAAGACTCTACAGAAAGTTCGAGGAGAACGCTTCTACTGGTGCAAGGCAAGCGAGGACTTGGAGAAATGTTGTAAATCCTGTGATGCTTGTGCAGCATATAAAGGCCCAAAGAAACGAAGCCAAGGAAGACTACAACGATATAACGTAGGAGCACCATTTCAACGGATTGCACTCGACATCTTGGGTCCTCTAACACGGACCTCCAGTGGAAATAAGTACATCCTCGTCGTAATGGACTATTTCACCAAGTGGCCTGAGGCGTATCCCATTCCCGATCAAGAGGCATGCACAGTTGCAGAGGTTCTAGTGCAGCACTGGGTATCAAGGTACGGCACGCCCCTACAACTTCATACCAACCAAGGTACGAACTTTACCTTTGCTGTTTTCAAAGGACTGTATCAATTACTCGGCTTAGGCAAAACTCAGAAAACACCCCTACATCTCCAGTTGGACGGCACGGTCGAGAGGTTTAACCGCAGCATCCTGAATAACCTCTCTCTTCTAGTATCAAAGAAACAGCAAGATTAGGACTTGAAGTTGCCGTTGTTTCTGCTGATCGAAGTGCAGTCCATGAAGCCACTGGCTATACTTCAGCTCAGATGCTGTTTGGACGCGAACTTCGTCTCCCATGTGATCTCCTGTTTGGTTTTCCACCAGATGCGCCTTCATCACCCAAAGAGTACATCCAAGATCTTCAGGCACGATTTGAAGACGTACACAAGTTTACTTGGTAGCGGATTAACATGGCAACGGAGAAAATGAAGACAAGGCATGATCTAAAGGCTACACAACGTAAATTAGGGGAAGGAGACAAAGTTTGGTTGTGGAACCCTATTCGACGCAAAGGACTCACTCTCAAGCTACAGTGTAACTGGGACGGTCCCTACACAGTCATAAAATGACTGAATGATGTCGTGGTGAGAATTGCTGAAACACATTCCTCAAAACCGAAGGTGGTTCATTTTGATATAAAATGAAGCCCAATGCGCGAAATCAGTCAGTCTGAGTTGAGTTTCGCCAACTACTATCATTGCTACTGAATGAGCTCTGAGTCTCTTTGGATTAATGCCTCGCTGTGTGTTGCTCTAATACAATTCGTACTGTGAATTTGTTGTTGACAGCTGTCATCTAAGCTGTGTTTACTGGTGAAAGTGCAGTTGATACCTATTTTGTAGGCCTGTATTCTTCTGGAATTTTTTGTAAATAAAGTTTCCAGCTTTTGCAAGATTCGCTTTTCATTCTTGGACAACTCACTAACCTCCAAGTACGCAACAATATATATATATATTTAATCCTTCAAAAAGTAATCTGGTTACAACTTTAGTCTAGAAATTTGTCGGTGAGTTTTAATAATTTTTGGCATTTTGGCGATGGAAAAATCTGGTGTGAAACAATCACACGACTTTTTTTATCTACTATTAAACGTATTATATTCATTTTTTTTTACTTCCTTATACAAAGTATAAGGAAGTATAGTAATCCCGATTTGCGAAATGGATTTTGTATTTCACATTGCTCGAAAGCGAATGATCGCTGAATGTTGCTAATTTATACGTGTGACTTTCATGATGTCTAGTTGCACACCTGCAAGTGTCATCTTAACACGAGCTCTCGTTTTAGAGATATAAGGGATTTTACACGATTTTTCGTGACGTCTGTATGTGTGTGTGTGTGTCTGTGTGTGGGTATGTCGCATAACTCAAAAACGGTTGGACGTAGAAAGTTGCGAATTGGTACATAGGTTTGTTATAACATCTAGTTGTGCACCTCCCTTTTTGGACTTTCTATGATTTTCCGTTTTGGAGATATTTAGGAAAATTAGGTTTATAATGACAAAAATTTGGCCATAATGTATCAAAAAACGGTAATAACTCAAAAACGGTTTAGACAAATCTTGCAATTTAACTGACTTTCCGATTAGCTAGACATTTGAAACTTTCAGAAAAGCTCAGAACACGTTGACAATGCATTTTTTAAATATTTTTAGCCAACTGTTTCCGATACCTGCTGCCTTCAGCAGCGTTTATGCGATTCAACAGAAAATTTATTTAACTAACTTCCCGACTAGCTAGACATTTGAAACTTTCAGATTAGATCATAACACGGTGAAAATGCATTTTTTAAATACTTTTAGCCAACTGTATATGGTCCCTGCTGCCTTCGGCAGCGTTACCAGTTCAAATCTTGGAATCGATTTGTAACTAACTTCCCGACTAGCTAGACATTTAAAACTTCCGGAAAAGCTCAAAATACGGTGACAATGCATTTTTAAAATATTTTTGGCCAATTGTTTCGGGTCACTGCTGCCTTCGGCAGCGTTTACATGGTTCAACAGAAAATGTATTTAACTAACTTCCCGACTAGCTAGACATTTGAAACATTCAGAATAGTTCAGAACACGGTGAATATGCATCTTTTTAATACTTTTAGCCAACTGTTTCAGGTCCCTGCTGCCTTCGGCAGCGTTTATATGGTCCAGCAAAAAAATTATTTAACTAACTTCCCGACTAGGTAGACATTTGAAACTTTCAGAATAGTTCAGAACATGGTAAAATTCCTTTTTTTAATACTTTTAGCCAATTTTTTCGGGTCCCTGCTGCCTTCGTCAGCGTTACCAGTACAAATCTTGCAATCGGTTTTTAGCTAACTTTCAGAAAAGCTCAGAACACGGTGATAATTCATTTTTTAAAAATATTTTTAGCCAACTGTTTCGGGTCCAATGTCAATGTTTTTTAACATTATGTATATTTCTAAAAGTGTATAAGGAAGTCATGTGGTGCCCACATCAGATTTTTTTAATAATATGACCAGAGGACATAAAATTGACCTAACGAAGTCGACACCAAAAAATTTTCCGGTAAGAGAAACTTTATACACATCTAAATACATATAAAATATAGTATACATAGTGAGTAAAAACAAGACAAATAGTTATAAGATTAAAAAAAAACTTATTATATACCATGCTTTTAAATTTTCTGCTGAATCGTTGAACCATAGCTATACGCAAGCGAAGTGTGACGTCACTAACCATCAGTGGGGCCAAATAAAAAGATTTCCTATGTTAATTATCCATTTGATTTTTTGTAAAACATTATTAAAAATTAAGAAAAATTATTTCCTGATTTTAACCCCCATATTTGGATAAAGTTATATAGAAGTTATTGTGTACATGTGTTAGATTGAGTTACTTTTGCTTTAAAATTGATAAGCTTTTAATTTTAAATTTCAAAATTGTGTCGTCCTTGGCGATTTTTGTATTTGGCGATCAAAATCGTAATACGAAAATATACATAGCAGATGTATATTTTTGTAATATGCATTCTACGATATATTGTTTCATATTATTGATTGCTCTCTTAATATACGTTGGTGAAATATCCATGATTTTTGAAAGGAACTAAATATGTTCGCCAAATAATTTGGCGCTATTTTTTTTTTCTGCCAAGGACGACAGCTATCAAATATTCCGCTGCAATATATTAATATCTTATATCAGACACTTTATTTAGACATTTGAAAACAAATTTGACTTCAGATTATGATTCAATATATATCATTTCCCTTTTAATTAGTATATTAGTTGGATATTTATTGTGTAAATATAACCCTTTGAAATGAAATGTTTATGCTTACATTCGAAAATGGAAGTTAGAGATTTTTTTTCTACTGTTTTGAAATTTAAAATTAAACTTTTATCAATTTTACAGCAAATAAAATTTTTAAAGCGATAATGACGTCAATTTTTGTAAGATGCATAATTTAACCTTTTTTTTTTTACAATTTTTTAACGTTCACGTTTAATTAAAAGTATTTATTTTTATGTCGAAAGGAAATGAACTCGTAATTTTTTTGGCAACAATTAAATTATAGCTAATATTTTAATGCTTATTTATATGCTATCAGGAGGATACTATTTTACTACTTTAATTAATTAAAAGAAAACTAATAAAGTATTCGAAAATCTGACTTCGAAGTATTGTGTTGTCACTGGGTTCTGAGCTACTGTGAAAGTTTCAAATGTCTAGCTAGAAGGGAAGTTAGTTAAAAATAGATTGCATGATTTGTACCGGACAAACAAACAATCAAACAAGAATCGAAATTAAATAAAAACATGGTAATAAAATAAGAAAGCAAAAATTGTAGTTATTTTTTGAAACACCAATTTCTGAAATCTAAAACGGATCTACCTAATTAGTAAGACTGTTAATTTTCTTGTAATAGCCACGTTTTACATGAGAAAGGATATCTAAAACGGATTTAAGTAATAATTTTAAAGAAAATCGGTAGAGCCTTTTTTGAGGTACCAACATTTACCAAAAATTGGAATACTCAATTATTAAATAGAAACAATAATTACATACAGAAGGATATTTAAAAGGGAGTTAATATGGTAAATTTGAAAAAAAATCCGAACAGCCGTTTTTAAAGACAGCAGTTGCGAAACCTGAAATTGAGTTATTTATACAGGACGTCTATTAATTTTCCTGGACAGACCAACTAATCATTGAAAAAGGCATTTAATAGAGTGTTTATGTAGCAACTTTGAAGAAAATCGTCAGAGCCGTTTCTTAGATACGGACTTGCGATCCCACTTCCGGTTTCCTATGTTCCACTTCCGATTTTCCAATTTTCACCAAAATTTGGAAAAATCATCTGTACACCAGACCTGCCTCAATTCTGAAGTTTCGTAGTTCTATCTTTATCGGAGATATGATAGCCAGAAGATCCCCCCCCCCCTTTTCACACACACACTGTCCAGTTTCCAAAAAGTGCATGTTTTTACTCAGAAGACTTTAAAACGTATAAATCAAGTGAAAACTTGATATCGAATTTTTGGACTGAATACAATACTTCCATTATCTACGGTAGATGGGTAATGGAAGTAAAAATATAGCTATCACGACACTATTGCATAAGCAATGTCATTGGCTAGAAATGTTCCAGCTATTGTTTAAATTTCTAAGTTCGCCAACGAGGTCCTATAGTATCGCTGTTCTCTAATGTAAATGCATATTTACTTTATTCTAATAGATTTTTAATAAAACCGTAATAGAGTCTGCCTTTCCCTCTGTCAAATGTTTCCAGAAAATTCTACAGCACGATACCGTCTGCAACGTCTATAAGCGCACCTCGAAACTGAATTTTAATACTTTTAATTAGGAATCAATTCGAAGTGACACACTGCTTTAACCTTCACCAATGATTCACCTTTCACACTGCGAGGTGAAAAACTGAAGATTCTGCTGTTCCTTAATTGAATACTCTATAAAATACCGTGCGTTTGCTAATAGATCGTTTTTTTTTTTTTTTTTTTTTTTTTGGACAGGAAATTAAATTTTATAAGTAGTATTACATTTGGAGTGGGATTCCTATCAATTGCTCGAAATATTGTGGGTGAAAAAAACGCAACCGAAGGCAGCTGGGACCTGAAGCAAGTTTTTGAGCGATTTATATGGATTTGGTTTTTAAAGGTTTCATTTAAAAAATAAATAAAATATTAAAAAAAAAAAAAAAAATTAAATTTTTTTTTCTATTTGCGTGATTAGCACTAAAAAGTATGAAAAGATTAAAATGAAGTGCTGCCACTTAAATTTCATACTTTAGTTAATTTTTAAAAATCTAATTGTCGTGTAGAAAAACTGTTTCCGCCCCTGGATTAAAAAAAATCGCAGCTTTCATTTGGTACTGGACTTGTAACGGTAGGACTGATATTTCTAATTTATTTTCCCCTTTTACCGTTTTTAACCCGGATTCGGCAGAAGGTTTATGACAGGGAAGGTAAGCTAAAAAAAAGTCTAACAAAATTAATGATTCTTTTTTTGCATGTTTTTATTAACTCGCTTTCTTGTTTGTTTGTCCAGTACAAATCTTGCAATTGATTTTTAAATAACTTCCCAACTATCTAGACATTTAAAACTTTTAGAATAGCTCAGAACACGATGACAACGCAATACCACGAAGCCCGATTTTCGAATTTTTTATAAGTTTTCTTTTCATTAATTAAAATATGAAAATAATATTCTCCTACTTGCTTTAAAATTAGCCATTCAAATATTAACTATAATTTAATTGTTGAAAAAAAAAAATGTTTAACTGAACATAAACGTTAAAAATTTATAAAAAGTTAAATTAGGCATCTCACAAAAATTGACGTCATTATAACTTAAAAAAAATTTTACGCATTGGTAAAGTGCTAATGTAGTTTATCATATTAATATATGTTGTTCTTAAAGGATTATTATTTTATTATTAAAACCAACGTTTTTTTTTTTGTATCGCTTTCAACTCGCTTTTTTGTTATTTGTCCAGCACAAATCTTGCAATCGATTTTTAGCTAACTTTCCGACTAGCTAGACACTGGAAACTTTAATAACTGACAACACGATGACAATGCCTTTTTGTAATTATTCGGGTAATGTGTCAATTTCATATGATTCAACAGAAAATTTAAAAACATAGAATATAAAAAGTTTTTTTTTTTTTTTTTTTTTTTTTTTTTATCTTAAAATTATTATTATATGTTTTTTTTTTTTTTTTTTTTTCAAATCACAAATTAAATTATTGAATGTAAAAGACAAAAATGTTTAAAATGTAAAAGAATTTGTGCAAAGTACATTTCATTTTCGAATTTATCATGCTATAACTAATGGATTGTAACATTATGCTGTTTCTGAGATTAATAGGTCATTAAATATTAGATACGGATTTTTTTTTTTTTTTTTTTTTTTTTTAGCAAAATTATGCAGACATTAATGCATATAAAACCTTATTGGTATTAATAAAATTTCGCATTGTCGGCTTTTTCACTCAACTGATCATTGCATATTTAAAAAAAAATTAAAAGATTTTATTACTATTAATTTAGTTTGTTAAGAGCTAAATTTTGGCATGTTTCAAACTTTCATATTTCCAAATTTGCTTTCCGCCCATTCCTTTAAATTAAAATATTTTGTTAACGAAGCCAGCGCAAATTCTAACATTAGCAAACAAATTAGAACAAATTAAGAGCTAAATATTGGCACTTTCGAAATTTCGTCATTCGGAATAGGAGTCTCGGTGGGACTAGCGTAAAGTCCCCCCCCCCCCAATTTATCCTCAACCCGCAATAAAACTGATATATCTCTATAACTAAGCCAGAGCGAATTCTAATATTATGCAGCAAATTAAAGCTAATTGAGAGCTAATTTTTAGCACATTTGAACTTTCGATATTTTCAATTTTTCTCCCCCCCCCCCCCATCTCCTTTTCTTTTACATTGAAATATCTCGTTAACGAAGCTAGAGAATATTCTGATATTAAGCAGAAAATTAGAGTTAATTGAGAACTAAATATTAGCATTACGATTTTTCTTTCTTTTTCTTTTTCTTTTCTTTTTTTTTTTTTTTTTTTTTTTTTTTGTAATAGGGAGTCGGGTGTACCAGCGTTAACTTAGCCCTCACCCCCACCCCACACACAAAAAAAAAAAAAAAAAAAAAAAACTGATATATCTCGATAACGTACCCAGATAGAATTCTAATATTAGAGAGCAAATTAGAGCTAATTGAGAGCTAAAATTTGGCATATTTGAAATTTCGATATCTGTAATTTTGCTTTCCCCCCTTCCTTAACCCCTTTCCTTTAAATTGAAATATCTCGTTAACGAAGCCGGAGCAAATTCTGATATTAGAGAGCAAAGTAGAGCTAATTGAGAACTAAATATTGGCACTACCGAAATTTTTTTATATGTGATAGGGAGTCGGGTGTACTAGCGTTAACTTAGCCCCCCCACAAAACCAAAAATATGATATATCTCGATACTAACCCAGAGCGAATTCTAATATTAGAGAGCAAATTAGAGCTAATTGAGAGCTAAAATTTGGCATATTTGAAATTCCGATATCTGTAATTTTGCTTTCCCCCCTTCCTTCCCCCCTTTCCTTTAAATTGAAATATCTCGTTAACGAAGCCGGAGCAAATTCTGATATTAGAGAGCAAATTAGAGCTAATTGAGAGCTAAATATTAGCACTATCGAAATTTTTTTATTTGTGATAGGGAGTCGGGTGTACCAGCGTTAACTTAGCCCCCCCACCCCACAACCAAACTGATATATCTAGATAACTTACCCAGATAGAATTCTAATATTAGAGAGCAAATTAGAGCTAATTGAGAGCTAAAATTTGACGTATTTGAAATTTCGATATCTGCAATTTTGCTTTCCCCCCTTCCTTCCCCCCTTTCCTTTAAATTGAAATATCTCGTTAACGAAGCCGGAGCAAATTCTGATATTAGAGAGCAAATTAGAGCTAATTGAGAGCTAAATATTGGAACTACCAAAATTTTTTTAGTTGTGATAGGGAGTCGGGTGTACTAGCGTTAACTTAGCCCCCCCACCAAACCAAAAATATGATATATCTCGATACCTAACCCAGAGCGAATTCTAATATTAGAGAGCAAATTAGAGCTAACTGAGAGCTAAAATTTGGCATATTTCAAATTTCGATATCTGTAATTTTGCTTTCCCCCCTTCCTTTCCCCCTTTCCTTCAAATTGAAATATCTCGCTAACGAAGCCGGAGCAAATTCTGATATTAGAGAGCAAATTAGAGCTAATTGAGAGCTAAATATTGGCACTACCAAAATTTTTTTAGGTGTGATAGGGAGTCGGGTGTACTAGCGTTAACTTAGCCCCCCCACCAAACCAAAAATATGATATATCTCGATACCTAACCTAGAGCGAATTCTAATATTAGAGAGCAAATTAGAGCTAATTGAGAGCTAAAATTTGGCATATTTGAAATTTCGATATCTGTAATTTTGCTTTCCCCCCTTCCTTCCTCCCCTTTCCTTTAAATTGAAATATCTCGTTAACGAAGCCGGAGCAAATTCTGATATTAGACAGCAAATTAGAGCTAACTGAGAGCTAAATATTGGCACTACCGAAATTTTTTTATATGTGATAGGGAGTCGGGTGTACTAGCGTTAACTTAGCCCCCCCACAAAACCAAAAATATGATATATCTCGATACCTAACCCAGAGCGAATTCTAATATTAGAGAGCAAATTAGAGCTAATTGAGAGCTAAAATTTGGCATATTTGAAATTCCGATATCTGTAATTTTGCTTTCCCCCCTTCCTTCCCCCCTTTCCTTTAAATTGAAATATCTCGTTAACGAAGCCGGAGCAAATTCTGATATTAGAGAGCAAATTAGAGCTAATTGAGAGCTAAATATTGGCACTACCGAAATTTTTTTATTTGTAATAGGGAGTCGGGTGTACCAGCGTTAACTTAGCCCCCCCACCCCACAAACAAACTGATATATCTAGATAACTTACCCAGATAGAATTCTAATATTAGAGAGCAAATTAGAGCTAATTGAGAGCTAAAATTTGACGTATTTGAAATTTCGATATCTGCAATTTTGCTTTCCCCCCTTCCTTCCCCCCTTTCTTTTAAATTGAAATATCTCGTTAACAAAGCCGGAGCAAATTCTAATATTAGAGAGCAAATTAGAGCTAATTGAGAGCTAATTCCTGACGTTCTTGAAATTTAAAATTTCGAGTGTGGGGGGGCTAGCGTTAACTTGGCCCCCCCACCTTTAAACTTGTTATATCTCGATTCCATACCCAGAGCAAATTCTAATATTAGAGAGCAAATTAGAGCTAATTGAGAGCTAATTCCTGATGTATTTGAAATTTAAAAACTCGAAGGTGGGGGGGCCAAGTTAACGTATCTATCATATAGGAGTCTTAGGCACGGCGATGTTTTCGCAGCGATGTTTTGACGTCTATGTTTTGAAGCGCGATGTTTTTTCCGGCGATGTTATGACGCGATACCCTGCTTTACTCCCCCTCCTAATATATGATTATTATTTAAACTCATTAAGAGCTTAAAATTTTTTATTTTTTATAATTTCTCATTAAAGTTTGGTTTAAAATTTGAATAAATTAACAAAAGATACACGGTTCAGAAATTGCAATTTTACAAATATATTTTTTAATTTGAACTTATTTAAATTTGATACGTTGAGTTAAAAAAAAAAATATTTGCTAAATTTACCTAACCAATGTAATAAAAAGTAAATTATAATAATAAAAGAAGGTGTAAGGTTTCAATATTAATGTGCAATCTATATTGAAATTTGTAAATTTAAGTTTGAAATAATTTTTATCAATTTAAATTTTGATCTAAATTAATGGATGTGAAATACGTAATCTTCGAAAACACAAAATAGCGCTCTGATAAATGATTGCTGTTTACAACTGTTTCAATTCCAAATGTTCTTTTTAATTTATTATTCAATGTAAGTAAATGTGCATAATGTTTTACTTCAAGCCATAATATTTAAAGCTCAAGTAAAACTTAAGCAATTGTTATTTAAGTATTTCACATTAAACTAAAAAGTTGTATAATTTGATCGTTAAGTTTATTTATAAATACGTATGACAAATTTGTAGGTATAAAATTGTATTTATCAAAAATAAACTTTTTTAAACTAGTTTCGTATGAAGAGTATGGAAAACTTTTTTCTATAATGACTGTTTATCAAAAACAAACAAACAAAAAAATTAATTAATAAATTAATTAATATAAATAAATTAAAAAAAAAAAAAAAAAAAACATTTTGCATTACTTTTCATTTTGTCGCCAACGACGATAAATAGCCAAGAATCGCACATTTTCAATATTTTTTTTTACGGATCATATAAAGTGATTCCACCAGATTTTTTTTTTTTTAATATATAAGCATACATAACCTCACGAGGAGGGTATTCTGTAATTTTATCAAATTTTTTTTGCGTATGCGCCTATGGAGACCTCCCTTCTAAGTAATCACACATTTGAAACAAATAAACAATGACAAAAAGATGAGAAAGTTATTGAATTTGTGCTCTTTTAACCCTACAAGGCACCCAGTTCCATATGTGGAACACCGACTTTAATCGTTCCTACAGCTATAAAACTATTAGTGGCAACATCTCTTGACATCTTGATAGAAGCTGCTGACATTTAGCAATGTAGTAAACGAATCTTTACCTACAGATGTCCTTCGTGTTTTTGTTACAGTGCACTCAGTGTGAAATTTGAATGAAAGCGATACGTTAGTCGTTTGTCTGAATTCAAAAATAAAAAAAGAATAGTTATTGAACAGTTTTGACTCGAAAAAAAAAAACTGTGTGTTATAACGAAGTGTATATTTTGCAGAGGTAAGTTTTTTTTTTTTTTTTTTTTTTTTTTTTTTAAATTACAATAGGAAACGTATTAGTAAATCATACTTTTATGTATGTTCCACATACGGTACGTTGAGCTAAAAAGTTGATTTTTCCGTAAAATATGGTTTTATTTTTATTTTTATAAGTTTTTCCTATCTTCTGTTCACTAATTACAACCTATATATTTTTGTCGCGCGCTAAAAAAAAATTGAGCCTTGTAGGGTTAACATCAACGATTTTTAGAAAACGTCCAGGAATTGGTTTGTACAGATTTAGTATGGTTTTCTTACAGTCTTTGCACATCTCTCTAGAGCACGAATCAATGCTTTCTGGTCATCGTATTGCTTATCACTACACAATACACAATCTTCTCCATTAGGTGCCGCACATTCTCTATGATGTTCAGATCGGGACTGCGCGTGCGCCAATCTAAGAGAGCCATTTTATTGGACTTCAGGTACCCCAGCATTTCTTTGCAGTGTAGATATTTTCAATTTCTTGCGGCCAAATCCATTTGTGTTGGCCAAATTGTCCTAACACCAAGGGATAAAGGTGGCTCGTAGGTCATCACGATATTTTAGGTTGCTATATTTGCTTTCAACAATCTTTATCCCGAGATTACAAAGCTGGAGATGGCACCTAAAATCATGACACCGCCACCACTAAAATCATGACACCCACTTAACGTTTCACTCGATGCTATGCGATGACGCTATCATCTCCATGTTCGATGTATGAACTGACGTTGTCCGGTCAACCGAGGCAAAAGAGTTTCTCATCCTTGTAAAACACTTGCTTGGTGGATTCGGCAGTGTGTTTACGTGCGAACTTGAGACGCTCTTTGTATTTCAGCGTTAATGGCAATAGTTTATTGATTCTTTAGTAGCTAAAGTCTTGATTAGTTAACGTTCAACAAATAGTTCGGGGTGCACTGTAACACCGTTTTTATTCTTTCTGATACGGCTGGTAACCAGTTCATCTTACCGTACTAATTGACGTGTCGTCCTCCTAACGCTCCTTGTATCACGGACGTGCAAAGCTTCAGGATTTCCGGTTTCCTTTCTTGTTTTCTGATTCCTATAACTGAGCACTTTGACCACTGCATCCTTGAAAACAATTGCTTAGACGGCCTTTTTCCTGAGACTTTTAAGCTGACCCTACAACCTGATGATTTCGGCACGTTTCTCTTCAGTGATGTTACTGCACGCTTATTGCGCCACTTGTGAGCTATAAAACTGAAAACGGAGAGCTCTTTTTTTTTTTTTTTTTATATATATATATATGAAATATTTCCAAAACTCTTAGGGGTGGCCAAAGTTTTGACCACTTATTTTCGCATTTTACATTATAATCATTATTGTTTTTGCAATAGTATAGTAATTTTGTATTTATATGTACAGATTAATGGTTTATTGTTTCCTTTTACATCACATAGCTTTTTACTAATAATACGCGCCGAGATTCAAGTGGTAGCCGAAGTTTTGTCCAGCAGTGTACTACACATATTATGAATTCATTTTGGAGATTGCAAGTTCAGAAGATATAAGGTTGACCTAACCAATCAGATACCTAAAACTTTTCTCGTAACAGCAAGCTAATACATACATTGTAAAAACATATAAAAAGAATTTGTATGATGAGTTTCAAGAAAATTAGTAAGCCGTTTTTGGAAACACTCGTTTCCGAGATGAAACTGGTATTTGATCTAAAAACTGACATACATAATTAGGACGCCTGTCAATTTTCTTGTAGTATCCAGGTGATGTATGCGAAAGGACATGGTTGGTTGGTTGGGTTTAAAGTCGCACTAGTACTACGTTTTAGGTAATTGACGAATGACGACGGTCTGAGACGGACCCCTAAGGATGGTCCGGAGTAAGGCTCCTGTATGATACGAGCTGGCGCAGTGTCCGCCATTTGCTAACCCATCTGTAAGGCTCCTATATATACGAGCTGGCGCATCAGGCATTTTGTTGCCTTAGGGTTACCACATGTACCCAGCGCGTTTCTCTGATAAAAAAAAAAAAAAAAAAAAAAAAAAAAAAAAACACAAACATTTTTTTTTTTTTTTATCGTCTTACATTACTTTAGAGTAACTTATTTTATTATATTTCATAATTTCAGCTAAGTAAACTATGATATGGAAGTTTGTTTAGCGATAAACTGCTATAATCATTCAAGAAGTGAACATAAAGTGTTCACAGACCTTCTATTACTGTGTATTTGAGTTTTGGCGACATTTTGGAAAAGAAACAGAAACCGCCCTAACAACACATCGTACATCCATAGGTTATCTTTAGAATAAAATGACATCTTGAGAATGTATTGTGAAAAAAATGTGTTTTTAGGAATATTATTGTTGCTTATTGCTCTTATCTTGACCGGATTAGCTTCAGATCAAGATTTCTTGAAATCATTAGGGAAGCGATAAGGACGCCAAGCGGGAATGATGTCCTCTTCGGAGGCAAAAAAATGGCGGTGATGCGCCGGCCTATTATTTTATTTAGGGGCTCTACCCATCTGGGAAAATGTTGGCAGTAGAAAAAGCTAGGTTACCTGATTAGCGTTGTTATCGCCTTTAAACTTCTATACAGATTATGTGAGCAAGAACTTCTTATGACGATGCAAACAAGTTGGCAATTTTAAGAACATCGCCAACTTTCTCAAAACTGTAACCCTTCACGTTAAAATAAATGTAATTTTAAAGTTAATTTTAAAAGAATTTAAAAACAATAACTTAAAAAATAAAAGCAGTACATTCATAGTAAATTTTTCAACAACTTTGAAATAAAATGAAATAAGTTGAAAATAAGGGTTACAAAGTTGTGCTCCTGCTTCGGGTATCCACGAGTTACATCTGCAATTTATAATCCACTTTTCCTTCTTTCTGGATTAGAAGAAAATATAAACAAGCGGTGCCCTTTTCTGGAGTTATTCGTGCAATTTATTGCCGAAAAACCACCAATAATAAATCGTCAGCCGGTCTTGTGGGCTAGAAAATGGTGGATGCGTCAGCCTATCAATATAGGAGTTCTAGTCCGGAGCCATGCCATTACAATTTTGATCTTCACGGCATGAACGGACATAAAAGGGATGCATGTAGTAAATTTGACGAAAATCGTTAAAGATGTTTTCGGTATACCGACTTTCGGTTCCATTTACAAATGTCACCAAAACTTGGATAGCTCTTCTGTACATAGTAAAATAATTAATACGAATAGACATCTGAAAAATAGTTAATATGGTGAGTTTGAAGGAAATTTGTTGTACCGATTTGTAGTGAATGCATCCACAAGACCTAAGATTGACTTACTTATTCAGGACACCTACTAGTTTTCCTGAAATAACCAACTGTTGACGATACTTTACGAGTGGACTGTATATCAATTTAATAATTACTATTCTGAAGTTATTACTTCACAAACATTTAATTAAAGTATTATTTACATATATACAATTTATAGATGACGTATTATTAACGTATTCAAATATGTTGACACCATAGTCAACGCAAACTATAAAAAAGGTGAACCATATCACCGAACAAGATAAACAAGAGAGATGTTACTCTTATAACGAAAAACAATACAACTACTCCGCTAAAGCGGGAATGCAAGTGAACAAGAGATGCGCGCCAAGGTTGCGCATATAACCAAACTAAGGTGAGCGGCAACATACCGGCCCACCTTGAAACATTGTTTCAAAATTACAGTTCTAATATGTAATACCATAATTATAATTAATTATACGAAAATATTATATATGCAATTTAAATAATAAAACTTATACAAGAGAAATATTAATAACATTGTAAACAATAAAATAATACAAATGAAATACAATAAACAAATGAAATTTAACTATATACATTATTCATTTTCAAACAATTTTTTTTTTTTTTACTTTTCTGAAGGTAAAAGAGCAATTTTGGAAATAGGTCGTTTATATGTCCCATTTCTTGTTTTAACTGAAACTACGCGTATTTTGTTATCCTTTCCTGGAATAACTTCTACTATTCTACCCAAAATCCAACTACATATGGGCAAGTTTTCTTCCTTTAATAGTACCATATCCCCATTTTTAATGTTATTTGTTTCAAATTTCCATTTGTTTCTTTGTTGTAATGTATTTAAATAATGACATTGCCATTTTTTCCATATCCCTTGAACTATTTTAGTTAATTTTTGCCAGGTATCTAATCGATTATCTGGAATGCAGAAGAACTCGGGTTCGATCACCGCTGTGATGGGTCGACCAACTAAAAAATGGCCGGGAGTCAAGACGTCCAAATCTTCGATATCGTTTGAAAGGGGGGTAAGGGGTCGAGAATTGAGGATTCCCTCAATTTGACAAACAACGGTTAAGAATTCCTCATATGTTAATTTAGCGTTTCCTACTGCGCGTTTCAAATGATACTTAAACGTTTTACGCCTGCCTCCCATAGCCCTCCAAAATTTGGGGCACGGGGTGGCAGAAATTTCCAATTAATATTCTCTGAATTAAAAAAATTAGTAAGGTTTTCATCAGGCTGAGTAGCTAATCTATGTAACCTTTTTAATTCATTATTTGCACTAACAAAATTTGTTGCATTGTCACTGAATAATGTTTGGGCTTTGCCTCGTCTAGCAAAAAATCTTTTTAAAGTTGCGATAAAAGCTTCGGATGTTAAATCGCTAACTACCTCTAGATGCACGGCTTTAGTAGGCATGCAAATAAAAATACAAACAAAAATTTTGTTATAGATTCCTTTTCGTTGACCCCGATATTTAATTTAAAAAGGGCCACAGAAATCTATACCTGTACAATAAAATGGATGAGTCACATTGACTCGTTCCTTTGGCAAATTTCCCATTAACTGATTGACCGTTAAAGGTTTAAGTTTGTAACACGTTACGCAGTTACGAAATATTTTCCGAGCTAAAGATCTCCCACTAACTATCCAATATTTTTTTCTAACGTGGTATAACAAAGCTTGAGGTCCTACATGAAAGAATTTTTTATGGAAATGTTCCATAATCATGGAAGATAATTTATGGTCGTGGGGCAACAAAAGGGGATGTTTACTATCAAAATTTAAATTAGCATTTTCCAGCCTTCCACCCACTCTTAGGAGTCCCTGAGAATCTAAAATTGGATTAAAACAATTTAATTTACCTGATACGGGCTTCTTTTTCTCTAAGCAGATCAATTCTGCGGCAAACTGTGTATACTGTACCTGTCTAATAAAGTGCACTTCTGTGTCGTTTAATTCGGTGCTTCGGAGTGGTCCAGTTACTCTATTTACCTTTGCTCTTGTATTCCTAATAAATCTAAAAACAAAACTACATATTCTAATTAATTTACAAAAATTATTTGTTAATGAAAACAAATGATTATAGAAGTCATTAGAGGAGTCTTTAGATTGGATAAGTCCACACAACACTGCAGGGTTAGCGTCACCCTGGTGATTATTTTTCAATTCACTCATCACAATACTATTATCACTGGGGGACAGATAGTCAGAGTCATTGTTTATGATACTACTGGATTTACTTAGAAAGTCTGGTCCCTGCCACCACAATTGATTTTCCATTAAATCAGTGGCAGTTAGACCTCGAGAAATTAAGTCTGCTGGATTTTCCGCAGAGGACACATGGTTCCATGTGAAGTTTTTAGACAGTTCTTGAATTTTGGCAACCCTGTTGCCAACAAATGTTTTCAATTTCCAAGGCTCGGTTTGGATCCAGGCAAGAGCTATTCGAGAGTCTGTATAGAGATAAATATTGTCAATTTGTAATTTCAGAGATTTCAAAACTTTCACAATTAATTTGGATAACAAAAGACAACCAGATAACTCGAGTCGAGGGATAGAAACAGTTTTTAGAGGTGCAACTTGAGATTTGCTGCTAACCAAATTGGAGACAATTTCAGAATTATGAATAGACTGAATATACACGGCTGCTCCAAAAGCTAATGACGATGCGTCGGCGAATCCGTGTAAGTTTATTTGTTGTGCTTCAGGAATTAAAACATAGCGATTTATTTTAAGTTGTTCAAGAGCTTTTAACGAAGTGGCGAATTCTAGCCAATTTTGAGCAATTGGGCTTGGAATCGGGTCATTCCAGTCTAATTTTAATTTCCATAATTCCTGCATAAACAACTTGGCTTTGACAATAACAGGACCGATGAGACCCAATGGGTCGAAAATGCGAGCAATGTGTTATAAAATGCTTCTCTTTGTCATAGACTTTAACTGACACAAATTTATTTTGAATGTGAAAGCATCTAAATTGGGTTTCCAGGCAACCCCTAGGGCTTTGGTTTCCTTATCAGAGAATGTGGGGCGGTAAGTACAACTGATTGTTATTGTGTCGTATTTGAGAATAAAGGAATTGAAAGTTTAGCCAGACAAGACAAAATCTCGGACTATATCTGTCTGAGCGAGAGCTATTAAAGAGTGTTTCTCTTGGTGTTTTATAAAAAGCGTTTATTAGTGAAGTAATCATGAACCCATTGCGGCATGATGAATCGTCCTTTTCAGGACGTGACACAATACCTGTGGCTGGGGACCTCCACGAAGCTCCAGCTTCTACTGGCTGTTTGAGCGGGTCCGCCTCGGATAGGTCCCCCATTGGGACTGAACCAACTCCCAGCCATTCAGTTGGAGGTAATGGTAGTGGTAGGTGTAAAACTGACGAAAGTCGTGCGAAGGTGAAGAGACGTAAGAGGAGGAGTAAGAAGAGTGTTGTGTGTGACAGAGATGGTAAGAAGAATGTGGTGTATGACAGCGATGGTAATTCGATAGCGTCATTCCAGAGTGTGGAAGACAGTGAAGGCGAGCACGATGAAAAGTGTAACGACCCTGACACAGTCTACTATACTGGAATGAGTGGGGAGAGTGATGCAGTAGAGGCGGGCTCTGAGATCTCAGATGCCGACTCCCCCACCGGCCCTCAAACAGTCTCTGGGGATCCAGAGACGACCATTGTCGCCGCGCAGACGATGGATAAAGGTATACAATTGCATATTGAGGAGCTGGCCAATATCTCTCTTGAGGAGATGGTCGGCACGTCTCAGACCCTCGTTATGGAGATGAACCGACTATGTTTGGATCTCTCACACGCTGTTGACAGGTCAAAGCTGTTGGGACCAAAGCTGGAGAAAGTCCAAGCTTTCATTAGATGGGTGCGTCAAGCATTTACCCGGCAGCACAGACTAGTCGAACAGTGCGGGAAAGCT
Organism: Salticus scenicus; assembly: GCA_963930645.1. Classification (NCBI taxonomy): domain Eukaryota; kingdom Metazoa; phylum Arthropoda; class Arachnida; order Araneae; family Salticidae; genus Salticus; species Salticus scenicus. The sequence goes on from OZ005654.1 coordinate 135,588,546, forward strand.
TCTACCAGGAGGCCTTTAAAATCAGCCGAGGAGAAGGGTGCTAACAAGAAGCGAAATAGAGGTAGCCGCCAAAAGAAGGGGAAAAAGAGGGATACCCCAGCAGTTCCCACAGAGGAACAACCTCCCGCTGTGGAGACAGAAAAACCTCTTAATGTAGCGGAAAGTGAAGCACCCTCAAGCTCGGTAGGCACGACTGGAGGGGTGGTACCAACCAAGTATTCGGACCATGTTCGAAGCGCCGTGTCTGGGGACTTTACAGTTCCGAAGGGGTCGAAGAGGGAACGAGCGTCATCCCGAGGGAGAGCTCGACCCGGCGCGTCAGCACGTCGCTCGACGGCCGAGGTGAAGCATTTGCTTATTGTCCGACCGCGAACGGACACAACCTCTAAGGCCCTGATGACGGACATAGCCACAAGGATTAACCCAATCGAAGCTAAACTAGCGGTTCGAGGGATGCGGCCAGTAGCTGGCAACGGAGTGTTGATCTCTGTTAACAGCGCTGCGGACCTTGCCAAACTAGAGGCTAAGATGGGCGAAACAGGGCTGACGGCGGATAACGAGCTAACGAAACCTGGCCCTCGTATACCAGAGATCATCGTCTTTGGCATCGAAGACTCTATGTCTGCAGAGGATATCACAGAAGCAATAAAGCTTCAGAACGCAGTTATGGGTTCGAACTGCGAAATCCGGGTGAAGAAGATCTTCCCCGGTAAGAATGAGCAAAACGTGATAATCGCTCTGGACAATGAGACGATGACGAAGCTGGCCGGAGAGAAGTGGCTCAATGTTGGATGGAGACGTTTGGGATTCAAGCGAAATGTACGGCCGTTGATGTGCTTCCGGTGTTATAAATACGGGCACACAGCGAAGGTCTGCCGTGGCAAACCCCTCTGTGGGCGCTGCGGACAGGAGGACCACCTGCAAAGGGACTGCAAGGGGGAGCCTGCATGTCCCAATTGTACGGTTAGCAACCGAGGCCGATCGGGTAATAAACTGCCCGTTAACCATAGGGTGGGTTCGAAGGAGTGTTCTGTCCACAAGGCAGAGGTTGAAAAATTGCGGGCAGTGAATCATGGACCGAAGCCTTAGATTCCTGCACCTTAACTGCCACCACAGTTATACCGTGATGTTCAACCTCGCTAAAACGATAGAGCGAGACTCTGTGGACGTGGCATCTCTGAATGAACCTTACCTATTTGGCGGACTCACTGTAGGGTTGCCGGCAGGGTACTCGCAAGTGAACCCGAGTTGTAGTGACGGTCGAGTCGCTCTTTGGGTGAGCCAGCGAGTCACCTTCTGTCAGGTCCTCGGTGATCGAGACGTACTAGCTATCCGAACGAAGGTGTCCAACTCGAATGTGTTAGTGGCCACATGCTACTGCGCACCGAGGGAAGATGCTGCTCCGAACCTAGAAAAGCTGGAGGCGCTGTTGAGACGTTACCCTGAGGATCGAGTAGTCCTAGCGGGTGACTTCAACGCAAAATCCACGCTCTGGGGGAAAAATCCAACAGATCCTAGGGGGAGTTTGTTAATCTCCTTCGCTTCGAACAATGAACTGGATATTGTGAATGACCCAGATAGCGAACCCACCTTCGTGGGGAGACTTGGCACCAGCTGGATCGACGTCCTGTTGGTCCGTGGTTGCCTCGAGCTCATCGCAAACTGGGAAGTCTCTGATGAAGAGATGCTGAGTGATCATAGAGCCATGAAGTGGACCCTTCGGGGCAAACCAGGCTCCATGCACCCTAAGGAATCCAGCCGTCGCTGGAGGCCGAGGGATCTGGTTTGGGAGGCCTTCCTCCTCGATCTGCGCACTGCAGATCTGGCTTCTTATGATTGCTGCTCCCCAGACACAGGAATTGAATATCTGATATCTACTTTGACGAGGCTATGTAACAAGCACAGAAAGGCTTCTGGCCAAGACAGAAGCAAAGAATGGTGGACGGTAGGTCTGACCGCCCAGAGGTCCCGGCTGCGCGCGCTGAGGCGGCTCTACCAGCGAACGCTGGAGTCGAATCAGAGGGTGAGGCTTGAGGTGCTGTATAAGCGGAAGCGGGCAGAATACAAGAGATCGATCTTGCGAGCTAAACGTCAATCGTTTAGGAAATATCTCTCAGATACGCTCTGCACTGATAAGTTTGGTCAGGTGTGTTGTGTTGTGAAAGGGAAGTGGAGGCGTGAAGCCCCAGAGAAACTTAAACTGGAAAATGGCGAAGAAATCTCCTCGTGGGAGGAGATACAAGCAGAACTGGCGAAATATCACTTCACACAAGTAGATGACGTATCGCAGATCGATTCATCTAGAACCGACGATCCCGAACTGTTTGCTATCGGGGAACTGGAGTTTGCAGTAGAGTCGCTGCCGCCTAACAAGGCACCCTAACAAGGCCGCCTAACAAGGCACCGCCTAACAAGGCACGACGGCTTCAGCTTGGAAATCGTCCGTAAGGTTCTCGAGTACCACCCTCGGTGGTTACTCTCTCTGTATAATCACTGCCTCAGCACCTCTTGTTTTCCGCGGGAGTGGAAAAGGGCTCTGGTAGTCTACTTCCCGAAGGAGGGAAAAGACAAAAGCCATCCCGGCTCCTACCGCCCGATCTGTCTGCTGCCGGCCTTAGGGAAGGCACTGGATAAGATGTGCGCAGTGCGTCTGGCGACCCATCTGGAAGCGAGGGGTATTCTTAGCGAGAAACAGTATGGTTTCCGCAGGAACTTGAGCACACTAGATGCGCTCAAGAGAGTGGTGGAGTTCGTAGCCGAGTCGAAGAGAGGTGGCAGACACTCATGTCTGGTCACCCTTGATATTAAGAACGCATTCAATAGTGCCCGGCGTACGGAAATTCTCCGCCTCCTGGTGGAGTATGAAGTACCGTCGGACCTCCTGGGTCTCGTGGACTCGTTCCTTAGGGACAGGACCATACTTTCGAACGCAGGGGAGTTCAGCTATAATGTTGGCGTTCCGCAGGGCTCATGCCTAGGGCCGATTCTCTGGTTGGTGCTCGTGAATGAATTGCTGAGCAGGCTTCAGTCCACTCCAGACTTGGTGGTTCAGGCTTTTGCCGACGACATCTTCCTGATGGCGAGAGAGGAGCGGGTTTATAAATTCAACAGAATTATAAACCCAGTGTTGGATGAGATATGTGAGTGGGCACATACGGTGCAGTTGGAGTTTAGTTACGAGAAGTGTTTGTACACGGTTATTCCGGCTGTTGGGAAGATGAGATACGCGCCTTCGTGGCCGATACGAATGAAGGGACACAAGGTGTCCTTCAGTTACGAGATTAGATATCTTGGAGTGCTGATAGACGCTGCTCAGAGTTGGATGCCTCACCTGAACTATGTTCAGGAGAAAGCATCCAAGCTTCAATACAAGTTGATGCGCTACATGGGTGCTAACTGGGGATTGAAGCCTAACGTTCGGAAGGCAGTCTACTCGGCCGTCGCTGAGAAAATAGTACTGTATGCGGCTCCTGTTTGGTTCACCAACCATGTGAAATTGAATAACAAGCTCAACACCATACAGAGAAATCTGTTGTTGTGTGTGACGAAATGCTACCGCACGGTGTCAAGTGACGTACTGAATGTGCTTGCAGGGATTCCACCTCTGCATCTCCGTGCGGAATTTGAGCAGTTGTATACAGGCTTAGTGAGATGGGGTGAAGGCGTTGAAGACACCAATCTCACGCCGGAAACGGTAGAGACTTGGAGATATCAGCTGAGACGTGAAGACCTCTGGAGACTGCCTTGGACTCGAGACGTAACGCCCAAATCAGCCTCGTGTTATTACACGGATGGCTCGAAGATGGAGGACGGCAGGGTTGGCTGCGCGTTCCTGCGGGTCTCTGGGGGAGAGATCGTCTCGGAAGACCAATTCCGGATTACCGACCATTGCTCTGTTTTCACGGCGGAGGTCATAGCGATCAGGGAAGCCATCAGAGATGCTATGGAGTCGGGGCTCAGTGAGATGGATGTCTACTCTGACTCCAGATCGGCGCTGCAAGCGCTTAACTGTCTGAAGCCTAGGCACAAGACGGTTGCTGAGACCAAGGACCTGATTAAGAGTGGCGGGATTGGAATCACGATGCATTGGATCAGAGCCCATGTGGGTCATCACTTTAACGAACTAGTCGATGGTTCAGCTAAGGTGGCAACTGCACGTGAAGACGTAGATCTTCCAGTCAAGCTTAGTGTGAAATGTGCAAGAGGCGTCCTGTTTAGGCGCCTCATAGATAAGTGGCAGTGTCGTTGGGATGGCTCCACGAAGGGTAGATTCACGCATGAAGTGTTTCCGAAGGTGAGCAGTCGGAGAGTGCAGGGAGATTTCTTTGTTAATCAGGTCCTCACCGGACATGGTTCATTCGGAGTTCACCAGCACCGTTTCTTTCAGAAGAACCCTGCATGTATTTGCGGGGCCAGCGCAAGCTCGGTAAAGCACGTGATGCTAGAGTGCGCACGGTGGCGGTCGGTCAGGGAACGTTACTTCCCGCCGAACTACCACCTTCGAACGCGGCGGGATTTGTGCCTGGACTACTATTGTAGGAAAGGAATCGCAGTCATAATGACGGATCTCCTTGACTGGGCGCTTAACCCGCTTGGTGGTGGACGACGGATTCTCGAAGCGTCTGAGCCTGACGCCCCAGTAGAGCCTCTTAGGAGGTCTCTTCGATTGGTAAGTGAGACGGTGAGACGAGGAGAGTTTGATGGTGAAGTGGAGTGAGCGTTTTGGTGTAACGAAGTTGTAGAGTGACGGCGTGATGGCGAGTGTGAGTTGGTAAGTTGGCGTGATGGCGAGTGTGAGTTGGTAAGTTGGCGTGATGGCAAGTGTGAGTTGGTAAGTTGGCGTGATGGCGAGTGTGAGTTGGTGTGACGGTGAGTACGAGTTGGTGAGACGGTTGGCGTTGGTGTGGTGTGGAGAGAAGGGGGAGCATGTGCTCCCTGTCTACCGGAGGTAGAAGCGCTGATTCAAAACAGCCAATTCGGACTGTCAAAAAGGGAACTTTGTTTAAAATCGCACGAACGAGTTGCAGTGCCCGCATGAGCGATTCGGGGAGATGTTTTTCCACGTGGTGTGAGGAGGTCTGTCTTAACTGGCTGGTGGTGCATGACCGGACGGCGGGACTACCCTGGCGGACATCGGTGCTCACATGGGGTTGTGATGGCCCGAGCAAACAGGGGCTGTCCAGGTGTCCTGGGTGGGGCCTTCCAAGTGGCAGTACAAGGAGGCTTAGTAAAAATGGGAAGCGGCTGCAGATCTTCGTAGTTGGCATGAATGTGCGTATCGGCTAGTGGTGAACTCCGTTGGGAGAGCGGGCCTTGTGGACGGCCCTGTGTCGTCCTCAGAAGGTAAACAAGCCTTCTGGCCGCCAAACCGAGGTCGGCCAGTTACGAGGGCCCTCAGCCCCAACTTTGACCAACTCCGGTTGGTCCGGAGGGGCGACATGAGCCTTGTATAGCTGATTGCCGAACCTTACCTGGGCCACTTCCCTGCTGTCGCGAAGTTGGTATGCTGCTGTCGTAGCGGCTAAGGCCTGCACGATGTTGGGTCGTCTTGAGACGGGACTGCATGGATACCCTCGTATCTGGGACAGTCGATGATGGGGCGCGCTTGCGTGTCACCTGTCTTATCAGAGAATGTGTACTCAGGGTATGTCTCTTTAGAAAAGTCAAGTAAGGAAATATGATTTGCATTCCATTTATGTAAATTCATTCCAGCGCTTTCTAACAAGTGTATAAGTTGTTTTTGAAGCTCCCTAGCGGATTCTAGCGATTCTTCCCCAAGAACACTAGCATCTTCCTTCAAAGGCATGGCTACCATAAATCTTCCCGATTTATCTCTCCGATAAGTTTCTAAAAAATGCTTTTCACAAAATTCTTCTTCCTGACTAATTGGACGTAAGTCAATTTCAGGAGCTTCTATTTTCCAGAATTTTTGAATGGTTTCATTAAGATAATCATTGCATGCAGTAAAACCGCAAAAAGTATTTTCAGATACATTGCGGTCTATGGTTCCCGCAGCAATATGCCCAAAAACGCTATTCTGAAAGGTGAATTGTCCTATTTTAACTTTATCTGCTTTTAATATTTCATAGAAAAATTCAGCACCAACTAAAGCATTTACCCAAGCAGCACCGAAACGTTCTCTGAACGTTCAAAAAGTGTTCTGCAAACACGTTCTAAGAACGTTCACTTTGAACGTGTTATAGACGTCTATCTGTCCATCTTGAAGACGTACAATAGTACGGTTCAGAGAACGTTCAATGAACGTGTAACTATCACCATCGGTGTTATAGAAGCGTTCTGAGAACGTTCTATGTATACGGTCTCAGAACGTTCTAAACGTTTTTACAACGTTTTCAAAACGTTATACACATTTTCAGAACGTTCCAGAAAACGTACTGTAAACGTTCTAAAATAGTGTAGTTAAAAAAAAAAAAAAAAAAAAAAAAAAAAAAAATTATGGCGTCATTATAAAAAATCACCTCAGTACGAGCGTTTAGAAGTAAAAATTACATAGCTGATGACGAATAATGATACAACACATGAACAGGGATATGAATTACTTTTTTTTTCAATTCAAATAATGTTTGAGAAATTTTAACATACTTACTATTCCTTTAATTTCAACGTATATGCATCAAAAATTCTATATTCTATGACAGTTTTCCCCAAAAAGTGTCATAACGTCTCTTTATACCTTAAAAAATTTCTTAAATTTTTGCATTTTTTAAAAATTTCTTTTTTTCCCCTAATCTGAATATAATGAAGTTGTAGTATTAATTACAAAACTTTGAATACACACCATAAAATGCAAGAACTCGCACCAACTGTTTCGAATCAAAAGAAGACACAACCCTTCATCAGGCGAACATTGTAGGCACGAGAGCTGCAAACAAGCACGTTGAGTGTGTTGAATGCGTTGCCCGCTTTGTTTGTAGAAGCCGTGCTTTGTTTGTAGCAGTTGCGAGTTCTTGCATTTTATGGTGTTTATTCAAAGTTTCGTAATTAATACTATAACGTCATTATCTTCAGATTAGGGGAAAAAGAAATTTTTTAAAAATGCAAAAGTTTAAGGAATTTTTTAAGGGATATAGACATGTTATGACACTTTTTGGGAATTACTGTCATAAAATATGGAATTTTTCATGCATATACGTTGAAATTAAAGGAATAGTAAGTATGTTAAAATTTATCAAACATTATTTGAATTTAAAAAAAAGTAATTTATATCCCTGTTGCTGTGTTGTATCATTATTCTTCATCTGCTATGTACAACTAAACTCTTGATTTATTTTGCTGGTTTTAATCCTTGTGATTCCGAATGCGTCATCCTATGATTGATGTTTGTTTTTCATGGTTGTTTTCTGTTTGATTCTCTGATTTCTTGAAGTAAATAATTTATTCCAATTTATTCTTCATTTCTAACTTCAATTAATTTCTTGTACGATAGGGTGCCCGCTAGCAATTTGCTATTATAGCTGCTAACGAACGGAATCGTACATTGGTGCTCAACGACGAAAAGGGTCACCCCTGACGAGTTTTTTTTTTTTTTTTTTTTTTTTCTACCATTCTAAGCTTTTCCTAAAAAAAATGTTTAAAATGCTGTCTTAATTTTTTATTTCCTCGTTGCTTGCTTGTAACTTTTGATTTGAGTTTCATGTGGTTTTTAGGCACCGGCAAAATTATTAAAATTGCAACTAACAATATAGGAATAAATTTATGATTAGACTGAAGTTAAATAAAATAAAAATCAATAAATAAAAAATAAATGTTTCAATAAATCACAATCAGTCTCCCCAGGTTATTTAAATTTGTTGTAATTTCCTTCTCATTGACCTATGTGGTTTCAGGGATCTTATATCTGTTGCTTGGCTTTAACTAAGATTAAAAAATTCATTTATACATATATATATATATATATATATATATATTATTATTATTATTATTATTTTTAATACAGGGTGCAAAGCATTGTGACGAGAATACCTTTATCTCCGCAACTATTGGTCGCAAATATATAGTTTCAGTTACAAAATGTTTTAAAGAATATGAGCATTTGTGGTATATAACATGTTTAAATTTAAAATATCTATTTTTTCAAAATTGCAAAAACTAGATTTTTACATAGTCACAGATCCCTATAGTCATATTTAGAAAACTGACACTCATTCTAACAAAAAGTTTCATTTCTATTCTCCCAAAATGGAACAAGATATTTAAAGTTTGGATTTTCTAACATATTTCGGCCTTCAATAAGGGATCGGTTTAAAAGTCCTAATTGGACTTTGTTTGCATTTTCCCTGGGTTTATTAAAGAATTTTTCATTGGCATTTTAATAAAGCCCGAGAAAATGCGAAATAATCCTAAATTTTGAAACTAACTGTCGCAGACAATTTTGGGTGCACAAAAGTGAAACTTTTTGTGTTATATTTTTTAGGTTGGAACTCAACTTTCACTATTAGTGTCATGAAAATTGTATAAAAATTATCAGTTTTTGTGATTTTTAATAAATTAATTTTTTAAATTTAAACATGTCATATTATATAATGAATTCTTACATTTTTTTTTAAATACATTTTCTTATTGGAGGACGTCTGAGACCAATTGTTGCGCAAATAATGACCTGCTCTCGACTTTGCACCCTGTATATTCTAAACATTTCTGGGTACTACTTTGTAAGTCCATGGATAGTTTATAAATATATTTGAATGCTGAAGTTTATAGAAAGTTTTAATATTTCAACATAAAAAATAATTTCAAAAATGAATGTACCAATACACCGCTAAAATAATATATAATTGAGTTTAGAATATATTGTTAATTTATAATAATAAGAAATTGAAACAAAAAATTAAAAATTAGTTAGAAGGAGGAAATTTAAAAAATTTCCAAATACTTAAATACATATATATATTTTTAATCAAAATATTTTTCTAAAATATTTAACATACTTCATATTTTTAAATTTCAGTGCATGTGTGTATACATATTTTCAGTTTACAGCAGCAGTTTACAAAAATGATGTTTGCAGGTATTTAAATTTATTCCACATGGCAATGTAATTGGTATTTTTTAAATGTTTAAATTTCTTTAAATTGAGTCAACGCAATTTTTACCTCATTTGATGCAATTATGCTATCATGGCGTATTAAATAATTGATAAATGTAAATATTATTAGTATTACTAAATAATATAGTAAATCGTCCTTTTTTTTAAGCAGAATATCTTTTTTTATAAAGATGTGGAATAAAATTGAATTGAATCTTTGTTTTATTATGCAGTTAAACAATTTCATATATTTTATTTAATATATAACAGTAAAGAGATATTTAAAATTGTAAGTCGGTGAAACTTAGGATATTATTTTAAAAATATGCAATTTGCATAACCTAGATTGTATATATATTATCATATAAACATTAAATAAATACTTCAGAATTTAAAAAGAAAAGAAAAAAAAAAAAGAATTACATACCTTCCTCATTTTCTTCATAAGAATTTCTCCAAGAAAACACCCTTCCAACTAGCATTTTAAAATACACAATGACCAGCCGGAAGGGCATTCACTTAAAATTAGCTCTCATCTTTTAAATTCTTTATGTTACTTCATTCAGAAGCATAATAACCAAAAATAGTCATTTTAACAATTTCCATCTCAGAAGACTGAATTAATAAAATGAATCCATAATTTCTAAGCGGTTTTCTGTAAAAGGAGCAGTTTTTTCTGCGATACAAAGCTACTTACAAGTATCAAATGTTAGGCTTAAAAACTTACGCAGATATGAAAATGATTGTTTAATTGATATTAAAATAAGACTTTAATAAATAGAAAATAGAGAATATTACAGGTTAAAAATATTACATTTTTACCTTTTCTAAAGCTTATCCAAGTCATTATAACGCGAAAACTGAACAAAACAGATTACATTACATGTTTTAAAATTACCGCTTCACATAACGGCACGACATTCCCAAGACCTTTGAATTTGCCCGGTCAGCGAGAATTAAATAAATGCAATCCACAGATGTCAGTTTCATCTGCTCTTCCCTCCTTACATCCGGAATAATCATGTTTCAAAGTTCAACATTTGAAACAGAAATTTATTAAGCATTTATAGCTGTACAAAACATATGGTCAATATTTTAAGGAAAAATGGAGCTGAGTTAAACAATTATTTAAATTTTTATAAAGTATTTGAAAAACTTATGAGATCACTTTATTTTTCCATTTTAAAATCTCGAATTAAACGGAAAAGCATATTTTGTTTTAGTGTATATTTCAGTATTGAATAAAATATTCAGTGAAAATAAATAAAATAAAATAAGAACAATCAAACAGAGTAACGATTTAACAACATTATCAATATTGATAATTTATCAGTAACATTTAAACTTAAATAGAATCATAAATAAAATATAATAAAAGTTTAAAATTATGCTTAAAGAAAAGAAGAAAAAAATTCATTCTGTAACTTCCCGATGAGTATTAGAGACCGCGAGGTTCTACTCTCGAACCTTACAGACGGGAAGTGTTGGCTTCGATTCCTGGTCACGCTCGTCGACTTAGGTTTTCGGAGTTTTCCCGTGATTTTCTTTGAAACTCGCGTAAAGCACTATATTACTTATTCAATAATATCCGTGATTAGCTTTTTGTATCTAAACTTTGATTCTGGGGGAATGCATAGATTTTCATGACAGAAGACAATCATTTTTATGCTGTATAGAAGATCTTAGAAAATGTATTTTTCTAAGGGTTTATTATTATTATTATTACAAATGAAAAAAAAAAAAAAAAAAAAAAAACGGTAAATTTGTTTTAAATCATCAGAAAACGATGTTTCAATTATTCATTTTAAAGGTGATATCGAATTCTTTTCAAAGATAATTATTGTGAAAATTTTTATCCACCCTTCCCCCATCCCCCAGGGATGATGTATACTTATTCCTAGGGGAAAAAACAATGTCCTATGAATGATAATAATAAAAAAAAAAAACTGTTTGACTATTACTCGTTATACAGCCAAATTGAATCAATAATATATATCAAATGTATGCCACGCAGAAGGTTTGGTGAGTATATATATTACAGAAGCTGATAGATAGCCTTTCTGTGAATGGAAAATATTGGAACGTGGCAGTGCCACCTGTCGTCCGATATGCACCCAAAGGCAATCTGTAGAGTTTTACGTAATATTAATTTCACTTACCAAATTTACAATATTTATAAATGACAGAAGTTGAGATTTTTCGTTTCCGTTATGAGATTAAATTGGAACATAGCCACGCCACCTGTTGGCCGATGTGCATCCAAAATGGACCAGTAAAGCTTTACATAAAATCGATTTCACTTATAACTTCAGTGTATCACAAAATTTATTGTTAAATCACAAGTGTTAAAATATTGCCTTTCCGTTAAAATGATTAAATGGCAGATTAGCAACGCCACCTGTTGGACAATGTATACATCCAAATTGTATTAGTAGAGGTTATGATGATATATGCCAATATATCATGTTTAATACATTTGTACACTATAGAAGCTGAGATATAGCCGTCCCATAAATGGAGGGTTTCATTGCATAGCACCGTAATCTATCGGACGATATATCCCAAATGAAATTCAAATAAACTCCAATTTAGGGCATCATCTAATATTGTAACAAGTTTGGTTGAATTCCATACATTGATTCCTGAAATACAAAATCCACAAAATTTTTCCATGAGTTTAAAATTTTGTAATTTTTTTTCACCTCACCGCTACTGATTATTGGGAAGCATTCTTTACTGACGTGCTAACAAAACGTTAAACTGAAAATGTAAAAAATGCTCTATTCTCTATCATGCTAAAAATTATAAATTTCGAATAACTTACGAAGTTTTTAAATTAGAATGTTGCAAATCTCTCAATAAGATTCTTATCAATATCATAAGTGATATTTTAAAACTGGTCCGATCTCTCTGCAATCATTTGTTCTTGAGATATCGTGTACATGAACTAACGGGCTATCACACTAATAGGTGCCGATACACATTAACAGATACCATACCAACCTTTTGACTTCCGGATTCCTCACGCCAGAAAACGTGTAAAAAAATCAAAAGCTGAAGTCAAAAATTTTAAAGATTAACCTAGTTTCCCAACCAATAGTACTAAAAAGTCATTTTGTCATATTCGTTATAATTACACTGTTACAGAACGTGTTATGACGGTGTCACACTTGAACGTTCTATATAGAACTAGAATTGTACGTTTTATAGATGGTACAAATCAAACTTTTTCAGAACGTTCTAAATAATACTATTTCTGAACGTGTTTTAGAACGTTTTTTTGACACGAAACACGGTGTTTGAACTATTGAAACCGTTATTAGACGTTCACAGAACGTTCCTGTGCTACTTGGGTATTTTAGATTTTTTCCAAAGTTCACTATCAGCTAATTCAAGGTCATGTGGTAGATTTAAACTTCTTATGTTTATATTGTGTGAAGGAATGAATTCTGTTATTTTAGGTGTAATTAAAAATTCAATTGGTTCACTAAATGAATCATCTTTATTGGAAATAATGGTACGTACTGAAGATTTCACATTTGTCATCTTACCATTAATTCCTGAAATATGAATATCGCATTTCCTTTTTTGCAAATTCAATAAATTAGCGAGTTGTATGTCTAATATGTTACATTGGCTACCATTATCAAGAATTACGCGAACCGGAATCTTTTTTTTATTGCTACTTTCCAAATAAACTATAGCAGTTGACAGCAATATATGTTTTTTACTTTTTAAGATTGGATCATTAATCTCGTTATATAATGTCATCGAAACATTATTTTTTTCTTTCTGCAATTCAGGATATGAATCATTTGATTGCAGCAGGTGTTTGGCGTCGGTCTGTGCCGGCGTCTGACTTGAGTTGGAACTTTCTGTTTGCGGTTTAGATGGAAAATTATTACTTTTTGTTTCTGGCAAAGAACGATGTAGGAGTGTATTATGTCTTTTAGAACACATGTTACAGGTTTGCTTACTCTTACAATTCGAAACCTGATGCTTGGATTTCAAACAATTAATACATAACAGATATTTTTTTACTGTTAGGAATCTTTCGTGTTCATTTAATTTTAAGAATTCACAACATTTAGATAAAGAATGATTTCCTTTACAAAGGGGACAGTTTTGATCGTTAAAAGAATCATTTTTAGAAAAGAAAGTTTTAATTCTAGTACTCTTTTCCGAATTCATTAGTTTCGGTTTCATACCGGAAACACATTGTAAGTTTTCTAAAACTAAGCGTCTTTTTTGTAAAAAGTTAATAAAATCGCACCATGTTGGCAATTCTGTAGAACTTAAAGATAATTCAAATTGTTTTTTAGTTTCTTTATCGATCTGTTTAAGAACTACATTTATGAGTAAGGCCTCCGTAAAAGGATTCATTTCCAATCCTATACTTTTGAGAGCTCGAATATTTTTTTGACAACTATCTGTAATTGTTCTCAAATTTTTAACTACATCTTGAGACAGATTCTCTACGTTTAATATCTCATTTAAATGAGAATTAACAATCATTCTTTTATTTTGAAATCTGTCTTCTAGTGCTTTAAAAAGTGACATATATGAATCGTCTTCAGTGATTACATCTAGTGCTCTTCCACTAAGTGTAGATTTTAAGTAGTATAATTTTTGATTATCTGAAAGTTTATCATTCTGATCAATTAAGGTTATAAATTGATCTTTGAAATTAAACCAATCATTATATTGTCCGTTAAATTTCGGTAACGGAATTTCAGGTAAACGAAAATTGATAGTAGGATTATCTTTAGATTCATTTAAAACACTTTCATTTTTACTAATGTTATTAGAGAGTAAGAATTTTCGAAGCCTTACCTCTAATTTTTCTGCCTCTTCTTCCAGTTCTGCGAAGGCGTTCAATTGGACTTCCAGTTCCGATTCCTCAGCTATTTCGTAATACTGGATTTTCAAATTATCCAGTTTTGTTACTATTTTTTGCAGATTATCCTTCTTTATTTCTAGAGTTATAATGTCTTTATTGTCCTCATCAACATTATCCAAATATGTTGATATTTTTGTCAGTTGGCCTTTCAAAGTTCCACGTTGTCGATTTAGGATAACTAATTTATTTTTATCCATAATTACTTTCATCAATGAGCACCACCACTATTTCATTATATTACGATTGATCTTCCTCCGGTTCTACTAGACCAAATGTAGGCGATACTTTACGAGTGGACTGTATATCAATTTAATAATTACTATTCTGAAGTTATTACTTCACAAACATTTAATTAAAGTATTATTTACATATATACAATTTATAGATGACGTATTATTAACGTATTCAAATATGTTGACACCATAGTCAACGCAAACTATAAAAAAGGTGAACCATATCACCGAACAAGATAAACAAGAGAGATGTTACTCTTATAACGAAAAACAATACAACTACTCCGCTAAAGCGGGAATGCAAGTGAACAAGAGATGCGCGCCAAGGTTGCGCATATAACCAAACTAAGGTGAGCGGCAACACCAACTAATACATGCGAAAGGAAATCTTAAAGGGGGTTTATATAATAACTTTGAAGAAAATCAATAAAAACATTTTTGTGATATGGACTTATGGTTCCACTTTTGGTTTAGGTCTATAATGCAGCTCTTTGGGGGAGAAACCTCCTAGAATTTTACAGAGAAATAACCATTTTAACTAAGTCAATTTAACTGACAATATTGTAACTAAATAGGTGATGTTAGAATTTTGGGCATAAATTGCGTATGAGAAAATGTTTTGTTGTATGATATATGGGTACTGTAAAATCTGAGAAAAAAGAAAAAGAAGCAACGAATAAGAAATAATTAAATTTTATTGACGATATATTTGTTGGTAAGTAAAAAATGCACAATTCGTATAATAATTCGAAATTCAATTTCCGAGATTTAAAATAAAACTGATACAAATAAACAAAAAATGTGATTTCTCGGATAGAAATGAGTTTCAATAAAAGATATAATTTCGTCTGACCGAAAGCGATGTTGCATACCTATGTATGAGGCATGGAATCGATGAGATGAACAGTGAAGGTGGCAGTATTCTCTCTCATTGCAGTTGAAGAGAACTTTCTAATTAATTAAATATAAATGGAGATACTTAGTGCTGGAATATTAAAAGAAAAAGAAAAACGTGAAAGCAAAATTGTAACACGGTACGGCCGTTTCGGAACTTTCTAAGTCCCTTCCTCAGTAATAGTGAAGAATGAATTTAAACATGATATAAGGTAAAAGAGCAAAGAAATGAAAATTAAAAAGTTAAAACCCCGGAACTTGCTAAGCAAGCATAGTGCTAGAAAGTATGCACAATGGTGTAATACGAACTTTTTCTGAGTGCACATTCATTTAACGTACGTCTCATACAATTAATTTAAAAAAAGAAAAACTCAAACAAATATATATATATATATATATATATATCTGGAGTAACTCCACTCGATTTTCTGAACATTAAGTGATTAACGTTTGTTTAAATAAATTAATGTAAGAGGAGTCGTCAATTAAACAAATGAGAAAATTGTAATAAGGTGTTTGAGTATTTTCCCTCCCATATAATATGTTGTTTAACTTAACGCTATTGCACTTGAAATAATTTGAGCCAATAGGTCATAACGATAAAGAATTTTTCATTGTATCCCTGTAAAAATCTATAAATGCTAGATTCACCAAAATCTATGCCATTAATGGGATGGTAACCTATAATATGTACGAGGTGTGGCTATTAAATAACGAGACTATTGCTGTAAAATATTTTATTTTAAATATATACCTATCTAGTTATTATCACCTTCAATATACACCCCTCCACTATCCCTACAAAGCTCCATGCGAATTTTCCAATGTTCGAAACAGTCTGGAAATCTTGTCCTGTAAGCTCCTGCATGAGGCGTGCCGCTTTTTCTTTCACAGCTTTAACTGACTCAAATCGTGTTCCTTTTAATGCAGATTTAACTTTGGGGAACGGATAAAAGACACATGGGGCCAGGTCAGGCGAATAAGGTGGATGATCTAAAACTGGGATGCTGTATTTGGCTAGAAATGCCTTGACAGACAATGACGCCGGCGCGTTGTCTTGATGGAGAACCCATGACTTGTTCTTCCACAATTCGGGCCGTTTTTTCCTTATCCCTTCACGGAGTTGAGCAAGCACCTCAAGATAGTAATGTTGGTTAATAGTTTGACATTCAGGAACCCAGTGTAGGTACACAATACCATGAATGTCGAAAAAGAAAGGATCATCATCGCTTTGAATTTCGGTCATCATCTCCAAAGTCTTCTCAGCCATCTTGGAAACGCTTGAACCACTCATAAACTCGCGCACGTGGTAAACATTCATCGCCATAAACTTGTTTTAATAAAAGATAAGTTTCACTAGCGGTTTTACCAAGTTTCACGTGAAATTTCACGACAATTCGTTGCTCTACTTTTACACTTATCACGTTTTTTCGGAAAAACGAAACAAACACCTCTTACACAAATAAAGTTACAGCCAGACTGATTTCTCTACAAACACGGGAGGCACTGCAATCGAAAGATTAGGCTTTACGCTGCACAGCTGTCGGTCTTTCGGATTTGGCGCATATGTAGTTCATCTGTAGCAGCAATAGTCTCGTTATTTAATAGCCACGCACCTCGTACATAAATTTTCTGCTTAATCGAATAAAGTGTTTAGATGCTATCGTACTTTGAATAATTGGAGCCCATAAGACATCATGATAAATTATTTTTCTTTGTGTCCCTGTAAAAAAAGGCAGAAGTGCTAGATTCATCAAAATTTGTAGAACTCGAGCTACAGTGTAATTTAACAGTGTAGTGTATTAGTACCTATTACTTGTCTATAAAATATAAATTTTCCGTTTACAGGCGTTTAAACGTTATCGTACTTTAAATAACTTAAGCCCTTAGTCCAGAATGATAAAGAATTTTTCTCCATGTCCCTGTAAAAAAATCATAAGTGTTGGATTCACAAAAATTTGTAGAATTCGCGCTGCAGTGTAATATAACATGTCTTAATAACCTATAACATGTCTTTAAAGTATATATTTTCAGTTCATATACGAATAAGGCGTTTAGACGCTATCACGCTTTAAATAGCTTAAGCCCTTAGACCATAATGATAAAGAATTTTTCTTTGTGTCCCTGTAAAAAAAGCCATAAGTGCTAGATTAAAAAAGAATTCATAAAGTTCGCGCTATAGAGTAATATAACATGTCTTAATACCTATAATATGTCTATAAAGTATAAATTTTCAATTCATACGAATAAGGCATTGAGATGCTATCGCACTTTAAATAACTTAAGCCCTTGCCTTAGGCCATAATGATAAAGAATTTTTCTTTGTGTCTCTGTAAAGAAAATATAAGTGCTAGATTCACCAAAATCATTAGAGTTCCATACTATGGTGATCTGCAGGGACGTAGCGTGAAAATTTGATTAGTGGGGAAGACCCTTAGAGGAGAGATAACCCTAGAGAGAGCATCCCCGAACGAAATCTTTTGCCAACATCGAAACCACGTGACTGGGGGACACCGTATTCGGACAGGGGAGTTTTTTACACGTATTTGAATGGGGATCTCTGCTATGCTACCGAAGAAATGGTGAAATACTTCGTTGCATTTGGTTCTAGAGAAAAATTTCTCAATGGAGAACCTATAACCTTTCACAGTCATATATATACTTCTAAAAAGTATTCATATAAAATCATAATATTAAAACAAATAGACTTTTTAATGAAGGAAATCCAAATTATTCACATAATCATGTGTTTTATATACAGTTTTTTGAAAATTTATGGAAAAATAATTTATTATATTAATGTTTTTGAGTAGTTATATGTTTGACTTTTTCGTTTTTCATGATTTTTACTTATTATTTTCTTAAAAATTGAGAAATAATGAAAGAAATTTCACTTACATCTTTCAATCCAGATTTGGCGCGATTTGGCGACATATTGAAATGTCTAATAAGTTTGATGCATGATTGTATTTTTGTGTTTTACGTCATTTTGCGGTGTTCGAAAAATAAGTGATTGTATTGTTTGCAAAAAGCATAAAGAAATATATTTTATTTTTTATTTACAAATTAGAATTATTTTTTTTCCCCATATGTACTTTATTATGAATTTAGAGATTTTTGCGTATTGACGATCTGTCTGCATTTATAATGTTAGATTGAGAGAATAAAATTTGTCTCTTTATTTCTTACTAGGCAAAATTTAATCCCATATAAAATTAACAAATTGTTTCATATAAGAATTTTTATTTAAAAAATATTTTATTATTATAATTTATAAATATTATAATTTATAATTTCTTTACTTTGCTTTTCTAAGCTCTGTAGAATATAGTGTATTTATTTATTTATGATTAATTTCTTCTTCTTCTTTATTCAAAGGATTTGAAATGATAAGATTTATAAAAAATTTCGTCTTCCGGTTTTCAATGAATTTACAGTTTTGAGGTGATTTATACACGTTTGGAGCATTTTTAGAAAATATCCACCTGTCTCCTGTCTCTTCTGTGTGTGTGGGAGAGAGAGACCAAAAATTTGTGGCTTCTCTATATCAAGAACTAATGCACTAATTTACTTTTTTTTTTTTTTTCAATCTTGAATTTAGTACCTATCAACTTCTTGTGAAAATCGCCCAATAAGTGGCACTGCTGTACAGTGATTACTCTAATTTACAGGAATGCTGTGTCTCAGCTTCTGTTCCGTAAAATTACACGAAACTTGGTATGCGAGAGGATCATTACAGAAATTATGTCAATTCAATTTGAATACATATTGGTCGACAGGTGGCGCTGGTATGATGCAGCTTTTTTCCCTTGTGCAGAAAGGCTATATCTCAGCTTTTATAAGAAAATTAAGAAAAATGCATCGGAAACGTGTGTAATATCTTGTTCATGCATTTATTTATTTCATTATAATTATTTCTCATGGTGTATTTAAATTCGACCTTTTAAATTTTTTTTTCCCTCTGATATACATTTATTTATTTACTGTTTTTTTTTTTTTTTTTTTTTTTTTTTTTTGTGGTTGTCTACAGCAAAACGATTACAAGGCATTGTTGATGTCTGAAACAAATTATCCTCTACCTTTTGTCCTAATGATAATAAAGTAAACATTTTTTCATTCAAAGAAGGGTATACTATTCAAAATGCAACAATACATTTCTTAGGATTTAAGCGTAACAAAGTATATTTTAAATAATTCAAAAATTAATGGCCCTTAAACCACATTATTATTATTTTTTAATATATATTTTTTAAACCTTCATAAATGTACTCAATGTACAATGTACCTTGTATGTTATTTTCATTTAGCTTTCCTAAAGATAAAAACAGATGGAAATTACAGGAAGGTAAGATTTTAAGAGAAAAGGTTTTAAAGCCATTGACCATTCCCGTTTATGTTCAAAAAATTTCTTGCCAGATAATTTTCATAAAAATAGATTTGGAAGCACTTGGTTAAAAAAGGATGCAGTACTAACTGTATTTAAATTTCCAGAGAATTGTTCCCATTTACATTTGTTATAGAAATCAGATAGTCATTTTCACGTTTAATGACGGCTCGAATTAACATTTAAAAATTATTTATAACTAATATTTCGAACTATTCAAGTGAACCTAGCAAAATTATATTTGTAGCAGGTAAGATAATGGAGAAAAATGTTCTGTAATTTCGACAAAGTAAAAGATTTCTAACAGCGAGCTGTTGCCAAATGATGACAAAAACGTTTCAACCCCACTTTTCCCTGCATGCGCTCTCTATCAGTATCTCACCTCTAAGGGAAGACCCGACGTTTGGCGCCTTTTTGTATTCCTCATCTAAAAATGCCACCCGCATACTTTCAAGGGTGTTGCCATCTGGGGGATCGAGCGCACAGGGCCTCTCGTCGGTTAATACGTGCCCCCCCCCTTCCTTCGAGGCATATTCCTAAAATCTGCCCCCCAAAAAAGCGTCTTCTTCCTTTTTTTTTTTTTTTTTTTTTTACATATTTGGAGCATTTTAACTTTTTTCAGAGAATCTATATATTAATACGAAGACATGAAATTTCTCTTACGTTTTCAGCCTACTTTCAATAAAAGGAATGGCTTATAAGTAGTGTCGTTCGAAAGATATGGTTAATGTGCTTTGCAGAAATATGTATATATATATATTCTCGTATGAGACTAAACAAAAGTATCTTTCTTATGACAACCAGAGTATTGGTTTGAGATAAAGTAGAACAATTGAAAAAGATCCCCCCCCCCCCTTTTTTTCAAGTTTAAAAGCTATTACATTATAACTGAAATAAAACATAAAATTTTAAAAATAAATTTTAAGAAATGAAAGTAGTAACTGTCGCTAAGGAAAGCAACTTCATATTTTTAGAGTGGACAATACCTAATCTCGCCGACAGCCGTGCCCCATGTTATTCTGTAGGAAAGTTTGATTTCATGATTACTCATTACCTAATGTATTTTTTAAATTCTGTTTTCACATTCAGAAAAATTACAATCGTTAATTTTTTCCAAAAATTTATTTATTAACACGCTTTTATTAGCTTCACCTGTATGTATGTTTGCAACCGCTCTGGGAGCAAACAAAAAATCTATATTGTAAAAAAAGGTTTTCCCTACGTGAACGCTGTGGCTGTGAGGTAAAGCTCCGGGCTACGAACCTAAAGGTCTAACGTTCGAGCCCAGTCAGGGGAGATTTTTTAAAAATGGTTTTTGTTTAATTCTAAATTATTTATTTCTAATTCCTTCATTATGTTATTTTTAACACGCTTTTATTAACTTGATATGATGTAACTACTAATGTATGTAACGGGATCTTGGAATTAAATTTTCGACCACTTCTGTTCGTTCGATTATCATGAAATTTTGCACACGACTTCATAATCGATGATAATACTACATACAAGTGTTTCCTGGCTCCTATCTCATCAGGGGCAAACAAAAAAATCTATCTATATATATATTAAACTCTATTGTATGTGGCACAGGATTTGGCCGTAATTGTATAACGTTGAGTGGCAACAATTAATCAATTCATTTTTTTTAATTAAAGATGTAGATATTATGGTGTGTCACTCACACGAATTTTTCTTACCCTGCATTTTAATACTATAAATATAGATATTTTGTGCTTTTTAGTTCACATTTTAATAAAAGCGTCTTCTTTAATTTTTTAAAAATATAATATTATTTTATTTATTTATTATTTTGTTTCTTAATGTAATTCTAAGTTTAAAAATCTGAATTTTCACTAGGTGCATTTTTCTCTTCCTCTTTTCTTTCTCTTTTCTTTCTTTCTTTCTTTTTTTTTTTTTTTTTTTTTTTTTTTTAATGAGCAAGAAAAACATAAGCCTTACACATTTGTTCTGATCCGTCTAGCCTTTCGAAAGAAAAATAATTATTTAAAATCTCTTGCTATTTCTCGAGGCTATAATCCCTCTGTTATTGATAAAGCTTTATATAAATAAAAGAATCCCAAACTTTCTGTTTCCAAAGTGAACGTTCACGGTCTCATCCCAGTTGTTTTACCTTTTTATTTATCATTTTCTTTTAAAATTTCTAAAATTCTCTCACCGTTTGGTTTTAAAGTCCTTTACAAACCCGTCAACAAAATTAACTCATCTTCTCTTAAAGATCCCATTCCTACTGAAAACCGTTCTGGCATTTATTTAATCCTATGTTCGTCGTGCAATTTAGGTTATATTGGTCAAACTAGAAAGCGTTTGAAATATAGAATAAATGAGCACCGTCGAAATGTTCGTAATGAAGAGTTTTCTAAATTTTCTATTGCTTCCCACTGCTGGGCTCATGCTCATCGTTTTGATTTTTCTAAATCTAACATAACTTCATCTCCTGTCTCCTCTCTTCCCATTCGAATATCCATGAAGCTTTTTACATATTTAAAAACTCGAAAAATCTTGTTAATGATATTTGTTCCGCTCCGTTCTTGTCTGATGCTTGGAAATTACTCACATACATTTTTTAATCTTATTTATTTATTTATTTTTTTCTTTTATTTTATAATTCTGCTGACACCAGTATTTACGTTTACATTCGTCTTTATATATTTTTGCTCTCCACTTAAAACGGTTTTGTGCGTTGCCGCTCTGACTGCAGTACTCGTGTCTACTTTTTTTTTTTCCTGACGAAGGGTCGTGTGTTCTTTCGACCCGAAACAATTATTGCGAGCTTATTGCATTTTATGGTGTATATTCAAAGTTTTGTAATTATTGCTTTCAAACGTCAGTTCTGTGGTGCTTTCTTATTATGAAATCAGGTATTGTTCACTCTTAAGGAAAAAATCAGTAATTTATTTATTTATTACTCTTTTTTGTATATTTAAACCAATTAAAAAACTTTTTTCTTTTTTCCCATCTCGCATAAAGTTAAAAAAAAAAAAATAATAAATAAATAAATAAATAAAATAAAATAAAATAACATTTAGACAAATCGTGTGAAAAATATTTTTAAAACTGTACTAGCCATTGCTAAGGAACGCGACATAATTACCGCATGCCTTTATGTGGAAGAACAAACTAAAATAAAAGAGTCCTGTTGTTCTAAATTAAATATTTATTTTTTTCTATATTCAATAGAAGAAAGTATTGGATTCGTAAAAATTTTCGACCTCGGGTTTTTGATGGATTCATACGTTTTGAGAGCTGTAGAACACGATTTGACCATTTTTAGAAAATGTCTGTCTGTGTGTATGTACTCAGGAACTGTACCTCAGGAACTACTGCACAGAATTTTATACAATTTGGTATGTCAAAACTCGAATAAACTACTACGTCAGAAACGCCAAAGAAAATATTGGAAATGCATACAGCTGTTTCGGCAGCCTTAAGCGTGCCGTCTTCAGTGCAAAAAGGATTCTGAATCAGGCGTTTTTTGAAATCTTTAACAGGTTTTGAAAATCATAATTTTAAATTTAATTCAGCTAAAATAATTTGCAGTCCTAATTCCATTCATGAACTCGATTTCTTTGAAGCTTTTCATATTTATAAAAATTTTAAAAACCTTGTAAATTGTGATTTCGCTATTCCCTATTTGTCTGACTGTTGGAAATTTTATATTCAGTCCACATTTTCTTAATTTTTCTACTGTTTACACAGCTAACTTTCCTAAATTCCTATTGGCCACTCTCCCCACCTTTCCCGTAATCCTATTGGTTTAACTAAATTCGGCCCCTCTCCTATATATACGAGCACTTCTCCAGTTTCAGAATCCTTTTTGCATTGAAGACGGCACACTTAAGGCTGCCGAAACAGCTGTATGCATTTCCAATATTTTCTTTGGCGTTTCTGACGTAGTAGTTTATTCGAGTTTTAATATTCCAACGCCAAGTCTCCTGTTATTAATTTGGTATGTCGTTGCATCTTGACGTAAATTAGTGCCTATCAACTTTTGATAAAAATTGTCTAACAGGTTGCGTTGCCATCCCGTTTTTCTAAGTTTTTAACATGGTGGTATAGGACACAATTTTGTATAAATGTGCATAAAGAGAGTTATTTTTTAATAATCATTATGAAATTTACAAGAATTATTTAGAATAGAGATAGTCAACTGGGGAAAAAAATTGTGTATGTAGGAGCCTCGTCTCCCCCCCCCCCCTCTCGAGGGGAGTAAATTTTCATGTTGGGTATCTCTCAAAAGAGCTCGTCAATACCTTTAAAACGAATGGTTGAACCATCGATCTGCGATAATTTAAAATAAAGTTATCAATTTTTTTTTCATTTTTAACAAAAAAAAAAAAAAAAAAAGTAATATTGAGAATAAAATTGACTTTTTTTGGATATTTAGTGTTGTACTACTTCTCTAATATGGAAATCGTACTGAATTATCATGGAAGAAAATTTTATTAAATAATGATCTTACTAAATTATTTTTAATGAGTGAATATGCATAGGAAAATATAGAAGAAAGTCATGTGGCGGCCACAACATCCTAGTTTGTACAGGAATTTATATCTTACTTAGGTGTTGGTGTTTGGGGAAAAGGTCGATTGACTGCTCTAGGGTCCTAGGCCTGAGGGGCAGTGCCTTCTGTGGTGATGTTTCTGAGTCCTAGCCCATATTTACGAAAGTTTTGGAGAAAACCACGAAAAACTCAGAGAGGCGAGGCCCACGAGCGCGACCTGGGATGGAACCCGGCACCACACGTCTACCAGCTTTGAGCGCAGTACTGCTCGGCAGCTGTTTGGCTATATCTTACTTAGAAACAAAAAATAAGCTGCGATTTATTTTTCTTTCTTTCTTTCTTTCTTTTTTTTTTAACACGTTCCCGCCGGCGCATTTTGTTTACATACTAGTCTTCTCAAAAGTATCCGAGCACTAGCCAATAATTCCTATATTAAAAAAGTACAATTAAAACTGTTTTGTTCAATAAATCCTTGTCGAATCATGTTCTTAGACTGACTAAGAACATGACTCGACAAGGATTTATTTAACAAAGCAGTATTAAGTGTACTTTTTTGGACAGGGATTATTGATAGCTCTCGGATACTTTTCTGCCGACTGTAGCTGTGGCCCACCAATGGGTCACGCCGGCGTGAGCGTGTTAATACACTTTTCCATTTTTTACACGCATTCTTTTGTATTTAAAATTACTACTGAAGAAAGTTATCTGCATATGTGCAATTTTTTAAAATGCAATTCAATGACTGGTTATTTAGCTTATTTTCTAGATTAATGTTTTCTTTTATTTGCGTCTAGCAAGAGAAGTGAGTGTAATTTTATTTTTTTCTTCTGTTGACATATTGTTTCGATATATACAGTATTCTTCGCTATCGAAATGCCCAGAAGAAGATTGTTCGGTCGGATTGAGAGGCAAATAAGATAGAGCAGTTCTTAGAGATATGCTTCGTCATGTAAATAAAATTGCTGATAATGATTTTTTTTTTTCTTTTTGAAGGATATAATAGCAATTACCCAGAAAGATTTTTACCCGGAAATTTTGAATTTCTGCATTTATTATTTAAATGCTTACTTAATGCATTTAAATAATTACTAGCATATACTTATTACGGAATTCATTCGTCTGCTACTAATAGATTTAGTTTCCTAATTACTCATGTCAGATTAAATCAAATTTAGTGATTACAGTGCAACTTTTTTGAAAAAACACCTTTCATGAGCCGAATATTTGTAATCGATTATTTTTAGCTACAGGCTCACTGACAAATTTTCTTCCATCAATGGATCAGAGTTTCCCACATCCCTTCCTAAGAGTCCATGCCTCTTTTCAACTACTCACTATATAAGCTATTTCATATTGTTGTGGTAGCCTGGTTGGTAGAACGTCGATCTCGCAATAGAAAGATTGCGGATTCGATAATCGAGCCAGTTGAAGACCATCATGAACATCAATCTCTGGTGCACGTAAAATCTGTCGTGGCTGAAATGTCCTCCATGTTCCGTGCAAATAATACCTCTCGGGGATACCGAAGCGATTGAGTCATCCCTTCTGCAGAAGATAAAAATTGTGATGGCTTGTCTTCGGACCGCCACTGGGGCGTTATCCCAAACCGTCTCCAATTGCTCAATGTGTATCTATTTATGTGACATTAAATCAGCTTCCTTGCGCGATTTCATATCAAGAAACACTAGTTGAATTCTATAGACTTATAAGTATTTCAAAACCTGTTAAAGATTAAACTAAAATAAGAAATTTGCTTAAAGGATCACTTAGAATCAAAAATTGTTAGTGAGAAATCATTATAACTAAATCAAACCTCATATAATTTCATCTTTTTATAATTAGCTATAACATAAAATAAACTGCTCTTTTTTTTTTTTTTTTTTTTCGAGCTAAGGTCTTGAAAAATCGTAATTTTAAGTTTTTGGAGATAAGAAATCGATTGCTCATACTTACGAGTCAGTTGTAACTCAATGAAATGGAAGAAGGGTGCCGCAGTCGTCACAGAGCGTGAATTTCCTAAGTTCAGAATTTTCAAGGGTCGTTGCATGGAAAGCAAACATGCTGTTGTAGGTGCCTGAACAGGGAAGGGCGCCGCTCAGCTTGTGAGGTTGAGACGTTAGAACGTCTCCACAGTCCGTTTAATTTCAGCTGAATCCAGCAATCTGAAGTTGGGACGGTCAAATCACTTCGTCGCCAGTAACTCGGCGAAAGTCTTGGTCGAGTTAGTTTTATGTCGGCATGAGGCTGCAGTGAAATAATTAGGATCTGAGTGTTTGATGAATGGGAAGTGATTGTAAGTTTTAACTGAAATGAGTGGGAAAGGATGTTTGTTAGGAGGTAGTATAAAATGAAGGATAGTGAATTGCTAGGGGTAATGGAATGGAATGGAAATGGTAATGAATTGATAGCTGCTTAGCGTGTGAGGAGGTGGAGTTAAGAGTAATGTTGATGGTGATAACTCTACGCGTATGATGGTAGAGAGGTGTAGTATTGTGGCGTAAGTTAAGAAAAGGATCCATCGCGCTTCGGGAATCCGGCCGATATCCTGGTGTGTGAAGAGTAGTGATAACAGAGAGCAACCATCGTCAAGATCAGTGTTGGTGAGATAGCGGCCTTTTATTTTATATCTTGTTAAAATTATTTCCTGGGGTTTATTAAAAGTGATAATCGAGTTAGCTCAACGCCCACCTTGATATTGAATGTTAAATAAACTTTGTTATTTATTTGTTAACTTTGTCTCGAGCTCTTCTTATTACTAGCTAATTAGGCAATTAAGTATTCAAGTTTATATTTAAGATCTAGTAAGATCTAAGATCAAGGATTTAAGATCTACGTTTGAGAATATGGAGACCATTAATTCTCTACAGTGGCGCCCAAACGAGTTCGACACCCCCCCCCCCCCCCCCGCTCGAGTCTATTTTACCGACTCAAATAATGTACTTGAATTTTTTGAAAAACTTGAGAAATAGTTTGAAATATGTAAAATTGATTTATCTGATAGATTTAAATGGTTAAAATACTCCTTAAAAGGAGAACCTAAAATGTGGCTTGACCTGATTGCCTCTCATTCCTTGGGTCAAAATCCCACTTATGAAGATTTAAAAATCAAAATTATAAACACCTTTTCCTTAAGTGCCGATAGAGCAAGATTAAGGCAGGAACTTTATACACATAAAATGTCTGTATTTGATAAACCGACAACCTTTTTCCTGTGTAAACTGGATTTAATTAAGCAACTTGACTTACAGTTATCATTTTTTGAAGTGTTGGACATTATAAACCCGCTGTTTACAGTCCAAATTCAAGATTTTCTAGAATTAAAACCAGCCGCATCTATTGATAGTCTATTTCAAGTTCTCGATAAATATCAAGCACGTCACGCTGCTAACCCTCCGAATATCACTAATCGCCGGCAAGAAACCGTCAGTGTTGAAAATGAACAGCGAGAAAATTTCACCCCCCCCCTCAAATTGATACTTTCAACCGTCCGCAACAAGCTAACTTTTCACAAGCAAGACCCAGTGGCTTAAATCTACCAGAAGAAACTGTTGCAGGAAATCAAACACACTCTCATAATACCGAAGCTCAATCTATATGTTTAAATTCTCTTTCTATTTCTTCAGTCAACTTGCCACATTTAAATTCTTCTCAATGCGTTTCCAATTTAAACTCTCCGTTATCTTCAAATTTAGAGAAGAATGAAAGCCTATTAAACGTAGCGGCTAATCCTTCCGTCAATAGCTCAAATGCATGTTTTGAAACTATTCAGCCAACAGACTTTTCTAGTAGTTTAAATTCACCGCATGATAAATTACAGTTTAATTTTAAAACTGTCAAGTCGGCAGATTCTGCTATTTGTAATGATAAATCTTACGCAAATGCTAAACTGGTCGAGTCCGGAAATTCATCTCGTGTAACAGGAAAAAGTGTCACAGAAATTGATGTTAAAATTAATGTTGGTACTAAATCTTTATTAAAGGCATCAAACTCTTGTTTTCATTCTGTTCAAGCAACAGATTTATCTATTAGTTTACATGCATCTCCTGATAATTTACGTTTAATTTCTACAACAGTCAAGTCGACAGATCCTTTTAGTTCCACGGAAAATGTTGTAAAAGAAAGTGGAACGTTCAATAGCGGTCCGGCTCAAAAACTGCTAGCTAATTTACATAAAAATGTAAGGAATAAAAGAGGTAGATTAAAATATTTGTACGTTAAGGCATTAAATTTAACGTCTACAACTGTCAAGTTGACACAGTCGCGTATTTTGGCTGAAAATCCGGTAACTGACAAGGATATATTAAGTAACGCTGCTTCTAAAAATTTCTTTACAAAGTTAAAAGAAAATGACGTGATTTCCATTACTTCTTTGAACTGTTTTAAAGCTTGTAAGCCCTCCAAGACCTCAACATTCACGAGAGTAGCACATAGAGAGCGAGCTGAATCGTCCTCTGACGCTATGGACAGCGACTGTGTGCCGGGTTCGATCCCAGCCCAGGAAGGTGCTTTTGTTACGCCTGACCCAGTTCTACAAGCCTCCGGCCCTGTGATTTCTGCGGCCAGTGCAATGACCAGCAGGTTTTATACTAATGCTGTTCCAGCGGAAACTTTTGGTCAGGTTGTATCGTTTCTTATTTTATTTTTTCTCAAGTATTTGTTTATCAGAGTTGTATCAAAATGTGCGACATGTATTGAAGCCGTTTGGACCTGTGAACCTCTTCTGAAAGAAATGAACTTTCTGAAACTAAAAACTGTAAAATTCAAAATTTGTGCATGAACTTTCACGTCAAAATTCATGTTTCTGCTTCAATGTCAACATTTTTGTTCTCTCTTAATGTATATTTTATGTATGTATACTAAGTTCTTTTATTTTGCAGCCATCACCTGCAGAGCGGGTAATATAAAATTGTTTTTAGCCTTTGTAAATATTCCCCCCCCCCTTTTTTCGTATTTCTGTAAATATTGTATTTGTATATATAAAATGAAATTTGATAAGTGTATAAAATGAATATTTTTTATTGTTAAAACTTTTGTATTCGACTAAAAGTTATCTATATATATATGTGTGTGTGTTTAAGTGGGGAAATATATTTTTTTTTTTGGCTATATGCGTAAATCACGCGTAACTTTAAACTAAAATCACTAACAAATTAATTTTTTGTCGTTTCGCATGCTATAGCCCAGGAGGGAAAATTATTGTATATAAATTATTCTATGTATTCAGAGACAATTTGTCTCGTTTATCTATCTACAAAATGTAGTTTTTATATTTTTGATACTTTAAAAAGTTTCCGTTTTAGAATTATCTCTGACGATCTAATCTGATGTCCCAACTATTATTCTGATGCCTGACGTTTTCTGACCGAATTGTTCTTCAATCTGCACTCTAAAGTTACTTTTACGAGCTGATGTATCTGGGCTTAGACTGGTCTTCAGTGGCTCTCTAATGGATGAAGAAATTCCTCTTCTAAGTTTAGAAGGATGGCTTACTTCGGACAGAATTTCAAGTTTTTTTTTATCTCAATAAAAATTATTTTCTTCATGTTGCTAGTTATGTTAAAGCAACCCCCCTGTACTTAATCCTCCTTCAACTAAAGTTTCAAATTAAGTTTTTTCCTTTCTGGAATTACAGAAAGATGATTGTAAGCCCCGTTGTATAGTTGAGCTAACTTATTTGAGGCGCTTTTCCCCCCCGTAGTTTCCGGCTGTAAAGGGCCCTCGTTTTAATTTAAAACTTAAATTTCTTTTTTCGAGGTTTGTCCGGTTTTAAGCTTACGGTTTTCTTTATTCGCCATTGTATTTGAAGCTGTAAGCAGTTCATTGCTCAGAAAATTAAACTTTAATTTTTTTCTAACTTATTTTAAAATTTCAGAAACTAAGTTGTGGCTGCACTCACTCCTATGAGATTTATTAGTGTTTCAAATTATTCGATAAAACCCGTTGGGGATTTTTCCGACTAATTTTTTTTTCTTGGAAGGGGACTGAGAGGTTGAGACGTTAGAACGTCTCCACAGTCCGTTTAATTTCAGCTGAATCCAGCAATCTAAAGTTGGGACGGTCAAATCACTTCGTCGCCAGTAACTCGGCGAAAGTCTTGGTCGAGTTAGTTTTATGTCGGCATGAGGCTGCAGTGAAATAATTAGGATCTGAGTGTTTGATGAATGGGAAGTGATTGTAAGTTTTAACTGAAATGAGTGGGAAAGGATGTTTGTAAGGAGGTAGTATAAAATGAAGGATAGTGAATTGCTAGGGGTAATGGAATTAAATGGAAATGGTAATGAATTGATAGCTGCTTAGCGTGTGAGGAGGTGGAGTTAAAAGAGTAATGTTGATGGTGATAACTCTACGCGTATGATGGTAGAGAGGTGTAGTATTGTGGCGTAAGTTAAGAAAAGGATCCATCGCTCTTCGGGAATCCGGCCGATATCCTGGTGTGTGAAGAGTAGTGATAACAGAGAGCAACCATCGTCAAGATCAGTGTTGGTGAGATAGCGGCCTTTTATTTTATGTCTTGTTAAAATTATTTCCTGGGGTTTATTAAAAGTGATAATCGAGTTAGCTCAACGCCCACCTTGATATTGAATGTTAAATAAACTTTGTTATTTATTTGTTAACTTTGTCTCGAGCTCTTCTTATTACTAGCTAATTAAGCAATTAAGTATTCAAGTTTATATTTAAGATCTAGTAAGATCTAAGATCTAGGATTTAAGATCTACGTTTGAGAATATGGCATCCTCTTATTCTCTACAAGCTGTAGTTCGCGGCTAACTTATTCTTAAAGGGTCCCGAATACGATCAGAATTTTCAACAGTCTTTTGTATGATAAGCGAACAGACTATTGTAAATGTTTAATACGGCAAATGATGTCATAGGCACCCCCTAACAGGAATTTCTTATGATCAGAATTTTTTAAGGGTCGTGAATACGATGAAAATTTTTAAGGGTCGTTTGCACGGTAGAAAAATAGGCTGTTATACACGTTTAAAAAGGCTGTTTTAGGCGTCTAATTAGTTAAGAGGGCGCGTCAGGCGCCACCTTACGGGAGTTTACTACAGTGTCAGACATTTTAATGCGAACTTTTTTTGCTGGTCGCCGAAGGCAGCTTGTGATACATAAAATTCTTAAGTGTTTTTAATAACTAACGATAATTAACAAAATTATGATCCAGTTTCAAATGAACTTTAAGGCGAAAACAGCGCATCCGGAAACTTAAATATACCGCCCTATTAGTTCCCCATCATACTATAGGTATGGGGAACTTAGGTAAACGTGAAAGTTTTCGACCTCGGTTTTTTTTACCTTTTTACACGTTTTCAGGTGCGAGGAATCCGAAAATGACAAAATTTCTATGGTGTCTGTCTGTAGGGTGTCTGTCAGTCTGTTAGTCTGTTAGTGCGTAAGTCCGTTAGTTTGTTAGTCTGTGTACACGATATCTCAAGAACAAATTGTCGCAGAGAGGTCAAATCAGTTTTAAAATATTACTTTCGACACTGACAAGAACCCTATTTATTTGCAACATTCGAATTTAAAAACTTCGTAAGTTATTAGAAATTTACGATTTTCTTAACATGGGAGAATAGGACAAAAATTCACTTAAACGTGCATTAAATGGAAACTTTTTACTGTAAAAATGTCAGACCAGTTTTAAAATATCAGTTTTGATGCCGGAAGGAACATCAGTAACTATAAATATGCTACTTTGAAAATTTTGCAAGTTAATGGAAATTTACGAATTTCTTAACATAGCAGTATAGGGCAAAATTTCACATAAACGTCAATTTTGAGAGATATTTTCATCGTAAAGATGTCAGACTACTTTTGAAATATTATTTAGGACACTGGTATGAATATTAATGACTATGAATTTTCCAATATAAAAATTTCGTAAGTTATTGGAAATTTACGAATTTCTTAACATGGCAGCATAGAGCAAAATTTCACATAAACGTCAATCTTGAGGGAAATTTTCATCAAACCACTTTCGAAATATTATTTAGGATACTGGCATGAATATCATAGACTATGATTTTTCCAATTTAAAAAATTCGTAAGTTATTTGGAATTTACGATTTACTTAACATGTCAGAATAAGGCAAAATTGAGCATAAACTTCCATTTTGAGGATCATAAATACATTAGACAACTTCAAAATTACATTTATGATATTTGTTTGAACATGATTGACTACAAATATTCTAATAGGAAAATTTCGTAAATTATTCGTAATTTACGATTTTATCAACAGCGAAATTGTAAATTTTTCATATAAATATGAATTTTGAGGATTATTGCATTGGAAATAGTAGCATGAAAACTAAACAACAGAATTGACCCTGATAAAATAAATTAATAGATTAGAATAAGATAAATATATCGAAGTGAACGGTTGATAGCCTATTAGGCGGGGTTTTCATTCTGTCACTGTATCAAGCTTTTGTCAAATTCATTTCTCTGAACATGATTATATCTCTCAAACTAGAAATTTATGAGAACATAAATATGATGGGGAACTGAGCAGAGTCCACCTATGCCAACTAGTTTTTTAAAACATTGGGGGGGAAGACCCCCCCCCCTCAAGCTACGCCTCTGGTGAACTGTAACATACAGTCGGTAACAAAAGTATCCGAACACTAGCAAAAATTCCTATATAAAAAAAAGTAGAGTTAATACTGTTTTGTTCAATAAATCCTTGTCGAATCGTGTTCTTAGACTAAGAACATCATTCGACAAGGATTTATTTAACAAAACAGTATTAACTCTACTTTTTTTATATATGAATTTTTGCTAGTGTTCGGACCGAAGCAGGACATTTTGGTCCCGCCGTTTTGGTCCCGTCACTTTGGCCCCGCCATTTTGGTCCCGAGGAAATTTTGGTCCCTGGCCATTTTGGTCCCGAGACATTTTGGTCCCGCTAATTTTTTTGCTATTTTTTAAATATATATCAGTTTTTTAATATGATAGCCTATTTGTTGATATGGGAAAATTGAAGTGCTTTTAGAATATCTTGAATTAAGGAATATCTTATAGGTAATTTTTTATATGTAAAATATATGATTTTCTTATTTTTCTTATTTTTCTTATTTATTAATTATTTCGGGATAGATGTCAATTACTGGAGCATGCCAATCACTGGACCACCTACCCTATATATATATGTGTGTGTGTGTGTGTGTAAGAGAGAGAGAGAGAGAGAGTGGGGGGGGGGATACGTTTCATTCGATTTGATTGTGATTTAATTTTTATCATTAATCTAAGAGGAATTTATTTCAAAATCTGTGTTGTATTAATAATAATAAAAAAAAAAT
This sequence comes from Salticus scenicus, assembly GCA_963930645.1. Classification (NCBI taxonomy): domain Eukaryota; kingdom Metazoa; phylum Arthropoda; class Arachnida; order Araneae; family Salticidae; genus Salticus; species Salticus scenicus. Next base: position 135,621,830 of record OZ005654.1, read on the forward strand.
GCATGTTTGTTTGTCCATGATAGTTAATTATGTTAATCATGTATATATGTATATAAATTACTTTTCTTTCAATTACAATGATTTTATTTTAAAAATGAAAAAATGTAAGTTGTCCAATATTTAATCAACTGTGCGCATTGCAAGCATCAAAGTTTGGAAAATGTTGATGCACAATATTTTATGTTTTTAGTTTAATCTTATGTTTTAAATAATAATAACAATAACAATAACAAAAAATAAATATATCTGTCTTATATGACTCTGTGACTAAAAGCAACGCCCACATCGAAATCTCTGAAGCATTTTGGGATTCGTTTCACACCTGTTTCTCCAACATGCAGACAATTAAAAGGAATTTCACTGTTTTGTTTCAACGCATTTGGAAAAAAAAAAGAAAAAAGTGGGGGGGGGGGGCGTTTCTAATCAAAATTTTCTAACAATATTGTAAGGGATTATAAGGAAGGAAAAATGCTTTTACAATTCTGTGTGATGTATAACTATTTTCTGTGTTTGACAAATGCATCCCGATTGACAGAGAAGAAAATGACTCAAGTTCAGCAGATCTGTACAAAGCTAATCCTGAGATCATTATTTAGGTTCCTCGTATCTTCTTTTATTTTTAAACTCTAACATTTAGAGAATGCTTGGCTAAAGCATCGATTTTCTATAAATTTTGTATTCGAACACTCTCAATTTGAATGTGATATTTAAGAGCCGCATTACAGTGTTTTATTTTTAAAATCTTGCATTTTATTTAAACTAAAATTTTCAGGACTTTGATAAATTAACAATGTTTAGATCTTCGCTGATATCTAATACCCTTTATCATTCAAAATTCACTCCGAAATAATAAATTTTCTGTTCAATGTGTCCTATAGTTACACCGTTTTCAACAAAGGCTGTAGCTATTTAAATCAGCAGTTGTAAAAATTCGTCTAAGTTCTCTTTTGACCGAACTTCCCTCATGTATTTGCTGTTCTTTTTCCTTTACCGTACAAAGAAAAAATCGAAATCTCAAATTTTTAGACGTTTTTTTCAGATTTATTTGTTACTACAACTTTCTGTTGCAAAATAATAACAATAATAATAATAATAATAATGATGATAATAATTTTGACTTTTCCTACCCCCTTGTTTTCAAGTCAAATAACAAGAATTAGAAATATGAGAAAAGAATTTCGCTTTTTTTTTTTTTTGGTAATACTTTGATTATTCATGATATCGGGACCAAAATGGCGGGACCAAAACGGCAGGATCAAAATTTCCTCGGGACCAAAGTGGCGGGACCAAAGTGGCGGGACCAAAGTGGCGGGACCAAAACGGCGGGACCAAAGTGTCATGTACCCTGTTCGGACACTTTTGTTACCGACTGTACGTACCAGCTTTTAGCTGATTCGAACAAAGATTTTAGACGCTGTCGTGTTCACTCACACATATACACACATACAGCGCATAAAAATAGCAAGAATGAACTCAGAAAACTTTAAAACGTATAGATATCCAAAATCTCAACTCTGAGAAAAAGTATACCGCCTTCATATACACCATATAAATAGTCATTTTCTGAATCTCTAATCTACAAATATATAGATTTCCGAGTTATACATATAATGTAAACAAATAACCTGGATAGACGAAATGATCGAGAATTTCTAGTATATATTTTTCTACATAGTAAAAACATAGTATGAATATAATGAATCCTCTATACGTTTCGAGAAATTTTCGCTTGATTTCCTGGAATTGGGTCATAAACGAAAATTCTAATTACTAAATCTCGCTTCTTGTGTTTGCATTTATTTCCAGAGATTTTTAAACAAGATTGATCACGATAATAATGGAAAACGCTCTAGAATTCTAATAGAAGTTTTTAGAACTCGCTAGCATAGGCAACTAGAATCTATAGAGGTGAAATAAAAGTACTTTTACTAGAGTCACAATTTAGTTTCTAGATGTCAGTAACACACACACACACACACACACAGATATATATATATATATATTTTTTTTTTAGTGAAAGTTGAATATTTGTCTTGATTACAATACTTTCCTTCACATGTATGTTCGGAAATTAAAAAGAGAAAGTAATTTCTTAAGTGAAATGTTGCACGTTCAAATGTGGATACAAAACAATTTGCCACCTGCGACACATTACCAAATGGGACATATCGACTTTACAGTGATTAGGACGTCTACTGTTTTCACGTTCCTGACGACTATACTTTTAGCATATGACTAAGTAATTGACTACCAATAATTCGGGATCACCTTCTATTAGAGCATAAAGTGAATTTGGAGTACTTGTGATATGATTTTAATTTCAAGAGGGTGTTGATTTGAGAGCTGTAAGTAAGAATCCGAACGCTTGTTCCATTTGTTCCGTGGAAAATCAGGCTCCCAAGTGACTACACATTTTGATAATGAAGCTGTCAGAGAAAATGCAAAATGTACAGTAAGCGCAATTAACTTTGAACGTTCTATGAGAAAAAAATCTAGGGTCGTAGAATTTTAATTTGATTTATATTAAAAATAATAATTCAATTACTTTTGAAATTTGTATTCCGAAAAACTTTGGCCCCCACCAGTGAATGAGAGGCTCTTCTCTCGAAGCTGGCAGTCAGGACGTACCAAGCTCGATCGCAGATCACGTTCTTTGATCTAGACATTCGGAAATTTTTGTGGTTTTCCTCGAAACTTATATACGGATTAGGACCCCATTAAAAGATTTCTACTGAGGGCGTTTTACCCAGGCGTAAGATTCGTGTGCAGTACTTGGTCTTAATTCCTGCAGCAATATCCACATTATCCGAAATATTCTTGAAATCGCAACTTGCTTCTCCCCTCCCTCTTTTTATAAATGCTCCCATTTTGATTTAAAGTGGAATTTTAAGATTAATATCAATAAGGAGAGATGTTTGAGGTTATTGCTCGATGGTTATTTTTTGTACATTATTTCCCTAGTTAGAAGATTCTTGTAAATATTTGAAAAGTTTTCTGGGGCAAACGAGCACAAATACACGCACACATATACACAATCAAAATCAATTTTGTATGGTATATTTACTTTTTTAGTATTTCACGTAAATTTATGTACAAATTCAAATTTTCCTTTTTTTTTTTTTTTTTTTTTTTTTTTTTCCAACTGAATCACGAGATCAATATTAGAAAAAATTAATGAGTAACTAAAGAAAATTATTTTGTATAATAAATAAACCTCGTGAAAAAATATATCAGAAAATTTGAATTTATTTTGCAGAATATTTATTAAGCAGAATAGAACAGGTTTTATGCTTTAACGTTATATACATATTATACGTTAAATTAAACGAAAAGAAAAATCGTAATATTTCCCTAAAATGTGTGTATGTATTAATTATGTGTTTGAACTTTTTCATTCATCCTGGTTACAAATAGAAATTTCAAAAGAAACATTTCACAAGAAGAAAGCATCACAAACTTTTTGAATGCAATGGAGATGAGATTTAATTATAAATAATGAAGTATAAAAGAAGAACTGATATTTATGTTTTTTGTTTCAAGTGCATTAAAAAGATCTAATATCAAATTTGTGTATCTAAAAGGAAATATAAAATCTATGTTAAAACAAATATATAGTAATTATTCTCTTGATGTTTCAGAAGCTATAGTTTGATATTATACTTGAAAGTTGTACCTATTTGTATCAAGTTGGCTCGAAAATCTTTGAAATCTTGAACGTTGCTTCAAGTGAAAAACAGTTATAAGAACACAAAGATATGCATTTCTTATATTAAGAAAAGGATGTGATTTTTAAACTGTATTGCATTGCAATTTAGCTTCAAACGGAGTTTTGAGTTTCAGGTTAGATGTAACAGAAAACAGCTAAAGTCTACAGAGACATTTGTAAGATTTTTGTGACATTACAGTTGGTGCCACGCATACTTTGTTTTCGCATAATATGAAAATGTCGTTTTTGTCATGAAAAGATGTCAAATGTTAAAAACTCTTAAAAAATTCTCTTTTGTAAATCAGACTTGCTTTTGGTGAATAGTATGTAACTCAAACGTGAAGACTTAATCAAAATATTTTAAATTATCTTAAAATTTAAAAGATTTTATATTTTACTGCTTTATTTTGATATTGCGTTACTGTGAAAGTGAAAATAACGGTCTTCTAAACGATAATTTGACATGACATGACAGTGGCGACATGAATTCGTTATGACAGTGACTATGTAATACTTTCTAAATGATCAATATATACTCTAATGATACCTTTTCTGCCTCCTTTTTATTTTATTTTAACAGATTAGTAATTAAACAAATGGTTTGTATTTTTTAGTTTTAAATAAGCACAGAAGTAAAAATGTTACTTATTAAAAGATATTGAAGTAGAAAGACAAACGTTGGAACAATTATAGTATTTCCCCACAGCTGAATTTGGCGATTTATTTTTGGCGATTATGGCTAAATCATAAATCTAAAAATCATAAATCATATAGCATAAATGATACAATCCTAAGCTAAATTATAAATCATAAATCCAAAATAAATAGCATGCAGGCTGCCATATTATATCGCAAACAGTTCTGAACGACATCGTTATCGCTCAAATCGGCGCCAAAGAAAAATCGCCAAATTCAGCTGTGGGGAAATACTATAGTTGTACCGCTTTTACAGGCAGTTCTGTTTTCGGAATTTAACATAATTGAAAGTTATTTGGTAACTTGAAACTACAATTCCACGACAAATCTTTTACTTCTTATGTATTCCGTAGTTCGAAAAGTTTGGCAATCATTAATAGATTGTTATTTAATTTTTAGTTTTGTGATTCAATAATTTTTTATTTAATTTTTTTATTTTTATTTTAATTATGCTACAGAATATCTCAATATTGTTTTTATATGTTATAAACTCATATTGTATAAGTTTGTATTCAGGACGTATGATAGAATTCATTTTGGCGAGAAAATGCTTGCGTTTAAAAATTTTTATTTATTATTTAATCTTATTTTAACTCCTTAAATTTATATTTCATTACTTTTTTAATTAATTTGGAAATAAAAATTGATTTTGTAGAAATATTTTTTGGAGAAATGAATTTTATTTACGTAATGCTGCTTTGGCATATTTTTGATAGTCGTTGGCAGATTTTTAAATTCTGGCATCCCTTCTACATGTTTATTATTTTGGCAACCTCAGATTTGTAGGAAAAGAAATTACATCGATTCTCAACAATCTAATGCAACAATAAAATAATAACCAAACAATGGATACAACAATGATCGTTTTTGTTTCTAACTCTTAGTTTTTCTGAAATTTTTCAGTTGCAGAAAAAATTTCAAGACACTTGGATGAAAAGAATTAGAGCTCCGCACTGGTAAGGAAGTTTAAGATTTTGACTTTTAAGAAATGCTAGAATAACAATGTGTATAGTATATATATGCATTTTTTTCCCCCTAGTCTCTGAAGCCTTATCATAAAAAAAAAAAAAAAAAAAAAAAAAAAAAATGGTTAAAAAAAGCAAAAAATCGCCAAATCTTGGGGATAATTTTTTTCAATATTAGTCCAGCTGAATAATTAGAAAGTAGGAAGAACTGGTAACCAAGAAGTCCAACAACATGCGCCAAGCATAGCCGCCAAAATTCTATTCCTTTTATAAAACCCACTGCATTTATATAATAGACATAAAGTATATTTCCACATTAAGCCAATTTTAGCAGAATACGGTCATTATTTTTACTTTCTTCTATATGTAATATAGAGAAAGTATTGGATTCGTAAAAATTTTCGACCTCGGGTTTTTGATGAATTTACACGTTTTGAGAGCTGTAGAACACGATTTGACCATTTTTAGAAAATGTCTGTCTGTCTGTCTGTCTGTCTGTCTGTCTGTCTGTGTGTGTGTGTGTGTGTGTGTGTGTGACAAAATTTTGTGGCAACTGTATCTCAAGATCTACTGCACAGAATTTCATACAAATTGGTATGTAGTTGTACCTTGACATAAATTAGTGCCTATCAACTTTTGGTAAAAATTGTCTTACAGGTTGCGTTGCCATCCCGCTTTTTCTAAATTTTTAACATGGTGATATAGGACAAAATTTTGTATAAATGTGCATAAAGAGAATTATTTTTTAGTAATCATTATGAAATTTACAAGAATTATTTAAAATAGAGATAGTCAACTGGAAAAAAAATTTTGTATGCGTAGGAGCCTCGCCAACCCCCGTGGGGGGGAAGTCCCCCCTCGAGGCGAGTAAATTTTCAAGATGGGTATCTTTCGAAAGGTCTCGTCAATACCTTTAAAACGAATTGTTGAACTATAAATCTGAGATAATTTAAAACAAAGTTATCGATTTTTTTTACTTTTAACGAAAAAGAACTTAGAAAAAAAATCGTTTTTTTTTTTTTTTTTTTTTTTTTTTTTTTTTAACGAAATTTAACCAGACTTGGTATTTAGTTGGCCCCTGACATAAACTGAGGCTGATTAGATTTGGGGATCAATCGCTCAACAGGTGGCGCTGTGATCGTATTTTTTCTAAATTTTTAACATAGCAGTATAGGAAAAAATTTCGTATAAATGTACATAATGAGAATTATTCTTAACCTGTGATTGTGAAATTAATATAAATTATTGATAATAGTAGTAGTTAATTAGGGAAAAAATTTGGGGCATTGCTTCCCCCCCCCTAGGGGGAAGTACCCCCCGGGGGGTTTGTAAATTTTCAAGATCGGTATCTTTCGAAAGGTCTCGTCAATACCTTTAAAACGAATGGTTGAACTATAAATATGTGGTAATTTAAAACAAAGTTATCGATTTTTTTTACTTTTAACGAAAAAAAAAAAAAAAAAAAAAAAAAAAAAACGAAAAAAATCGTTTTTTTTTTTTTTTTTTTTTTTTTTTTTTTTTTTAAATATTGTTACTGCGTGAATTTGTATAGGAAAATATAGAAGAAAGTCTTGTGGTGGCCACAACATACTAGTTTTTATTGGTGTATCAGTTAAAATCGTTAATGTATCTTTATTTATTTAGTTGTAGCCTTGCGCAAGGAATCTATCAACAAGGGATGCAATTTGAAAGATACTATTTTTAAATGGGGATATTTCACTTAGTAATTGAGATGTACTTCATTGTACAAACATCTATGATATAATTTTCCACCATTTCTCCTTCATCCTTCGAAATTATGTACTTATATGTATAGTTTGGGCTAAATCTAATAGTTGATTTATTATCATTTTCTAGTTTAGAATTTTTATGCCTTTATACATAGCGTGTAAGAGTTGTTTTTAAAATACCTGATGCCTTGGAGGTTGAACAAATAGTTTTTACTTTCTTCTATCTTCAATAGAAGAAAGTTTTGGATTTGTAAAAATTTTCGATGTCGGGTTTTTGATGGATTTACACGTTTTGAGAGCTGTAGAACACGATTTTACCATTTTTAGAAAATGTCTGTCTGTTTGTGTGTGGGTGTGTGACAAAATTTTGTGGCAACTGTATCTCTGGAACTACTGCACAGAATTTCATACAAATTGGTATGTAGTCGCACCTTGACATAAATTAGTGCCTATCAACTTTTGGTAAAAATCGTCTTACAGGTAGCGTTGCCATCCCGCTTTTTCTAAATTTTTAACAGGGTGATAAAGGGCAAAAATTTTCAAGATGGGTATCTTTCGAAAGATCTCGTCAGTACCTTTAAAACGAATGGTTGAACTATAAATCTGTGATAATTTAAAACAAAGTTATCGATTTTTTTTTACTTTTTACAAAAAAAAAACTTAGAGAAAAAATATTTTTTTTTTTTTTCTCTCCCCTTAATTTTATCAAACTCCCACGGTTTCCGTGTTCTGACAAACTTAAACTAATTTTTGATTTTTTCCCCTAATTTTGTCAAAGTCCTACGGTTTCCGTGTCTTGACAAACTTTAACAAATTTTCACATTTTACCCAAAATTTTGTCAAAGTCCCACTTTTTTATTTTCTCCCCCCTTAATTCTATCAAACTCTCACGGTTTCCGTGTTCTGACAAACTTGAACAAATTTTTGTATTTTTCCCCAATTTTGTCAAAGTCCCACGGTTTCCGTGTTTTGACAAAATTAGAATAATTTTCACATTTTACCCAAAATTTTGTCAAAGTCCCACTTTTTTTTTTTTTTTAAATTATTGTTACTGAGTGAATTTGTATAGGAAAATATAGAAGAAAGTCTCGTGGTGGCCACAACATACTAGTTTAAATTTGTTACTTGGGCCATATTTTTGACTGTACATCACTTATTTTCTATTATTTATTATAATTCTGGATGTGTTATTTTGAATATTAATGCTTCAATAAATGGTAAAAATACATACAGATATATAATTATAACAGAATCCTTTGGCAACATTTGAATTTTCGTTGATACTTTGACATTTTAATTTTATTATTAATATTATTATTTTGGATGGGGGAGAACCGCAACATGTTAATCACATAAACGGACAGTGTTTGTAGATTTTTCTTTTCCTTGCATAGATTACACTTTTTATTATTGTATTTTTTCGTTAATTTATGGCGATAGGGCTGGATTTAAAATAGCTATTGCGGAAACAATATTGCAATTTCTAAAAACATGTTAGTACAATAAACTAATGTTGTCAAGCGTATTGAAAATAGATAGTTTATGTGATTATTATTTTTCTTTCATTAATTTTTAGCAGTGTCTCATAATTTATATACATTTTAATGCGCTGCTGGTCTTTAAATGGCTGTTGTGAAAGTAAAATCTTTGGCGAATAATGGCCAGACTACTTTAGTCTTTAGTGAAAACACTTTAAAAATGGTAGAGGGGATTATTTATCAATGAATTTTTAGAAGGAAATCTATAGCTTTCTACCTTTTAGACAATTTTTTTCCCCTACAATTTCCAGGAATACAAAAAGCGCTTCCATGAACTGACAACATATATAATTTACAGCACGAAAGTTCAAACCCCTCATTTTTATGAAAAATATTCAAATTTATTTTGTGAATTTAGCTATCAGAAAAATAGGTTTCCACCATTGAAAATGAAATAAATATCTGAATTTAAATAAATTACCTGATTACAATCAACGCAGTCTAGTTTGCTTAAAAATAACAAAGCTCGATTATGTTTCATATACTAGAAACATATGAAAAAAGTCCTACAAAATTAAGTTAAATTAATGAGGAAAAACTTTGTTAATAAAGATCATCAAATGTTGAAAACTGATACAGTTACTTTTTGTCAAAGCAACCTGACATGACGTTTCAGCAGGTGAAAACAAGTATGCATGATCTTCTGCCATTTTTAAGTTTAACTACTTTCACATAAAAAATAATCTGGTGTGTCACTCACACGACTTTCTCTTACCCTGAAATTTAAACTATAAAGACAGGTTGGATATTAAGAGGTAAGACAACGAGTACTGTTATGTAAACCTATGTTAAACAATTCAAATTAGGCCTCGGAAGAGTTTTATAAGATAATTAGTTCTATGTGAGGGGGGGTACCACCCCCCTCAACCCCCCGTTTCATTAATGCACCTACATTTATATAGAATTTAATTCGGTTATTAAAAAATAAAATAATTCTGTTTTTAATATTCTGTTTCTAAGTTGCTATATAAACACTCTGTTAGTTGTCCTTTCGAATGATATAGTTGGTTAGTTCAGGAAAATTGAAGGCGTCCTGTATAAATAGCTCAATTTTAGGCATCGCAAGTGCGTTCCTTTAAAAATGGATGCACGGATTTTTTTCAAACTTACCTTATTAACTGCCTTTTAAATATCCTTTTGTATGTAATTATTACTTTCCAATCAATAATTAAATTTGCCAAGTTTCGGCAAAAGTCGGTATCTCCAAAACAGCTCTAATGATTTTCTTGAAAATTGTTACATATATCCACTTTACATATCTTTTCTTATGCATTACGTGGTTATTAAAAGGAAATTAACAGTCATCCTGATCAGGTAGATCAGTTTTAGATGTCGGAAATTAATGTTTCGATAAATGGCTAAACTGATTTTTTTCTTCTTGCTATTTTTAAATTTGCTATGCAAATCTATTTTATATATTTTTACATGTGTATAGGCTTTCTCTTACCAGAAAATTTTTAAGTATCTAATTTGTTAAGTCAATTTTATGTCTTCTGATCATATTATCTCCAAAAAATGCATATAATACATGTAATAAGTAAGTAATGGAAGTCGTATGGTTGTTTCACACCAGACTTTTTTTATTTGTTTTGCAACAACAATCTAGCCATTTCTCAAAAAAAAAAAAAAAAAAAAAAAAAAAAAACCCTGTTTGAACATTTAGAAAAAAGAACAAAGTCAATGACGCATGTATAATATTATTATGCAAGTTAAAGAATAAAAATTTTGATATACACCTTCACATACAATTTTAAAAAATATTATAATGTGAAAATGTACAAGAATATTTTTAGAATTCAATTATTAGCCATACATTTAGTAAAATTAATATGAAACGTGTGAAGCACATGTTCTAAAAAAAAAAAAAAAAAAAATTATACAGACACGACATTATTTCATTATTTAAAACATGAAAATCTGACATTGACAGATTTTAATTTAGTGCCAGAGGCCTACTGCTAAACTTGTTAATATCGACAAATTCTTCTTTAGTTAATTCGTGACGATCTAAATTCCATGATAAAGTTTTCATTAAATCAAACCAATGTGTTTCAGCTGCAGATACTGTAACAAATAACGTTGGAAGTCCAAACTGTCTTATAGCCGCAAAACAACGTTTTTTCTCTTTTTCCCAATGAGGGGGAGGTGTGCCTTGGGGGGGACTCATGTCAAAGGTGTGCCTTGGGGGGGGGAACTCATGTCAAAGTTGTACCTTGGGGGGGGACTCATGTCAAAGTTGGGCCTGGGGGGGGGGGACTCATGTCAAAGTTGGGCCTTGGGGGGACTTCATTCAATAAATCCCCATTCAATAAACCGACTGAAATAGGCCCTTAGCACTATTAAGAGTGACGTATAAAAATTCGACAACGCTGTACCGACTGAAATCGACCTCTAGCACTAAAAAAAAAAAAAAAAAAAAAAACTGATGTGAAACAACCACACGCGACTTCCATTACCACTATTACATGTATTATATGCATTTTTGGGAGATAATGCGATCAGAAGACATAAAAGTGACCTAAAGAAGTAGAAACCTAAAATTTTTCCGGTAAGAGAAACTTTATATACATATAAAGATATATTAATGAAGTTTACATATAGCGAGGTAAAAAATAAGAGGAAAAAATGGCAGAGTTATTTTTTGAAACAAATTTCCGATATCTGAATATGACCTACTTAAGCAGGATGACTGTTATTTTTTTTCTTATAACCACGTAGCGCATGAGAAAGAAATGGATTTATATAATGATTTTCAAGAAAATCGTTAGATCTGTTTCTGAGATGGCAACATTTACAAAAAGTCAATTATTGACCAGAAAACAATAATTACATACAAAAGGACATTTAAAAGGGAGTTAACCATTTGGGTACATTTGACGAGTGAGACTCGTCATCTGCTTACTTGGGCGAAATTACGGTGGACGAGACCTGACTCGTCATCTGAATTTAAGAAGTAGGCGTTGGTGTTTGTGGTACCCCCGCCAGTGGGCGTTGATCGCAAACAATTGCCTGACGTTTGTTTATGATATCTTACAATCATACTTATATCAATATAAGTATATTCCAAATAAAATGTATTACTTTCACATGTTAACACTTTCGCGACCGCTGACGTAGATTCACATCATTTGAAAATCTGTAACTCCACCAGTGGGCGTTTCTTTTGCAATTTGTATGCTATTTTTTTCTTAAACATATAAAATCAATATTCACAATTTTACAATGAAATATACAATGGATACAAATACTTTGATTAGAGAGAATAAAATTATAATGTATATCCATTTGTAATATAAATGTGAATACAGAAATTTTGTTTTGAAATATTGTAACATGGGAAAATAACGCACACAGGCGGACCTTACCGTCAAAAATTCAAAATCATGTTTTTCACGCTTTACCGAATTTGAGCCCGTAAGGCCATACTGATAAAGAATTTCACATTGTGTCCTGTAAATAAAAAATCTATAACTGCTAGACTCACCGAAATCTATATAGTTTGTTACCTGTAACATGTACCTGTACATGTTACCTGTAGTTATGTACCTGTAACATGTACATAAATTTTCAGCTCAATCGGATAAGCCGTTTAGACCTATAGCGTTTTAAATAATTTGATTTCATAAACCACAATGATAAAGAATTTTTCTTTGTGTTCCTCTTAAAAAAAAAAAAAAAAAAAAAAAAAAACTTGTAAGAGCTACATAGTCCAAATATCATATAGTTAGTGTGATGTTTATCTATAACATGCATATAATTTTTCAGTTCAATACCATATGGCATTTAGACGCTATTGAAAATTTTCCGTTGTGTCTTTGTAAAGGAAACTATAAGTGCCAGATTCTTCAAAATTTATGCACTTTGTACATTGGTGACCTATAGCATGTACATAAATTTTTAGCTCAAACGAATAAAGCGTTTAGACATTACTGCAATAAAAAAAAATGGTTACATATAGATCACAATGATAAAGAATTTTTCTTTGTGTCTCTGTGAAAAAAAAAACAAAAAAAAAACAAAAAAAAAAAAAAACATAAACGATACATTCACAAAAATTTATATAGTTTGTGCCACGGGGATCCATAACATGTGTATAAATTTTCAGCTCATTCCAATGAGGCATTTAGACGCTTTTGTGCTTTAAATAAATTAGGCCCATAGACCATAATGATAAAGCATTTTTGTTTTAGTAAAAAAAAAAAAAAATACTAAGTGCTAGATTCACCAAAATCAATAGGGTTTGTGCTATGGTAACTTATAACATGTGTACCAACTTTCAGCTCATTCAAACAAAGCGTTTAGAAGCTATTGTGTTCACTCACATACATACGCACACACATCTTCGTAAAAATAATAAATATGTATTCAGGGCACCTCAAAATATGTAGAAACACCAAAATCTGAAACTCGGATTTTTTGACATGATTGCAATACTTTCCTCACTGTAGTGTTCGGAAAGTAAAAATGATGTTGTTTGGTAACGTCACAAAAAATATACGTATTAAACAATATGACATACCTAGCTAATTAAATTGATTTTTTAAAATTAAATTTTGGATATTTTCAACTGAAAATTTCGTTATTAAAAAAAAGAAAGAAAGAAAGAAAAAAAGAAAAGACCTTAAAAATTGCCAAATCTGAATTTGCAGCAAAAAGCTTTTTTTTTTTTTTTTTTTTTTTTTTTTTTTAAGGGGGGGGAGGGAGTTGAACTTCAGATTATTAAGAACTTTGTATATAAATATCATAAAAATCAAAAGAATGGAATAATTATTTAGTGTTACAATCATCAGAAAATTAAATAAAGAAAACGAAAGAAAGAAAAGGAAAAGTAGGCACAAATGTAGCGTGATAGCCATAAGACCGAAACAACATTTTGTGTTTTTTGGATTTTTATGTTGTTTCTATACAAAGGTCTCTGCATCGACCAAATTTAAATGATTTAGCTAAGTTTCTTCCTTTTCTTTTCTTTTCTTTCTTTCTTTTTTTTTTTTTTTTTTGTTTTAATTAATTAATTTATTTTTAATGTCCCCATTTAATTGTTTAGTAAGAAGAATTACGGTCGAATTTCCTTAATGAGCAATATTTTAAATATTTTTATGCACTTAGTATTAGCTCACTTTGAAAATATTGAGAACATAATATGGATTTTTATAATAATCAGTTAAAACTGTGTCCTGGACAGTTGAAACTTGTTGCAATGCGCAAAAGAATGCTGAAGATAAAATTATTATTACCCCTTCAATTCCGCCAGAAGAGTTTAAATTTATAAATATTAGGTAAATATACATAGGATAAAAATTTATTAATTAATAGGGAGAAGGAGATCTTTAGATTTATTTTAAAAATCTATTTAAAAATTATTTAAAAAAAAAGTAGCATATTTGTGATATTGAAAAATGAAATTATCTAATAAATACATATGAATAGCTTACGTGCAGAACTACAAATGATAGTTCTTATTCCGTATTGCTTCTTCAGTCCCTTTTCTACTGACATGGGAAAGCATTCACTTCAGGGCATTTTCACACTTTCAACTAATAAGAATGAAAACTAACGACCTGTCATCTTAATGCGTTTTCCACCGCCCATCGCTGTGATAAATGGCAGCAGAGTGAAATGGGGGGAAAATTTGGTTATTTCAGCTAAAAATTGCTTTAATCCCCAAAATTATTAATATGTTTTTTAAACCTAAATATTAGGAAATTTAATTGTAATAAGTCGTGTCATTTAGAAAACTGCAGTTTTTTTTTTTTTTTTTTTTTTTTTTTTTTTCCAGATTTTTGATATTACAATTTGTTTATTATTTGAGAACGATAAAGAAAATCAAGTAAAAATTCCTCTTTTACAGCTTAAAAACAAATTTTAAAAATCAATTTTTGAAAAAAGAGGCACTATTTAATGGTCGTGAATTTTCCGAATGTGAAAACAGAATTTAAAAATATGTATTACATAATGAGTAATAATGGGGATTATTTTACAATAGATTAATACGGGATTTGGGTAACCTTGAAGCTCACTGATGTAGGGCCTTAAATACTTACATGAAGTCGAATTTCAAGAAGTTTTCCATACCTATGAAATATTACAAAAATATAATTGTGATTTTGCTATACCCTCTCTCTTGGATTGTTGGAAACACTACATAAAATACACACATTCTTAATTTTTACACAGCTTTCTACATCCCAAATTCCTATCGGCTAACATCTCCAGTTTCTTAAACTCCTTTAAATTGCTATTTCGACTCTAAAGGCCGATTTCCACTGCAAGCTCTAGACCAACGCTCAAAAAGTCATTAATCACGCTTCCGACACAAAGAGCCAAATGTCTTGTCATCAGTTGTAGCCCTTTTTTATCAGATTGCGCAGTTACCTCAAAGAAAAACATGCAAAATTGACAAAGATATCTGCCCTCGGCCCCTCAATTATCTCAGCAGGGGGTTAGAACCAGCCATTTCTAACCCCGTTCGAGGGTTTTGAGCTCGGGTGACCACATCAAAGGATTCTGAATAGAAGCCGCCGAATGAGCTGTAGTGGAAACCGGACTTTAAATCCCACTTCCATACCATATATTGTATATATATATATATAAGTAGTCCACCTCGTCATCCTGCACTCTTCCAGTTCCAGTTCATTCTGCACTGATAACGGTGCACTTTACGCAACTGAAACTGCAGATTACATTTAGTATTTTTACATTGGTGTCTTACATATTGTGTAAATATTTATAATAATACATGTATAGAAAAACACACGATTTGTAAACCATTGTCTATAATAAAAACTACAATTCAGAATTGCGTATACTTAAATTATTTTTCTCAATTTAATTTCTTTTAGCTTTTTTTTTTTTTTTTTTTTTTTTTTTAAATACGTATTAGGGTTATTCTACAGAAAACGTAGGTTTTCGAAGTTAGGATTAAAAAAAAAAAAAAATCTTAAATTTTTTTGAAAATTAATTTATATTACTCTTTTTATACTTATTTCTACCCCCATATAGTTGGTCACATTCTTTTTGATTCTTTTTTAACTTTTTTTTGTAATTGAAATTTTGAACGTGAACGGAGGATACATAAATGTAACGGAGAATATTACACCCTTATGATGTATTTCTACAATTTAAACATTTTATGAACGTATACATAATTCTTTTATAGATTAAATTAATTACACTGATTGCTCATGTAAGATGCTTTATTATAAAATATATTAAAGAAACTGTTTCTGCTATGGTGTTCTATTACGGTATTGTGTCATTGGACCATCACTTAAACAATGCACAACATCAATTTTTCGTACATGTGCTTTTATATCTTGAATTACTAGGAAGAGATGGGCACAGATTACACATGGGTCATGCTGTAGATTTTGAGATACAGTGCAGTAGCTGAACTGCTCTTGCATCTGTTTTATTTCTGAAATAATGTATGCCACAACAGTTTTTTTAACCTTGCATTTTGAGCAACTTCTCTCCAGACAATCTTCAGTTTTTTTTTTTTTTTTTTTTCACAGACAACTGCTTTCACAATACCTTGTGGTAAAAAATAGCCAATTATGTTTGAATAATACATTTTTTTTCATTAACAGCGAAAAATTCTCGCGAATAACACAAAGCCATGTGTCCTTGTTTTGAGCATTTGGAGTCACAATCCAAAATTGTCTACAGCAGCAAAATAATGTATATAAGGTAATTTCAAAAGTAGATATTAATTAAAAATTAAATTAAATTTCGTAAGAAGGTTTTTCAAAGTGTCATTCAAAAACCTTTTCTGTTTCTTTTTTCTGCTTGGTTATGGTATATTTTTTTTTCCAGGAGCAAGTCTACTATTTTCATCTTTTTCCAAAAACTGTTGAATAATTTTCTTTATAATAAAAAATATATTTTTAGTACTGGCTGAAATTTGTGCATTCTATGTGAAATTAGCCATTGTAAGTGATAATTGCATTTATATATTTTTTTTACAGTTCTTCCAGAAATTTTGCAATAAACTCTTTTTTAGTTTAAATTCTTTCACATTTAAAATTTTCAACAATTTTTTTTCTCTTACCTTTCCAAACAGTATTTTCTTTTTTTTTTCTTCCTGACTAAAGGTGAAACTATTTGTCCCTTTAATAAATTTTTAACACTGGTCTTTGAACTATCTTCAACAGAAACACTTTTCTTTATTCTATAACATGTTCACAATATTTATTTGCTTTTCTTGCCATTTTGGCTAATTTCATTTCAAGGCAGGTTATTTTATTTTTAAGTTCTTTGCGATTTCTTCTTCTCCTTTTTTGCCCACCACTTTTTCTTTTATCTTCTAATTCCTTTGTTTTGTTTGTTTCTTCATTAATATTCTGTACATTTGGACTAAGTGGAGGAGTTTGTAGATTTTCTTGCAATTCCTTTCTCTGTTTTATTTTTGTTCGACACTTTCTTTTTATTTTCCTCTCTCTCCACTGTTTCTGTAATGCCCTTCTCTCTCGTTCTGTCATTTTACTAGCAGCCGTTTTTATTTTATTTTCATTTTCACGTTATTTTATCCATCTGGCTCTTTGTTTTTTGCTTCATTTTATCATACATTTGAGGATCTTGCTTAATTCCTTCTCTGTACTACTTTCTCATTCTTTCTTTTGCACTCTCAGTTCCTTTCTTTTTTCTTCGGCCCTATTATCCTTTAAAAAAAAAAAAAAAAAAAAAAAAAAAAAAAAAAAAAAAGCTATAAAATACATATGCATTAAACATTTAAAATTTACTTTTTTTTTTAAATGTTATAATGGAAGTTTAATAAGAAAAAGATAAGAACTTAAATGTTACAACCTTAATAATAAAGTAATTTGTTAAATTTATTTATTTATTTATATAGGAACTTTTTATTTACAAATAAAACTGTATGTTATATTAAGAACATAATTTAGACTAATTAAAAATTATATATTAGTCTTAAAATTGATTTTTTTTTTTTTAAAGTTGTATTCTCCATTACACATTGTGTATCCTCCATTACATTTATATTGTAATGGAGGATACATATACGCAGGATACAAATTGTTATGTTAGTTTTGTTTTGTATATCATGTTGATTTAGAGTTAGCACATCATGCTGATAAAGTTTACTTAAAAAAAGTTATTTAGAATTAACTAAGAAAATAATTTTAATAAATAAATAATTCCTATCTTTTAAAATCAAGAATGGAGGATACACAAAGTTAAGGACCAATTTGACTTCAGAGAGAATAATGCATAAATTCTTACCAACTAAGATGTTTAGCTCCACTGTGAAGAACAGATATTGAAAATGGCTATCTGTGATTCTAAATCTCTGTAATGAGTTGACAGTACTGTCACCTATGGGAAATTCTTGTATTTAACCCTACAAGGCTCAAATTTTTTTTAGTGCGCGACAAAAATATATAGGTTGTAATTAGTGATCAGAAGATAGGGAAAACGCATAAAAATGAAAATAAAACCATATTTTACGGAAAAATCAACTTTTTAGCTCAACGTACCGTATGTGGAACATACATAAAAATATGATTTACTAATACGTTTACTATTGTAATATAAAAAAAACCAACTTACCTCTGCAAAATATACATTTCATTATAACACACAGTATTTTTTTTTTTTTTTTCGAGTCGAAACTGTTCAATAACTATTCTTTATTTTTGAAATCAGACAAACGACTATCGCTTTCATTCAAATTTCACACTGAGTGCACTATAACAAAAACACGAACGACATCTTTAGGTAAAGATTCGTATTACTACATTGCCAAATGTCAGTAGCTTCTACCAAGATGTCAAGAGACAAGAGATGTCGCTGCTAATAGTTTTATAGCTATAGAAACGATTAAAGTCGGTGTTCCACGTATGGAACTGGGTGCCTTGTAGAGTTAATTGCATTCTGAACGGAGGATACAAGAAAAACTGTGACTGTAATTCAAAGGGTAATTAATGCAATACTTTTTTTTCCTTAGTAGCAAAATTCACTTAAACTGTAAAAAAAACATCTAAGGACTGGAACTGTTCTATATCACATATTAAATTTTTTGGAATCAACAAATAAGTGAAAGAGTAAATGGGGGAAAATATGTTGTGACAGGTAACATACATGTATCCCTCCGTTCATATAAATAAATAAATAAATAATAATAATAAAAAAAAAAAAAAATCATCAATTTTTATTAATTATTAAAAAAAAAAAAAAAAAAAAAATGTTATATTTAAAAATTTTTAAAGGAATATTTTAAAATAATTATTTCTAAAACTAAATACCACAAACCAGAAATATTTCTTTTTTTGTAGAATGTCCGATTACTAAACAGTTAAGAGCAGAGGTAGAGATAAAGTTACAACTCACTAATGAATATATAACTATATCACAGACTAAGGAAACTCTTAGACCCGGCGAGGCGGTTCTAAAAGTGAAGTCTCAACTGTAACCGAGCCGCCATATTGGTACAAGCAAAACCACAGACCACTGAGCTGAAATCACTAGACTAGGCAAGACGGTTCTAAAAGTGAAGCCTCAACTGTAACCGAGCAGCCATATTAGGAAGAGCAAAAACAGGAATAAACTAGACCCGCAAGACGACTATCTGGTATGGGGAGAAAAAGAAGTACAGTAGGTAGCAAAATTATTCGAACGCTAGCAATAATTCCTCTATGAAAAAAGTACACTTAATACTATTTTGTTAAATAAATCCTCGTCGAATCATGTTCTTAGACTAAGAACTATCTGCTTCAAAAGGGGGCTGGCCCCTCTCACATAAAAATTTATGTCAAATAAAACTGCTTCTGAAACTATTTTGAACTGCCGAGCTCGTAATTGGAAGATTGCGGGTTCGATACTCGAGCCAGCAAAAGACCGCCGTGTACACTAATGGTGACTGTTACACGTAAAATCCGTCGTGGCCACAATGTCCTCCATGTTCCCATCAAAATTATACCTCTGGGAGTCACCGAAGTGGGGGAGCCATCCCCTCCGTGGAGGATCAGAATTGTGATGGCATGTCTCTGGACCATTCCTAGCGGTGCGTCCCAGACCATCGTCAATTACCCATAATGTAGTACTAGTGCGACATTAAGCCCAACCTACCTACCTACTAAGTTAAAAAAAATCGTAGAAAGTAAATTATTAATCAATAATAATTTATTTTTAGTCCTTATTTATTAAGAATGAAAAAATGTATCCGTAATTGGATAATTGTAGCATTTTTTAACGCTTCTCTATTATGATCTGGTCAGCCTAAACTAGACCCGGCAAGACGGTTCTAAAAGGGAAGTCTCAACCGTAACTGAGCAGCCATATTAGTACAAGCACCTCAGTTACTTCACTTTTCCTCATACCAGATAGTCGTCTTGCCAGGTCTAAGTATTTCCTTAGTCTGTGAACTATATAATGAATTATCGTTAAATTATAAAATTTCACTAAATGTGAATATACAATTGTCAACTATGGTGAGCAGGTTAAAAAAAAAAAAAAAAAAGCATATTTTAAAGTGAGAAAAAAGAAAGTTTGTTTTCTTTCTTTTTGAAATATAAAAGAAAAAAATCTGTTTTAATCTATACATATTATTTTCAAAGAAATGTAAAACATTAAAATTAATTTATAATGTTTCAAAGATAAAAGCTACAAAATTTTAAAGCAGTTACAAGATTTATCAGCATATATAGTTAGGTTCATCAGTGCCTGACTCTGTCACTGCCTGTGTGTGAACGCAAGTTGTTACTAATTTTCATACTTTAGTTAATTTAAAAAAATCTAATTGTCCAGTCGATAAGCGTTTAATCAGACGCATTCAGAAAAACTGCCCCTTTCATTTGGTACCTTATTTGAACTAATTTTTGATTAGTTTTTTTTTAAATTAATTAAAATATGAAAACATCTTTAAAATAATTAATCAATTAATGTCATTTTTTTTTCAGCATATGAAATGAAATATGCTTTCACGTGAAAAAAAAAAAAAAAAATATATATATATATATATGTATATATATATATATATATATATATATATATATATATATATATATATATATATAATATTAAATTTTGTCATGCATATGAAAAAATGACGTTTATAAAATAATAATAATAATTCTAAATTTTAAAGGTAACGAAGAGATAAATAAATTAAATTACCCCCGAAACCGCCGACCAACCCGAAGGTTTATGGCCGGCCCGAAGGCCCAAGGACGGTCGGAAAGAGAATAAATAAAGAGAATAAATAAATAAAGTGCGAAAATTTCGCACGGGCTTGCTAGCAAATGAATTATTTGAAGTAAGAAATAAATAAAATGAAATGATAATTTTTTATCGGGCGCCTTAGTCGTCCTACAACTAAATAGTACATAAATATTTAGATATACCTGAAATCAGCAATAAAACGATACAGTGATTCTACAATTTACTGCGAAAAATCCCGTGGTGGAAAAGTAGCACCTTTGTTTATTTTCGGTGAAATAATCACATATTCCGCAAATGAACTTTAAGAAATTTAGAAAGCAATGGCGAGGGCTGATTGTGTCCCTACTTTAAAAATTCTGAAATTTCACGAAAAGAAAAAAGACCAACCTGGGTGCGATTAAAATATTTTTATGATTATAACCAATAAAATGCATTTAGTTTCTGTAAATCTGTCAGCGAGAATAGGATTGTCTGCTCTTAACAGAAAAAATAGGTTCATACTATCGCCCTATAAAGTCACATTGTCAATAATAATAGCAAATTAATTTGAGTAAATTAATGAAAAGTAAAACATCAAATTCACCACAAAAAAGAGTTAAAAAATAAATATTGCTACTTATTTTTGCTACTTTATTGTTCATTTTCAAAAAAAAAAAAAAAAAAAAAAAAAAGGTTTGTAAGTGTTGTAGATCTGAGGAGTATAGGGAATCGCTGTAATAACTTGCAAATGAATTAATAGTTATGTAAATGAAATTACATTAAATATATTTTACTGCATGATGAGAAAAAAGATTTAATTACTCTGCCAAATGTAAAAGAGGAAAAAATATATTTTGTTTTTCAAACTCGAATTTTGGAGCTTTTGCTTTAATTTCCTTGCCATCCCAACAATTTAAATCTCCCAATTGTGAAACTACATGAATTCTCAAGAGAAAAGATGCACAAGCTACTGTGTAAGCGTAATATTTTACTTGAAATGGCTTTCCAATTTTGCCTGGCTCTAAATTTCGAAAACATGTATTTTGTACCCCCCCCCTTAAGATACAGCACTTATCTGGGTGTTTAACAGATAAAATAAAATCTTTAAGCTTCGCTGTTGCGTTGAGTTTGATTTTTTTCTGCTGCCTGTGTTTTCTATGATTTCTAAAATTAACGTTTTTTTTTTTTTTTACTTTCTCCTACATTCAACAGAAGAAAGTATTTGATTCATAAAAATTTTCGACCTCGGGTTTTTGATGGATTTACACGTTTTGAGAACTGTAGAACACGATTTGTCCCTCTTTAGAAAGTGTCTGTCTGTGTGTGAGAGAGAGACAAAATTTTGTGACGACTGTATCTCAGGTACTACTGCACAGAATTTCATACAAATTGGTATGCAGTTACACATTGACATAAATTAGTGTCTATCAACTTTTGGTAAAAATTGTCCAACAGCTTGCGTTGCCATCCCGCTTTTTCTAAATTTTTAACATGGTGGTATAGGACAAAATTTTGTATAAATGTGCATACAGAGAATTATTTTTTAATAATCATTATGAAATTTAAAAGAATTATTTGTAATAAAGATAGTCAACTGGTTTAAAAAAAAAAAAAAAAAAAAAAATGTGTATGTAGGAGCCTCGCCTCCCTCCCTCGGGGGGATGTTCCCCCTCGAGGAGAGTAAATTTTCATGATGGGTATCTTCAAAAGAACTCACCAATACCTTTAAAACGAATGTCTGAACCATCGATCTGCGATAATTTAAAATAAAGTTATTAAGCTTGTATAGCTTTTATCACGGGCTTTGAGCGCGGCGACCGAATCAAAAAATTCCGTAACGAAAAAAAAACCTAACACAGTTCGGCAGACTTCGGTAGACTTCGGCTGTACGAAGCTCGCACGAATCGAGACAAGCTGCTCCGAAATCGGACGAATACGTAAGCAGCTGTTTGTGAGAAAGTATATAGGTGTATAGGTATGTATCATCTATGTACAACAGTGAATAGCTGTACGCGTACAATTTGTGTATAAAGTGTCTTAAATATGAATAAACAAAGTGCATTTATTTGTGTATAAAGTGTTTTAAATATGAATAAACAAAGTGCATTTATTAATGAAGAAAGTGATGAAAAAATAGTGAAAGAAAATGAGTGAGTACTCTATATACATACATTTTATTATTATCACAAATGCAGTATTTTTTAACACGCTTTTATTAGCTTCACCTGTATGTATGTATGTATGTATCAATACAAAAAACCCTTAACGGGTTAAAAGTTTGTGACGCAGCATTGTACTTTATGGCTATAAGAATTAGAAATACGGGTCTTAAAAATAATGATATCAAATTTTCAGTGACGCTTTGATATTAATTAAATTATACATAGATTTTCTTATTTGAATTTGCTTTTTCCTTTTATTTATATTTACAGTGTAAACGTTATTTTCAACATAAAATAATATATAGCATTTACTCATTGATACCTTTCCATTCACATCTCTTATACTATGAAAGCATGTGTTTTAAAAGAAATTATATGAAATTCCAGTAACGCAGTGGTGTTACATTAAGTGATTTGTTTTTAAATTTCTCTGCAATTATTTTGTTTTGCATATTAAAGTATATGTGCACATTGAAATATTGCTTTTAATTTTCAAATACGCTGTCAAATATATCACTTTCATTAAGCTTATATTATGTACTGAAATATATTTATTTCAATGAATTATTCTATCTTTTGCGTCACGCCATCCAAAACTGAAAAAAATTTCACAGTTTTTACTTCCATTACCCTACTACCGTAGGTAATGGAAGTATTGTATTCGGTCTGAAAATTCGATATCGGGTTTTCACCTGATTTAACTTTTAATAAAAAAAAAAAAAAAAAAAAAAAAAAAAAATTGGTTAAAAAAAAGCAAAAAATCGCCAAATCTTGGGGATAATTTTTTTCAATATTAGTCCAGCTGAATAATTAGAAAGTAGGAAGAACTGGTAACCAAGAAGTCCAACAACATGCGCCAAGCATAGCCGCCAAAATTCTATTCCTTTTATAAAACCCACTGCATTTATATAATAGACATAAAGTATATTTCCACATTAAGCCAATTTTAGCAGAATACGGTCATTATTTTTTAAATTTGTTACTTGGGCCATATTTTTGACTGTACATCACTTATTTTCTATTATTTATTATAATTCTGGATGTGTTATTTTGAATATTAATGCTTCAATAAATGGTAAAAATACATACAGATATATAATTATAACAGAATCCTTTGGCAACATTTGAATTTTCGTCGATACTTTTATTATTAATATTATTATTTTGGATGGGGGAGAACCGCAACATGTTAATCACATAAACGGACAGTGTTTGTAGATTTTTCTTTTCCTTGCATAGATTACACTTTTTATTATTGTATTTTTTCGTTAATTTATGGCGATAGGGCTGGATTTAAAATAGCTATTGCGGAAACAATATTGCAATTTCTAAAAACATGTTAGTACAATAAACTAATGTTGTCAAGCGTATTGAAAATAGATAGTTTATGTGATTATTATTTTTCTTTCATTAATTTTTAGCAGTGTCTCATAATTTATATACATTTTAATGCGCTGCTGGTCTTTAAATGGCTGTTGTGAAAGTAAAATCTTTGGCGAATAATGGCCAGACTACTTTAGTCTTTAGTGAAAACACTTTAAAAATGGTAGAGGGGATTATTTATCAATGAATTTTTAGAAGGAAATCTATAGCTTTCTACCTTTTAGACAATTTTTTTCCCCTACAATTTCCAGGAATACAAAAAGCGCTTCCATGAACTGACAACATATATAATTTACAGCACGAAAGTTCAAACCCCTCATTTTTATGAAAAATATTCAAATTTATTTTGTGAATTTAGCTATCAGAAAAATAGGTTTCCACCATTGAAAATGAAATAAATATCTGAATTTAAATAAATTACCTGATTACAATCAACGCAGTCTAGTTTGCTTAAAAATAACAAAGCTCGATTATGTTTCATATACTAGAAACATATGAAAAAAGTCCTACAAAATTAAGTTAAATTAATGAGGAAAAACTTTGTTAATAAAGATCATCAAATGTTGAAAACTGATACAGTTACTTTTTGTCAAAGCAACCTGACATGACGTTTCAGCAGGTGAAAACAAGTATGCATGATCTTCTGCCATTTTTAAGTTTAACTACTTTCACATAAAAAATAATCTGGTGTGTCACTCACACGACTTTCTCTTACCCTGAAATTTAAACTATAAAGACAGGTTGGATATTAAGAGGTAAGACAACGAGTACTGTTATGTAAACCTATGTTAAACAATTCAAATTAGGCCTCGGAAGAGTTTTATAAGATAATTAGTTCTATGTGAGGGGGGGTACCACCCCCCTCAACCCCCCGTTTCATTAATGCACCTACATTTATATAGAATTTAATTCGGTTATTAAAAAATAAAATAATTCTGTTTTTAATATTC
The DNA here is from genome assembly GCA_963930645.1 of Salticus scenicus. Lineage (NCBI taxonomy): Eukaryota > Metazoa > Arthropoda > Arachnida > Araneae > Salticidae > Salticus > Salticus scenicus. Next base: position 135,647,113 of record OZ005654.1, read on the forward strand.
TGTTTCTAAGTTGCTATATAAACACTCTGTTAGTTGTCCTTTCGAATGATATAGTTGGTTAGTTCAGGAAAATTGAAGGCGTCCTGTATAAATAGCTCAATTTTAGGCATCGCAAGTGCGTTCCTTTAAAAATGGATGCACGGATTTTTTTCAAACTTACCTTATTAACTGCCTTTTAAATATCCTTTTGTATGTAATTATTACTTTCCAATCAATAATTAAATTTGCCAAGTTTCGGCAAAAGTCGGTATCTCCAAAACAGCTCTAATGATTTTCTTGAAAATTGTTACATATATCCACTTTACATATCTTTTCTTATGCATTACGTGGTTATTAAAAGGAAATTAACAGTCATCCTGATCAGGTAGATCAGTTTTAGATGTCGGAAATTAATGTTTCGATAAATGGCTAAACTGATTTTTTTCTTCTTGCTATTTTTAAATTTGCTATGCAAATCTATTTTATATATTTTTACATGTGTATAGGCTTTCTCTTACCAGAAAATTTTTAAGTATCTAATTTGTTAAGTCAATTTTATGTCTTCTGATCATATTATCTCCAAAAAATGCATATAATACATGTAATAAGTAAGTAATGGAAGTCGTATGGTTGTTTCACACCAGACTTTTTTTATTTGCTTTGCAACAACAATCTAGCCATTTCTCAAAAAAAAAAAAAAAAAAACCCTGTTTGAACATTTAGAAAAAAGAACAAAGTCAATGACGCATGTATAATATTATTATGCAAGTTAAAGAATAAAAATTTTGATATACACCTTCACATACAATTTTAAAAAATATTATAATGTGAAAATGTACAAGAATATTTTTAGAATTCAATTATTAGCCATACATTTAGTAAAATTAATATGAAACGTGTGAAGCACATGTTCTAAAAAAAAAAAAAAAAAAAAAAAATATATACAGACACGACATTATTTCATTATTTAAAACATGAAAATCTGACATTGACAGATTTTAATTTAGTGCCAGAGGCCTACTGCTAAACTTGTTAATATCGACAAATTCTTCTTTAGTTAATTCGTGACGATCTAAATTCCATGATAAAGTTTTCATTAAATCAAACCAATGTGTTTCAGCTGCAGATACTGTAACAAATAACGTTGGAAGTCCAAACTGTCTTATAGCCGCAAAACAACGTTTTTTCTCTTTTTCCCAATGAGGGGGAGGTGTGCCTTGGGGGGACTCATGTCAAAGGTGTGCCTTGGGGGGGGGGAACTCATGTCAAAGTTGTACTTTGGGGGGGGGACTCATGTCAAAGTTGTGCCTTGGGGGGACTTCATTCAATAAATCCCCATTCAATAAACCGACTGAAATAGGCCCTTAGTGTTGTGATATTTAATCTCAGAACATTCTTTTATTAACTTTCGTTTTTCTTGTTCCGGACTTTCTCTTTTTGTTTTTTGTTTCCCGCCAATTGATTGTTCGGTGCACCTGCCGTATCACGTGACGATGTGTCGCGTCTCTCTACAAGTACATTGTAATACTTTTATCAATCATGTAATTTTGCTATTCGGAACTGACGTTCCATTTTCTTATTCTATTTAATCATAATATTTTTTCTTTTTGTCTAAGATGAATAAATTAAAGTAAAAAACATTTAGGCATTCTTTCATTGGGCAGCAACGAGTGAATTATCCTAAATAATAATTGATCTACATATTATATAAGAATTTCACAGTCTAATTAAGATTCATTATAGGAAAAGAAGTCATATAAATATATATCCATGTATTTATTCATCTAATTCAAGTGTACAATCTGATGATAAATAGAGAGGATTTTTTCTTCATCAATGGAATATACAATTACCTGTGACAACCCAGGTAAGCTAAACTTTATTTAATTATATGACTGTTGTTTTTACAAAGAATTATTAGTAAGAATTATTTGTTATAAATATATTTAAATAACTAATTTGAGAAAACTCCGAACTCATGCATTCATTTATAAAGTATTCTTCCTACAGATTATGATTCTGAGATTTTGAATTGAAAATTTAGATTTATTCTTGACAATTTTTTTTTTCATTGCACATTGGAAGAAATTGCTACATTTAAAATAATAAAATAAAAAATGAAAATGTAAGCGAAAATATTTGTTTTTGTTTCTTCAAAACTGAAGTGACACTAAATCGAAAGTATTGAAAAGTGCTTATTTTTATGAAAACTATTTAATTTTATTTTCTTCTTCAAGTACTATTTATCCTAACTGTGTTGATTTAAAATATTAAATGAATATTTACGTAATGAACAAATATTAACAAAACTGTTACAAAAATTTTGTTTAAGTATGTCAGCAACAAAAGATATACAAATTGAACCGCTGAACTCCACAAATTATAATGTGTGGAAGTTTCGTATCGAGATGTACTTGCAAAAAGAGGATCTTTTTACAGTCATTACTGACGATCCTCCCAACCCAATAACCGATCAGTGGCGTTCAAAAAATAGAAAGGCCAGAGCCATTATAAATCTACTTATTGATAATGAACAGATAGTGTACGTTATGAATCTAGATACAGCACGAGAGTGCTGGAATGCTCTGCGCCAAGTCCACGAAAGATCATCCCTTACCAGTAAGCTTTTCTTACTTAGGAAACTTTATTCCATAAAATTAATGGAAGGTGGTGATGTAAACCAACATATAGCTGACATATATAAAACACGCGACAGACTCACCGCTATAGGTGAAGTCATAGATGAATCGCACCTAGCTGCATTAATGCTATGCTCACTCCCTCCTTCGTATGACGTTCTCATAACAAGTCTCGAATCGAGAGACGAAGCCCAACTGACACCTGAATACATACGAAACAAATTAGCTGATGAATATGCCAAAAGGCTTGAAAACAAAACTATTCAAAATTCAGCGTTAAAAGTCCAATACCATAACAAATCGGAGAAATTCTGCAAATACTGCAGGAAAAGCAATCATAATATAGAAGATTGCTATAAGTTAAAAAATAAAAATAATTCTGCTGTTAAAAGTCACAGTAAAAATTTCAACAAAAAACCCAACTTCAGATCCAACATATGCTTTCAGAACAATGAGAAGCCAGATAGCGCTCAAATTGCAGAGGGGAACAATAAACCAAAAGCTGATAAATTGTATTCTTTTTATGTTGGAGATAAAACTGTAAATTGGGTGGTTGATTCAGGGTCGTCTTCACATATCTGCAATGATAAACTAAAATTTCGCGAACTTAAAAATAACGTTTCTAACGTCACTATCGCGAACGGCACGCAGCTAAAATCTTTGGGTTCCGGTACTGTGGATTTGTATACCGTAAATTCGGAAAACACACAGAACAAAATAACACTTAAAAATGTTCTTTATGTCCCTGAAATAGAAACTAATTTAATTTCTATAAAAAGAGCAACAGAGAATGGCTGTATCGCTGTATTTGATGATAAAACCTGTAAAATTGTAAATCAGGGTAATACATGCATTGAGGGATATGTGAAAAAAAACTTATATGAATGTCAATTAAATTATTCTGAAAACAAACACACAGCGAACATTGTAATACAAACTTGTGATAACGAAAATTGCATAAACAAGTGGCATGTGAAACTTGGCCACAGAAATACTAACCACATTAAAGATTTAGTTAACAAGGACATGGCTGTGGGTATAAAATTAAATGATTGCAAACATAATACTGAATGTAAAACATGCATAATGTCAAAATTAACTGATTCACCTTACCCCAAAGCTGCACAATTTAGAGCCTCCGTACCACTCGAACTGGTCCACACAGACTTATGTGGCCCTATGAAAACCCCCACTGTAGGTGGAAAATATTACTTTCTTACATTTATAGACGACTACAGTCGTTATACTATTATATATTTGCTAAGAAATAAGTTTGAGGTATTTTCTAAGTTAAAGGAATATGTGGCTATGACCGCAAACAAATTTGGCCGAAAAGTGCAAGCAATTCGCTCCGATAACGGGGGTGAATACACTAGTATGGAAGTAAATGAATTTTTGAATAAAGAAGGAATTGAGCACCAGTTTACCGTTCCTTACTCTAGTGCTCAGAACGGTGTGGCAGAACGTAAAAATCGTACGCTGACCGAAATGGCTCGCTGTCTGCTTAAAGACAGTAATTTACCGAATTCCTTTTGGGGGGAAGCCGTAAATACTGCAAATTACATACAAAATAGGCTCCCGACCTCCTCATGCGACTCAACTCCTTACGAAAAATGGACCGGCCGTAAACCCGATTTATCAAATATAAAAACATTCGGATGTCGCGCATACGCATATGTACATAAAATACATAGGGGAAAACTGGATAGCACCGCTCAAGAAGGAATTTTTGTGGGATATGATAATCGTAGCAAAGGCTACAGAATTTGCACAAATAATAAAAATGTAATAATTAGCAGAACTGTAAAATTCTTGGAGGATGAATATAGAGAATCCCACAATAATGAAACATCACTATTCAAGAATGAAAATTCAAATGATGAAATTCCGGTGTCCAAATTACCAATATTAGATACTGATATAAATATAGATATAGCGGGCGATAACGATAGTCCGGATGACACGCAAACTCTGCCGCGACGATCACAACGATTAAATAAAGGTGTTCCGCCCGACAGATTTGCATTTGCAGTAAATGACAAAAGAATTGATGAGCCTAAGTGTTTTGATGATATACTAAAAATTCAAAACCCAGCTGAAAAAGAAAATTGGCTGAATGCCACACTCGACGAAATGAATTCACTCAGACAAAACAATACTTGGGAACTTGTTGACGCTCAACCAGGGACCAAAGTAGTAGGGTGTAAGTGGGCGTTCAAGGCCAAATACAATAGCCAAGGACAAGTCGAGAAATATAAAGCCAGGCTTGTTGCCAAGGGTTTTTCTCAAAAATACGGGGTGGACTATGACGAAACTTTTGCACCAGTTGCATCGCATACCACTCTAAGAAGTTTCTTGACCATGTCACTATATAAAAATTTGAATCTAAGGCATGTAGATATCAAAACTGCTTTCCTACATGGAAATTTGCAAGAAGATGTATACATGCATCAACCCGAGGGTTATGTTGTCCAGGGCGAAGAAAATAAAATATGTAAGTTAAAGAAAGCGATATATGGCTTGAAACAAGCCGCTAGAGCGTGGAATTTGAAAATTAATGAAACATTGTGTAAATTAGGATTTAAACAAAGTCAACATGACAAGTGTTTATATATCCGTAACAAAGATAACACAGAAACTTACATTCTTGTGTATGTTGATGACCTGCTTATAGCTGGTAAAAATCACAATATTGACATACTAATTAATCAACTTAGGGAAGAATATCCATTAACTGACCTTGGGGAAGCCAAATATTACCTCGGCATAAATATAGAAAGACCCTGTAAAGGGGTAATTACGCTTGATCAAAATAATAAAATACGAGACATTGTAACCAAATTTGGGCTAGATAACGCACGGCCCTCTGACACACCGATGGAACCAGGGTATATAAAATTAACTGATAATGACAATCTCTTACCAAACAACACAATGTACAGACAGGCTATAGGCGCGTTACTTTACATTTCTACAGTATCGCGACCTGATATAAGTGTTGCCGTTGGCATCTTAAGCCGTAGAAACGAAAATCCTAGAGCGAAAGACTGGGAGACAGTTAAAAGGGTTATTAGATATTTGAAAAATACCCAAGATATTAAATTAAAACTTTGTAACTCTGGTGAACCTGTTCTTAGAGCATATTCGGATTCGGATTGGGCCAATGATCCAAGTGATAGAAAGTCTATCTCTGGAAATTTATTTAAGATAGGAAAAAATCCAATATTTTGGACTTCGAAGAAACAGTCCTGTGTGTCCATGTCTTCAGCAGAGGCTGAGTACGTCGCAGCTGCGAGTGCTGCACTTGAAATACAGTGGCTCAACAAACTGCTGGATGATTTAAATTTGCCGCAACAATGTCCTATAGTGTTGTACCAGGACAACCAATCTACCATCAAGATTGCTGAAAATGATAAGTTCCAGTCAAAAACAAAACACTTACAGCTGAGATATCATCTTCTGCGAAACTTAATACAAGAAGGCCTAATCAAGCTTCAGTACAAACCTACCAAAGAAATGACCGCCGATACCCTAACAAAAGCTCTGCCAAAAACTGATTTTAATAGACATAGAAATGCATTAATGAACAATTGAAAAATTTCTGAGCTTAAGAGGGGGTGTTGTGATATTTAATCTCAGAACATTCTTTTATTAACTTTCGTTTTTCTTGTTCCGGACTTTCTCTTTTTGTTTTTTGTTTCCCGCCAATTGATTGTTCGGTGCACCTGCCGTATCACGTGACGATGTGTCGCGTCTCTCTACAAGTACATTGTAATACTTTTATCAATCATGTAATTTTGCTATTCGGAACTGACGTTCCATTTTCTTATTCTATTTAATCATAATATTTTTTCTTTTTGTCTAAGATGAATAAATTAAAGTAAAAAACATCTAGGCATTCTTTCATTGGGCAGCAACGAGTGAATTATCCTAAATAATAATTGATCTACATATTATATAAGAATTTCACAGTCTAATTAAGATTCATTATAGGAAAAGAAGTCATATAAATATATATCCATGTATTTATTCATCTAATTCAAGTGTACAATCTGATGATAAATAGAGAGGATTTTTTCTTCATCAATGGAATATACAATTACCTGTGACAACCCAGGTAAGCTAAACTTTATTTAATTATATGACTGTTGTTTTTACAAAGAATTATTAGTAAGAATTATTTGTTATAAATATATTTAAATAACTAATTTGAGGAAACTCCGAACTCATGCATTCATTTATAAAGTATTCTTCCTACACTTAGCACTATTAAGAGTGACGTATAAAAATTCGACAACGCTGTACCGACTGAAATAGGCCTCTAGCACTAAAAAAAAAAAAAAAAAAAAAAAAAAAAAAAAAACTGATGTGAAACAACCACACGCGACTTCCATTACCACTATTACATGTATTATATGCATTTTTGGGAGATAATGCGATCAGAAGACATAAAAGTGACCTAAAGAAGTAGAAACCTAAAATTTTTCCGGTAAGAGAAACTTTATATACATATAAAGGTATATTAATGAAGTTTACATATAGCGAGGTAAAAAATAAGAGGAAAAAATGGCAGAGTTATTTTTTGAAACAAATTTCCGATATCTGAATATGACCTACTTAAGCAGGATGACTGTTACTTTTTTTCTTATAACCACGTAGCGCATGAGAAAGAAATGGATTTATATAATGATTTTCAAGAAAATCGTTAGATCTGTTTCTGAGATGGCAACATTTACAAAAAGTCAATTATTGACCAGAAAACAATAATTACATACAAAAGGACATTTAAAAGGGAGTTAACCATTTGGGTACATTTGACGAGTGAGACTCGTCATCTGCTTACTTGGGCGAAATTACGGTGGACGAGACCTGACTCGTCATCTGAATTTAAGAAGTAGGCGTTGGTGTTTGTGGTACCCCCGCCAGTGGGCGTTGATCGCAAACAATTGCTTGACGTTTGTTTATGATATCTTACAATCATACTTATATCAATATAAGTATATTCCAAATAAAATGTATTACTTTCACATGTTAACACTTTCGCGACCGCTGACGTAGATTCACATCATTTGAAAATCTGTAACTCCACCAGTGGGCGTTTCTTTTGCAATTTGTATGCTATTTTTTTCTTAAACATATAAAATCAATATTCACAATTTTACAATGAAATATACAATGGATACAAATACTTTGATTAGAGAGAATAAAATTATAATGTATATCCATTTGTAATATAAATGTGAATACAGAAATTTTGTTTTGAAATATTGTAACATGGGAAAATAACGCACACAGGCGGACCTTACCGTCAAAAATTCAAAATCATGTTTTTCACGCTTTACCGAATTTGAGCCCGTAAGGCCATACTGATAAAGAATTTCACATTGTGTCCTGTAAATAAAAAATCTATAACTGCTAGACTCACCGAAATCTATATAGTTTGTTACCTGTAACATGTACCTGTACATGTTACCTGTAGTTATGTACCTGTAACATGTACATAAATTTTATTGGATAAGCCGTTTAGACCTATAGCGTTTTAAATAATTTGATTTCATAAACCACAATGATAAAGAATTTTTCTTTGTGTTCCTCTTAAAAAAAAAAAAAAAAAAAAAACCTGTAAGAGCTACATAGTCCAAATATCATATAGTTAGTGTGATGTTTATCTATAACATGCATATAATTTTTCAGTTCAATACCATATGGCATTTAGACGCTATTGCAAATTTTCCGTTGTGTCTTTGTAAAAGAAACTATAAGTGCCAGATTCTTCAAAATTTATGCACTTTGTACATTGGTGACCTATAGCATGTACATAAATTTTTAGCTCAAACGAATAAAGCGTTTAGACATTATTGCAATAAAAAAAAAAATGGTTACATATAGATCACAATGATAAAGAATTTTTCTTTGTGTCTCTGTGAAAAAAAAAAAAAAAAAAAAAAACATAAACGATACATTCACAAAAATTTATATAGTTTGTGCCACGGGGATCCATAACATGTGTATAAATTTTCAGCTCATTCCAATGAGGCATTTAGACGCTTTTGTGCTTTAAATAAATTAGGCCCATAGACCATAATGATAAAGCATTTTTGTTTTAGTAAAAAAAAAAAAAAAAAAAAAAAAACTAAGCGCTAGATTCACCAAAATCAATAGGGTTTGTGCTATGGTAACTTATAACATGTGTACCAACTTTCAGCTCATTCAAACAAAGCGTTTAGAAGCTATTGTGTTCACTCACATACATACGCACACACATCTTCGTAAAAATAATAAATATGTATTCAGGGCACCTCAAAATATGTAGAAACACCAAAATCTGAAACTCGGATTTTTTGACATGATTGCAATACTTTCCTCACTGTAGTGTTCGGAAAGTAAAAATGATGTTGTTTGGTAACGTCACAAAAAATATACGTATTAAACAATATGACATACCTAGCTAATTAAATTGATTTTTTAAAATTAAATTTTGGATATTTTCAACTGAAAATTTCGTTATTAAAAAAAAGAAAGAAAGAAAGAAAAAAAGAAAAGACCTTAAAAATTGCCAAATCTGAATTTGCAGCAAAAAGCTTTTTTTTTTTTTTTTTTTTTTTTTTTTTTAAGGGGGGGGAGTTGAACTTCAGATTATTAAGAACTTTGTATATAAATATCATAAAAATCAAAAGAATGGAATAATTATTTAGTGTTACAATCATCAGAAAATTAAATAAAGAAAACGAAAGAAAGAAAAGGAAAAGTAGGCACAAATGTAGCGTGATAGCGATAAGACCGAAACAACATTTTGTGTTCTTTGGATTTTTATGTTGTTTCTATACAAAGGTCTCTGCATCGACCAAATTTAAATGCTTTAGCTAAGTTTCTTCCTTTTCTTTTCTTTCTTTCTTTTTTTTTTTTTTTGTTTTAATTAATTAATTTATTTTTAATGTCCCCATTTAATTGTTTAGTAAGAAGAATTACGGTCGAATTTCCTTAATGAGCAATATTTTAAATATTTTTATGCACTTAGTATTAGCTCACTTTGAAAATATTGAGAACATAATATGGATTTTTATAATAATCAGTTAAAACTGTGTCCTGGACAGTTGAAACTTGTTGCAATGCGCAAAAGAATGCTGAAGATAAAATTATTATTACCCCTTCAATTCCGCCAGAAGAGTTTAAATTTATAAATATTAGGTAAATATACATAGGATAAAAATTTATTAATTAATAGGGAGAAGGAGATCTTTAGATTTATTTTAAAAATATATTTAAAAATTATTTTAAAAAAAAGTAGCATATTTGTGATATTGAAAAAAGAAATTATCTAATAAATACATATGAATAGCTTACGTGCAGAACTACAAATGATAGTTCTTATTCCGTATTGCTTCTTCAGTCCCTTTTCTACTGACATGGGAAAGCATTCACTTCAGGGCATTTTCACACTTTCAACTAATAAGAATGAAAACTAACGACCTGTCATCTTAATGCGTTTTCCACCGCCCATCGCTGTGATAAATGGCAGCAGAGTGAAATGGGGGGAAAATTCGGTTATTTCAGCTAAAAATTGCTTTAATCCCCAAAATTATTAATATGTTTTTTAAACCTAAATATTAGGAAATTTAATTGTAATAAGTCGTGTCATTTAGAAAACTGCAGTTCTTTTTTTTTTTTTTTTTTTTTTTTTCAGATTTTTGATATTACAATTTGTTTATTATTTGAGAACGATAAAGAAAATCAAGTAAAAATTCGTCTTTTACAGCTTAAAAACAAATTTTAAAAATCAATTTTTGAAAAAAGAGGCACTATTTAATAGTCGTGAATTTTCCGAATGTGAAAACAGAATTTAAAAATATATATTACATAATGAGTAATAATGGGGATTATTTTACAATAGATTAATACGGGATTTGGGTAACCTTAAAGCTCACTGATGTAGGGCCTTAAATACTTACATGAAGTCGAATTTCAAGAAGTTTTCCATATCTATGAAATATTACAAAAATATAATTGTGATTTTGCTATACCCTCTCTCTTGGATTGTTGGAAACACTACATAAAATACACACATTCTTAATTTTTACACAGCTTTCTACATCCCAAATTCCTATCGGCTAACATCTCCAGTTTCTTAAACTCCTTTAAATTGCTATTTCGACTCTAAAGGCCGATTTCCACTGCAAGCTCTAGACCAACGCTCAAAAAGTCATTAATCACGCTTCCGACACAAAGAGCCAAATTGTCTTGTCATCAGTTGTAGCCCTTTTTTATCAGATTGCGCAGTTACCTCAAAGAAAAACATGCAAAATTGACAAAGATATCTGCCCTCGGCCCCTCAATTATCTCAGCAGGGGGTTAGAACCAGCCATTTCTAACCCCGTTCGAGGGTTTTGAGCTCGGGTGACCACATCAAAGGATTCTGAATAGAAGCCGCCGAATGAGCTGTAGTGGAAACCGGACTTTAAATCCCACTTCCATACCATATATTGTATATATATATATATAAGTAGTCCACCTCGTCATCCTGCACTCTTCCAGTTCCAGTTCATTCTGCACTGATAACGGTGCACTTTACGCAACTGAAACTGCAGATTACATTTAGTATTTTTACATTGGTGTCTTACATATTGTGTAAATATTTATAATAATACATGTATAGAAAAACACACGATTTGTAAACCATTGTCTATAATAAAAACTACAATTCAGAATTGCGTATACTTAAATTATTTTTCTCAATTTAATTTCTTTTAGCTTTTTTTTTTTTTTTTTTTAAATACGTATTAGGGTTATTCTACAGAAAACGTAGGTTTTCGAAGTTAGGATTAAAAAAAAAAAAAAAATCTTAAATTTTTTTGAAAATTAATTTATATTACTCTTTTTATACTTATTTCTACCCCCATATAGTTGGTCACATTCTTTTTGATTCTTTTTTAACTTTTTTTTGTAATTGAAATTTTGAACGTGAACGGAGGATACATAAATGTAACGGAGAATATTACACCCTTATGATGTATTTCTACAATTTAAACATTTTATGAACGTATACATAATTCTTTTATAGATTAAATTAATTACACTGATTGCTCATGTAAGATGCTTTATTATAAAATATATTAAAGAAACTGTTTCTGCTATGGTGTTCTATTACGGTATTGTGTCATTGGACCATCACTTAAACAATGCACAACATCAATTTTTCGTACATGTGCTTTTATATCTTGAATTACTAGGAAGAGATGGGCACAGATTACACATGGGTCATGCTGTAGATTTTGAGATACAGTGCAGTAGCTGAACTGCTCTTGCATCTGTTTTATTTCTGAAATAATGTATGCCACAACAGTTTTTTTAACCTTGCATTTTGAGCAACTTCTCTCCAGACAATCTTCAGTTTTTTTTTTTTTTTTTTTTTTCACAGACAACTGCTTTCACAATACCTTGTGGTAAAAAATAGCCAATTATGTTTGAATAATACATTTTTTTTCATTAACAGCGAAAAATTCTCGCGAATAACACAAAGCCATGTGTCCTTGTTTTGAGCATTTGGAGTCACAATCCAAAATTGTCTACAGCAGCAAAATAATGTATATAAGGTAATTTCAAAAGTAGATATTAATTAAAAATTAAATTAAATTTCGTAAGAAGGTTTTTCAAAGTGTCATTCAAAAACCTTTTCTGTTTCTTTTTTCTGCTTGGTTATGGTATATTTTTTTTTTGCAGGAGCAAGTCTACTATTTTCATCTTTTTCCAAAAACTGTTGAATAATTTTCTTTATAATAAAAAATATATTTTTAGTACTGGCTGAAATTTGTGCATTCTATGTGAAATTAGCCATTGTAAGTGATAATTGCATTTATATATTTTTTTTACAGTTCTTCCAGAAATTTTGCAATAAACTCTTTTTTAGTTTAAATTCTTTCACATTTAAAATTTTCAACAATTTTTTTTCTCTTACCTTTCCAAACAGTATTTTCTTTTTTTTTTCTTCCTGACTAAAGGTGAAACTATTTGTCCCTTTAATAAATTTTTAACACTGGTCTTTGAACTATCTTCAACAGAAACACTTTTCTTTATTCTATAACATGTTCACAATATTTATTTGCTTTTCTTGCCATTTTGGCTAATTTCATTTCAAGGCAGGTTATTTTATTTTTAAATTCTTTGCGATTTCTTCTTCTCCTTTTTTGCCCACCACTTTTTCTTTTATCTTCTAATTCCTTTGTTTTGTTTGTTTCTTCATTAATATTCTGTACATTTGGACTAAGTGGAGGAGTTTGTAGATTTTCTTGCAATTCCTTTCTCTGTTTTATTTTTGTTCGACACTTTCTTTTTATTTTCCTCTCTCTCCACTGTTTCTGTAATGCCCTTCTCTCTCGTTCTGTCATTTTACTAGCAGCCGTTTTTATTTTATTTTCATTTTCACGTTATTTTATCCATCTGGCTCTTTGTTTTTTGCTTCATTTTATCATACATTTGAGGATCTTGCTTAATTCCTTCTCTGTACTACTTTCTCATTCTTTCTTTTGCACTCTCAGTTCCTTTCTTTTTTCTTCGGCCCTATTATCCTTTAAAAAAAAAAAAAAAAGCTATAAAATACATATGCATTAAACATTTAAAATTTACTTTTTTTTTTAAATGTTATAATGGAAGTTTAATAAGAAAAAGATAAGAACTTAAATGTTACAACCTTAATAATAAAGTAATTTGTTAAATTTATTTATTTATTTATATATAGGAACTTTTTATTTACAAATAAAACTGTATGTTATATTAAGAACATAATTTAGACTAATTAAAAATTATATATTAGTCTTAAAATTGATTTTTTTTTTAAAGTTGTATTCTCCATTACACATTGTGTATCCTCCATTACATTTATATTGTAATGGAGGATACATATACGCAGGATACAAATTGTTATGTTAGTTTTGTTTTGTATATCATGTTGATTTAGAGTTAGCACATCATGCTGATAAAGTTTACTTAAAAAAAGTTATTTAGTATTAACTAAGAAAATAATTTTAATAAATAAATAATTCCTATCTTTTAAAATCAAGAATGGAGGATACACAAAGTTAAGGACCAATTTGACTTCAGAGAGAATAATGCATAAATTCTTACCAACTAAGATGTTTAGCTCCACTGTGAAGAACAGATATTGAGAATGGCTATCTGTGATTCTAAATCTCTGTAATGAGTTGACAGTACTGTCACCTATGGGAAATTCTTGTATTTAACCCTACAAGGCTCAAATTTTTTTTAGTGCGCTACAAAAATATATAGGTTGTAATTAGTGATCAGAAGATAGGGAAAACGCATAAAAATGAAAAAAAAAAACATATTTTACGGTAAAATCAACTTTTTAGCTCAACGTACCGTATGTGGAACATACATAAAAATATGATTTACTAATACGTTTACTATTGTAATATAAAAAAAACCAACTTACCTCTGCAAAATATACATTTCATTATAACACACAGTATTTTTTTTTTTTTTCGAGTCAAAACTGTTCAATAACTATTCTTTATTTTTGAAATCAGACAAACGACTATCGCTTTCATTCAAATTTCACACTGAGTGCACTATAACAAAAACACGAACGACATCTTTAGGTAAAGATTCGTATTACTACATTGCCAAATGTCAGTAGCTTCTACCAAGATGTCAAGAGACAAGAGATGTCGCTGCTAATAGTTTTATAGCTATAGAAACGATTAAAGTCGGTGTTCCACGTATGGAACTGGGTGCCTGCCTTGTAGAGTTAATTGCATTCTGAACGGAGGATACAAGAAAAACTGTGACTGTAATTCAAAGGATAATTAATGCAATACTTTTTTTTTCAAAACATAGTATCATAGTGTCCAACTAAGTGAAAATTTGCTCAAAGAGGTAGTGTGACGTAAAGAAAACATTTACACAAATTTTACTTGCAGTTTTGGATAGCGTGACGCAATGGATAAATCAATTTATTGAAATAAATAATTTTACTTTATAATGCTAACTCAGTGAAAGTATAATTATTTGACAGTATATTTGAAAATTAAAAGCACTGTTTAAATGTGTAAATGCATTTTATTAGCAAAACAAAAGTAATTTTAATGGAATCTAAAAACAAATCTTTTAAAATAACACCGAGGCGCCACTGGAATTTTTATATCATTCCTTTTAAAACTGTTATTTTGAATTTGAAATGCGAATGAAAAAGCATCAGTGTATTTTAAATATCTGTCTGATCTTGAAGTTAAAAATATTACGTTCGCATTATAAATATAAATAAAAGATAAAAGTGAATGATCAAATAAGAAAATCTATGTATATTTTAACTAATTGCAAAGCGTCACTTAAAATTTAATATCATTATTTTTAAGACTCATATTTCAAATTCTTATAGCCACAAAGTAGCGGCGTCACAAACTTTTAAGCCGTTAAGGGTTTTTTGTACTGATATCATTACTTTTTAGTGGTTATTGATCAAAAAATTAAAACAAGTCCTTCTGGCTCCTAGGAAGGGTAAACTAATTTATCTTTTCGTATGAAGTTGTCACCATTTTTTCAAAATGGCAGCTACAATTTATTAATGGACTTAGTGGATTTATAAATGAAGGCTATTTATATATGGAGTTTTAAGCAAATCGGTTCATAAAACCTTTCTAATGTAAATTTGAAATTTTCAGTGTTTTGGCACAGGGAAACAAGAGCTTGGATTAAGTTGTCAAATGAACATATCAAATACATTTCTGAGATAAATCCACACTACAAATTTAGTGTGAATTAATTCAGTATTTCAAACGTTATCATACTCACAAATTTTCAAGTAGCCTGCCACTTGGAAACAAAATGGAGAAGCTTCGCACTAGAAAAATTTATTGACTGGGATTCTCAAACTCTTAAAAAAAAAAAAAAAAAAGTAAGTGAAAATTTTCAAATTTAAGTTAGAATTACGTAATTTACATTTTGCAAGTTTCTTTTTAGAGAATTACAAATTAAACAATTAAAAAAATATATCAAGTAAATATTAAAAATGGAATTTTATATATTTTCTTTCCCCTTTTGAGGCTAAGTATACTGCTCCAATATTCACAATTTAAATTTTCATCAAAAGTGCAGGTAAAAATTACTTCCTATATATTTTCATATAAAACGTTTGGGGGGAAAAATAGACAAAATATAAATTAAGCTTTACATTTCTATAATTTTAAAAATAAGATAAAATCACCTGGAGAAAAATTTTATGGAAAATATAAGTTAAGTTTAAAAAAAAATGAAATTTCTGCGTAAAAGTACTATTTGTTTAAATATATTTACAACTACAATAAACAAAAAACGCTCCTTTAATTTTAAATAATTATTTCTACATGTTTCGAAGCTATTAAAAGTTTTTTTTCTTTCTTTCTTTCTTTCTTTCTTTTTTTTTTTTTTTTTTTTAAGAAAAATAAATTAAATGTAGTGGCGCCATCTAGTAGTTTTTTTTAAAAATCATATACATACAGATTTAACTTTTTTTTTTCATTAAAAAAAAAAAAAAAAATCAACATCTACACACCAAAATTCGCCATTCTAAGATAATTTAAGACGAATTCAAACAGAAAAACGAGTTTTTACAAGTGTTTATTGTCCCCCGACCTCAAAGGGTTTAGTGGGGAATTTCGTAAAATCCCGTTACAGTAAGTGTCGGATACATATAAACAATTTACGCACCAAATTTCGTGACCGCAGATCTCATAAATTTTCCAAGACAAATTTAACTCTAAAAGGGGATCTCGAATTTGCAACTTTCTACGACCCCCCCCCCCTAAAAAAAAAAAAATGTATTTTAGGAAATATCCTAAAGAAGTCACAAATCTTTTTTCAATATCTTTGTAACAATTTTAGTAGAGCTCTACTCAAAAGTCCGGAATTTCTATTTCTCCCCGAAAAACGATTTTTCCCCCTCGCTCCTTTAAGAATCAAGAATTCCAAGATCGTACATAAAGTTTTTTTTATACACAAGTCTAGTCTCCTCATGTGCAATTCCTTCACCGAGAAGTAATTTGAGGCCGAGTTATGCTTACAATAGTTTTTTGCCTCCTGCCCCCCCCCCCCCCTAAGGGGGAATTCTATAAAACCCTTTACTTTAGGTGTTGGATACATACAGTGCTGGAAAAAATTATAAAGCCGATAGAAAAATTTACAAAAGTCAAAAAGTAATGGAATTGTTGATAACGCAAATTCTATTTTCATTTGCATGATCAACATCGAAGTAATGGGCATAAACTTTGTTTCGAAAAACGGAATAGGGAACATAAATTATGCTAATTTCTTACAACCAATGGAAAACAACTTGGAAAAAATTATAAAGCCGATGGTTCTAGCCTCCTTTGGCATAATGCCAGACATGAGAAAGCAGGTTCCTAGGAAAGTTTAGGTAAATATAAACGTGTTACGTGCATTCATTTTGTATTTGATGTGTTTAATACAATGCCAAGAGGAAAACAGTTATCCGATGGTGAACAAATTAAAATATTAACTTTAAATGAAGTTGGAATGTCTGGTTCTAATATTGCAAGAAAAATAGGAAGGTCCAAGGCTGCAGTAAACAGTTTTCTCAGAAATCCCGAAGATTACGGCAGTAAGAAGCGTACAGGAAGACCGAAATCCTTAACTGTAAGGCAATCAAGACAAATCCGGAAGCTAGCTTGCGGACAAAAAATGTCGTCTGCCCAAATTCAAGAACATTTACAATTACCATGTACAAGCCGAACGGTAAGAAATGTTTTAAGTAGCAATCCCATCGTTCAGTTTAAAAAATTTAAAGGAAAACCCCTCTTTCGAAGCACCACAAATATGCTCGCTTAGACTTTGCCCGAAAACGTTTAACCGAAGGCACAAATTGAAGAGATATTTTCTTTTCCGATGAAAAGAAATTTAATTTCGATGGACCCGACGGCTATAAATATTTTTGGCATGATTTACTACAGGAACCTCATATTTTTTCAAAGCGTCAATTTGGAGGTGGCTCGGTAATGGTTTGGGCTGCATATGCTGCCGGTGGAACTACTCCAATTGTTTTCATCCATAACAAAATGAATTCAATTATGTATCAAGATATGTTAGGAGATAATTTATTACCCATTGCTCCTCTTATAAATTCAGGAGACTGGACAGCAGGACAACGCTTCCGTTCATGTTTCGAAGTCAACTAAATCTTGGCTGGAAGCTAACCAGGTGAAATGCCTTCAATGGCCAGCTGTTAGCCCCGATCTGAATGTAATAGATAATCTTTGGGGAATTTTAGCCCGAAATGTTTACAAAAATGGACGACAATTCAATTCAAAATTAGATTTGATGAATGCTATTAAAAACTGCTGGAATAATATTGATGCAAGTACTTTGTGTGGTCTGATAGATTCAATGAACAAGAGACTAGTCACAGTTATCGAAAAAAAAAAAGGGTCTCACATCGATTATTGATGAAATACATGTATCGACTTTATAATTTTTTCCAGCTTTCTTTGTACATAAATTTTTCTTACGCCTACTAACCTTTTGTTATTGTAGTTATTAATAAATTTATTTTTTCCTTTTGTTCCTTTTGTATAATATATATGTATGAAATTTTGTAAATGTTTGATCTTTTGTTTTTTAATTATATCATATTTTCAAGTGGCTTTATAATTTTTTCCACCACTGTATAAACAATTAAAACACCAAACTTCGTGACCGCAGCTCTCATACATTTCCAAGGACAAATTTAGTGCTTAAAAGTAGCAAATTCAAGACCTCCCCTTTTAGCGCCAAATCTGTCATGGGCTATCTGTCTCAAATTTGCCCTTCGAAACACATACTCCTCTCCCCCCCCCCTCCGCCAAAAAAAAGGGGGGGGGCAGATCACAAAAAAGTAAAAAATATGTTTTGGAAAATATCTTAAAGAAGACGCATGGCTGTTTTCAAGCTCTTTGTTCAATTTTTGGTAGAGTTCTACTCAAAAATCCGGAATTTGCAAAATTTCCCGCCAAATATTGATTTCCCCTCCTTTTCCTTAAAAATCAAAACTTTCTAATCGCAGATAATGTTTTATTTGTACTCATGTGTAGTCTCCCCTTGTGCAATTTTTTCACTGCGAAGTAATTTGGAGCCGAGTTATGCTTACAATGATCCAAAGATGTGTTTGCCTTCTGTCCCCCCAAGGGGGGAACGGGAGTAATTTTGATAAATCCCGTTACTTTAGGTGTTGGGTACATATAAACTATCCAAGTACCGAAATTTCTGTACGCAGCTGCCATAGATTTTCCCAAGACAAATTTAGCGCCAAAAGGTGTGTCTCGATTTTGCCCCCTCGTAACCCCCCCCCCCCCAAAAAAAAAAAAAAAAAAAAAAAAAACAATAATGTGTTTTTGGAAATATCCTAAGGAAGTCGGATAGCTCTTTATTTTCAACATTTTTATTTCATTTTTGGTAGAGTTCTACTCAAAAATCCAGAATTTTTTGAAATTTCTCGCCAAAAATCGATTTTCCCCCGTTCTCTCATTAAAAATCGAAAAATCCTAAATCGCAGATAATGTTTCATTTTTACGTACGTCTAGTCTCCCCATGTGCAATTTCTTTACTGTGAAGTAATTTGGAGCCGAGTTATGCTTATAAACGTGTTTTTGAACTTTGCCCCCCCCCCCCCAGGAGGGGAACAGGGGGGAATTTCGAAAAAGTTGATTGATATAATTTTAAGTTGGGTAAGGACCTAAATTCCTGCCGAGCGCCGTTGAATTCAGGTTCTGTCGTTCTCCCGTGATCCCCGGACAAAAATAGCGTTACAGACATATAAACACGACGACACACACACACACAGACAAAATTTACTATAGTCATTTTTGGCTTCCATGGTGTGTGAAACTGTGACACGTGAAGATACCGCAAAGTTTTTGATTCTGACAAATTTACAGACAAAAATCTGATTTATTAATATGAATAATAATAAATTGAAACCCTATTTACAATTACCTTATGTATGTAATCTATATTAATAAAATCAGACTTTGGTCTGTAAATTTACCAGAATCAGAAAATGTTGCGATATATTCTCGTTTCACACACCATGAAAGCCGAACATGACTTCAGAAAATTTTGCCTGTGTGTGTGTGTGTGTGTGTATCATCGTGTCTGTATGTTGCTATTTTTGTCCGGGTATCACGCGAGAACCGCTGCATGGAATTCAACGACACTTGGCAGGAATTTAGGTCTTCACCCAACTTAAAATTATATCTATAGAAATTTTCAAAATTTTGATTAGTTTTTGAAATGTGGGTAAAAAACACCTGCGCATGAGCCATAAAGATTTTCTTAGTAAAACGCTTTGAATGGGGAAAATATATATATATATATATATATGAGTAACATAGAGCTGAAAAGCTGTAAAAGTAATGTTTTTGATTGCTTTATATTTTATTAAAAAAAATAAAATAAATAAATCTACATTAATAAAAATCAGATTTTTGTCTGTAAATTTGTCAGAATCAAAAAATTTTGTGATATCTTCACGTTTCTCACACCATGAAAGCCGAAAGTGACTTCAGAAAATTTTGCCTGTGTGTCTGTGTGTCATCGTGTCTGTATGTCGCTATTTTTGTCCGGGCATCACTTGAGAACAGCTGGACTGAATTCAACGGCGCTTGCGCTTGGCAGAAACTTAGATCTTTACCCAACTTAAAATTATATCTATCAACTTTTCAGAAATTCCCCCCCCCGTTCCCCCCTGGGGGCAAAAGACAAAAAAAAACGTTTCTCCGGGTATCACTTGAGAACGGCAGGACGGAATTCAATGGCGTTTCGCAGAAATTTAGGTCTTTACGCAACTTAAAATAATATCTATCAACTTTTCAGAAACTCCCCCACTTCCCCCCTGGGGGGCAAAAGACAAAAACACGTTTGTCCGGGTATCACTTGAGAACGGCTGGACGGAATTCAACGGCGACAGGTAGGCATTTAGGTCTTTACCCAACTTAAAATTATATCTATCAACTTTTCCGAAATTCCCCCCCCCCCCTGCGGGGACAAAAGACAAAAACACGTTTGTAAGCATAACTCGGCTCCTAATTACTTCACAATGAAGAAATTCCATATGGGGAGACTAGACATGAGTACAAATAAAACATTATCTGCGATTTAGAAATTTTCGATTTTTAAGGGAAGGAAGGGGGAAAATCGATTTTTGGCGGGAAATTTCAAAAATTCCCGATTTGAGTAGAACTCTACCAAAAATGGATCAAAGATGTTTAAAAAAGGCTATACGACTTTCTTAGGATATTTCATAAAACACATTTTTGATTTTTTGTGATCTGACATTATTTTTTTTTTCCTTTGGCGGGGGGGGGGGGGGGAGGAAGGGGAGGTATGTGTTATAAAGGGCAAATTCGAGACACCCTTTTTAGCGCCAAATTTTTCCTGGGAAATTCATGAGAGCTGCGGTCACGAAATTTGGTGCTTGGATTGTTTGTATGCATTCGACACCTAAAGAAACGGGATTTATCGAAATACCCCCTTCCCCCAAGGGGGACAGGAAGCGAAAAAACGTTTGCTAGCATAACTCGGCCCCAAATTACTTCACGGTGAAGAAATTGCACACGATGAAACTCTAATTTAGTATAAATAAAACGTTATGTATGATTTCAGAATTCTTGATTCTTAAAGGAGAGAGGGGAAAAATCTGTTTTCGAGGGGGAAATTTCAGAAATTCCGGATTGTTTAGTAGAGCTCTACTAAAGATGTTAGAAATGTATTGAAAATAGCCATGTGTCTTCTTTAGAATATTTTCAAAAACACATTTTCGTTTTTTTTGTGATTTTCGATTTTCGATTTTTTTTTTTTTGAGGAGGGGGGCGGTTGCAAATTCAAGACCTCCCCCCCCCTTTTTAGCGCTAAATTTGTCTTGTGAAATCTATGGGATCAGCGGTCACGAAATTTGGTGCACAAATTGTTTATATGTATCCGACACTTATTGTAACGAGATTTTACGATATTCGCCCACTTACCCCCTTGGGGTCGGGGGGAGGGGGCAATAAACACGTGTAAAAACACGTTATTGTTTGAATTCGCTTTACATTATCTTAGAATGAGTTTTGGTGTGTGGATGTTGATTAGGTTTATGCATTACTTACTTTGGAGAGATTTCGCAAAACTTCTAACTTAGCCGTTGAGAAAGGGGAAGTAAGAAGCAGGTAAGTTGCTGTCGAAGGCAGTGTAGACCCAGAATCCTCACATTGCGAGCGGGAAAAACCTCTACGGAATACAGAGGAAACTTTAACTTAGGTTATTAATAATTAATATGAAATTTTGACAACTCATTTAAGTATAGTGCTCAGCGAAGCGGGCGAATTCTGCTAGTAAATAATATACTAGACTGTGTAAATTTGTGTAGGAAAACATGAAAGTAAGTTTTGTGGTGGTCACAACATGCAAGTTAAATATATTATGCGTAATAACTATATATTTAACGCATCAATCGTACTCTTAAAAACAAGTTCTTTTTTTTTTCTTGTTTATTTTTTATATAAATTTCTTTCTTTACGTATATTAGTGTGCTTTTAAATTATTAGTCTGTTTTCAAAATTGTTTGTCTTTTTCTCTTCGTATATAAAGTGCTTTTCATTTTAAGTAGCATCTACTTTTAAAGGAATAATTAGTATTGTTAAATGATTGAACGCAACTGTTTCAACAATATAACATGCAACGAAAATATGTATTTAACTAAACAATACATACAACACAACAATGGTTCTTCCTGCGTGAAATAATGTAGTTTTCTAATTTGTTTCATTTCAAGAGAAAATTACAAGAAAGCAAGTTGGAGGGAAATGAAGTTCCGCAGGATACTGAAGGATGTGGACTGTGGGGATTAAAGTCGATTGACTGCACTAGGATCTTGGTCCTGAGGGAAGTGTCCTCCGTGGGGCTGGTAGAAATCGTAAGTGCTAGAATTTATCTAATATAATTGTAGTTTATATAGACTAAAGAGCAGAGTTCACTGAACATTTATATGAGCTTGGTTAAAGAGTGATTGGTTAAAGCGTTACCGGAAATTTGAATTAAAAAAAAAAAAAGTTGGTTTTAAAAATAAAATATTAATCCTTTCCGAACAACATATATTTGCATCATGAACTACATTAGCACTTTATCATTGTGTAGAAAATCTTTAAAATGATAACGACGTCAATTTTTGCCAAATGCATAATTTAACTTTTAACAATTTTTTAACGCTCACGTTTAATTAAATGTATTTATTTTTAGGTCGAAAGAAAATGAACTCGTAAATTTTTTTTGGCAACAATTAAATTATAGTTAATATTTTAATGGCTATTTTTATTGCTATTGGGAGCTTATCATTTTCACATTTTAATTAATTAAAAGAAAACTATTCGAAAATTCGAAAATCTGACTTCGAAGTATTGTGTTGTCACCGGGTTCTGAGCTACTGTGAAAGTTTCAAATGTCTAGCTAGTCGGGAAGTTAGTTAAAAATCGATTGCAAGATTTGTCCCTGACAAACACACAAGAATCGAAGTTAATAAAAACATGGTAAAATAGGCTTTAAAAATGCAAAAAATTGCCAAATTTCAGCGATAAACTCTCTTTTTATGTCAATGCAGCTATAATGATGCAAGAAAAATAAAGTACTATAATCTAGGAGTCCAAGAACATGTGACAAAAAAAAAAAAAATTGCCAAAAATAATGCTTTATGGCAGACAATTTAATTTGGGTTGGAATGCAGCTAGCCCACTGCTTGGCGATGAAAAAATTTTGGCGATAACCATTTGAAGCTTGTTAATCTTGAAGGGTTGCAACTCACGGTGTCAAGATATGATATTGCACCAAGTTGGTGAATTTTAATAAGGCACCAAGCATTGGGCTAAATTTCATTTTTATCTTAAAATGTCTTTTAAAATATTTAATTAAAGAGCTTGATTTATTTGTCAAATCACCAAGTTCCCATTGTGACAAACCCATGTGTACATGTATATTTCTTTTCTTTACTTGTTTCAACTAAATTTTAGAGATTAAGTTCCCATTTTTTTATTCATGCAATGATACGTCCATCGGATCCAAAAATATTAAATTTAATTTCATCTGTAAATAAGAAATATTTGAATAACTTATCATTGATTTAGTGAAGAAAAGCCTAAACTTTCTATATTTTTATGCAAAAATTTTCTTCGAGCAGAATGCCCATGTAATCTAACTGGTTTGAGTGCTTGTGAAAAAATTTCAGGTTAAATTAAGTACAAATATCTTCTTAGAAATTTTTACAGCATCCAAACATGGTTATTTTACAAATCCTTTAAAAATAAATATCTTCTCACGCTAAGTTTGTTTAGTACAGTTTTTGTAAAAGAACCATCTTGGCTACTTTTTAATTTTTATCCCATTTTGGTGACGAATTAAAATGGCTATCGCAGTTGCGAAAGTAAGGACCGCAGCGAGAAATGTCCGAGCTCTACTTCAGTATCAAATTTCAAATTTTTCTCTAAAATAAAGCAGTTCCGTTAAATTTGGAAGATGGCCAGTTCATATCGTGTTTGGATCAGTTTTCCTTCGTTAAAAATGTTTTGTAACGTATGAAATATTATACTCTAAAATGTTATATATTTTCTAATTTGCCGATATTCTGAACTGAGTTGCTAAAAAAATAATTAACTTTTGGATGTAATTCGTTGTTTTCTTACTACTACTAAACGTTTTGAAATAACGTAGGGGAAAGTTGGATAAAACGGGATACCATTCTTGTTTTACTTTACTACGGAAAATATATTGAAGAAAACCACATATTTTATTTTTTTGTAACTACAACATTTATTGAAGCACACAAAAAAAATATTTTTAACTAATTTTAATGACTGTGAAATAGTAAAAAAAAATTATTTACCAAACTCTTACACATCCCGTTTTAGCATACCTGGGTTGGACAAAACGGGATAGGGATTACAATGTTTAATTTTTTGTGTAAAACTAACTGAAAAGCATAATTAACTGGCAAAAACCTGTAAAGCAAAATTTCTGCTTGAAAGAACAATGCCTTCAGTAACCAGAGACTTGAAAAGAGTATTTTTTATGTTATTATTTACAAAATGGGAAAGAGATTTTATTTTGGCCTATAGCAGAACCAAAGTCGCATATAAAGGTGTCCTCCTCTTCGTCGGCATTAGAACACGCTTCGTGAGCCCATTCTTGGTATCCAGAACATTGGATCCAACCTTCACCAGCCTTAGAGTCGACGTACAGTGTATTACAAAATAT
Source organism: Salticus scenicus (assembly GCA_963930645.1). Taxonomy (NCBI): domain Eukaryota; kingdom Metazoa; phylum Arthropoda; class Arachnida; order Araneae; family Salticidae; genus Salticus; species Salticus scenicus. The sequence continues at coordinate 135,671,991 of OZ005654.1, forward strand.
GCAGATTTCTCCTCCCTCTGTTTCATTTTCAGACGATGACGACATGAATTCTTGGCTGCTTGGTGAAGGTTTATTAAACTTTTATATGTTTTGACTTTTAACATCAGGATTAGGCTTTCCTTTGGATTCTTTTGTAGGCATACTTTTAGGTTTGATTGGACCTGGTAGCTCTTTTTCATCCTCTTTTCCCTTTCCTTTACATACAAACTTCTCTTTTGGAATTTTTAAGAGGGATTTTTTAGCAGCCTTTTCTTCAATTTTCTTGGTTATATTTGTAGTTAATCGTCCTTTCTTTTTCTTCCATTTCTAACTTACTCCTATATGGAGATGATGCTATTACTACGGTTTTCTTCTTTCCCTTATCAGCCCTTTTTTCTGGGCGAGGACTTTTTACTTGAGGTACAGGCAGAACAAACTTTGGAGAGATGAAAATGGTAGCTTAGGTCAATAACAAGAGAGTTCTAATCCTTTCTCCCCTGAGGATGTTGCAGGTTGGTCTGGACATAGGCTGTCTCCTCACAAGTTTGTTGGTTGGTCTACTTCTACGATGTCCCTTGAAGAAGTTGAAGGTTGCTCTTGGTCTTTGCTCATATCAGTCTGGTGCCCAACGCCTGGAGGTTCTTGCTGCAGGTCTGACGTAGGGTGGTCTGTGGTGACAGATGGTGCAAACAAGTGATCTGGGAAGATGTCAGGATTGTAAGGACTTATGCCAGTTTTTCTAAACCCTTTAACGGCAGTTTCTGCAACAGCTGCCCGGGAATAGGCTGCGTTGAACAGTTTTGCAACTTCGTAAATTGTGACGCACCTACCTGGATGGTTGAACAGCCACTTTTGAACTTCTTGTTCATAATACGTGCTCAGTGGAGCCATGAAACTGACATCCAGGGGCTGAAGGCGATGAGTTGTATGTAGGGGGAAGGTTAGGATGGTTACATTATTTTCTCTTGCCAAATTTACAAGTTCCAAACATTTGGTGTGACTGTTGTGTCCATCAAGTAGCAACAGCACTGGCTTCTCATGGGCAGGGTTAGAAAATTCTACGATTTTTTTAAGCCAAACAATGAAGGTCTCCTTCGTGATCCAGCCGGTCTTGTGATATACTGCAAATGATACTGGAAAAGCATCATCCATGAGTCGTGGGTTTTCCTTCACTCGAGGAAATACAAACATAGGAGTGACGAATATACGGCATAAAAAAAAATGTATCCCGTTTTATCCAACTCATAAGTGTCCCGTTTTGTCCAACTCCGACCCTTTTCAAAACAAACATGGCTGATGCCTAAACGTGAAAGGAAAATTAGATAGATTACACATGAGAATGTTCGTTAATAAATGCTTAATGAAATGTAATACTCACTGGAATTGTATTCCCATATATGTAGGCAGTATAATCTAGAAAACAACGCATGTAAATGTAGAAAGTTCCAAGAAATCAGAGTAAAAAAGTTCTAAGAGCTACAACTTTCCATCAACTAGTGGTCTCGAGGCGGGACGAACTGAGAATAGTGTAATGACGGCCGAGAACAAGTTTCTGTCGTCGTCCGCTCGATAGCAGTACTAGACAGGTCCTTAGGCGACGTATCCCGTTTTGTCAGACTATCCCGTTTTATCCAACTTTCCCCTATATGTAAGCATGCAAAGATAAAAGTAAAATGATTTTTTAAATGTCACCAAAATTCAAAAATATGAAATAAAAATTTTTAGTTTACTTAAAACTGTTTCGATATACGATACTTATTTTTGTAACGTGCCTTTTCACTGCCTCTTTGTGTTTTTATTTGATGAAAAGAAAATGCGCCTATATTTTTAAAAAAGACATTACATTTTATTAAGAATTATGACTTGGAAAAAACTTCGACTTTGTATTCGAATTTAATTTTAAATTACAGCATTTTCCCAATAAACTAATAATCATCAATGATGAAATATTATAGTTGATGAATATAATTAATTACAGAAATAGTCGTAAATTCATTTGCGAATAAATATTCAGAAAAATACACAGTTGTCTTGTTGCGTTTTGTAAACACGCTATAGGATTTATTTAGGATCTTTAATATTTTCAATTTTCACATTTCACAATCATTAAGAAAATAATACTCGAACACTATCTCATCAACTATAAAATACATATTATAGCTAATGAATATAGTTAATAACAGAAAAATAGCAAATCTATTTGCCAAATTAGCGCCAATTCAACTGAAAAGAGATTTATACCAAGGAAGAGATTAAATTGTATAAAATCTCATATGTAATTAAGCAGTTTTTAAAAAATATTTTGTAATCAAGAAATTCATTTAAATTAGCATATTTTAAAAGGCTTGGCAAAAAAATAAAATAAAATAACTCTTTCGTGTAAATTTTTACAGCAGACATAAAACTGATTACGATACTTGCTGCGTATTATCGAATTAGTACCCCTTGCGCGATTCCCATTTGCACGAAGGGGTAAAAAATTCCCATTTGCGCGACCGAAAATTGCAGGACCAGAGGCGTGCAGGTGATTTCTTCCTTTCTGACTTAATAATCTGAGAACGCCCGTAACTCATATTTTCCATACGAGGCCAAATTTTCTCGGAATTAGAGCCAAACGGAGCCAAATGTTAACTAAATTAAGCCGAAAAAGAACCAACATCATTGCTGAAAACAGTAGGGATTTGTCCCTACACGAGGGACTTTTATCAGTTTTCTTTGGCATGTAGAGACGCAGTAGGGACTTTTTGGATGTACCCTTTCTCCCTAGGACGTCCTCAGGATATCCTGAGAATGAAAGTACATCATACGGACATCCTCAGCACTAAAGTATAGGGACTTTCATCATTAATGTTTTGACATTGAGCTGTCCGTAGGGAACATAGCAAAATTTAAGTTGGCATGTTAGTAACGTATTTGAAGATTCAAAGTATTGTCGGACGACATTATATTTTTGTTTTATGAGCTTTAATTGTTCTTGTAATACATCTTTTTGAAAAAAATGAAACATAGGTTTGCTATTTTTTATAAATTTTCTGAAATATTCTATTTTGAAGATTTCGAAATCATTTTGTTTTTAGTGGAAATTGGAACAGAAGCTTATTATGCTGGCGTGAGATTTAAAGGTTCGAAAAGAAAAACAAATCTTGAAACAGGAGGTGTTGCATGCATTGATCTAGTTAAAAAGTGCAAAGTAAAATGTATATAATCAACTAATAAACAGGAAAAAGTAATTTAAAATATAGTATATATCACTTAATGTAGTTACACAGGTCATAAATGGAGAGAGTTAATAAAATTACAAATACATGTGAAAACTTATCATAAAAATATTTGTTGTTCTAATGAAAATTTACTTACTAAATTCTAAAAAAAAAAAAAAAAAAAAAATCTCATAATTAGTGACCGAATACTGTATTATACACTGATGGAAAAAAAAAATCCCAACACCAAGAAAAAATTATTGTACAGTAATGAAATTTCAGCAATACATTTGTCTAGGTAACATATTTAATTGATTAAAGTTTCAAGATCACAGGTAGAGCCATTGGCGAGAAGAGCCATTTCAAATGTGACATTAGTAACCGGTGTAACCGCCAGAATTTTGAATGCAAGCATGCAAACGTGCATGCATTGTGTCGTACACAGGTGTCGGATATTAGTTTGTGGGATGGAGTTCCATGCCTGTTGCACTTGGGCGGTCAATGGAGGGACGGTTAATGCTGATAGTGGATGACGCTGGTGTTGTCGTCCAATGATGTCCCATATGTGCTCGATTGGAGAAAGATCTGGTGATCTAGCACGCCAAGGCAACATGTCGACACTCTGTAGAGCATGTTGGGTTACAACAGCGGTATGAGGGCGAGCGTTATCCTGTTGGAAAACACCCCGTTGAATGCTGTTCATGAATGGCAGCACAACAGGTTGTATCACTAGACTGACGAACAAATTTTCAGTCAGGGTGCGTGGGATAACCACAAGAGTGTTCCTGCTGTCATACGAAATTGCTCCCCAAACGATAACTCCAGGAGTAGGCCCTGTGTGTCTAGGTCGCAGACAGGTCGCTAGCAGGCGTTCACCTGGCCTCCTTCTAACCAACACACGGCTATCACTGCGACCAAGGCAGAACCGGCTTACACGGCGTTCTTCCCTCTCAGTAGTGCCACGTGGCCGCCCGGAACTCGGTCTTCTTGAGGCAGTACCTTCCCTTGACCACTGCTGCCAACATTCATGCACAGTGGATACATTCCTGCCAAGTCTTTCTGCAATATCGCGGAAAGAAAACCCACCTTCTCGTAGCCCTACTACACGACCTCGTTCAAACTCAGTGAGCTGTTGATAATGGCTTCTTCGTCTTCTTAGAGGCATCCTTGACTAACATTAACCCACTACGTCAAATCTCAACTGTAAATAACGATCACGAACCTTACAGCGCTTATTTAAAGCAAACCTCATTTGCATGTTCATAGTGTCGCTACTAGCGCCACACTTATGCGCGTAGCTCGAAATTTGAATCGACGTCATCTTTCAGATGTATAAACACGCCTACCAAATTTCGTTTATCTAGCACAGCTCCTTCCTGGTGTTGGGATTTTTTTTTCCACCAGTGTATACACACTAGGATTATTAAAGACATACGTGGAAGAGAGAATGTCATTCATGTATGATTTTTAAATTAATTTTGGAGAAAACTATACTATTTGTGCAAAATAAATTTACTCCACTTTCTTAATACATATATTTTCCCCCTATTTCCTCAAAAAAATTCCTTTGTTTTCTTCAAAAAAAAAAAAAAAAAAAAAAATTATACAGACACGACATTATTTCATTATTTAAAACATAAAAATCTGACATTGACAGATTTTAATTTAGTGCCAGAGGCCTACTGCTAAACTTGTTAATATCGACAAATTCTTCTTTAGTTAATTCGTGACGATCTAAATTCCATGATAAAATTTTCATTAAATCAAACCAATGTGTTTCAGCTGCAGATATTGTAACAAATAACGTTGGAAGTCCAAACTGTCTTATAGCCGCAAAACAACGTTTTTTCTCTTTTTCCCAATGAGGGGGAGGTGTGCCTTGGGGGGGGACTCATGTCGAAGGTGTGCCTTGGGGGGGGGGGACTCGTGTCAAAGTTGTACCTTGGGGGGGACTCATGTCAAAGTTGGGCCTTGGGGGGACTCATGTCAAAGTTGGGCCTGGGGGGGGGGACTCATGTCAAAGTTGGGCCTTGGAGGGACTCATGTCAAAGTTGTACCTTGGGGGGGACTCATATCAAAGTTGGGCCTGGGGGGGACTCATGTCAAAGTTGTGCCTTGGGGGGACATCATTCAATAAATCCCCATTCAATAAACCGACTGAAATAGGCCCTTAGCACTATTAAGAGTGTATTATAAAAATTCGACAACGCTGTACCGACTGAAATAGGGGCACCTTGGGGGGGACTCATGTCAAAGTTAGGCCTGGGGGGGGGCTCATGTCAAAGTTGTGCCTTGGGGGGACTTCATTCAATAAATCCCCATTCAATAAGCAGACTGAAATAGGCCCTTAGCACTATTAAGAGTGTATTATAAAAATTCGACAACGCTGTACCGACTGAAATAGGGGTACCTTGGGGGGGACTCATGTCAAAGTCGGGCCTGGGGGGGGACTCATGTCAAAGTTGGGCCTTGGGGGGACTTCATTCAATAAATCCCCATTCAATAAACCGACTGAAATAGGCCTCTAGCACTAATTAAGAGTGTATTATAAAAATTCGACAACTGTACCGACTGAAATAGGCCTCTAGCACTAAAAAAAAAAGCATTAGCCTGTTAATGTCATAGATATAGTAATAATATATAGACTGATCACTGGGGAGAAAAAAATGATTCCTTTTCACTTGGGAAAAGACGGCGATTTTACCAAAATATGGCCGTCTTTCCCCGAGTGAATACACACGGAAATACACACGAATATTTTAGCAAATGAAATTTATGAATAATTTGTTTACTAAAAGTGAATGAAAAACTCCAGATACAGTTTCAAATTCATTTTTCTTTTTTACAATACCACTTAATGGCTGATACCAAAGCTTTTTCTTTTTTCGGCATCAAAAATCTTTGCACGATAACATGGGGATGATAGATCTATATATACAGTCGGTAAGAAAAGTATCCGAACACTAGCAAAAATTCCTATATAAAAAGGTAGAGTTAATACTGTTTTGTTAAATAAATCCATGTCAAATCATGTACATACACTAACTAAGAACATGATTCGACAAGGATTTATTTAACTAAACAGTATTAACTCTACATTTTTATATAGGAACTAGCTGTTACCCGCCACTTCGTTCACGTGGAAATTTTGATGTGTATGTGTGGAAACTGACGGTTTGATCATAATATGTAATGAAATGAAACCTTATCATTGTGGTGCTGTGCAAAACAGAGTCTGATAAAGTACACTCAAAAAAATTTGTAACTCATTGAAAGCCAAAATAAAATGCCAAAATAAATAAATAAAAATTTATCGCCAACATGGCGATAAAAATTTAAAATTCGTCCATAGGGATCCTATACTAAAACAGTACTGCGTTGCGGAAGTATAAAAACTGGGTCGTCAATTACGAATTTTATTTCGAAACCTTTCTTTGTATGATTTTAGTTCACTATTGCACAATATTAATCTGGTTCTAATAATAATTTGGCGACTGGTTAATTAAAATTTTAACTTTGTGGTGAAATTCATATAATATTTATGAGTTTCAAATTTTTAAGTTTTTTTTTTTTTTTTTTTTTTTTTTTTTTTTTACAAAGAAATGATTTTTTTTTTTTTTTTTTTTTTCATTTCCCGGTGAATTGTTGAATAATATTTTAATTCTTAAACAATTTTGGACGGCTTTGCCCGCTTCGCTGGCAAACTCTTTTCTATATGCTTTATGAAAAAAAAAAAAAACTAAAATCGGTCAAAAGCTTGCTTTGGGTTCCCGCTGCCTTAGGCAGCACCTTGTTCGTCCTTGCAATCTCCGGTGCCTGTCCCTATTGCCTGCGATAATGGCTTACCCGTGGGCTTCCATTTGGGTTCTTATCATAGATAAAAGTTTAGATATGGACAGTATCGAAAAATTTGAAGTAACTCTTTTATATCTGAATCCCAGTTACATATGAACAACATTATATGTGATGTACATAATATTTGCTCAATTTATTTCCTATATTTATTTGATTTAATCAATCAACCATAGAGTGACAGCAATTTCAAGCCACATATAATATTACAATATGCTATGAACGGCTACTTCTATCTCATGAGACAATTATTATTATTTTGTGGTTATATATACTTCATGCTTAGTTAATAGTAGTTGGTATATAGAAAAATAAATAAATTAATATGTAAATGTGATCATGGTACAGCCTTAATGCCCTTGGCGACTTTTAAATTTTTGTTGCCGTTTTAGACCAAAATATAATTTATGCGATTATTGTTCCTATACGCAAGCGAAGTGTGACACCACTGACCGGCCGTGGATGCAAGAAAATGATTACCTATGTTAATCGCCCATTGGATTTTTTGTAAAAAATTATTAAAAATCGAAGAAAATTATTTTCCGATTTTAATCCCATATTTGGGTACATATATGTATTAGTTATCATGTGCATGTGTTAGAATGAGTTATTTTGCTGTCAAATTGACAAAATTTTAATTTTAAATTTCAAACTCTGTCGTTCTTGGCGCTTATTTGTATTTGGTGATCAAAAACGTAATACGAAAATATACATGCCAGATGTATATTTTCGTAATATGCATTGTACGAAATATTGTTTCATATTATTCATTACTGTCTTAAAATAAGTTGTTAAAATAACAATGATTTTTGAAATGAATTAAATTATGTTCGCCAAATAATTTGGCGATATTTTATTTTTCTACCAAGGATGACCAATATCAAATCTATTCTGCTACAACATATTAGTATCTTATATCAGATACTTTATTTAGACATTTGAAAACCAATTTGACTTCAAATTATGATAGAATATTTATCATTTCCCTTTTAATCAGTATATTAGTTGGATATTTATTGTGTTAATATCATCCTTTGAAATTAAATGTTTGTGTTTTCAATCGAATATGGAAGTTTGCCATTTTTTTTTCTAGAGTTTTGAAATTAAAAATTCAAATTTTGTCAATTTTACAGCAAAAATAACTTAATCTAATGCATGGACATGATAACTAATACATATCTATACCTAGAGATAGGGATTAAAATCGGGAAATATTTTTCCTCGATTTTTTTATTTATTTTTTTGGAGTTTACCTTTAAGCCATAAATCTCCGTGTTCTGAAGTGCGACAGAATGATTGACATATTAGTTGGTTGTCAAATCTAATGTCAAATATTATGGTTGTGTTCAGAAACTTAATTTGTGACAAAACTTAAGATTTGTAAATAAAAGAAAGATAAATAAAATGATTAAGAAATAAATAATCTGATACAGTTACAACTGAAGTTAGCTAAAATACATTTTTTGTCGCGTTCGCGATTCACTTTTGTTTATTTTCGGAACGCGACATTAGATCCTCCAAAGCGCACGCGAAGACTATTTTCATAGATATGATATGAACTTTATTGAATAGCAATAAAGTTCAAATTGACTCTAGAAAACGTTTGTATGGGAAATAGAAAAGGGCTGTTTTTAGGGTTTTCCCGGAAATTATTCGATTTTTTTCTCGCCTTTTAAACCTTCCCTAGACCTCCACGAACATTTCAAGACTAAGATAAGATAAATCCGTTCAGCCGTTCTCGAGTTTTAGTGAGACTAACGAACAGCAATTCATTTATATATATATAGATTTTTGCTTGTATTCAGATACTTTTGTTATCGACTGTATTACTCTATTACTATATCTATGGTTATTACGTTTTCTTTGGAATGAAAGAAATAGCTTCTAAAAGGAATAGTAAAAGAAAAAGGAGTGGTGGTGATAGAACAAGAAAAAGACAATTTTAACACTGAACTATGCCAGATTCGAAGATACTTTAAAATTAATTCATTGAAAAATAAAAAGGAAAACATTGAAGGTATGACCATCTTAATATTTCTCTTTTAATTTATTGACTATCCTTAGGGGTGTGTCTCCCAGACCGTCGCCAATTATCCACTGCACTCCACTAGTGCAATGTTAAACCCAACCAACCAACCAACTTTTAATTTATTATCATATTTTTTTCTCAATTTATTCGAGAAGTATAAATTGCGGTAAATATCTTAAAGAAAAAATTATTTTTTTCCCACAATAACACTTAAGAGAAATGGGGCCAAATTTGGAGCCAAATGCTCTCCGAGGCCAAACCCGAAATTTCGGAGCCAATCACCTTGATTTGGAGCCAGTTTGGCTCCAAGGAGGCCAAACTGGCAACCCTGATCTAAACTAAACTAAAACATTTTTGGCTGTTGCCAAAATCTATAAGTTCTTTTTTCTTTCTGTAGCGACGCAGTCTGTAGTACTACACAACTCCCCGCCGTGAACTCTTACAGAGTTCACAAATCAAAAATCTCATTAAATCAAAAATAAATCTCAATTTGAACAAATTCTGACAATCTTAAATTATACAAAATTCTAAATATTCAATTAATACTAAAATCACATAATCAGTTTTTTTTTTCCAAAATATTAACAGTTATCCAATATTAAATACAAATGTAAACAATATTTTGCTAAAGTACTATAATTAAATCAATAAAAGATCAAATCAAAATATTAAATTGAAATATCAATATTAAACATAAAGCAAACACATTATTATTTAAACAATTAACTCTTAGTTATCAAATATAAACAAACTTAAATATAGAGATAATAACACATGCAAAATTTTAATATTTTCAATATTATCAAATAAGATTCACTAAATTATTCAAAAGAAGATATCCAATATTCTGAAAATTAAAGGAAGTTCATTAAAATGAAGGTTTTTAAAGTTAAAAATTTTTCTCAAAAGTTTATATTATTTCAGCAGTTTTCAGCATTATTAAAGTTTTTAGTTAAGTCAATTCCAGTGGAAATAAATGCTGAACAGTTCGTTTTAAAACACCATTGGCAGTCTTAACCTCATAAGATCGGATGTTGTGATCTCTGCCGACGATTGTTTTCTGGATTATACCAAGTTTCCACAGAAGTTTGTTTTTGAATCATCACCAATTAGCACAGCATCTCCTACTTTCAATTCAGGTTGTAGGTGCAGTAGGATTCTTTAAAGCATTCGCTGTTTTCAAACCCAATAGATATTAGCTTTTTCATTTCCACAACTGCTTTAATAACAGTGATTGGTTTCTTTTGCGTCTTAAAACAGATGTTTTGTTTGAAGCACCTTCAATGATGTCAGCAAAAGTCACTGGAAAGGTGATTTCTTTACAGAAATTTAAAAAGTGCATAGGAGTTCAGGGGTTCGGTTCTCCAGATTCACTATACACGTAAGTTAATGGGCGTAAGTTGAGCACTGTTTCTACTTCTATAAGGAGAGTCGACATTTCATCATAATTCAAGAGGGCTTTGCCGATGACTTTACGCAAACAGTCCTTGACGGATCTAACTAATCGTTCGTAGAACCCGACCCACCACGGGGCCCTTTCTATTATATTTTTCCATATGCTTCTTTCATTTGCAAAAAACTTTAAAAGTGAATCATCAGAAAGGACCCTATACAAATCCTCTATCTCTCGTTTCGAATGCCTGAACGTTTTGGCGTTATCCGAATAGATAACTTTACAGTTTCATCTTCTCGGTAAGAAACGTCTGAAGGCCAACAAAAAAGAATCAGTTGACATGTTGTGTACAAGTTCTAAGTGTAACGCTCTGATTACTGCACAAGTGAACAACACTATATAAGATTATTCAATTTCTTTAGCATTTTTAATGTAGAGAGGCCCAGTAAAGTCAATGCCACATATGGAGAAAGGGGGCGACTCTGTTATTCTGTCACGGGGTAGTGGAGCAGTGATCTGATCTGCTGGTTTGGAAGGATCAAGAGACTCGGCAGAGTCTCAAGTGACGCAAGCGCAAAAACAAACGAACGCCACGACACTCAGCGGAAACGGAAAAACGAACGAAACTGCGACACTTATATATACACCAATTTAAAGATTTAAAGATCAAAGAAACCGCTGAAAGCCGACACTTAATATCTCAGGAAATATGGGAGGTTATGTTCTGATAATTTCAAAATAGTCTTTCACCTTCTGTCTGATCCTACCCTGAAATCGCTACATTTCTGCGTGCAATATATTTCGAGATATGAATTGGCTCATTTAAGCTATAAATGGGCGGCCTAATGTGTAAGAATTTTTTCTCGAATATGGCTCGAGCGAATTTAGTTTAATTTATATATGATATTAATCGCTTTTATCTGATGTGCCTGACATCTCCCTTTTCCCTAGGAAAACTCTTGTTTTTTTTTTATAACTCAGTTTAAAAATCGAACTATTTTTACTACGCGATGCAAAGATTTCTATTGATAATTCTCAGAATTCTGAACAGGTGTTATTCGGTTTGGTCTTGTAGTTGGTTGGTTGGTTCAATCTGAATGCAGTCAATAAAAAATTAAGATTTTGTTTTTTAATGCAAGAAAGAAACTTTATTGTTTCTTTTAAATATTTATTGTATATATACGAAATAAAATTTCACTTAAATATATATTTTTTTTTTGTTATAAAGGAAATATTTAAGATTTTAAAATTTCGCATTTCGTAAAAAAATTATTTCGATAATATTTTAAATAAGGAAGTATTTTGTAATTTTAGATATTCCATTTTATCATAATAATGATGAATTTACAATTTTTTAAAGCAAAAAATTTTTAATCATTCATGAACATAGATTTTATAGTAGCTCAATGATTTGCGATTCCTATTCATGTATCATTCCGCGCAGAGATGGGAAAAAACAGTAAATGGTGTTTTGGCGCCATCTTTTGTCTTTAATTTAAATTAAAACATACACTTTTGCAAATATATATATATATATATATATACATATATTTCTTTTTAAAAATTAAAAATCTCTTTTTAAAATACAGTTAGTTTATTCATATATTTACTTTTCTGACTTTAAAATGATACATATTTTAAATATTAGCATAATAAAACAAATATGCAAGTAAAATTTGTGTAGATATTTTCTTTACGTTACACTACCTCTTTGCGCAAATTTTCACTCAGCTGGATACTATGATAATGATACTATGTTTTGGATAGCGTGATGCAAAAGATAAATCAATTTATTGAAATAAATAATTTTAATTTATAATGCAAACTCGGTGAAAGTATAATTATTTGACAGTATATTTGAAAATTAAAAGCACTGTTTCAATATGTAAATATACTTTATTACACAAAATAAAGTAATTTTAATGGAATATAAAAACAAATCTTTTAAAATAACACCAAGGCGCCACTGGAATTTTTATATCATTCCTTTTAAAACTGTTATTTTGAATTTGAAATGTGAATGAAAAAGCATCAGTGAGTGTATTTTATATATCTGTCTGATCTTGAAGCTAAAAATATTACGTTTGCATTATAAATATAAATAAAAGTAGAAAGTAAATGATCAAATAAGAAAATCTACGTATATTTTAACTAATTGCAAAGCGTCACTTAAAATTTAATATCATTATTTTTAAGACTCATATTTCTGATTCTTATAGCCATAAAGTAGCGGCGTCACAAACTTTTAACCCGTTAAGGGTTTTTTGTACTGATATTTCTTACATATAATACATTTATTCAGGACACTTTTAACTAACTGGCGACCTTTGGGAATCCAATATTTAGACAGTATTTTTGACAATGTTCCAGATACTCCTCCATGGATTTTTTTTTTTATGTTCATTTCGTATAATCAAGGTAGTCAACCACGACTGTTTGGGGAGAATGATGGGATGTTTTTCTTCTAGTTGTAAATCACTAAACTCTAATCTCCCGCCCAGCCGCATCATTTTCCCATCATCTAGATAAGGAGTTAAGTTGCTAAGGGGAGAATTTTTATCAATAATTTCTTCATTTACAAGCGAGTGAAATTCATTTTTAAAATACACCTTTTGTTCATTCGATATCAAGTGTTTCTCAGTTTCTATTAGTTCTTCAGTTGTCAATGTATTGTTAACTTCTGGAATTTTTTTTATCCTTTTAATAAATCTTTTTATCCAAGCTGTAACTCTGATTAATTTTTCTAAACTGCTGTATTTTCTAATATCAATGGGGTTTTCTAGCTGTTCTGTCATGCAATTGAAAAGGAGTGTTTCTTTTATCTTTTTTCTATATTTTAAGCTTTCTACATCTAGCTTTTGTTTATCATCAGGCCTAGGCCAAAGTTCAGCGGGTGAACTGAGCCATTCAGGCCCATTTAACCACAATCTATCATTAATTAACTTTGTGATCTTTGCACCTCTGGATACGAGGTCGGAAGGATCAGACGAACCGGGACAGTGCCTCCAGTTTGAAGATGTCAATTCACGAATATCTTGTACTCTGATCTGCACAAACGGCTTGAACTTCTCTGGAGAGCCTCTAATAAAAAAAAAAAAAAAAAAAAAAAAAAAAGCGATCACTGAATCTGTCCAGTAAAACAAATGAGTCGACTTTAACGAAATTTGGACAATTAAGTGAAAATTTGACTAAGTTTATCGGAACACCGGAATGAGTGGCAAAATTTGTGAAAAATGTGAAAATTAATCAAAGTTTTTCGGAACACCGAAATGAAGGGACTTGGACAAAAATGGATGGAAATGTGAAAATTAAACCTAGTTTTTCGGAACACCGAAATGACTAGGCAAATATTAGGACATTATTCCCGCATTATAAAAGTGCGCAACTCGGCGAAAGCGCTTTTCACATCCATAGGGACGGAAATGCGTTCGCCGAGAAAACGTCAGAGTTAAGGAGTGCTAGGGAGTAGGATTGAAAACTTTCATCTTATATGTAGAGAGCACTGTTGCTGAGTGAGAATAGCAAACAGGCTCTCAGAGAAGGTGCCGGGAGTTCGGTGAGGTCACGTCCCGGGCGAGTGAAATTCATTTTTAAATAAAATTTAAGTAAAAAATAATTTTTTAAAGTTAGCAGCTTTTTATTGTGAAACCCTAAAAAGCATAAAATAAAATTTATTCTGGCAAAGACATTCTACAAAGAAATGAAAGTTTCAACACTAAGAAAATTTTAGAGAAATATATAGGTACTTTCCTTTGCAAGAGATGAAAATTTTTTAGTGTTCAAAATATTTTAAAACGCTTTCGAGACCAATATTTTTAGTTATTAGTTTTTGTATAAGCATTCGTTAGGCCACAAATTTTAAATGTCTCGAAAGCTTTTTAAAATATTTTTAACATTAAAAAATTTTCATCTCTTGCAAAAGGAAAGTACCTATATATTTCTCTAAAATTTTCTTAGTGTTGAAACTTTCATTTCTTTGTAGAATGTCTTTGCCAGAATAAATTTTATTTTATGCTTTTTAGGGTTTCACAATAAAAAGCTTCTAACTTTAAAAAATTATTTTTTACTTAAATTTTATTTTGTGCTTTTTAGTTACAACAAAGGAAAAAGCTTCTTAAAAAAACTAATTAAAATTTCTTAGGATATTTTATAGACAATGGAAGATTTTCTTTTATCGATTGACATTTTTCTTTCGATTATTTATCTGCAAAAAAAGTACTATATCGTCTTTCGAGGACCGAATTCGGGACCATTGCGTTATCAGCATGACGCTCTAATCAAAAGTCTAAGAGCTGTCAAGAACAATCATAGAACATTCTAAAAAAATCTAACAAATATTTATACAAATAGAATATTGTTCTCGAATGCTTTTTAAAATATTTAGAATATTTAAAATTTTTCATGTTCTGCAAAAGAAAAATATTTTTGTTTATCAATTGGCATTGTTTCTATTAATTATCTGCAAAAAAGTAACATATCGCTTGCGAGGATCGAACCCACGAGCATCGCGTTATCACTATGATTCTCTAACCAGATGCACTAACGAGCGACGGAAAAGGTTGTTTAAATTTACATTAAAGTGGATGCGCCTTCTTTTTCATCACAAAGACACGATGATAAAAATCCAATTTCAATAAAAAGCTTCTAAAAGAATATATATATTTAACTTTTTATTTTATGCTTTTTAAAGTAAGTAAAGAAAAAGCTTCTTAAAAAACAAACTCTTCAAAAATTCTTAGAATACTGTGTAGACAATGGAAAATTTCATCAATTGACACATTTTCTATTAATTATCTGCAACATTTAACCCATCGATCCTTCGGGGATGGAACTCACCACCATCTTAGTAGCAACTTGACGCTCTAACCAACTGAGCCAACAAACGACTATAAGAAATGCTAACATTTACTTTAAAGTTGAGCTGCCTTATTTATTAGCGTGACATGAAGACGCGATAACGAATTCCAATTTCAATAAAAAGCTTCTAAAAATTTTATTTATTTATTTATTTTTATTTAAATTTTTATTTTGTGCTTTTTAGTAACTAGATGAAAAGCTATTTAAAAAAAATCTTCAAAAATTATTAGGATACTGTGCACACAACGAAATATTTTCTTTTATGAACGGACACCTTCTCTATTTAATTATTTAAAAAATTATCATGACGCTCTAACTGAGCCATTAAGAGATAGAGATACAATAAATTGCTTACATTTTCTTTATATATATATATATATATATATTTTTTTTTTTTTAAGTGGAAGTGTCTTGTTTTTTAGGGTGACAGAAAACCCGACGACAAATTTAACTTCATATAATGATATGTAATATATATATATATATATATATATATATAAATTTCTAAAAATATTTATTTATGTATGTTGTACCTGAAACTTTTTATTTTAAGCTTTTTTTAATACCTAAAATAATTTGTGTTTTCTAATATCTAAAGAAAAAAAGAAAAAAACTTCTTAAAGAAACTCTTCGAAAATACTTAGGATACTGTGTGCACAACGAAATATTTTCTTTTATCAATTGACACTTTTTCTATTAATTATTTACAAAAAATAACACCACGATCCGGTGAGGATCGAACACACTACTCTCGTATTATCAACATTACGCTGTAACCAGCCGATTCATTAAGAGATACAATGAGTTGCTTACATTTTTTTTTCTTTCTTTTTATATATATATATATATATATATATATATATATATATATATATATATATAATGGAAGCTTCTTGATTTCTTAACGTGACAAAAAGCCGATGATAAATCCAATTTCATATAATAGTAATATATAATATATATATATATATATATATATATACTAGCAGGCTACGCCCGCTTCGCTGGTCACTATTTTTAAATGAATCACAATAATTAATGAATTCTCAAAATTGCATTAATTTTTATCATGTGATGAAAAAAGAAAAAAAAAATCTGATCAGGAAAAATGTCGCACCGGGTTCCCACTGCCTTCGGCAGCGTAGACCCGTGCACTGCGCGCAAGTATTCCTTCACCATCCTTATGACTTCTCAAAATTCCATGTTATTACTCATAAACTTTCATTCTCAAGAAAAGGAATTAAAAAATATATCATTTAGCATCGGGTAAAAACTCACACCGGGACGCCACTGCCTTCGGCAGCGCAGACCCATGCGCGCTGCGCGCGCACGTTTGAGGATATACGTGCGCTGTACACGCATATTCCTTCTCAACTCAAACTTTTATTAAGAAAATTAAATTTTTAAAAAATCTTTTATCATCGGGTAAAAACTCGCACCGGGTCCCAAACCCATGCGCGCTGCGCGCCTATTCCTTCCCCACCGTTCCAGCCCCTCCTAATTAACTTGCATATACCAATTTTGAACGGTCTTACTCAATTAGCTGAGATGCAAAAGAAGACCTGATCAGGACACTTTAAATTGTAAATCAGGTGAAATCTCGAATTCCACTTTCGATAATGTAAAAGAACTTTAAAATATCTTTCGAAGGATGTATTAAAAATAATTTAATCATAATTAGAATATGAAATATTGAAATTAAAAATATTACAGCGCCATCTGGCGGTAGAAATTTCTGTAATCTATTGTTCCATTCCAGATCAACAAAGCTTTCAAATGATGTTATTACTCATGAAATTATTTTAATTAGTAGATGAGATACAAAAGAAAACCTAATCAGGACACCTCAAAACGTGTAAATCGGGTGAAATCTCGAATTCCATTTTCGATAATGCAAAAGTACTTTAAAATGTGTATCAACTAAAATAAGCTTTCAAATGATGTATTACTTATGAAATTTTTTTAAATTAATTTCTGAGATATAAAAGAAAACTGATTCAGGACACCTCAAAACGTGTAAATCTGGTGAAAACTTTCGATAATTTAAAAGAACTTTAAAATATCTTTCGAATGATGTATTCAAAATAATTTAATCATAATTAGAAATTGAAATAATGAAATATTGAAATTATAACAAATAATTAGCAATAAATTAAAATTGCGACTATAATTTGAGATTTAAACTATCCTATCTCTCAAGCTGGATCGAACTGCACATGGTGTGCGAATTTTATTATAATCGGTTAAGTGGTTTAGGAGTCCATTGAGGACAAACATTGTGACACGAGATTTATATATATTAAGATATATATATATATATAAAGATTCTAAAAATATTTTATGTATTTTTTACTTGAAACATTTTATTTTGTGCTTTTTTAACATCTAAAATGTTTTAAATTTTCCAATATCTAAAAAAAAAAAAAAAATGCTTCTTAAAAAAACTCCTCAAAAAATTCTTAGTATAAGCAACGAAAAGTTTTCTTGTATCAAATGACACCTTTTCTACAAATTATCTGCAAAAATTAACACGCTGGACCTTCCGGGGACCGAACTCACGACCACCACGCTATTAACGGGACGCTCTTACCAACTGAGCCAAAGAGCGACGAACGACACAGCTTATATTTACTTTAAAATGAAGGCGTTTTGTTTACTAGCGTGACACGAAGACACGATGACCAAGTCAATTTCAATTAAAAACCTTCTAAATACACCTTTTGTTCATTCGATATCAAATGTTTCTCACAAGTAAACCTTCTCTCCTTTGATACCGGTTTTCCGGAAACCCATATATTTTCTGAAAGCTTATGTCACAAGTATAAAAACTGTGAAATCTTAGGGGCAGAGGGACAAGCGTTTAGGAGATACAGGGCCCACAAAGTATCAGTAAAGTGTGTATAGAGGGACATATTCCCATAAAAACGTCTCTATTTCTTGTATGTTTCCGTATATTGCTGTCAAGTACTAACGTATTGTATGTCTTCTTCTTACATTGCTTCTTATTACATGAATACTATAGTCGTTGTGGTGGCCTTGGTCTCCCGATTCGGAACAAGTAATCGGTCTCCGAACATCCAGGAATCGGAGATGATAAAACACATAATTATTCTCCTGGAAAATGATATGGAGAGTGTGGAAGGGATCCGGACAGTAGGGTTTGCTAGAGGCGATGGAGAAGAACGGACGAGGATATGGACTTCGAAGATGATGGTGTCTATAAGGAAAAGCAATGCTCGTCGCAACAGTCACAGTCTCCACTTCTGTCATGACATATTTTGGTCAAGTATGGCTAATGACAGGAAGAAAATTCTGCTTTTAGTGGATTCATCGTGTTCTAACAAAGATCATGCATTGTCTGCTTCCGAAGTACTTGATGGTAAAGTCCTACAAAAAGAATTGGTACCTGTAGGATGTACAGGAAAGATTTAGCCTCTGGATATTCATTTTTTCAGACACTAGAAATCTTTTGTTCTTTACATAATGGAAACAATTATTATCGAGACACATGAGCACATCTGGCACCGCGATAGTTTTCTGGCCCTGCAGTCTTTTTTCCCTATATCAGTTCAATACTCCTCGTTTCAAGAACTTGATTAAGTATGCTTTTTATAAAAGCGGATACTTGGACGACAAACCTGGAATGTGGATTGCGCCAATGGATTACTGCTTCAATCCATTGACAAATGATGAGTTTGCAAATGTGCGGCTATCACTTTTGTAAAATGTGCCCATTGTGAACTGTCTTTCTGCCCGTCTCATTGTTTATTTGGTGAATTGTACATTGATTGTCTCTTGTAATGGACTTCGTTTGAAGTCAGTAGCAAGTATCCCAACGTATACTGTTTCTTTTCAACGAGTTGTTTCTTCCTTTATAATGATACCTCCACCTTCTTACCATATTATTAGTTCATGTAAATATGTGAAACGAACATTTTGGCGACTTTTGGTGTCATCTTTCCAACATTTTATGTCCTATAACTCCTAAACGCTTATCCCTCTGCCCCTAAGATTTCACAGTTTTTCTACTTGTGGCATAAGCTTTCAGAAAATATATAGGTTTCCGGAAAACCGGTATCAAAGGAGAGAAGGTTTACTTGTCAGTTTCTATTAGTTCTTCAGTTGTCAATGTATTGTTAACTTCTGGAATTTTGTTAACTTCTGGAAGACTAAGGGACGGGAATGCGTTCGCCGAGAAAACGTCAGAGTTCGGTGAGGGCAGGTCCCGGATGGGGAGGAGGTGCCGGGAGAGACCAAAATAAGATTAAAATGTGAAAATTTTGTGAAAGTTTTTCGGAACACCGAAATGATTGGACGGACAAAAATGGATGGAAATGTGAAAATTAAACCTAGTTTTTCGGAACACCGAAATGACTAGGCAAATATTAGGACATTATTCCCGCATTATAAAAGTGCGCAACTCGGCGAAAGCGCTTTTCACGTCCATTAAGACTAAGGGACGGGAATGCGTTCGCCGAGAGAACGTCAGAGTTAAGAAGTGCTAGGGAGTAGGATTGAAAACTTTCATCTTATATGTAGAGAGCACTGTTGCTGAGTAAGAAAAGCAAACAGGTTCTCAGAAGAGGTGCCGGGAGTTCGGTGAGGAAAGGTACCGGGGAGGGGAGGAGGTGCCCGGGTTTCGGTGAGGAAAGGTACCGGGGAGGGGAGGAGGTGCCCGGGTTTCGGTGAGGAAGGGTTCCGGGGAGGGGAGGAGGTGCCCGGAGTTCGGTGAGGGTAGGTTGTTTTGGTGAGGATGAGGATGTTTTGAACTGATGCTTGCGGGCGAGAGATGTAGCTTGATGCTGGTGGCGGGTGAATAGATTGGGCAAGGACAAAAATGACTAGAAAAAGGCATCGAACAGCCGGAAGGGGGGTGCTGGGGCGTTAAATATAACGACCAGGATTAATACGACTCGCCCGATCCTTGCCGAATTTTCACATTTTGCACTTAAACGATTTCTCAAGATTTTGTCCAAGTTCCGTCAGTTAGGTGTTCTGACGGACTTGGTCTTTTTTTTTCGCCCATTTTTCGTCTAAGTCAGCAGTTCCTGTGTTCTGAGGGTTTTAAACTGATTTTTCCATTTTTCATTAATTTATGTCTAAGTTTTTGGGAACACCAAAATGAGCGGACTTCGGCGAAAAATGGTAAAAAGCTTGATAAAATGTCTAAGTCCGCTACTTTAGAATTACACATTACTTACTAGCTTTATATTTCTATAATTTTAAACATAAGATAAAATCACCTGAAGAAAATTTTTATGGAAAATATAAGTAAAGCTTAAAAAAAATGAAATTTTTGCATAAAAATACTATTTCACAAATATATGTACAGCTACAATAAACAAAAAACCCTCCTTTAATTTTAAATAATTATTTCTACATGTTTCGAAGCAATTAAAAGTTTTTTATTTCTTTCTTTCTTTTTTTTTTTTTTCAAGAAAAATAAATTAAATGTAGTGGCGCCATCTAGTAGTTTATATTAAAAATCATATACATACAGATTTAACTTTTTTTTTTTTTTCTTTTTTTAACCGAAAATGTTTAGAAACACGTAGAAATAGTTATTTAAAATTAAAGGAGGATTTTTTGTTTAATGTAATTGTAAACATATTTATGAAATAGAATTTTTCATGCACAAATTAATTAATTAAAAAAAGAAAAGAAAAGAAAGAATAATTTTTTTGAAATAAATTATTATGGGTTTCAAAGTAAAGATGTTATTTACTTATTTTGACGTGTTTTTTAATAATTGCTATTTGACACATTTTTCATCTCCTTATATTATTAAAATCTGTGCGCATCTGTCTGTCTGTCTGTCTTTCTGTCTGTCTGTCTGTGAGAAATGCCCTGTGACCGCTAAAACTCCGGCGCTAATGGTCGCAGTGCCTCGAAACCGGTGTCAACAGACGCAGAATTTCTTCATCTCGACATCGCGATAATTCGCTAAGCGATGCGACCCTAATTAGCGGAGATATTAATTAAAATGTCGACCCATATCTAACGAAAAATGACCCAGAATTCATGATTAAATGCTTAAAAAGCGACATTTTTACGGAAAAAGTGGAAAATAAATTAGAAATATCAGTCGTATCGTTACAAATAAGATATCAAATGAAAGGTCCGATTTTTCTAAATCCGACGGTTTAAATAGCTTATCGATAGGACAATTAGATTTTTTTAAATTAACTAAAGTATGAAAAAATAAAGGTGGCAACAAATCACAAGAGTTTTATTAATTTCGCAATAGACGTATTTCGGTTACCAAGGCGCCGGGCGAAAGAAGAAATAGATTTTACTTCCTGCTTTACTGATTTTGTACTGGAAATAAAAATTGCAAATTTCAAAATGCTTCAATTTTCTTCAAAATTATTTCAAACTTGCTACACACTTTTAACATCACAAGACGAAGTTGCAGTTCAAATTTCATCGGGTTTCGAGAATAAATAAAAAATGTACAATTTAATTGCAAATTAAATTTTATTCTAATTCGCGTATTTCAAATTCTAACTATGATTAAATTATTTTTAATACATCATTCGAAAGATATTTTAAAGTACTTTTATATTATCGAAAGTGGGATTCAAGATTTCGCTTCATTTACACGTTTTGAGGTCTCCTGAATCGGTTTTCATTTGTATCTCAGTTACTAATTAAAATAATTTCATAAGTAATACATCATTAGATAGCTTTGTTGATTTGGAATCGAACAGTAGATTACAGAAATTTCTATCGCCAGATGGTGCTGTAATATTTTAAAATTTCAATATTTCAATTTCTAATTATGATTAAATTATTTTTAATACATCATTCGAAAGATATTTTAAAGTTATTTTATATTATCGAAAGTTTTAACCAGATTTGCACGTTTTGAGGTGTCCTGATTAGGTTTTCTTTTGCATCTCAGCTAATTCAGTTAGACCGTTCAAAATTGGTATATGTAGGTTAATTAGGAAGGGCTGAAAGGGTGGGGAAGATATAGGCGTGCACCGCGCGCACGGGACAGCGCTGCCGAAGGCAGTGGGGACCCGGTCCGACTTTTTAACCGATGAGAAATGATTTTTTTTCATTTTCTTTTCTTAAGAAAAAAAAATTGATTTGAGAAGGAATATGTGCGCGTAGCGCGCGTATATCTTCACACGTGCGCGCGCAGCGCGCATTGGTCTGCGTTGCCGAAGGCAGTGGGTACACGGTGTGAGTTTTTACCCGATCAGAAATGATTTATTTTAGGGGGCACGAAAGGTCAGGGAAGGAATACGCGCGCGCAGCGCGCACGGGACTGCGCTGCCATAGGCAGTGAGGACCCGGTCCGACTTTGTACCCGATGAGAAATGATTTTTTAAATTTTCTTTTCATAAGAATAAAAATTTGATTTGAGAAGGAATATGTGCGCGCAGCGCATGTATACTCTCACGCGTGCGCGCGCAGCGCGCATGGGTCTGCGCTGCCGAAGGCAGTGGGGACCCGGTGTGAGTTTTTACCCGATCAGATTTTTTTTGGGGGGGGGCACGAAGGGTCAGGGAAGTAATACGCGCGCGCAGCGCGCACCCGGGCCGACGTTTTACCCAATCAGAAATGTTTTTTTTTAATTTCTTTTCTTGACACTAAAAGTTACTGTTAGTGATTCATTAATTTTAGTGATTCATTTGAAAATACTGACCCGCTAGCGGGCGAAGCTCGCTAGTGAATTTTAATAAAATTCGTGAAAAATGAATTTTACTAAAACACTGCTTTTTCTAATAAACAGTGTAAGCACTGTTTCATCCCGTAGTCATTATTGCTTTGATTTTGAATAATAATAAAAAAATTTTGATTATGTTAATATTTAAAATATGTATTATTTTAAAGTCTGAAACATAAATAAATGAATAAACTCTAACTGTATTTTCAAAAGAGATTTTTAATTTTTAAAAAGAAAAATATATATATACATGTATTTACGAAATAGTATGTTTGAAATAAAAACGATAGATGGCGCCAAAACTCTATTTGCTGTTTTTTTTGCATTCCCGGCGCGTAAGGATACATGAATAGGAATTGCAAATCATTGAGTTATTATAAAATCGATGTTCAGGAATGATTAAAAATTTTTTAGCTTTAAAAAATTGTAAATTCATCATTATTATGATAAAATGGAATATCTAAAATTACAAAATACTTCCTTATTTAAAATATCATCTAAATATTTTTTTGACTAAATATGAAATTTTGAAATCAAAAATATTTTTTTCATAACAGAAGAGAAAATATATTTAAGTGAATTTGACTTAGTATACATACAATAAATATTTTAAACATGTAATAAAGTACTTTTGCGTTAAAAAAAAATTCTAAATAATTCGTTGGCTGCATTCAAGTCGGTCAACAAACCAACCCGCATACCTCACAAGTAAGAACCGGATAACAGCGTTTTCACCCGAAGAAACATATGTAATTGGCGGAGTAATATAGTTCCATATTTAAAGCGATTTATATAAAAAACAAGAGTTTTCCTGAAAAAAACGAAAATGTTACTAGATTCAGAAAAATCCTATTAACAACATATATTAATTATATGAAAATCCTTCGAGCCGTTTTAGAGATATTTTTCAGAATTTCAGTCCATTACACCAACCTTTTTCCCTTTTTGGCTTTAAATTGAGATTCAGATCTCAAAACATACTGCGTGTAGAAATGTAAAATTTTCAGGATAGATTAAGACCGAAGATAAAAGACTATTCTGAAAAGGTCAGAACAAAATATGGCATATTTGCTGAGATATTAAGTGTCGGCTTTTACAAATCTCTTTGATGTCAAACTAGCCGTATATATGAGTTCGCAGCGTCCCGTTTGTCCCTCCGCTTGCGTCACTCAAAAAACTGCCGTTTTTCATGATAAGAAAATTCCATGTTAGAGCACAAACGGTAGGTGTAATTTTTGAAGATGACTGTGAATTCGGAGAAATCCACCCAACCCCTATTAAGGAAAATAAAACTGACTTTGATGTGGACATTAGTCATTTAGGAAAGGAGAAACAAACAGAATTGCTCGAACTTTTGCATAAGCATGTACCATTATTTTCGGGTAAAGTTCAAGTTGCTAATGTTGGAGAACATAAAATTCGTCTAATGCCAGGTACTGAAAGAAAAAAGCCTTATGTGTATAGAATACCCGAATCACTTAAACCTGAAGTTGACAGACAAATAGAAGAATTAGAAAGCTTGGGGGTGTGTCATACAACCAACCACTCCTAAGTTTATTTTATGCAACCAACCAACCTTGGTAGCCGCCGTGAGCGGGAGAAGATATTTTCGCAGAGAGCACTTTGGCCTTCGGCCTGAAACGTAGGGTGCAATTGGCGCGCCCGAGTAACGGATTTATTCCGTTGGTTTATTCTTATTATTACATGAGTACATGGGTACTCATATGTATATAAATTTATCACTGTATATATTCATCTTCATGTTTGATTTAATATTAATTAATTAAAGAGTAAAATTTAATACAAAAGAAATTTTCTGTTCTCAAGTGTCAACACTCGGTTCATCACAAAATGATTTTATAACAAATCGGAATTATTTTCCGTAGCCCTGTAAATTAATTACTAATTCTATGCCTACCATTTTTTACAGAAACCATGGCTTTAACATTCTGAAAACATATGTTTATTTCATTACATGCAATGGAGTGTATATTATGTTAAAATGCACTTATAAGAAATACCGTTTGTTATAAAACCATTCTTCTGAATGGCTTCAAGCGAATCTTCTCGATTCTTTGTAGTATAAAGATTGCAGGTTATTTCATTTAATCAAATGTCTTATTTAATAATTTCAAATAATTTTATATTTGAAAGTAATAATCTTCAAACTGATATAATAATATTCTTCTTACCTGTAGAATTCTTCGACGTAAAAAAATGAAGACTAATAACGGACACTTGTTTTTCTAGAAATAATAGCTTCTTCTTTAAGATGAGAAAAATATATACAGTTTATTAAATAAAGTATTTACATGAAGAAACACTATTTACAAAAGGT
Source organism: Salticus scenicus (assembly GCA_963930645.1). Lineage (NCBI taxonomy): Eukaryota > Metazoa > Arthropoda > Arachnida > Araneae > Salticidae > Salticus > Salticus scenicus. Next base: position 135,697,317 of record OZ005654.1, read on the forward strand.
ATTTACATATTCGAAATTTCACGAAAACAATTTTCTATTCGTAATATTTTAATAACTAAGCCACCAGTTTTCTATTTCGTTATGACAATGGTGGTTCCATAAAAATAAATTAGGCCAAAGATGGCCTGAGAGCATTCTATTTCATTGTGTTGCTCTCTTCACTAAAGACAAACTAAAACTAACTAATCTATGGGCTACTTTTTCTATTTCTTCAACGGTAGCTCCATGAATAATAAAATCAGGCCACAAAGGCCCCGAGAGCAAACTGCTATTGCATTACATGTTGCTCTCCATTCTAGAACGAAACTAAAACTGAAACTATGTCCCGCGAGACAACAAAAATGTTATTCGAATCTCATCTCAACGGGACCTCTGGCGCCCTCTAGTGAGGCAAAAGTATATCAATACCTAACATCCTCCCACCTTTAACTTTATAGGTGAGAGCTAAAAAATTAAACAGTTAATTAATTAAGAAAATTTAAACTTATAAAACTACATACTAAGAAAATTTAAGGCTATAAACTACAAATAGTAAAAATTAAAGTTACAAACTAATGAAAATAAAGAAAAATAAAATTAAAATATTTTAAAGTTCAATGCAATTTTAAAACAATTGTGATTGTCTTTCAAAAAGTTTTTTTTATAGTTTTTGACCACTTTCAATTTATTGTCTCTTTTGCTGCTTGTATCACTGGATCCTCAGCATCTGATATCTCTAATTGATAGAGTTTTTGAAGTGGTCTAATCAATGTCCCAGAATGCATTTTCACTTCCACAACCCTGGCACGGCCATCTCGGCTGGGAAAAATTTTCACTACTCTTCCTATTGGCCACTGTAGTCTTTTCACACTGTTGATTTCTACTAGCACAATGTCGCCTTGTTTAACAAGCTTACATATCTGTCTACTTCATTGTACCAACTGCGCTAGATACTCTTTTCGAAATGTAGTTGCCTTCGAACACTTTGGCAGTGCTTTTATCGTGCGCTCAGTTTTTTAGCATCAATGGCATCCAGATCTGGTACACCAATTTCTTGAATGTCTTGCATAAAACAAGAAGGTGTCAAAGGAATGAACTTGGCTGGTTCTTCTGATAGGTATGTTAAAGGTCGACTGTTCATTATGGCTTCAACTTCGCACAAGATAGTAGAGAGATTTTCAAAATTGAGGGAAGATTTTCCAAGAGTTCTCAGTAGGAGATTTTTTACACTTCTAATGAGACGCTCCCACCATGCGCCCCACCAAGCAGCGGTTGGGGGGATGAACTTCCATTTTATTGGAGCTATGTCATCCGTCTTTTGAATTTGATTCCAGTCAAGAGATCTAAAGAGATTGTTGGCACCGCGAAAGTTAGTTCCATTGTCACTATAGATTGTTGAAATTCTTCCTCTTTGGGCAACAAATCTTCTTAGCGCTTGTATGAATCCCTCTGTTGAAAGATTCGTCACTAATTCCAAGTGTATGGCTCGATATACTGCACAGGTAAAAATGACTATCCATACTTTGGATTTATTTTTCAGGTAAAGAGGGCCACATAAGTCGATGCCAACAACTTCAAAAACTTTTGAGTCTCTGACTCTGTCAAAAGGTAAATGGATGGGAGGAGTAACAAATGGTTTGGAAGAAAAAATTTTACACTTTGTGCATTTTATCAATTCACTTCGGATGTTACGCTTTGCAGAAACAATCCAGTAATGTTCACGTAAGATCGAACCAACTGTCTGAAGTCCAGCATGGCAATTCTTCAAGTGGAGGTCTCTAATTAGGCACCTTACAACATGATGTTTTGATGGCAACAATATAGGATACTTGAAAGAAAAAGTGTCTTCTCGATCTAACAACTTTGTTTTGACTCTTAGAATATTGTCTTGATCTTTCATAACAACAAGTCCTTTTATTGTTTCTCGCACATCACCAAAACTTTCTAACTGTATGCGTGACCAGAGAAATTTTTCCGCCTCTTCCTTTTCTTCTGCCGAAAGTTCAGCTGGGAAAATATGATTTCTATTTCTACATTTTGTTGCAAATCTTCTTATCCAACAAATAATATTTACAAGTTTACTAAATTTCGAAGTTCTTTCATAATTCATAAATGGATCTACATTTTGACTCGAAAATAATGACACTGCAGTTTTCTTTCTTTCCGACATAACTAAGACTTCATTAGGGACAATCTTCGGTTGGGGCCAGTTACTTTTTTTATCTGCTAGCCATTTAGGACCCTCCCACCATCCCGATTCCAGAAGGTATTTAGGACTACAACCACGGGAAGGCAGGTCTGCCGGATTTTGACTTCCTGGAACTAAGTACCACTGTTGAGGGTTCGTAAGTTGGCATATTTCTCTGATTCTGTTGCCCACAAAGGTACCCCACTGGTCATTTCTTTTAATCCAGGCCAAAACTGTCGAAGAATCAGTCCAAAAGTAAGTTGGTACTGTAGGGATGTCCAAAGCTTCTACGACATACTTTGATAGTCTGGATCCCAACACACAGGCAAGCAGCTCAAGACGAGGAATCGTTAGAGCCTTTTTTGGAGCCAACCGCGATTTTGCTCCCAAAAATTGAATTGAAACTCTTTTTTCTTCTTCGCACCGTAGAAAAATTACTGTTGCATAGGCACTTTGACTTGCATCGCAGAAAATATGTAGGGTCCAATCTTCTTTATTTCCATAACCTATTCTTCTCGGGATCTTCAATTCTGTTAGCTGTTTTAATTCGCTGTACCATTTCTGAAAGTCTCTTTGAATTTTCTCTGGAAGCGGAGTGTCCCATGCTGATTTGCTAGACCAAGATTCTTGAATTATTATCTTGGCTGGTAACAATGCTGGAGCTAGAAAACCGATGGGATCGAAAATTCCTTGAGTTATGGATAGAATTTGACGTTTTGATGGATTCACTATTTCTAAGTCAAATTTATTGCAGACCATCAAGCTATCATCTGTTCTGTTCCATTTAATTCCTAAAACTGGAATTGGAGTTGAGAAGTCTTCCTTTTCATTTTCTAAAGACAACTTTTCTATTTCTTTTACAGGACCGAATTGCCACAATCTTAGGTCCATTTTAGCTTCAGCTATGATTTCTGTTGCCTTAGATTTAAATTCTTCCAATTCGGACGTGTTGTTTACAGATGTGACGTTTCTGGTGAGTTGTCTAAGAAATATATCGTGGGATTGCTCTTCTTCTTCTCTTTTGGACAAGATTTGTGCAGGGTCGTTGATTCCTATCGATTCGAGTCGCCTCAAGTCTGGACCATTCCAATCTTTTATGTACAGATTTGTCATCAATATTGCTGTACCGCTATTCAAGCAACCCTGAGATGGAAGCCCTGTTTTCCCACAAACTGTCCACCCAAGTTTGGTTTCTATCGCTGTGAGTCCATTTTCTAATTGCTTGACTCGACCCGTTAACAGTTGACCGTAGACGTCACTCCCGATCAGGATTTCTATTTCCGTACTACCAGCGCCGATATCGGACAACCACAGCTTATTTTTCTTGAGCTCTCTGCACAGATTTCCCTTTGGAATTCGAGGAATTTCACCACAAATTTTTTCTTGTTCTAGAAGGTCAAGCTCATGTATGGAACTGACCCGATTATTCGATGCACCTACAGTAACTCTAAATATATTATGCTGTTTAGCTTCTATCTGTGCACCCCCAAAAACTGTATGGGCAATTACTTCTGTTCCAATGGGTTTGAGCTTGAGCTCTTTGGCAGTTTTCCTCAAGATGTAACTTTTCTGCGAACCACTGTCCATAAGACAACGCACCTTTTTTTTGGCCTTTTTCCCCTTTTATATTTATTTCTAACGTCATAAGGGCTATTTCCTGGGAGCATTGTTTGGCGACAGTGTTCTGTATTACTTCGGGAGGTTTGCTTCTACTATTTTCACCGCCTTTCCTTATCTCTGGACAAAATAGTTCTGTGTGTGGTTTCGAACAAACGTGGCACTTAATAAAAACCTTGCACGTTTTTGCCCGGTGTCCAAAACGTAAACATTTCAAACAGCAATTTTTTTCTTTTACTTTATTTTTCTTTTCGTCAAGGGAGAGCGATCTGGCTGTTATGCAGTCTTTACTCTCATGCGTTTTTCCGCAAAATATACAGCTTAATTCTTTTGCAGCGAATAAGCCTGTAGCAGTGGGGACCCTGTTATCTCTCTTGTGGAATTTATTTTTTACATTTTCCCTGGGTGAATTAATTTCAAAACCCGACCTGGCTAATTGTAACCTTTCTTCACCTGCCACTTCCCTTTTCAAAAAATTCAGCAATAGTGACAAGTTCGATTTCTGTGTGGTTTCCTTATCATCTAACTCAGTAGAATCTTCCCTGGCCCCAACATTAAGTCTTTGAAACGTTCTAATAATATCTTCGGGTAAACAGGATTCTACCATTGGGTACAGCCACGCAGAGTTCTGATCAATGTTTACACCCATGCTTTCCAGCGATCTCAAGTGTGCTTCTATCTTGGTCACTAAATTACACAAATTTTTGCTATTTCCCCTAGTCTGTACATTAGCTGTAATTAATTTCAAAAATTCCCGAACATATACTTCGATTAAGATATCTTTATCCCCATAGCGTTCTTCAAAAGCCTTTACTGCCTTTAAATAATTTTCTGATGTTACGGGGTAACTTTCGAGTAATTCTCTGGCTCGAGTTCCTGGTTCTACGCACTGTAAAAGGTACTGAAATTTGTCAGCGTTGTCTAATTCTTCATCCTCGTGAATTTTCTTAAATTGGGCCCAAAAAGGCAAATAATTTATCAATTTTGAATCAAATTTCTTGATAGCTAATTTTGGTAATTTATATCGCTTTGTTTTCAAGTTTGTTTCGCTTTCTATTTTATTTTGGCTTGTGTAATTAAAATTTACATTTGAATTTAACTTTTCATTAATTAGTCTTTTAACTAAGATAAATTCATCGCAGTATGCTTCGCTTTCTTCGGCTTCTTTTATAATCAAAGCTTCATCGCATTTACTATCTTCCGACATGATATCTAATATCTCATTGTTGAGTGTCTTTAATTCTGTTATTAAACCCTCTAATTTATTTAAATTATCTAAAAGTATACCCTTCTCAAGATCTTCTTTCTCTAGTTCAGTTTTTAAAATATTTAAAGTTTTAGTAAAGGAAGATCGTAATGGAGTTCTTCGCCTTTTTATTTTTTCCATTTCTGATTTTTAAACAAAAACAGAACAGTTTTATGTTAATTAACCAATTATTCGTTATTTATGTCTTTTAATTTGAATGTAAAATCTTTCACTTTTCTATTTACCAAGAAGATTTTATTTTAAGAACAACTTGGAAAAAGTTCTAATTTGAGAGCCATTTTCTTTTCATAAAATGTAAACAAAAGAAAATAACCATTTATTATTTTTTATTTTACTCCTAAGCAATATCTATTTTCAACTGAATAATATATATATATTTTTCATTTATTAACTGTAAAAATTTACTGAATTAAAGAATCACAAAATGTCATCCAAGAACAAATTTAAAATCGAAGCTTTCATCATTTGCACATTCTGTTTTCATTCATAAATTCTAAAATAATACTTTATTTCATTATCATTGCGAAACAAAAAATAAAACAATAAAAATTCACTGCAATCAGATTTTGACATCATCTAATATTTGACATGGAAAAAATACTTTTTTATTTTTTCTTCATCAAATGATGCTTCTTTCTCAAGGTCAACTCAATACTCAATTGCCTTTTTATCTATTTCTATTTTTATTTATTTCAATCATAAAAAACAACTATCTTATTTTGACCTTGATAAATTTACGTTTTAAATGTACAAATAATAGAACGAATAAAAAATCTTGTTTTATTTCAATCAATCAGTCACTTTTAATTTTATTTACTTTGAAAAAAGAATATTCTATATTCTAAATAATTTCAATCTTAGATATCTTTTGAAAAGCATTTCACATAATAATAAAATAAATTTTAAACCATTTATTGTTTCAAATGAAAATAATTCTTTTCTTTTCAGTTAATATAAACAATATTAATATAAACGATATTTCCTGTATTTAATATAAACAATACATCCTGATGTGGCGGACGCCATAAAATTATGTTATAAAACCATTCTTCTGAATGGCTTCAAGCGAATCTTCTCGATTCTTTGTAATATAAAGATTGCAGGTTATTTCATTTAATCAAATGTCTTATTTAATAATTTCAAATAATTTTATATTTGAAAGTAATAATCTTCAAACTGATATAATAATATTCTTCTTACCTGTAGAATTTTTCGACGTAAAAAAATGAAGACTAATAACGGACACTTGTTTTTCTAGAAATAATAGCTTCTTCTTTAAGATGAGAAAAATATATACAGTTTATTAAATAAAGTATTTACATGAAGAAACACTATTTACAAAAGGTATTTACATATTCGAAATTTCACGAAAACAATTTTCTATTCGTAATATTTTAATAACTAAGCCACCAGTTTTCTATTTCGTTATGACAATGGTGGTTCCATAAAAATAAATTAGGCCAAAGATGGCCTGAGAGCATTCTATTTCATTGTGTTGCTCTCTTCACTAAAGACAAACTAAAACTAACTAATCTATGGGCTACTTTTTCTATTCCTTCAACGGTAGCTCCATGAATAATAAAATCAGGCCACAAAGGCCCCGAGAGCAAACTACTATTGCATTACATGTTGCTATCCATTCTAGAACGAAACTAAAACTGAAACTATGTCCCGCGAGACAACAAAAATGTTATTCGAATCTCATCTCAACGGGACCTCTGGCGCCCTCTAGTGAAGCAAAAGTATATCAATACCTAACACCGTTTATACACTGTAATGGTAAGAAATTCTTTTTTGTAGTCCTGTAAATTTTAGTCTGCACATAGCTTTTTTCTAGAGAAAATGTGTTTTGAAGAATCTTAATAATGTATTTTAATTCTGTAATGCTGAATGAAGCATAAACGCATAAAAATGTGTTTAAGTAAAAACTCTCCCTAGGCTCTAATGTCACGGAATTCATTTGCGTGTACGAGACATAAACGTTATATACGCCGGCAAAAACTATACACTTTATTCTATGTGTCTCATGAAAAATTGTTCAAAACTTGCAGATCTCTACTGACGTTTCAGCAATAAGTTAAAATAAGAAAAGTCCAAAACTAGCTCAATCAAATAACGTGTTTAATGCTATTGCACTTAAAATAATTTGAGCCAATAGGTCATATTGATAAAGAATATTTTGTTGTGTCCCTATAAAAAATCTATAAGGGCTACATTCACCATAATCTATACAGTTAGTACGACAGTAACCTATAACATTTACATAAATTTTCAGCCCAATCGAATAAGGCATTTAGACGCTATCACACTTTAAATAATTTGAGCCCATAGGCTATTATGATAAAGAATATTTGTTGTGACCGTAAAAAATAATGAGTACTAGATTCACCAAAACCTATATAGTTTGTGGGACGGTGACCTGTAACACATATATAAATTTTAACATATACGTTGACACATAGCTCAATTTGATAAGGCATTTGGACCCTGAAATATCCATCTTTCTTCTTGAAAAAGTAAATAAAAAATAAAACTGGATATCTATATATATATTTTGGTTTTTATGCGAAACACACAAAAAACTCAACACTTTTCGGTTTTCGTATATATATATATATATAAGAGAGACAGAGAGAGAGAGAAAATAAATTAGTTTTTCATTATAATTTATCACATTATGATGAAATGTTTTTTTAAAAACCTTTGAAATGGTGAGGTTTTTTTTATATTGATATCGGTGAGCTGCAAGTATTGATATAAAAAGAATTCCACAAATCTTCCTCTCGCTTTTTTTTTTTAATTAGTAAGTACCCCGGAAATGTGAAGCCTACGTTTGAGGGAATGTAAATAAATTTAATACTGAAAGGCTTTAAATGGTATAACTAAAAAAAAAAAAAAAAAAAAAAAAAAAGTAAAGAAAAAACATTTTTGAAAATTTGTACACTAGTTTCATTATTCAACCGCGGAAATTCTTATAATTTGAAGAAGTGTTAGGTTGAACACCCAGCATACTCCACTTGTGATATCCCACATTTAAATGTTAATTGTTAACAAAACAAGTTTGAGTATGTATAAAGATGGAACGAAGGATATTCAAAGCTGGGATGGTATTCGGGGATGATCGGATGACCACACATGTTTTTCTTTTTCATTGTCGCATATCGACCTCATGTCACAGGCACAGGGGAAGTGACGTACTATTTAGAACTAGTTTACCAGAAACACAAAACTATCGCCCAAGTGAAATACAGCACCATCTCTTGGGAAAAGGTAGATTGGGTACTAACTGATGTTCCCCCTTAATATAAAAGCAAGAGAAATCCCTCTATGTTATTGAAATTACAATAAAAGAACATTTTTTATCAGGGGTGAAACTAGAAACTACCTAATGTGCAATCCCCACCCCTCAAAAAAAAAATATATATATATAGCAACTCGCACGCAGAATGAATGGTGAAAGAGACTTATTAATGATATTTACGGCTATCATTAAAAGTATTTATTCATACCTGCAATAATTTGATATTTTAACAGATTTCTTAATGCAATATAATGCAAAATTCAGGTCCGTCAGTTAGGTGTTCTGATTGACGGACTTGTCAATTTTTCATATTTTCTCCCATCTTTTGTTCAGGTCCGTCAGTTAGGTGTTCTGACTGACGGACTTAGTCAAATTCTCATATTTTTGCCCGTTTTTGTTAAGGTCCGTCAGTTAGGTGTTCTGATTGACGGAATTAGTCAATTTTTCATATTTTCTATTATCTTTTGTTCAGGTCCGTCAGTTAGGTGTTCTGACGCACTTAGCCTATTTTTCGCGTTTCCTGACCTTTTTACTCCAAGTCCATCAGTTTCTGTGTTCTGACACACTTAACTTCTAACCACAAATTTTCTTGTCATCTTTTGTTGAAGTCCGTCAGTTAGGTGTTCTGACTGACGGACTTAGTCAAATTCTCATATTTTTGCCCTTTTCTGTTAAGGTCCGTCAGTTAGGTGTTCTGATTGACGGACTTAGTCAATTTTTCATATTTTCTCCCATCTTTTGTTCAGGTCCGTCAGTTAGGTGTTCTGACGCACTTAGCCTATTTTTCGCGTTTTCTGCCCTTTTTCGTCAAAGTGCGTCAGAACACCTAACTGAGGGGACTTTGACTGAAAATGAGAAAAAATTTGTCTAAGTGTGTCAGCCTACGCACTTAGCCTATTTTTCGCGTTTCCTGCCCTTTTTCCTCCAAGTCCATCAGTTTCTGTGTTCTGACACACTTAGACAAATTTTTTCTCATTTTCAGTCGAAGTCCCCTCAAATAGGTGTTCTGACGCACTTAGCCTATTTTTCGCGTTTTCTGCCCTTTTTCGTCTAAGTGCGTCAGAACACCTAACTGAGGGGACTTTGACTGAAAATGAGAAAAAATTTGTCTAAGTGTGTCAGCCTACGCACTTAGCCTATTTTTCGCGTTTCCTGCCCTTTTTACTCCAAGTCCATCAGTTTCTGTGTTCTGACACACTTAGACAAATTTTTTTCTTTTTGCCCATCTTTTATTAAAGTACGTCAGTTAGGTGTTCTGACTGACGGACTTAGTCAAATTCTCATATTTTTGCCCTTTTCTGTTAAGGTCCGTCAGTTAGGTGTTCTGACTGACGGACTAAGTCAAATTCTCATATTTTTGCCCTTTTCTGTTAAGGTCCGTCAGTTAGGTGTTCTGATTGACGGACTTAGTCAATTTTTCATATTTTCTCCCATCTTTTGTTCAGGTCCGTCAGTTAGGTGTTCTGACGAAAAAGGGCAGAAAACGCGAAAAATAGGCTAAGTGCGTCAGAACACCTAACTGAGGGGACTTTGACTGAAAATGGGAAAAAATTCAAAAATTTGTCTAAATTTTTTCTCATTTTCAGTAAAGGCCCCTGAGTTAGGTGTTCTGACGCACTTAGCCTATTTTTCGCGTTTTCTGCCCTTTTTCGTCTAAGTGCGTCAGAACACCTAACTGAGGGGACTTTGACTGAAAATGAGAAAAAATTTGTCTAAGTGTGTCAGCCTACGCACTTAGCCTATTTTTCGCGTTTCCTGCCCTTTTTACTCCAAGTCCATCAGTTTCTGTGTTCTGACACACTTAGACAAATTTTTTCTCATTTTCAGTCGAAGTCCCCTCACATAGGTGTTCTGACGCACTTAGCCTATTTTTCGCGTTTTCTGCCCTTTTTCCTCCAAGTCCATCAGTTTCTGTGTTCTGACACACTTAGACAAATTTTTTCTCATTTTCAGTCGAAGTCCCCTCAAATAGGTGTTCTGACGCACTTAGCCTATTTTTCGCGTTTTCTGCCCTTTTTCGTCTAAGTGCGTCAGAACACCTAACTGAGGGGACTTTGACTGAAAATGAGAAAAAATTTGTCTAAGTGTGTCAGCCTACGCACTTAGCCTATTTTTCGCGTTTCCTGCCCTTTTTCCTCCAAGTCCATCAGTTTCTGTGTTCTGACACACTTAGACAAATTTTTTCTCATTTTCAGTCGAAGTCCCCTCAAATAGGTGTTCTGACGCACTTAGCCTATTTTTCGCGTTTTCTGCCCTTTTTCCTCCAAGTCCATCAGTTTCTGTGTTCTGACACACTTAGACAATTTTTTTCTCATTTTCAGTCGAAGTCCCCTCAAATAGGTGTTCTGACGCACTTAGCCTATTTTTCGCGTTTTCTGCCCTTTTTCGTCTAAGTGCGTCAGAATACCTAACTGAGGGGACTTTGACTGAAAATGAGAAAAAATTTGTCTAAGTGTGTCAGAACACAGAAACTGATGGACTTTGTCTATTTTTCGCGTTTTCTGCCCTTTTTCCTCCAAGTCCATCAGTTTCTGTGTTCTGACACACTTAGACAAATTTTTTTCATTTTCAGTCGAAGTCCCCTCAAATAGGTGTTCTGACGCACTTAGCCTATTTTTCGCGTTTTCTGCCCTTTTTCGTCTAAGTGCGTCAGAACACCTAACTGAGGGGACTTTGACTGAAAATGAGAAAAAATTTGTCTAAGTGTGTCAGCCTACGCACTTAGCCTATTTTTCGCGTTTCCTGCCCTTTTTCCTCCAAGTCCATCAGTTTCTGTGTTCTGACACACTTAGACAAATTTTTTCTCATTTTCAGTCGAAATCCCCTCAAATAGGTGTTCTGACGCACTTAGCCTATTTTTTGCGTTTTCTGCCCTTTTTCCTCCAAGTCCATCAGTTTCTGTGTTCTGACACACTTAGACAAATTTTTTCTCATTTTCAGTCGAAGTCCCCTCAAATAGGTGTTCTGACGCACTTAGCCTATTTTTCGCGTTTTCTGCCCTTTTTCGTCTAAGTGCGTCAGAACACCTAACTGAGGGGACTTTGACTGAAAATGAGAAAAAATTTGTCTAAGTGTGTCAGCCTACGCACTTAGCCTATTTTTCGCGTTTCCTGCCCTTTTTCCTCCAAGTCCATCAGTTTCTGTGTTCTGACACACTTAGACAAATTTTTTCTCATTTTCAGTCGAAGTCCCCTCAAATAGGTGTTCTGACGCTGGAGGGATTTTGAATAGAATTGTGGACTGTATGGTTTTAAAAATCGCTGGTTTAAATTATATTAAATCATAAATCAGTTTAAAATGAATTTGAAGGACTCACCTTCCTTTCAATTGAATTAATAACATCATATTTAAGAAACAATGAATAAAAGCTTGAATAAATAAACCGAGTTGAATACAAACATGAATTATTGACTTTATTTCAGCTCATACGTTAGAATGAATTCTTCTAGCTTACCGCAAGAAAACGCAACCAAAAATTCACAACAAAAAGAACAAACTAGAATAGGTCTGCAGAAACATAACTGCTTCACAGCAAATTGAAAAGAAATTATTTAAAGTATAACTAACAATTAATTGAAAACATAAATAAAATAAATAATAATAAAAGAAAAAAGAATTAATTTAGCGTTTAAAACACATTAAAATATCAATAAAAAGAATGAATTTAAATCAAAGTTTTATATTCTAAAGAGTCATAAAATTGCATAGTGCTGCCATCTATTGTCAAAATTCAGAGTTATTAGAATTCTGAAAATTCTCCCCCACCGGGGGAAGGAGTGTCACTTTAGCAATAGGGCGTTGAATTTCACCACTCTGAGTCCAAATGCTGACTACACGAACTCTATTATCAGGTCCTGGATAGGTACGAATAATTCTACCCAGCTTCCACTGAAGAGGAATAGATTGTGAATCATGAATAGCAACCAAGTCCCCAACTTGAAGATCAGTTCGTGGAGTGAACCATTTAGGTCGATTTTGCAGGTGATGTAGATAGTCTCTAGACCATCGCTTCCAGAAGTCTTGCTTCATTCGCTGGATTAGAGTCCAACGAGAAGATAAAGTGAGATTTGGTGAATTTCCACTTTCTGGAATCTCAAGGAGTGGAAGTCCTATCAGGAAATGTCCGGGAGTGAGGGCTCTAACATCGGATGGATCTGAAGAAAGTGGCGTTAATGGTCTGGAATTTAAGCAGGCTTCTATTTGACATAAAAGAGTAGTAAGCTCTTCAAAATTTAGAATGGTAGCCTTACAAGCTTTAATTAGATGACTTTTCGTCAATTTAATAGCAGATTCCCATAGTCCACCGAAATGAGGGGAATATGGTGGGATAAAATGCCAATTGATGAAGTTGCTGGTAGCAAAATTTTGAACATTTTCAGAACTAATGATTCGAATTAGTTGCTTAAGATAGTTAGCAACTCCTCTGAAATTTTTTCCGTTGTCACTGAATATGTCTGATGGCAGTCCTCTTCTAGAAACAAATCGTTTTAGGGATGCTAAGAAAGCTGATGAGGATAAATCTGAAACAGCCTCTAGGTGCACCGCTTTTGTGCACATGCAGACAAAAACACAAATATATGACTTCAATTTAACTTTAGATCGAGGCACATTTGGTTTAGTGATGAGTGGGCCAGCAAAATCTAGTCCCACCTTTGAAAAAGGTCGAGTTGGAGTTATACGTTCGACTGGCAACTCACCCATAATTTGTTGGCAAGTTTGTTTCTTCAAACGTTTGCACAAAATACATTCATTGAGAATTCGATGAATGTAAGAGCGACCATTTAGTATCCAATACTTTTGTCTAATTAGGGAAAGAATCAATTGTGCACCAGCATGAAAATGTTTTTTATGATATTGCTCAACAATTAATTTTGTAATGAAATGATTTCTCGATAAAAGCACTGGATATTTCTGATCTTGATTAAGTGACTGATGTCTGGACAACCGTCCGCCAACTCTGATTAAACCTTGATCATCTAGAAATATATTTAAGGATAAATATTTGTTGTTGGTTGGTAAAGGTTGATTTTTCCTGAGCAAATTCAGTTCTACCGAAAACTCTTGTTCCTGAATCAATTTAAGAATATGTGTAATAGCACTTGAAACTTCAGGCGTACTGACAAGTCCAATACGTCTAGAATTACGATTACAACTACGAATGTTATAAATGAATCTCAAACACAATGCAAGGATTCTGCAAAGTTTTGAAAAAGAAGAGAATTTGAGTAGAAAATCAGGAAAGGTTTTATGACTAGATGTTGCAACATGACTTAAATTTTCTTCAGAATTTTTTGACTTAACATTTGAAGATTTGACTAGGAATAATGGTAACTTGACACTAGCACTAAGCCATTCAGGCCCAAGCCACCACAATTTGTGATGCAAAAGACTCTTCGGTAGAATGCCTCTTGAGGCACAGTCTGCCGGATTTGACGAACTCTCAACATAAGTCCACACTGCTTGTGGGACAAGTGATTTGATTTTGTTTGCTCGATTTGTTACGAACTGATTTCCTTTGGTTGGAGGAGATTCAATCCAATTTAAAGCAATTTGTGAATCGGACCACAAATAAATTTTATTTACATTAAAGGTTAAAGATTCTAATATTGTGGAACTTAATTGTGCAAGCAAGAATGCAGCACATAACTCAATTCTCGGAAGCGTGACATGTTTTAAAGGATTAACTCTGGTTTTTGCAGCGACAAAGTTAACTGAAATCTCACCTAGAGAAGATAGTGTCCGAAGGTATACCACTGCAGCGTAGGCCTTGCCAGATCCATCACAAAAACCATGGATCTCTATGTGGTTCTCTGGAGATGTTTCACAGTTCAGATATCTTGGTATGCCAATGGACTTTAAGAGTTCAATTTGAGAATCAAATTCTTGCCAAGTTTTCAAAATTGAATCTGGGATTTGATCATCCCAAGCACACTTATCTTTCCAAAGCTCTTGCATCATGATTTTTAACATGATCGTGGTTGGAGCTAGAATCCCAAAAGGATCAAAGATTTGAGCTATCATCGATAGCAATTCTCGCTTGGTATGCACCGATTTGACGCCATTCAAATGAATTTTCGATAAGTCTTCTGCCGAATTCCAAACTAGGCCTAAGATTTTTTGGGAGGAATCTTCGGAAAATTTTACATTTTGCCTAGTGGATTTAAGATCTTCTGGTAGATTTTCAATGACTGCGGGTACATTGGAAGCCCATTTTCTAAGTGTAAAGCCTCCTTGATTTAAAACGTGATTTAGGTCTTTGACCAATTGTTTTGCTGCATCAATTGAATGCGACCCACCAAGATAATCATCCACATAAAAGTTCTCGAAAATTGACTGCGCAGCAATAGGAAATTCTGAACTATAATCTTTGGCTAGTTCGTGCAATGTCCTTATAGCCAGGAATGGGGCACAGGCTGTGCCATATGTTACAGTCAATAATCTGAAACTCGCAATAGATTCATGTGGCTGGAATCGCCAAAAGATTCGCTGAAAGTCAACATGTTTGGGGTTTACCAATATCTGTCTGTACATTTTGGCGATGTCTCCGGTTAAGGCTATTGAATATGTTCTAAACTTAAGAAGAAGTTTAAACAAATCTGGTTGCAACTTTGGACCTATTTCAAGAAAGTCGTTTAAAGAGTGGCCTGATGTTCCTTTAGCCGAGGCATCAAATACCACCCTCAATTTAGTAGTTGTACTATCTTCTTTCAAAACCCCATGATGAGGCATGTAAAAATAATCTTTAGAATCAATTTCAGAATTTGGGACTGGTTCCATATGATGTAAGTCAATATATTCTTGCATAAAGGCATGGTATTGCTCCTTAAGCTCATGATTTTTATTAAGTTTGGATTCTAACAAATAAAACCGTTTTAAAGCATTTGATTGTGAGTCACCTAAATTTGGAGCTTCTTTAAAGGGAAGATCCACCATGTACCTTCCAGACTGAATTCGTCTAACAGTTTTAGTGTATTTTTCTTCAGAACTGTGAATTGGTGTTGCATCAGGAAGGGACTCAATTTCCCAAAATTTCTGAAGATCATAAGTTAACTGAACTGTAGCATGGCAACTAAGGACAGTTTTTGAATGCTGAAAATTGTTTGAATGTATGACACCCGAGAGTAACCATCCCAATTTGGAATTTAAAGCACATGGAGTACCTTTAGGACCCAGAATAGATTGCCCTAAAATTATTAAGGGAAATAAATCTGCACCAAGCAAAATTTCAACTTGACTCGAAACATAAAATTTAGGATCTGCTAAAGATAAACCTTCCAAATGAGGCCATGAAGATTTTCGAACAACAAAATTAGGAAGATTTACCGTAACATTATTTACTATTAAAGCATTCACATCAAAGCTTTCATTACTATAATAAGACTTTAAAATAATATTAACTTCAAAATGAGCAGTTTCTGCAACAATATTATTTACACCCGAGATTCTATGATTTGTGGTTTTCATAGGTAAACCTAATTTTTTAGCACAAGAGCTGGAAATTAATGATTTTTGACTTCCTGAATCCACCATGACTCTACATGGCACAAACCTTCCAGTATTTGATTTTACAAGAACCATAGCTGTCGATAACAAAGTTTGACAACTCTCTTGGGTACTGGTTAAACAACTAGAGTTGACAAAAGATGGACTTTCAATGTTGAGATTAGTATTTTCAATAACATGTGGAGAATTAACTTTATTTTTCTCGAAATGGAGAAGTGTATGGTGCTTAGCATTACACTGTCGACATTTTGTCGAAATCAAACATTTATTAACGAAATGATTACCACGTAAACAATTTATGCATAGTTTTTTACCCTTCACAATATTCCATCTATCTTCAACAGATTTTTTAAGAAAGTGTGGGCACTTGAAAAGTGCATGAGATTCCGAGCATTCTGAACAGATAGAATTATTGGATTTTATATCTGAATTAGATATTACAGCATTAGACACAGATTTTTTAAATACTACTTTTTGTTTACTTTCAGATTTAGAATAAGTACTATCAGTAATATCTTGCAAGCTTCTCGCTTGTTTTTCAAGAAACAAAATAAATTCATCATAGGTGGGAAAAGAATCACTATCTAAAGATAATTCCCATTGCTTCTTTAAATTATCATCCAATTTTGTTTGCAAATTATAAACAAGAATTAAATCCACAAATAAATTAAATTCAAATCCTAAACATTTCAAGTTACGTATTGCTTCATTACAGCTATCTAATAAATCTAGCATAGATTTCCGACAATTTGGTTTCAAAGATTTCGAATTAAAGAATTTGTTTAACTGGGCATAAGCTAGATTTTTTTTATTATCGAATCTAGAAATTAGTGTTGCCCAAGCTTCCTTATAACTTGCTTCAGTTATTGGAAAGCCTTTTATTAACTTATTGGCCGATCCAATAACAGACGCTTTTAAATATTGTAGTTTTTGCAAATCGGAAAGCTGAGTGTTCTCATGAATAGTGGTTACGAATATTTGCTTAAAGCTTAACCAGTCTTCCAAATTACCAGAGAAAACAGGCAATTCGAATTTTGGAAGGTTGATAGATTGCTTCGAAACAGAACAAGAATTTTCATTAACCTGTGTTACAATTTTAGTGTTCTGAAAACAAGAAAGTTCTAATCTTGACTCTATCTGATATTTTATACGAGTAAGTTTCTCTGTCCATTTTTCGTTATCTTCAATTTCCTTTTTTAATTCATCTAAATCACAAATAACTTCCTCAACTTCATTATTAATTTGTTCTAATTGAGTTTGCCTTTCATGCAAATGACCTTTCAAAATTTTTATTTCTTGAATGTCTAAAGGATCCGCTTCCAAAGCTTTTATCGCTTTGTTTTCAAATTTAGTCACTGACGACCGAATAGTAGTTCTTTTTACTTTTAGTTTTTCAATTTTCGAAGCCATTAGAACATTTTTTTTTTTTTTTTTTTTCTCAAATTTGAAAAATATTAATTTTTACTAAAAGATTTCATAATTTAATATATCTCAGGCTCTAGACGGCCAAAAATATGGAGGGATTTTGAATAGAATTGTGGACTGTATGGTTTTAAAAATCGCTGGTTTAAATTATATTAAATCATAAATCAGTTTAAAATGAATTTGAAGGACTCACCTTCCTTTCAATTGAATTAATAACATCATATTTAAGAAACAATGAATAAAAGCTTGAATAAATAAACCGAGTTGAATACAAACATGAATTATTGACTTTATTTCAGCTCATACGTTAGAATGAATTCTTCTAGACGCACTTAGCCTATTTTTCGCGTTTTCTGCCCTTTTTCCTCCAAGTCCATCAGTTTCTGTGTTCTGACACACTTAGACAAATTTTTTCTCATTTTCAGTCGAAGTCCCCTCAAATAGGTGTTCTGACGCACTTAGCCTATTTTTCGCGTTTTCTGCCCTTTTTCCTCCAAGTCCATCAGTTTCTGTGTTCTGACACACTTAGACAAATTTTTTCTCATTTTCAGTCTAAGTCCCCTCAAATAGGTGTTCTGACGCACTTAGCCTATTTTTCGCGTTTTCTGCCCTTTTTCGTCTGAGTGCGTCAGAACACCTAACTGAGGGGACTTTGACTGAAAATGAGAAAAAATTTGTCTAAGTGTGTCAGCCTACGCACTTAGCCTATTTTTCGCGTTTCCTGCCCTTTTTACTCCAAGTCCATCAGTTTCTGTGTTCTGACACACTTAGACAAATTTTTTCTCATTTTCAGTCGAAGTCCCCTCAAATAGGTGTTCTGACGCACTTAGCCTATTTTTCGCGTTTTCTGCCCTTTTTTCGTCTAAGTGCGTCAGAACACCTAACTGAGGGGACTTTGACTGAAAATGAGAAAAAATTTGTCTAAGTGTGTCAGAACACAGAAACTGATGGACTTTGTCTATTTTTCGCGTTTTCTGCCCTTTTTCCTCCAAGTCCATCAGTTTCTGTGTTCTGACACACTTAGACAAATTTTTTCTCATTTTCAGTCGAAGTCCCCTCAAATAGGTGTTCTGACGCACTTAGCCTATTTTTCGCGTTTTCTGCCCTTTTTCGTCTAAGTGCGTCAGAACACCTAACTGAGGGGACTTTGACTGAAAATGAGAAAAAATTTGTCTAAGTGTGTCAGAACACAGAAACTGATGGACTTTGTCTATTTTTCGCGTTTTCTGCCCTTTTTCCTCCAAGTCTATCAGTTTCTGTGTTCTGACACACTTAGACAAATTTTTTCTCATTTTCAGTCGAAGTCCCCTCAAATAGGTGTTCTGACGCACTTAGCCTATTTTTCGCGTTTTCTGCCCTTTTTCCTCCAAGTCCATCAGTTTCTGTGTTCTGACACACTTAGACAAATTTATAATCAATATAAGTATACAGGGTGCGGCAGCTATTTGAGAACAAAGTATCGTCCATAGAAAAAGGGAGCAAACACTATAGATATATCATTTAATGAACATGGAACAGTGTGTACACAAGAAGTCGGACCTAATGCACGACACCATTCAATAAATCCAACATCAGCAGCAATAACAACCTCAACACGCTGTTGAAACCGTCCGCAGGCAGAAATGAGGTGGACACTGGGAATATTTGTCATGGCATCCACAATAGCTGTCTGGAGACACCAACGGTGTTATGTGGGTACTTATTAGAGACCCTTTCAACAACGCCCAAAGCGTAATAGTCCAAAGAGTTAACATCAGGTGAGCTAGGGGGCCACATGCGTGGAGTGATGTGATCATGAAAATTGTTTACCATCCACTCTTGTGTTGAATGGGCCATATCGGCTGGTGCAAAGTCCTGCTGAAAAACATATGGCCTGCCACGGGCTAGAGCAATAATCCAGCGCTTCACTACCGTGTTCAACACATCGGTATAAGTAACTGCATTGTTTCTGGCACGTTGTAAAAAGAAATGTGGAGGCATGACGTCACCTTCATTCCTCACGATCCCTAAGACCATAACAGACTCAGGAAATTTAGTGTGCATTACAGTGGGAATTTCCTCTTGTCTTTAACACAGCCAAAGATTATTTATCCGGTTGATTTTCTGGTCCTGTACGAAGTTTTTCTTGTCCGAAAGAAACCAGTGTGTTTCTGTCTGTTCCTGATGTTTCAGCTTCTTTAAGAGGCTCTTTGCTCTGATTACTCTATTCTCTATGGTTTTCTCGGACATGAACTGTCCTCTCCGCATTACATACGACTTGTAACAGAGGTCTTCATTAACCACACGTGGAATTGTGACCTCGCTGACCCGCAGATTTCAGCTGAGTATCCCTATGGACTTTCCACGGTCCTCTTCGATGGCAGTTTGAACAGAATTGATGAATTCAGGTGTCCTGGGAATGTCTGAGACCTAGAAATGATGTTGCCTGTGCTAAACAGTTGTCACATTAGCACTGGCAACCCTCAGTTCTCTCTGAACTCTGAAAACGAATGATCGGGCGACTTTCAGAAATGCAGCTATTTCAGAAACGGAGTATCCTGCAGCCAAGGAGACGTTAACAGCGTGCTTTTTCCTTTCCTAAGTTAGAGTAGGTTCTGCCATGTTTATGTGTAACAAAAATGGTTGTTTAAAGATGATATACAGGGCATTGTATCACTTATAACGTGTGTTCTCAAATAGCTGCCGCACCCTGTACACTAATTAAAGACATGAAACATGTTAAGAATTGGTAACCAAAGACATAGCCAAGAGGGAAGAGGGTGGGGGGATCGAAATTTTGCAGATTTGGCAAAAATTTGAGTTATACATCATTTTTAACACTCAACATTATGTATTGAACTTTGAACTTCAAAGTTTTTTTTTTTTTTTTTTTGGCTGCCGCCTTGTTGATAGTGTAATATATAATTTAGATTTAGCCTCATTTGTTCTTCCTTTCATTTTTTATGATCATTTTTGTGTTTTTCTCATTTAGTATGCTAAGAAAATAAATAAGCAAAAATAAATAAAAATTAAAAAGAGTATTTTATTTATTTATTTATTTTTTTTTTTTTTTTAAATCAGTTATAAAACTTGTTTAATTTTGTGAACGCCGCACCTCTGATTTCGAGAGTATTAAAAAACAAGAACTAAAAAGTTTGGTACGAAAGTGTGGCAACAGTGTGTGCGTATGTGAATCAAGATGGACTAACGTTCCATTCTACATGTTTTTTAGAAAATACTTTACTTGATGTTAATTTCTGTATTCGTTATGTATTTTATGTTTGTGCCGTAAGTAAATACACGTTTAAAAGTAAACCAAGTGTGATCAGTGTCTTGATGTGTCTCGAAATGAATTTACCGAAAGAAAAGAACCAGGTGCGAAAAAGCAGGCACCACAATTGGCGAAGTCGACAAGGATATGTGATATAGCTAGTACTCGTATGGATTATGTCATGATAGTGATGAAAAAAAAAGGGTATGTTTTTTTTTTATGTTCCATCAAGAGTCATATTTTGTATAAGTTTCATATTAAATAATTCGGATTAAGCATTGAGATATTTTGTTCCGATTTTGTATTCCAACAAGGTAAAGAGTATGTAAATGAAAATTGAATATTTCGTAATGTTGAAATAATAATAATTCTAGTGTTTGAAAAATAGAAATATATTTGTTTATTTGTATTTAAAAAGCCGGAAAATAGTAAAAAGAATGATGAAAAGAATATGTTTTTATGCTATTCAAGATAATTGTGATTAATTTCTGTGTGTTCTTTTTATTCATCACGTGATTTAGAATAAATAAGATTTCATTAAAGCAGATAAAAAAAAAAAAAAAAGAGAGAGTTCTGTTTTGATTTATTTGTTCTGTTTTATTGAATGATTGTGTATTTGTTAGACCTTGATAATTATTTATATTTATTTATCTTTATTATTATTGGAATATTAATGAAATATCTCAGTAAAAAAAAAAAAAAAAAAAAAAACTAGTGAATTATTCTTGTGAATGTCCGGTTTTGTTTATTTTTTTACTTTGAGGAATGAATCGGAAATTGTTTTTTTTTTTTCTGTTTAAAAGTAAGTTTGATTAAAGGTTGCTATGGCAACATTATTTCTAATTTATTGAAAGCTGGTTATGCAATAAAGTATATTCTGATTTATTTAATGAAAGAGTTGATTGTGTTGCTATGGCAACATTATTTCTAATTTATTGAAAGCTGGTTATGTAATAAAGTATATTCTGATTTATTTAATGAAAGAGTTGATTGTGTAAACATTTTTTTTTATTTGTTATTTCGATACATATTATTTTTTTTTTCTCCTTTTATGTATGCATTCCGACTTAATGATTATTTTATTTAATTTGGGGGAAAATGTTGTTTAAGATAAAAAATGAGATGTCAAATCTGGCGTTCTTAAGGAAAATTTGAACTTGATTTGATTTCATCCATCCGAAGATGGCATTTTTGGGTAAAGGGAATAAAAAAGATTTGCAAGAAGTTGCTACGGAGCTTGGAGTGGAAGGAACTCAACATTTAAAGTTATATGAGTTAAGAGATGCTATTTTGGCTTCAAAGAATTACGATGAAGAATTTGTTAAAGAAACATTAGCGAACGTACTTGAAGAACGTAAGAGAAAAGAAGAGATGGAGGAACGCCTAAGAAGAGAAGAAATAGAGGAACGTAAGAGAAAAGAAGAGATGGAGGAACGCCTAAGAAGAGAAGAAATAGAGGAACGTAAGAGAAAAGAAGAGATGGAGGAACGCCTAAGAAGAGAAGAAATAGAATTGGAAAAAATGCGGTTGGAAAATGCAAGAATAGAACTTGAGAAGAAAGGAATTATAAATGAAACTTCTGAGAAAACGCGCGTAAAATTACATAACATCTTACAAAAATTTGATCCTAAAACATGCGAAATTAGCCTGTATTTAGTTCTTTTTGAGCGGCAGGCAAAACGTGCCGAAATTAAAAGAGATGATTGGGTTTCTCATCTCATTGGGCTACTGCCATACGAAATCGCGGAAGTTATAGCTCGGGAAGACGAAGAAATCACGAATGATTACGAAAAAGTAAAAGAGTTATTGTTAAAGAGATATAAACTTACTCCTGAAAGATTTCGACAACTTTTCAATAAGCATACTAAAAAAGCTGATATCACATGGAGAGATTTTGCTTACGAATTGAAAAACTATTTTACTGAATGGATTCGGGGATTAGAAGTTAACACATTTGAAGAATTATATGATTTGATTATTACAGATCAAATTAAAAGGAAGGTACCTCCAGAAATTAAAGAACATTTCATCGATGAATGGTCATTGTTTAAGTCATCTGATATTATTTCCAGTAAATTAGATGATTATGAAAATGTCAAAATGACTTTCAATAAAAAACCGAGAGAAATTTCTCATAAAGAAAATTGGAATCTTCCATCCAAAGGGGCGAATTTCGGAAATAACAATAGAGATGAGAAAAGGGGTTTTACTAAGCCACAGCAAGAACAAAGAGACATTCGTCCGAAATTCTCCTGCTATTCGTGTGGAAAGGAAGGCCATGTGAAAAAATCCTGCCCCAAATTGAATTCAGCAAGTACATCTTACGTGAAAACAAACAAAAAGAGTCAAGAAAGTAAGGGCCTTAATAAGGTCAGTGTTAATCTAAATAGCGCTTGTTTCGAGTGGGAATTTCCAGTCAACGAGAAAGATGGCGAGCTTCTGAAAGTGGATTTAGGAATCGGAGGTCAAAAATTTCAAGGCATCGTGGACAGTGGTGCAGAAATCACCGTACTACGAAAATCAGTTGTACCTGAGGAACACTTACAGTCAAGTGGGAAAATTCTTTTGAGACCTGCTATAGGTAATCCAGTGGAAGCACAACTTGTGTCAGTTCCGCTAAGTCTTCATACAGATGAAGAAATCATTCCATATGTTCAAGTGCATGCTGCAGTAGTAGAAGGGCTGCATGAGGAAGCTTTAATCACTCCCAGGGTATATGAATGGTTGAAGGAACAAAAGCGTTCTTATTTGGGAGATGATACAGGAATCACTTCAGTAAAAGAAGCTAATGAACAATCCTTGTTCAGTGTGGAGGGAAGGTCTCCCGAAAACATTTCTTTAGGGGATAAAATGAATATCCCGAAGAAAGAAGTCGATGAACAATCCTTGTTCAGTGTGGAGGGAAGGTCTCCCGAAAACATTTCTTTAGGGGATAAAGTGAATATCCCGAAGAAAGAAGTCGATGAACAATCCTTGTTCCATGTGAAAGGAAGAAATCCTGGAAATTCAGGGGTTGAGGTTAATATCACCCCAGTGGAAGAAAACAATGAACCGTCCTTGTTCAAAGTGGAGGGAAGGTCTCCCGGAAACTATTCTTCAGAAGAAGAGGTTGAAGTAATCACAATAAATGAAGTCGGTGAACAATCCTTGTTCAGGGTACCTGAAAATAATTCAAACGACAATTATCTTGGGGATGAGGCAATTAGTACCCCACTCACAGAAGATAATGAAAAGTGAATGTTCTGTATGGAGGGAGAAAGTCACGAGACTATTCGAAAGGCAAAGCTGAACAACAGCGAGTCGCATCATCCAGAAACCAAAGTCTTTAATAACTCAGTAGTTAAACAGACAATGACCGAAACCGATAGTAAGGATGAAAGAAATGAAAATATCCCTGTTCCACAAGCACAAGTGTTTAGGGATGAGCAGTTAGCCTGTCCTACATTGAAAAGGTGCTTCGAAGAAGCTAGACAATATAAAAATGGTTACTGGATTGAAAGAGGTTTATTATATCATATGGGTAAAGTAGGCGGACAGAAATATATTCAATTGGTCGTACCGGCAAGCAGAAGAAAGGATATTTTGAAATTAGCTCATGAAACTCCTACTGGTGGACATCTGGCAGCTAAGAAGACCAGAGACAGAATTGCAATGTCTTTCTGGTGGGAAGGAATGCCAAAAGAAGTTAAACAATTATGTGCTTCGTGTCATGATTGTCAAATGCGCAGGAAAGGAAAAGTAAACGATAGAACACCTATCGAAGCTGTTGGAAGACCAGAACTCCCATTTCAAGTGGTTAATGCCGATATTTTAGGCCCAATAGAGCCAAAGTCATCACGTGGTCATCAGTATGTACTGTGCGTTATGGACCAGCATAGTCGTTGGCCGGAAGCAATACCTCTGAAGTCTTTAACAGCAAAGGCAGCCTGTGATGCATTTATAGAAATATTTGTACGAACTGGAATTCCTCGAGTAATTGCAATGGATAACGGAAGAAATTTTGCCGCACAGCTGACAAAAGAGTTTTTAAAACGATTAGGATGTGTTCCTAAATTTTCCACTCCAGGTTATCCACAATCGAATGGTTTAGTTGAAAGATGGATAGGAACTATGAAATCCATGCTACATCATGCAATTAATTCACAAGGTCGAGGCTGGGATAAACAGTTGCCATTCTTGTTATGGGCATACAGAGAAGTGCCTAACGCTACAACGGGTGTTGCCCCATTCCTACTAGTTCATGGGCGACCACCTGTAGGACCTCTAGCCATCCTCAAATCAAGTTGGGAAGATGAAGTCGTACTTCCTCAAGGGATTGGAGAATCTGTAGCTGACTACCTGTTGAAACTCCGGAAACGTTTAGAAGACGCGGCACAGTATGCGAATAGCATAGCTCAAGAACAGCAGCAGAAATATGTACATTATCATAATTTACGGTCAAAAGATATCGAATTTTCTGTTGGGGATGAAGTTGTAGTGTTAATCCCTGATTCAACAAATCGTCTTTGTTCAAAATGGAAAGGACCAGGAGAAATAGTAGAAAAGAAGTCTCCACATTCTTTTTATGTCAAACTACCTGATGGAAGTGTTCGACATCTTCATCAAAATAAATTGCGTAAATATATTCAACCTGTCAGAGCTGTAGGAATTATTTACGAAACAGATGAAGAGTTTGGAGATATACAACATGCGCCCGTAGAATCACGGCAAGTAACAGATGAAGAACTAAAAGCTGATATAAAATCAAATTCGATATCAGCAAAGCAACATAAACAGCTGTTGAATCTGATTAAAGAATATCTAACAATATTTGATGGGGAATTAAAGAAAGCCAAAGTTCCTCCACATGTTATCCAGTTAAAGTCTGGAGTAGAGAGGAAACAACCTCATCTTTATAAAGTTCCAGAAACATTAAGATCTAATATAGAAAAACAGATAGCAGAATTATTGGAAAAAGACCTGATAGAACCCTCTTCAGCAGAAATAGCATATCCATTGGTATGTGTAGCCAAGAAAGATGGAACTGTCCGACTTTGCGTGGACTACAGAGAGCTGAACTCAGTTAGTAAAATTCCACCTTTTCCTATGCAGAATTCAGAAAATCTTAGATTTAAAGCTGGTGGAGCTCGTTACTTGACAACTTTAGATATCCTTAAGGGATATTGGGAAATACCCTTAGCAGAGCAAAGCCGAGAATTAACCAGTTTTGTATCTCCAAAGGGTCAGTATCAGTGGAAGGTGATGCCATTTGGGTTATCCGGAGCACCAGCAACATTCCAAAGAATAATGAATCAAGTATTGCGACCTCATAGTGACTACGCCGAAAGTTTTCTTGATGATATTATCATATTTTCTTCAAACTGGGAAGATCATCTTAATCATATTAAATCCATTTTAGAAACTCTGAAAAAATTGAATTTTTCGGCAAATTTAAAGAAATGCTCGTTTGCGATGTCGAAAGTAAAATATTTGGGACATGTCGTAGGCTCAGGAGAGCACGGCCCAGATCCGGACAAGATATCAGTTATTAAAGATTTGAAAGCCCCTAAAACTAAGAAAACCTTGAAGTCACTCCTAGGATTATTTAACTATTACAGAGACTATGTGCCTCGGAATGCCAATATAGCAAAACCTTTAACGGACTTAACTCGAAAAACTGTGCCAAACGACCTTCCATGGTCAGAAGAAGCCGAAAGCGCATTTAATTCGTTAAAGAATTGTTTGTGCTCTATAACCTCTCTGTATACACCTGATATGTCGAAACCTTTTGAAATCGATACTGATGCTTCAGTGACCGGAATTGGAGCCTGTCTAATGCAGAGAGATGAGCAGAATAAACTGAAACCAATAACTTTTGCAAGCCAAAAACTGACCCCTGCTCAATCAAAGTGGAGCACTATTGAAAGGGAAGCTTATGCTGTAATATGGGCATTAGGTAAATTCGAAATGTGGACTTATGGAGCCACTATTATCTTACACACGGACCATAACCCTTTAAAATATTTGACAGAAACAGTTCCTAAGAACGCCAGATTACAAAGATGGGCATTGGCTCTATCTCGCTATCAAGTGACTATTGCTCATAAGCCAGGAAGCAGTAATACTATTGCAGATGCTTTATCACGCATTCATGAATAAAGTCATAAGTTAGTTTAATATTGTATTTGTTATTACATATATATATGTGTGTGTGTTTATTTTGTTTCTTATATTCAAGTATATTAAGTCATTAAGATTATTTAAAGTGCATAAGAAAATCCATGTCAGGATAAATGTTTATTCATATATATTATATATATATTTTATTTCTATTATGTGTTTAAATGTTACTTATTTTATACCATAGAAAATATTTAAATATTAAGTGAAATATAAATGTTATTGCTCTTGATGGAACATCGGATATTAGGTCAAAGATGAGACAATAATTAAGAATTTAAAAGGACAATTAAACTTTCATGAACATTTATTTAAAGATGAAACAATAATTAACAATTTAAAAGGACAATTAGACTTTCATGAACAGTTATATAAATTATCCACAAATTTTGGTTAGTAGTTTCACTGTGAAGGCCATTGTCCCTCAAGTGAAACTGGAGGGAAGGTGTGAACGCCGCACCTCTGATTTCGAGAGTATTAAAAAACAAGAACTAAAAAGTTTGGTACGAAAGTGTGGCAACAGTGTGTGCGTATGTGAATCAAGATGGACTAACGTTCCATTCTACATGTTTTTTAGAAAATACTTTACTTGATGTTAATTTCTGTATTCGTTATGTATTTTATGTTTGTGCCGTAAGTAAATACACGTTTAAAAGTAAACCAAGTGTGATCAGTGTCTTGATGTGTCTCGAAATGAATTTACCGAAAGAAAAGAACCAGGTGCGAAAAAGCAGGCACCACAAATTTGATAGGGAATTAGGGGGGGGGGGAAATAAAAATGCTTTTATTTGGTCTATTTTTTTTTTTTTTTTTTTCTGAAAACATAATGTACTGAAGTTTTTTGTGTCTAAATCTTATGTAAAATTGCATTGGTGAAAGATTCTGTACTTAATATTTCATTTTAAGGCAAGAGACCCCCCTAAGTAAAACAGACCAAATGATTTTTTATTTATTTTTTTTTCCTTTTGCATCAAGTTAAAATAAACAAGTTTAATAATTGATTACAAAAATAACTTAATTTAATTTTTTAATTAAAAATTAAATTATGATTAAAAGAGAATGAAAACAATTATTTTGTATTGCATAATTTAAATAAAGATTATTTTTTGCTTAAAAAAAAAAATAAAATAAAAAGGTAAAATCTAGAAAATTGAACATAGTGACATCATAGGTGACAGTATATATGGCATCACAAACACAAGGGTGAGTAAACTGTTAGCCATGATCAAAAACATATAAATAAATGAAACAGAAGACATACATACATGAAATATTTTTATTGAAAAAGCCTCTTATAACAGAACCTTATCTAGGATTAAAAATAATTCAAGCTATAAAAGGCAGTGTAATGTCTGTATTGTCTTTAGATAGCATTATTTATTTTTACAACTTAGTGTGAAATGGAAAATTGAAAATTTAATTATATGCTCATGCTACTTATTAAGTAAATACAAATATAAAAGCGATTTTTTTCCTTTTTCTCTCCCCCCATCCCCCTTTTCCCAT
The DNA here is from genome assembly GCA_963930645.1 of Salticus scenicus. Taxonomy (NCBI): domain Eukaryota; kingdom Metazoa; phylum Arthropoda; class Arachnida; order Araneae; family Salticidae; genus Salticus; species Salticus scenicus. The sequence continues at coordinate 135,725,512 of OZ005654.1, forward strand.
GGTTCAATTTACAAATTCTAGCATTTAATCTTGGAATTGAGTTAAGTTTTGCAATATTTTAAAATGTACAGTATTTAATATAATTTATCAGAAAAACAGCATATTTCTACATTATTTCTTAACAACAATATTTGGTTATTTATATTTTATTTAGGACAGAATTGATAATATATCTACATATAATATTTTATAATTCTAAAAGAGAAACAAGATTTTATTTTCATTTTCAAATCATTTACTCCAAAGTACATAAATTAAAAATTAACAATTTAAGTTTTATTTTGGCTTGAACACTATTTTGCGAGATTTTAGAGGACTCCATTTTAGTCTTTTGTAATAGTATGCAACACCAGTCAGAAGGGATAAGACCAGTAATACCTAAAATAAAAAAAATAAAAATAATAATAATAATAATAATAAAAAAAAATAACATATGTGCAGTTAAGAGTCTTAAATGTTGGACAACTTTAATTGAGAAAAAAATATACATCATATAATATATTTGATGGTCTATAATGTATCAAATAATGAATTTTTCGATTTTCTAAGAGTATACACAATAAGCAATATGGTATTTACAGTCAGTCTCTAATCGGCAGAGTTTGGGACTGTTTAGCGAATTACACTGTTCGGCATAAAAATTGCCTCTGACACCATTTCAGCATATTTTTATATAAAATGACCTCCTGAATCCGAATATGACTCCCATTTTGCCCTATCACCCACCGTTTTTTAGGAATGGCCCCTATTTTTATCATTTTTCGTTATTTTATGGCTATAAATTTGATTTTTAGGAGGGGGAAGGATTATTTTAACTATTAAATATCTTCTGAGGGGCTACAGAGTTGGAAAATTCTAAAACATGGACATTTGCAACAAGGGATTTTCCACTGAAATTCTGCATTACATATCTTATATTTTTTTAATCTATTATTAATACTATTTTTTAAACTTTATTTTTGTTTTTAGGGTTAAATTAATAATTTTTCATTCTTCAAATAAAATCATGGTCATAAAATTATCAAACAGGGAAAGAAATTAAGGGAGGGGGTGGTGTATCTAGAAAACGGTGGGTGATTGGGCAAAATGGAAGTCATATTCGGATTCAGGAGGTCCTTTTACATAAGAACCAGCAAGAATGGTACGAGATCTCTAAAAAAAATTTTTTTTGGCAGAGCAGCATTATTAGTTCTTTTTAAAAATATTTTTGATATTTTTTCCCAAATCCCCTGATACTTCCCTGTAATTTGTAGTTTTTTTCTCTAATAAAAACAACACTAAAGATTTTTTTTTTTTTTTAAGCACAGTTGTTAAATTTTGTGCAGTTTGGAAGAAACCAGCATTTTTTGAATGAGAATTTCCAGTTTCTCGAGTTGCTGGATATCCCCTGTGCATAAATACACCAATATTTTTTACCCCATCACGATTACAATATTCTTCCTTAGACAGTCAACAATTTTCGAAGAAAATAAATGCAAATGATTACTGAATTTTTCTATAAAAAAAAATTATTAAATTAAGGGACCACTAAATGCCTTGTGTAGTACATGTTTGGTTAAAAAAAAAAAAAAAAAAGAAGAAGAATTACCTTGATGCACATTCTTTTTCTAGTATCATGTTCAGGTTCAGCAGTCCATTTTAAAAATGTACATACATCTTTTGCCAACTGGCTGAGTGTAGCTGGAGTACCATCAGAATATTCAATTATTTCATTATACAAAGCTTGAGCCATTCCTATGGCTCCACCAGGAAAATATGGATTATAATATAAACCCTCTCTCATCTCAATTCCAGCAGGAGGATCACAATATCCAGTAAGAAGAGAGAAAATATAATCCTGAAATAATTTAAATAAATAATTCAAAAGAAATTCTTAACTACTGTTATTCATTACATTCCTTTTCTAATCATATCTAAGTATAGTACATGAAAAACAAATAAAAATTTCATTTAATGAAATCTGTTTGTAATATACATCTCTCAAGGAAAGGTCAGTAAAACATAATTTTATATAAAAATTTCATATATCTACACTAAAAGACAATATTGTCATATCTCATTTGAAACTTTAAAAAAAATGGTAGTTTACTGATGACATCTTAATTTTTCTCATTTACAGCAAAGTCTGTTAGGATCAAAACATTTCTGATGTTATAGCCCAGTGACAGTGAATACCATAATGAGTTTAACACATGTATAACATTTACTTTACTATATCATCTCATTTCAATTTAATGAATCTAAAATATATATATTTATTTTATATTTTCCATAGTCACATTATTAGTTCAGTATAATATATTTCGTTACAACGTACTACATGCATTATAAAAGCTTTTGATACTTATGGCTTTTATACAATTCCTCGAGTATGCATATTAAATTTGTTTTAATTTGTTTTTGATGGGACCAATGCTTACAATCGGAGTTTCAAATTTGACAAAAAATGTAACAGTCCATCTTTTTATAGAAACTTTTATTCTCTCTCTCTCATTGTAAAAGTACAGTATTTAAAAATACTTTTATTTTTTGAAAATTCACAAAACTTGAGAATTAATTCACTTTTTTTTTTTTTTTTTTTTTTTTTTTTACACGCTTTGAATAGAGAAAAATTCGAAAAAAAGAAAAAATATTACAGTATTTTTCTGCAGGTTATTCAGATAGTGTGTTAGTTTATGTAGACTTCTATTTTAAGAACAAATAATCGTAAAGAGGCTGGACCAGTTTTAAAATATCATGTATGATGCTGGCAAGTCTAACCAGAAATTTTTTTAAGTTGCCGGTAAAAGCATCATTAACTGTGAAATTCTACTTTGAAAACTTCGTTAGTTATTCAAAATATACGATTTATTTAACATGAGACAATATGGCAAAATTTCGCGTAAATACCCGTTATGAGGGTTATTTTCATCATAAAGATATTGGATCAGTTTTAAAATATCATTTATGATAGTAGCATGGACATTATTAACTACATACATGCTATTTTGAAGACTTCATTTCAAAATTTAGGATTTTCATAATATAGCAAAATAGACCATAATTTTACATTATCATTCATTATTGGAATTATTGCATTGGAAAAAGTATGGAGTTGCCGGAAATTTATAATACAAAACCGATCTTTATAAAATTCGTAAATTAGGATAAATTAAATGCATTGATGCAGAGGGAGGGTAGCCCAATGGGTGGGGCAGATCAATCTGAAACCATGCCTGGTTAGTGATCAAAATATTTCTTTTTCTTACCTTGAATATAGTACGTTTTGTAATGAAAAATTATGAGAACAAATATATGGAGCTAATAAGTTCACCTTTACCAATTAGTTGTTAAAAACAAACCAATCATTGATATTTCTTGCTTTCAAATAACCAAAATTTCTATTAATATTTTTTGTAAAAACTTTGAAATGAATAAAAAAACAGAATTTCCTTTTGATTGTTTAATAAAAACTGACAAATGAAAAATAATTTTATTTTTATCTGAGTATACACACTAGGATCAGTAACAAATGACTAAAGTTTTTTATAAAAGTAAAAAGATAAATTAAATTAAATTAAATAAAAATTAAAAAGTTCGAGATATAAGGATTTCTCTCGCTCTCCTATTATAATTTAATTTGGAGTCAGCCTGAATCCCGAGTCAAATTCAACAAAGCAAATTTCATTCTTGAACTCTCAAATGAAATGCATGGTTGCAAAATCAACAAATACCACAGAAAAACTGTCCTTCTCTCCCCCCTCAAACATTAAGTTTTTTTTTTATTATACACAATAGAACCTGAAATATAGCCTCCCCTTAAACTGTGAAAATCGCTATATAGCAGTGCCACCTGTTGAGCGGTTGACACCAAAAGTTCACAGGTACTAATTTAGGTCAAGGTGCATCTACGTATAAATTTATATACAATTATGAGCAGTAGTTCTGGAGATACAGTCGCCACAAAATTTTTGTCATGCACACACACAGATAGACATTTTCTGAAAATGGTCAAAGCGTGTTCCAGACCTCTCAATATGTGTAAATCCGTCGAAAAATTTTACGAATCCAATACTTTCTTCTACTGAATATAGAAGAAAGTAATAAATAAATAAAAAAAATTGCAATATTGCTCAAATGCTTCTCTGAAGATAAAACTAATCCCTTTTCCTCATTGAGATTTTTCCCCATCAAAATTACCCGTCTTGCTGCTTCTTCATGTTCTCGGAAAAGGAGACAAAAGAAGAAAAGCGAGAGTGCAGTTTCTTTTACAATCTTTTCTACCTCCCCCTATCCCCAAAGCTTTACCAAGAACTGAAGAGGGATATCAGGCTTATACAAGCAACTTTACATTTATCAAACTAGTACCAAGGCCCCCAATTGTATCTGTTTATATGTATACAGTAGTGAGTCAGAAATCCGCCGACCTAAAGTCCACCAAAGTCTGAAATCCACACAACTTTTCAGATACAAACAATGAAATTTAAGTTACAAGACTGCAAATTAGAATTTTCGTAAAAGATCTTGAATGCAGATTTTGTGCTTGCATTTTATGATTACAATAATAAAAATATGAAAAATTGCAAGAACAAAGTTGCTGATAAGGAAATTATTTACAGTATATAAATTAATCAAAAGAAAATTATGATTATTATGATGATGATATCAATAAGGAAAATAATAAACGATTTTTTGAAAAGGAATGCTATCTGATGAAGGCATAGTTGTAAGGAAGAATTCAGTTAAATTCAAAAAATAAATTTGTGTTACAAAATAAGAATTGAAGACTATTTGCAATAGAGAAAAAAAAAAAATCTCAATGATATTTGTGTGCATGTTCAAGTGTAGCTTAAAACAAACTGCATGTGAACAGATTTTTTGTATAGATTTCATGAGTATTTTTCATTTTCATTTATTGTTTTCATTATAAAATTTTTTTTTATGTTCAGTGTTATTCTTATATACCTAATAATATAATATACAAGCAAAATTGTGTTATTATTCACTGGTTGTTTAGTTTTATTAATATTCTGCTTTTATTATTCAAATTGAATATGATTTTTTATGGGCTCAAAAATCCGCCAAATCCTAAAATCCACACATCCTCTGGTCCCGAGCTGTGCGGATTTTTGACTCTCTACTGTAATTGATTGTAACCCATAGCCTTGTGTTATTTCATTGTAACTCAAAATACTTGCACCAAATTTCATAACAAATGATTTTATAACAAATCGGAATTATTTTCCGTAGCCCTGTAAATTAATTACTAATTCTATGCCTACCATTTTTTACAGAAACCATGGCTTTAACATTCTAAAAACATATGTTTATTTCATTACATGCAATGGAGTGTATATTATGTTAAAATGCACTTATAAGAAATACCGTTTATACACTGTAATGGTAAGAAATTCTTTTTTGTTGTCCTGTAAATTTTAGTCTGCACATAGCTTTTTTCTAGAGAAAACGTGTTTTGAAGAATCTTAATAATGTATGTTAATTCTGTAATGCTGAATGAAGCATAAACGCATAAAAATGTGTTTAAGTAAAAACTCTCCCTAGGCTGTAATGTCACGAAATTCATTTGCGTGTACGAGACATAAATGGCATAAACGAGACATAAATGTTATAAACGCCGGCAAAAACTATACACTTTATTCTATGTGTCTCATGAAAAATTGTACAAAACTTGCAGATCTCAACTGACGTTTCAGCAATAAGTTAAAATAAGATAAGCCCAAAACTAGCTCAATCAAATAACATGTTTAATGCTATTGCACTTAAAATAATTTGAGCCAATAGGTCATATTGATAAAGAATATTTTGTTGTGTCCCTATAAAAAATCTATAAGGGCTACATTCACCATAATCTATACAGTTCGTACGACGGTAACCTATAACATTTACATAAATTTTCAGCCCAATCGAATAAGGCATTTAGACGCTATCACACTTTAAATAATTTGAGCCCATAGGCTATTATGATAAAGAATATTTGTTGTGACCGTAAAAAATAATGAGTACTAGATTCACCAAAACCTATATAGTTTGTGGGACGGTGACCTGTAACACATATATAAATTTTAACATGTACGTTGACACATAGCTCAATTTGATAAGGCATTTGGACCCTGAAATATCCATCTTTCTTCTTGAAAAAGTAAATAAAAAATAAAACTGGACATATATATATATATATATATATATATATATATATATGTTTTTTTTTTCGTTTTTATGCGAAACACACAAAAAACTCAACACTTTTCGGTTTACGTATATATATATATATATATATATATATATATATATATATAAGAGAGACAGAGAGAGAGAAAATAAATTAGTTTTTCATTATAATTTATTACATTATGATGAAATGGTTTTTTAAAAACCTTTGAAATGGCGAGGTTTTTTTGATATTGATATCGGTGAACTGCAAGTATTGATATAAAAAGAATTCCACAAATCTTCCTCTCGCTTTTTTTTTTTTTTTAAAGTAAGTACCCCGGAAATGTGAAGCCTACGTTTGAGGGAATGTAAATAAATTTAATACTGGAAGGCTTTAAATGGTATAACTAAAAAAAAAAAAAAAAAAAAAAAAAGAAAGAAAAGAAAAAACATTTTTGAAAATTTGTACACTAGTTTCATTATTCAACCGCGGAAATTCTTATAATTTGAAGAAGTGTTATGTTGAACACCCAGCATACTCCACCTGTGATATCCCACATTTCAATGCTAATTGTTAACAAAACAAGTTTGAGTATGTATAAAGGTGGAACGAAGGATATTCAAAGCTGGGATGGTATTCGGGGATGATCGGATGACCACACATGTTTTTCTTTTTCATTGTCGCATATCGACCTCATGTCACAGGCACAGGGGAAGGGACATACTATTTAGAACTAGTTTACCAGAAACACAAAACTATCGCCCAAGTGAAATACAGCACCATCTCTTGGGAAAAGGTAGATTGAGTACTAACTGATGTTCCCCCTTAATATAAAAGCAAGAGAAATCCCTCTATGTAATTGAAATTACAATAAAAGAACATTTTTTATCAGGGGTGAAACTAGAAACTACCTAATGTGCAATCCCCACCCCTCAAAAAAAAATAAATATATATATATAGCAACTCGCATGCAGAATGAATGGTGAAAGAGACTTATTAATGATATTTACGGCTATCATTAAAAGTATTTATTCATACCTGCAATAATTTGATATTTTAACAGATTTCTTAATGCAATATAATGCAAAATTTAGCATTCAAAATGAGACCACTTTTATAAAAACAAAATAATTTTACATTAATTAGAAAAATACAAGAGTATGATTGCTGTATGAAATAATACACCTACCATTCTTCTGCAGAAATAATTTTTTATTTTAAAAATAATTTAGATTAGATATGTGTATTATATGAAAATTAAATATGATAAATATAATGCAGGTATTATTTTGTTAACATTAAGTACTTAAAAAAAAAGTAATATAAAAATGTAACTTCAGTTGGTGGTTTTACATTTTTGTTTTTCCTTCTAGATAGCAGAAAACAGCGATCAAATCTGCAAGTGGTACAGCTTGCAATTTGATTTTAATGTTATAAGCATTAAAAACAAAGTCATATATGATGTTAATAAGCAAGTTGTATCAACATTGAAGTCCATGAATTATTGAGCAAGATAAATATTTTTTTATATTATATGCAAGTTGAAAATATAACTGAGTTTAGCTGTGCTAATTTATTTCTATGTATTAAAAATTAGAACTGATTATTTGTAGCAAGAAAAAGAAACTATCTAAATTCAGAGAAAATTTGTATAAATATGTGAAAAAGTACACTTAAATACAACAAATACTACTTTATAAAATAAGAAAAAAAAAAAAAAAAAGGTTTTTATTTTTAAAATTGAATTTATTAAACAAATCTGTACAATTCCTTAACCATTTGAATAGGGGGGGGGGGGGATAGGAAAATTTCATTCTGATTTATTAAAAATAAACTAAATTTTACATAAAATGAATAGTAAGCCTTAATATTAACATAAAAATAAAACCCATATACAATGTAAGAATAAACAGACAATATTGTACCTCACCACCATGACGGGCACGCACTATTAAACTAAGATCTGGTGGATAAGCACCATTATTTGCAGCACGAGCTTGCTCTGGATTTTCGTATGGACTGGGAAAAGTATCAAACAATTTTCCAGGTCTTTTAAACATTTCACCTTGTTCATTTGGACCATCCAATACCATAATCTAAAATGATAAATAAAAATTAAGTTAAGATAGGTTATAATTTGTTCATATTACATAAACACACATTTAATAATTTTTTAACATGCAACAAATAAATAATAATAAATATGTGAAATATAATGGTTAAATTCAAATATTAACAAATCATATGAATAATAACAAATATAATAGATGAATAAATCATATTTTCTTAAAAAAAGACTAATAAGACCCACTGATTTATTTTAAAAAATTTGATTTTACTTGAATGTTAATTTATTCAAATCTTTATATTACTTGGTAATTATGGAAGGTAAGGTAAAAAAAAAAAAAAAATTCCAGTGTTTTTATTTATTTTTATATTTAGCTGATAATTAATTGCCAGAGGGTCAAAGGCAATTACATGCAAATTACAGGTTATTTCATACAGGGGTGAAACGTGACAAAAAATTACAAACTCAAAAGACTCCTTTATTCCAAAATGTGTTCTGTGAAAAACGAACATTATAATAAAAACAAAAATGTATCTGTTCTACCCTCCCCAATTATTCATTGCCTCCTATTTGAAGGGGTGAAGATCTATTTATAGAACTGTCACGTGATTTTACATCTGCCTGTTTTTTCATCAGGATAGATACTTTTTCAGTTTGTTTTACTATGTAAAGTGAGAGAATATATCTCGCTTCTTTTATTTTCTTTTTCATTAAATGTACAAAAATAAATTTCAACCAAAGTGTCGACATGATTTTTTGCATCATACTAACAAAATTACTTTTACAGAGAGAAAATAACAATTAATTTATAAAATAAAAATATTAAGAAGATAGCACCAATGGGACGCCAGACTCTTCAGAACAGAAAAGGTAAGCTCATAATTTTTCAATACTTTTGTTTTGAAAATAAATAATTGCTTTTAAAATTTTGTTTAAAGAGCTCACCATGCACTACCGAGTTAGGAAAATATTTCCCTTAAAACTTACCTAACTTGCAAAACCCCAGAAAATTGCTACTTGCATTCAGATAGGGAAGACTCATTAGTGATATATTATATAGCTATCTATAATTTAATAAGTCATATTTGAAGAATTCTTAATACATTATAAGGCAAATTAAACATTAAAAATGAGAAATTAAAAAAAAAAAAAAAAAAGTGAAATTCAGTGACAGAAAAAGTTTCAAAAACCCTGAATTCAGAGGTAGCCCCTGAAAAGTTTCACCCATGCTTTAATTATTGTTTAACAATCTATGCAGCACCAAATATTAATTATTTTACTTGGGAATGGTTTATGAGTTATTTCAATATATAGTATGTATAATATATACAGTAACCGCCGCTTAATAAGTTCCCTGGATAATAAAATCAGCTGTTTAATCTGATCAAATTGTCAGGGCCGGAATCAAACCAATACAAAATACTTTTAAAACTGCTGCTTAATAAAATCAGCATCACCGGTTAATAAACTGAAAATGTCTTTAGCAGCAATAATATCATTTATGAAAGCTAAACAATTTTTTTAAATTTTATTTACACTGGAATTTTGTATTTTTGAAACAAAAAAGAAAACAAGAGAGAACAATTCCTCCATTCTCTCTCTTTGTCAAAATTTTATATTTGCAGCATAGTTATAAATATGATGCATAACTTGTATTATTACAAAACATGCCCTATAACTTGTATTATTTAACAATTTCAAGGGATGTAATAAGTTACAAATTTTATTTGATTCACAAGTGATAATGTATTTATATATATATATATATATTTATTTATTGAAAGACAATTTCTAGTTCTTATTTTGGAATAACTAAGAAGCAAGTAGTTTAAAGATTTTAAATTTAAAAGAAAAGTGTGAACTTTTGGCAAAATAATGTTTTTCTTCAAAATAAAGCACATCGGAACTTGAGATATGTGTTTAATTAACTTTTTTTTTGTATGAATAATTATCTATAAAAATTAATTATTTTTGTTTATTAATTCCATTATACTTTATCTTTTCAATTTTTTCCCCCGCAAATTCAGGGAAGTAATACCATTTTCTTGAGTGCAGGAATGTTCGCCGGATATAAAAATGAGTCGCTTAATGAAATTGCTTTGGTTCAGAGAGAGCGAATGTGATTTTAATAAGCAGCAGGTACTGTATGTATATAATATATACATATATATATATTAATGTATATTTTTATTTAATCAAATGAATTGTACAATGTGCATATTTTTGATAATTATTAAAAAAAAAGAAAAAAAAAAAAATGAAAAATCCTTATGTATTTTGTTATAAAATAGCACTTTGATGTGTATTTGTAGCTAACACAATGAAATAATAATAATAATGTAAAAATTAGAAGTTCAAAAGTTTTATAAGTTCTTTTTCTAGGCCCTGTATCCTGATGAAAAGGGGAGGATCAGATGATATGTGTGGATTAAGAGCGGATAATACCTAATCTTGTCAACAGCTGTGGCCCATGTTATTCTATGGGGAAATTTGTTTTCATAATTACTCATTACCAAATGTATTTTTTTAAGTTCCATCTTCATATTCAGAAAATTCACAACCATTAAATTGATACTCATTTTCCAAAAATTGACTTTTTACAATTTTTATATTTTATTTTTGAGTTCAAAAATGCGAATTTTCGCAAATTGCCTTTTTCTCATTTTTTAACCACAAAATGAAATACTTAAAATAAAAAAAATCAGTTTTTGGAAAATGAGTACTAATTTAATGGTTATAAATTTTCTGAATTTGAAAACTGAATAAAAAAAAAATACATTTGGTAATGAGTAATTATGGTAAAAAAATTTCCCATAGAATAACATGGGCCACGGCTGTCGGCGAGATTAGGTATTGTCCCCCCTTAAGGCCAACTGACTACATGCAGTTTCTGGTCCTTGGCAGAATGCTCTCAGAATACAGATCTTTAACCATATTCATAAAAATTTTGGAGAAAATGAAGAAAGATTCCAAATGGATAGGCTGAAGAATGCAACCTGGATTTGAACCTGCCAACTCCCATCTACTAGCTTTGGAGCAGAACCTCTTAGCCACTAGTGGAGTGGGAGAGCTACATAATTTAGCTAAGAAGTTATAATATTTAATTATAATTTTGAGTACAAAAAATGTAGAGAATATAAAGTAAAAAAGAATATTTTTATGCAGAGCTGACACCTTCCCTAAATGACAGAAATCTGATGGTACAAACATTTACATAGCATGCTAACTTTTCTACAGTGTTGGACATAATTGATTAAAAAGTAATTGAATTACAATTAAATTATACTTATTTTACTGTCAATTGATTAACAAGTAATTGGTTACAAATAAATTGAATATGTAATTCAATTTATTGAATAAGTAATTCAATTTATTTGTAATCAATTACTTGTTAATTGATTGACAGTAAAATAATTGTAATTTAATTGTAATTCAATTACTTTTTAATCAATTATGCCCAACACTGCTTTTCTACTAGAAGCAGTGTAAGCATTGTTAGCTTAAAGTCAAGGCAAAAAAATCAAAATTAATAATCTTTTTTTTAATGTTATATTCATTTCTTTTGCATTTAAAAAAAAAAAATACAGAATTTGTAAGATGCCAGTAGCAAAAGTTAATTTAATTTCACCTTGTGTTTAAAGTGATGATTTAAGCCCTAAAAAATGCTCTTTCACAGCTATGGTCAGAACTGTTACTTCAATGCTTGTCTAAAGCAAAATATCACACCACACCACTGTGCATATGTTTTAATATATTGCACAGCATTTTAAATATTTAATTTTCTTAAAAAACAGAAAGAATATTAAAATAATAATAATGTTTTTTAAACTACCTCTTCAGCTTCCAGTCTAGCTTCTTCTTCTGTATGTGATACATTTATTAACTCTCGATAACGTACATATTTCATACTGTGACATGCTGCACAAACTTGTTTATAAACTTCATAACCTCGGCGTATACTAAAAATAAATAAATAAATAAAACACATAAAAATAACAGCGATTAAAAGCAATAAAATGATGCAAAATAAGATAAAAGATATATATTTACATACAGAACAGGAGTACTGAAAATAAATGTAGATGCAAAAGATAAGTTCCTATACAAATTTACAAGTATGAATTATATGCTAAGAATAAAAAATGACAGATCCAAAATTTAAAATTCATGTGTAAATAACTTAAGGGGACAAGGGACACTGAAATCAATCACTTTTGTTTTACATTGTATTGCTTCTCAAATAAAGTACTGCCATGAAATCTATCATTTTTATGCATATAGCATGTTTCAAAGGACAAAAAGTAATTCTTAAGATGAAAACGCCTCATTTATAGGAAAAATAATGCTCAATTTCAAAATGCTTCATGCTAATTCTAAATTATTTTACTGCCTGTCTTTTGTATTAATTTAACATATCCGTGCAATGAATTTTTTAGATCTCAATTACAGCATCCGTTACAAAAAAGTTTAAAAATGATTCATGAACTTTTGTCATGAGACTCATTTTTAAGATGTCATAATAAATGAAAAGTTTATAATAAATTTTATTCATTTTGAAATCAAAAAATTACTATTCCTTGATTTCAAAATCAATGCCCAGTTTTGTGACAAATACACTAATAATTAACAATCACACATATTTTTAAGAGGATTGGATGAAAACAAATTAGCAAGGAACACAGTAATTAATTATTCCCAAAATTTAAAACCCAAGAAAAAAAAATTTAAAGATTATAAAGGAAAATGACCTTACTTAGCTGCTCCATTATTCTTTTATAAGCCGCTTTTTGTCTTGGGGCCCCAGACGTCCTCAGTCATGGCTTGAGTGTCAAGTGGCCGTTCTTCCAAAGGTTCGTCGTCGCCTGTGATCAGGTGGCGCCACTGTGTGTCAATTCCGGTTTTTGATTTGTGGTCATTTAGGGCATCACGGTTATGAATAATCTCAACAGTTTCACAGAAAAAAGCAAAAGTAGGGTTATTATAATTTGCGATTTTTATTACATCATTGAACTCAACTTCGATATTGTTTTCTTGATATGTTTTTGCTCTGGTTGCTATATACATGTAACAAAGAGAAAAATAAAAACAAGAATTAAAGAGCACCAAAGTGACATCAAATACGCCAAAAATACTACTGCGCTAGCGAAAACATATCAAGAAAATAATATAGAAGTTCAATTCAATGACATAATAAAAATCTCAAATTATAATAACCCTACTTATGCTTTTTTCCGCGAAACTGTTGAGATTACTCATAACCGTGATGCCATAAATGACCACGAATAAAAAACCGAATTGACACACAGTGGTGCCACCTGATCACAGGCGACGACAAACCTTTGGAAGAATGGCAACTTGCCACTCAAGCCATGACTGAGGACATCTAGGGCCCCAAGATGTAAAGTGGCTTATAAAAGAATAATGGAGCAGCTAAGTAAGGTCATTTTCTTTTATAATTGAAAATGCTTCATTTTAAATGATTAAAGTTAAATTAAAAATTTTTTTTAAAAATTTGTTAAAAAATTTAAGTAATGCTTGAGCAGCAGTAGAATATTATTTTAAAAGTATTACATAGCTTAAGCACATTCAATAATTACTATCTAAATATTTTTAATTGCATAAATTTTAGAGAGAAGGAGAACAGTTCAGTCATTTAACAAATAATATTCTTGCAGCTAATTTAATTAAAATAAATAAATAAAGATGCAACATTTTTTATCAGCATGTGTGTGTGAAAGAGAAAAAGAAGGGGGGAGGGGGGGGAGGTAGAAGTCCATTAGTTTAGTTTTAAAAAGTCACCACATTTTGTTATTTTGTTTCTTTACTTATGACACCATGAGCAGTGAAAGGCTATTTTTAAGTCTAGAAAAAGCAAAAAGTATGTCCAAAATCACATTAACATTGCAATAATAATACACTGAATGATCCAAGTTTTAATTTTTGGGGAACATTTTTGCAAATAAATTATTATTGGGTAAAACATTCCATTTTAGCAGCCACTATATAATTTTTACTAACAAGTTATTTTCAATGAAGCAGGTATAAAGCACATTTGAAATAACACTGCGAACTTGAAATAATTTTACAAAAGGATTATTTTTAAAAACAAAATTTTCTGAAAGGGCTCATTTTACAAATTTAAATTTAGTGAAGAGGCAGTTAAAGTTTCCCAATTTTGCCTAAATTGGTCCCTGTAATAGCAAAAACATTAAGAACTTAAAATTTTCCATCAATATCACAAATATTCATAGTAACTATATTAGTTTCTATACAATGCAATCTAATCATATTCATTATTTATAAATGCTTTAACATTTGAAATACATGTGCAGAGAATTACATTTTATAAATTATACAGTGTACTCTCGATATCTCGAGAACTTTGATACGTCAAAAAATTATTTTTCCCCTTTATATTAGATATTCATCTAAGTTATCTATCCGTTGTTAGAGAATATAGAAGTTCCTATACACTCAGGTTTAATTTAAGATGAATGAAATTTACATATGAAAAGGAAAACATTAAAATAAATATTTTATCATTTCAAACATGATAGACTTTATTAATCTTCAAATTCTAGAAGAGTAAAAAAGATAGGTGGTTTTGGGCCATAATTTACAAAACAACAAATTTGATTATTAAAATACATTTTTAATAACATTTTAGTGTATTTACCTTTTTTATAATTATTATTTTTTAAATTAAAAATCAATCTTTTCTTACAGCTTTAAAAGTGTTTTAGTTTTATTTGTACATATATGTAACTAAAGTTTTATCTACTATATTAGAATTATTTAAGGATTCTTTTCTCAAAAATATTTTATTTTTGTCTGTTTTATAGATACAATTTTATGTACTAAGTTTTTATAAAAAAATAAAAATTACATATTACACACATACAAGATGATTATACTTAAATTCTTTTAACTAAAAGGGATAAGCTCATATCATGAATTGTCTCTATACTGAGTACGGTGATAATTTACTCGCCTGTTTTACTGCAGAAAGCTGTTTGAAGCAAAAGTTTAATGACTCTATATCTATATTTTTATAATTTTTTAATTTAGTTATTAATAAACAACTCTTATGAATACATTTCTTTCAATAATACATAAAAATAATGAAATTCTTACAACTACTCGGTATTGGCTGGATACTTAGTCCAAATTTGGCCGAGTAACGAGTACTCGACAAATTGGCTGAGTAGGCCAAGTACCGAGTACATGGTACAGCTCTAGTAAAGACCGAATAACATTACTGTTAACTGCAAACATGAGTGGGACTGATAAATTAATTCCTTTGATGGATGGAAAATTAAAAAGCCTAAGGTGCTTTAAAGGAACAAAGACCTTTCCTCTTCATTATAAAGCAAACAAAAACACTTGGATGAAAAGCGAATTTTTCGCAGACTGATTTAAGCAATTAAATGAACATGTGCTAAAATAAAATAAAATCCATTCTTTTTATCAACAATTGCAAAATTCACGATATTGTCCCATACTTGCCAACCAATTTTAATAAAAAAAGGGAAGATTTTTGTTGAAAAACCAGAAGATTTCATAAAAAAAGGGAAGATTTTTTTAAAACTTTTTTTTCCTTTTCTCTTTGACGTAATAAACAATACAGTTTTACAATTTTAACATTTAGAAGCAATCTATAAAAACGTTTTACTATACATTGATTACACTAAATATATAAAAGTTTTAAATGAAGTTATTCCTCTTCTTCAACATAAAAATATCTACAAAACAGAATCTGTAAATTTATTTAACAATAGACAAAAAAACTTAGTTAAGTTAAAGTATAACTAATTTTTTAAATAAATAGAATATGATTTTTGTGTATGTACATTAATCATACATATAAAAAAAAGTAGCAATAGTTAATTATCAGTTTCAAACATGCATAAAACCAACTGAGTATTAATTTTCTTAAATTGATTTGGAAAAAATTTTCCTACCTGAAAAAATTATTCTTCATTTTTTTCCCATGTTTACACATTTGGCATAAATATGACATACAAATATTTAATTTAATTGAGGAAAAATAAACAGATTCATTAAATTCAGCAATAAAGATCGAAAAATAATTACATACGTGAGAAATATTGAGCGCTTCCATTTTCATTGCTTTATTGTTTCTAGAATTGATCATTGATCACAATCCGGGGAAGGGGGGGGGGATACAAAAATAATTACAGAGTAAGAAATATTAAACTCTTTCAACTCTACTTCTAGAATCTAATGAAAGAAGTTTAAAATTAATATTATCATTTATGTTGCTGATGGATATGATGGATATAAATATAACAAAAATATTTAGTTTAATTGAGGAAATATAAACAGATTCATTAAATTCAGCAATAAAGGTCTAAAACTAATTACATATATCAGAAATATTGAGCATTTCCATTGCTTTATTGTTTCTAGAATTGATCATTGAAAGGAAGATCCGGGGAAGGGGGGGGGGGGAGATACAAAAATAATTACAGAGTAAGAAATATTAAACTCTTTCAACTCTACTTCTAGAATTTAATGAAAGAAGTTTAAAATTAATATTATTATTTATGTTGCAGATGGATAAAGATTAGGAAACAAAAGACTTCTGCAGAACATTTGATTGCTGATCACTAGTTGAAGATAAATAAGAGGGGGGGGGGCAAAAAATAATTACATCAGCAAGAAATATTTAACAATTCTATTTCTTTACATGCTCTAGAATCTCACAAAGCAAGTTTGAAATGAATACTGACATTCATGTTATGGATGGAGAAAGATTGTGAATCGAGAGTTTTAATAGAACATTTGGGGTTTCTTTTTAAAACGAACGATATCCGCGAATTTTTTAAAAACGGAAGATTTCATCATCTGTCCGGAAGATACGTTAAAAAACCGGAAGTCTTCCGGAAAAAACGGAAAAGTTGGCAAGTATGTTGTCCCAGAAATGAAAGCAGTAAAAGTAGTTTTCCTCGCACCAAACACCACACCCAAGCTGCATTAATAGGGGGAAATTTTCAAATTCACTCAACCTTTCCAAAAACATAACTTTTGAAGCAGAGATGGCACCAGAAATTCCCCGACGGGGTGACACCACCTGGGGGGGGGGCGAGGGGGGGCACTATATAGAGAGAGTTTATTATAGAAAATTTATCAAAAACTGCAATCTTGTTAATAATATTACAGTTAATATTCGTACCATTCCATCTGTTAGTACTCCTCTTGGTTTTAGAGATCGTCGTGCCATTCTCTGAGTGTATATATTTTCTTTTCACAGAAAGAAATATGTACAGGGTGCCTGAAGGAATATTCTTAAGAAAAAATTACTCTTTGTATCCGTTGATCACATATACAGTGGAATTCTCCTAAGGGTGACCACCTATTGTGCCATAGAAAATTGGCTATCCAGAGAGGTGGCTTTTCAATATAAGTTGTTTCTTCCTATTCATGGATCAAAACATCAGTGCTACCTATCAGCTCATTTGCACCTAAATTGAATTATTCTTTTAAAATGGACCTCTCATTCTCATATACCAAGTTTTATGTAATTATATACGACAGAATCTGTTATATAGCCTTCCCGTTCACGGGAAAAATTGTAGCACAGAAGTGTCACCTATTTGGCTATATGAACTGAAACTGATTCCACATAAAGTTTCATAATGGTCCTGTCCTATACAAAGTTATATGAATAATATACAACAGAATCTGAGATATAGCTTCCTCTTCTCAGGGAAAATAGTAACAGAGCAGCGCAACTTATCGGCCGTTATGCTCCTAAATTAAATCAACCTGATGTTTCATAATGGCCCTCTCATGTATTAAACTTTGTTCGATTATTCAAAATAGAACCTGAGATACAGCTTTCCGTTAAATGAAAGAAATTGCAGTACATCAGTGCCACCTCTTGGGCGATTTGGGCAAAAGTTAAAAGACACTAATTTATGTCATAGTGCAACTACATACAAATTTATATACAATATAAATAGCACCCTAGCTGGTGCCACCCCTGTTTTGAAGATTTTTGCTGAATTAGACGCTAACACTGAAGTTTGTGGGCTGTAGATCAACAACAAAATTGTTTCTCAATCAATTTCTTCTCTGCTGTCTGATGAGGAGGAAAAAGTGGATGTTCCTTAACCCATACTTGCCAACCAATTTTAGTAAAAAAAGGGAAGATTTTTGTTGAAAAACCAGAAGATTTCATAAAAAAAGGGAAGAATTTTTTTTTTTTTTTTTTTTTTTTTTTTTACCTCTTCAACATATTAAAGAATACAGTTTTACAATTTTAATATTTAGAAGCAATCTATAAAAACGTTTTACTATAGATTGATTATACTAAATATATAAAAGTTTTAAATGAAGTTAAAACAATAAACATATAAATATCTACAAAACAGAATCTGTAAGAAATTTATTTAACAATAGACAAAAAAACTTAGTTAAGTTAAAGTATAACTAATTTTTTTAATAAATATATAATATGATTTTTGTGTATGTACATTAATCATACATATAAAAAAAGTAGCAGTAGCTAATTATCAGTTTCAAACATGCATAAAACCAACTGAATATTAATTTTCTTAAATTGATTTGGGAAAAATTTTCCTACCTGAAAAAATTATTCTTCATTTTTTTCCCATGTTTACACATTTGGTATAAATATGACATACAAATATTTAATTTAATTGAGAAAAAATAAACAGATTTATTAAATTCAGCAATAAAGATCTAAAAATAATTACATATGTGAGAAATATTGAGCACTTCCATTGCTTTATTGTTTTTAGAATTGATCATTGATCACAATCCGGGGAAGGAGGGGGGGGGGATACAAAAATAATTACAGAGTAAGAAATATTAAACTCTTTCAACTCTACTTCTAGAATCTAATGTAAGGAACTTTAAAATTAATATTATCATTTATGTTGCAGATGGATAAAGATTAGGAAACAAAAGACTTCTGCAGAACATTTGATTGCTGATTACTAGTTGGAGATAAATAAAGGGGGGGGGGAATAATTACATCAGCAAGAAATATTTAACAATTCTATTTCTTTAAATGTTCTAGAATCTCATTAAGCAAGTTTGAAATGAATATTGACATTTATGTTGTGGATGGAGAAAGATTGGGAATCAGAAAATTTCGTAGAACATTTGGGTTTCTTTTTAAAACGAACAATATCAGCGACTTTTTTAAAAACGGAAGATTTCATCATCTGTCCGCGTTAAAAAACCGGAAGTCTTCTGGGAAAACCGGAAAAGTTGGCAAGTATGCTTAACCACCACCAAGTGTTACTGTGTCCCAAGCTAAAGATGCTGTTTACATATTACAATGCTTAATGTTGAAAAATGTGGGAAACAATGACTTTGCTGCTATTTTTCAATTAGGAAAATTGATTGAAGAAAAATTTTAATAGAAATGCTGCCAGGCCACGATATTAGACTAAGAAATTTTATCAATTTAAGTTAATTGTATTTCACCAATTCTTTTCAATTTAATGTCATAATTTTTGATTAATTAAAAAAATTAAAATTTAGACTTATTCTCGTTTATCATGACTAATTTTTAGAGTATTATTTCATATACTGTGTTTTTACATGAAATAATACCTTTTGGGTAAGACCTTGTTACCTCAAAAATTCGTTATCTCGATTTTTTTTAAGCATCCCTATGATTTTGCGAGTATATTGTATTATAATATTCAGTTAAAAAAAAAAAAAAAGCTCAATTTTGGCCTTAATTCCTTAAATATTAATCTTTGATATCTGTATAATAAATTACTAAGTTGCAAGAAAATTCAAAACAGAATCGACTAGTGCTTCAATGAAGGATTTTCCATATTTTACAAGACTGTATACATAGGTAAAAGATACAGAAAATTGTACTGTTTCTGCATGCAACTCTGCCAAAAATTAAAAATTTAATTTTTTTTTAAAAATCAATGATTGCAATGCAGAATACATATCGATTATTATCATCTTTTCTATCAAGTCAAGATCGAGAGAATTTTGGTTTACGCAATATAAGTTTAGATAAAAAATTCTAAGCATTCACAAGCTACAAGCACATGATCAAATAGCAAACAAAACAAATGTTGAAAGTGTCAGCACAATATTAACTATGTTGCCAAACTGAAAATGTAATGTTAAAATTATCTGATCATAAAGACAATGGAGGAAAGATCACTGCTGTAGTTTTCCCAGAGTTTGTATTTGTATCAAATGAGTTACACCTATTGCATATGCACAGTGGGTTTGTGAACACTGCAAACTTCAGAAGCAGATTCCGAGACTGCAATGATTATTGTTTTTCTGCTTCCAAGTTAGGAAATATAAAACGAATACACTAAGTAAAAAAATTTTTTACGATACTAAAAAGAAACTTACTTTTAAACTAAAATTTCAAACATATTTCTTAAAATTTCAGGAATTTTAGGACAAAATGCTAAATTTAGACATTTATTTTTTAAGAATTGCAGGACAACTTTGAGCACTGCATTCACTACACAAGGGCTTCACAAAAGCAATCTATCTATCTATCTATATATTTTGCTAAAGTAACAAATGGAGTATAAAAAAATTTTATGAGTTTTCTTTGTTTGGAATTATTTTTTTCAGGTGTCATGGTTAAGGCACTTGAAGACTAAAAATACATTGAAGACTATGCAAAGCAACAGATATAGAGTTGGAAAATGTTCATAATCTATAAAAAATTCATTTTTTTTTGTTCTTGTTTCTACTTTTTTTGAAGGAGACAGATCTGCCTACCCAATTGTATCTATGAACTTAATAAAATCCGATTATGCTTTGGAAAAAAAGAAAGATTTTTTTTTTTTTTTAATAGTTGAATTTAATTATAATTCATTCGATCTTTAGATGAAAATCTTGCTTACTGTGATGCTGTTGTGTATAGGTAATTTAAAAATAAAATAAATATCAATTTAAGTTATAGGAACATCAGTAAATGTAAATAATGAGAGTGACCAATATGGTTGCAGATTAAAAAACAAAAAATTACCCTTGTTTAAAGCAAGTAGTAAAAAGTAAAAAAGGCTAAACATGCAGCCTCAGTTTATACCAATTTGGAAACTTTCAAAAAATGTGTACCTTGCATGATCGAGGGAACTGAGTGGTCCATTATGACTCCAGGGATACTTAGCGGGATGAACTATAAGGTCATCAGCTTTTACACTGTCAGTAAGAGAATAAGCTAAACCTGCAGCTCCAACTAAAGCCACTCCAGATGCACATAAAATCTAAAATAAAATAAATGTAATTTTTAGAATAAAATGCGCTGTATAAAACAGATCTAAAATAATAATTTTAGGGTCATTCCATGTCAATTCAACCACACCATGACACCCATAGTCTCAGATTTTGACGAAACTTGGTGTATTTGTTCCTTTTATGGATTTAAATAAGGAAAAAAAATTTTTTTGCTTTATCTTAAATGGTTTAGGTTTTACAACTTGTTAAAGATTTTCGAATTTCATGTTATTTTTCGATCTGGCGGAAGAATTGCAATTTGTTCTTTTATAAAGAACAATTTTTTTCTTCCTTATTTACCAACCAATGTTGATGAAATTTTTTATGAGTATGTTTTAATATATAAGAAATACAGAAAAAAATAAATTAAACTAGCAAGTATTTGCACATGGCCAGGAAAAAATTCTGAAATGTTATTTTGAAATTTTTTTTAATGAAATACAGAGTTCCACTCCAAATGGATTATCATCATGAGGGAAAAGGATAATCAAAAAAAAATTTTTTTATTATTGCTCTAAAAGATGTATTCTACAACATGAAAAAATAAAATAAATGGCTTTTTGCATCCTTCATTATTTTCTCTGACTTCAAATTTAAAATTTCCATTTCCCGCATTTTCTTGAAATCGCTAAATTAGAAGTTCAAATTTTAGTAAAATTATACAAAAATTTGAACCAAAATGTTATTTAATAAGTACAAATTTTGAATAAACATCATAAAATACAAGAATATTCAGCAATTGCTTTGAGTTAAAAAAAAAACACGATCCTTCGTCAGGAAAACAAAGTACGCACAAGTACTGCAACGAAAGCAGCAATGCAGAAAATGTTATTTGTCAACTAATTTTAGTTTAAAAGATCTTAATATATATATAGAATAATAATGATGATCTATTAAGCATAGTAGAAGCCATGCAACAGATACAAGATCACTGAAACACCAGTGATCAATAAGATTAAAAATTTTTTTTATCAGTGGATGAAATACTCTTATGTAAAGAAACCAGTTTTATTAATTAACAGCCTGCAAAACAAACGAATCAATAAAAAGAAACACAACAAATCTTAACTTAAAACCATAAACTTTAAATTTATGAAAAAATAATTTAAGAAACATAAGATAGGAAGGAAGGAGGCAGGCGGCAAGACTTGTGACTTGCCTGTGAGGTTAAACTAGTTTCACGCCGGCAACACTCCCCCAGCCTGCCACGACCAGAATAGGAGTCATATGGATTGAAAAAGCAAAATTTCAAAGCAGATGAATAACAATGAAACCACGAAGCAACAATGAAATTCACTGATTGATTACATTGTGTTTAATAGTATAATTAGAATTTTAAGAATAGTTGACAACTCAAAAAGGAAGAATCTGAAATTTTACTGGAAAAAGAAAGTTTGCATAGTAATACAAAGTAAATGCAACAAGCCTTCTGCTTTTTTTTTTTAACACACTTTGGTGATGAAGACAAATAGTTTTTAATTCACAACTTAATTCTGTCCTCAATTTTAAGAGAGTTAAAACAGTTTTAAATAGTTTATCAAGAGTTTGCAAGGTTCTTTTTCCTTCAGGTATAATAAATGACAATCACTTTGAGTCATTTCCCCTGCACTGCACTTCTCATTTTTCTAATATACTATAGCATTCAAAAAATAATTAACAATAATTCTTTTCAAAATAGTATAGCCTCAATAATGCATGTTGCACATGCAATAGCTTGTGACTGACTAATTAAAAGATGCCAAGTTTTGTCTCTGCTACTGAGCAAGCTCACTTGTTTAACCCTTTAACGTTCACTACTTAATTTATTTTAAAAATTACTAAACTAATTTTAAAAATAGTTTTTTGACACGTAGCTGATTATAAATATTTAAAAAATAATAAAATTAGCATTGTTCCTTTTCGAGAATTTTTGGTTTGAAACATCTATAAGTTAACCTTATTAAATTCAAATAATATTTAATTTATTAAATAAAACACTTTGTAAGTAAACATTATCGACTACGAAAACTCGTAAAAGTTGTTTCAGGTGAAAATAATGGTCCAGCTCTTCATTAAATGATAAAAACTAGACATGAGTGCATCATGAAACCAGCAGTTCGCACCCACACACACTAAGAAACGTCAAGTGACTTATGCATTTAGCTTCCTTTGAAGCATTAGTTGTTAAATTTTGGAATAGTGCTGTTATCTACAGAGCAGAAAAGGAACAAAAGTTTAAAACCTGATTAAAACAAGGGAGAAATAATAAAAAATCTGCTGCATAAAAATTGTTAAATTATGTCAAATGTTTAGTTTTGCTGCGAAACTAATGATCATTAAAGGGTTAAGCATGTCAAACAAAATTTGACTTATTCAGACATCTAAACATGTACCTACACAGTAGACAGAATATCACTTAATTGTCTTGTTGCAACTTGAATGGTTTGATTGTTTACAATAAGATTAACATTTGAAATAGCAGTGAGTGGTAAAATGATTAGAATTTAGATCTTATTTTTAAAACAAAATTAAATTTTAATGCAAATTTCTATAAATTAGAACATTTAATATTAATTTAGAAGTTTGTTTGTTTGTTTTGAAATCTTTAGTTTAGATATAATTTTGTTGATTCAATTTAATAGCATTTATGTATGTATCTTTCTGTACATGTTGAATTAACATTCTTAAAAACTACTCTGTTGTTTTAATCATACACCACCTAATTATGTAATTCAATTTTTCATTTTATTTCAAAAAACTTTAAAATGGAAATTAGTTGATAAATAACATTTTAGTTCAAAGTTTTGTATAATTTTACTAAAATTGGAACTTCTAATTTGGCGATTTCAAGAAAATGAGGGAATTGGAATTTTTAAATTTGAAGTCAGAAAAAATAATGAAGGATGCAAAAAGCCATTTGTTTTATTTTTTCATGTTGTAGAATGCATCCTTTAGAACAAGAATACAAAAAAAATTGTTTGATTATCCTTTTCCCTCATGATGATAATCCATTTGGAGTGGAACTCTGTATTTCATTAAAAAAAATTTCAAAATAACATTTCAGGAATTTTTCCTGGCCATGTGCAAATACTTGCTAGTTTAATTTATTTTTTCCTGTATTTCTTATATATTAAAGTATACTCATAAAACATTTCATCAACATTAGTTGGTAAATAAGGGAGATAAAAATTATTCTTTATGAAAGAACAAATTGCGTTTTCTCTGCCTGATCGAAAAAAAACATGAAATTCACAAATCTTTAACTAGCTGTAAAACCTAAACTATTTAAGATAGAGCAAAAATATTTTTTTTCCTCATTTAAATCCATGAAAGGAACAAATACACCAAGTTTCGTCAAAATCTGAGACTATGGGTGTCAAATCACCTTTTTTTTGGTTGATTTGACATGGAATGACCCTTTAACTTGTGAAAAAAATAAGCATATCATTGTTTTAAAAAGAGAAAATGAAGAGTTATGAAACATGCTAAAGTTTTTATGGTAAAACAATGCATTAAAATTAATTTATTAAATATGAAAAGTATTTAAAGTTCTTCCCTTCAATACCTGTCAAATTTACAGGCAACATTTTCTGCAATTAAATGCTTCAAGAAGGCATCCATTACTCAAAAATACACATTTACATTCACATCAATTTTACCTTTGGAAGGAAAACATTACCTAAATTAATTTCTTTTTCAAAAACAGCTAAAAATTGCATATATCAAGATCAGGATATTAGGATGGATGTCATAAATATATCTTTTTCTTCTAAAATTTATTTTGTTAAGAATTCTTCGATGAAACTGCTGCCTCTCTAAAAATCATAATTTTTATTGGCTACAAAATAAATGATGATTTTAATGCATGTAAATAAAAAAAATATTACCTCAATATTACTTATTTAAAATTCTAATTTAACATGAGTTAAAAAGCCTTACTTGAAGATTCTTGCAAAGTTTTCAGTGCAGGTGCACACCAAAAACTCTCTGCAAGATGCTTCAAGTAAGGATTTTTAATTTATGTTAAATTACTTATTTATTAAAGTTATATTAATTTTTTTTCATTGATTCTTTATGAATCCTCACAGAGGTTACATTGATTATTTTTAGCAATTAGATTTTTCTTCTGATAAACAATATATTAAAGCAAAAGTCATCACAATAAGAAATTTTTGGTGGCCTACTAAACATTCTTTCATTTAAACTTGTGAAAATGAAGCATTATCGACTAGAATTAATAACATAAAACCTTACAGAAGTAAGATCCTTAAAGAAGTAAGTTAGTATCAAAATAATAATATCAATATTCAATTCACTGACGTCACCAAAACAGCGAACTAAAATAATCCTGCCTATGCATTTTTTCACAAAACCATCGAAATTATACATAACCGTAATGCTATTAATGACCACAAATCAAAAGCTGGTATTGACATATAGTGACACCACCTAATTACAGGAAAAGATAAAGAACTAGATGACAACAAAGCGTCACTTTCCACTCAAGCAACAGTACAGACAACATGGAGGGCCCTCCCATGAAAAGCGGCTTTTGCAAGTACGATGAAGCAAGAAGTAAAGTTTTATGTTAGTAATTCTTTCATATTTCAATTATTTATCTCTCTCTTTTTTTAACAACATAATGTAAAATGACTTCATAATTATTAACAGAGATAGATCAAATTAAGTTAATGAATATTTAACAACAGTCTTAACAGATGTATTTTTAAACAACAATCTCAAAGCCAAATTCCTGTCCATAATGATATTTAATTTTTGGCACCCTATAAAAAGTGAATATCCATTAATAAATGAAAAAGCACTTTTGAATTTCTTAATGAATAATGACAGTGGTTTATGGGATTTTATATTATTAATTTAGTGGTTTGTGGAATATAATTTATTAGGTTCTTTAAGATGAATCAGTTGGCAACATCTGTGTTAGAGTACTAATCATAAAAAATATTGATTTTTTTTTTTTTTTTTACTCTACTTCCCTAGAGCTTTAAGATTTTAATGATTATTCAATATTTTATCCAACAATAGAAATATAATTTTTAAGGGTCAATTAAGGCAAAAAAGGTGGGGCCTTTTTGCAAAATTCCACTTTGTAAAAAGGTCTCTTCAATTTGTTTAATACAAATGAACTTCTGATTAACCCTTTGCCTTAAAACAACATATGGGAGATGTGATCGTACTGCTGTGCCTAAAATGAGAACCTCGTATCACACACGTGATGATTCTTTCTGGCCAAAAGTGAAAAGCACGTGTCAGACACGTGATTGTTTTTATGCGATAATGGTTTTGCGTTATTGTTTGTTACAGTTGCAATATAAGAGTTGGTCGTTTATTCTTAGGCGTAATTGCAATAGAGTCATCAAATAATTAACTGTTGGTTCTTAAAAAAAATCTAAAAATTTAACCTAATGGCAAAAAGGAAAATTTATACTAATAAGGGTGCTGGCAAGTGTCCTGATTACACCTTAGAAACTGAAACAGATACCGATTCAGATATATCTGAAGATAGCAGTGTAGTTTGTCCTATAAAAAACGTGTGCAAAAATTAGTTAGTGATGAACGCGATACTAATGACGAAGAAAATATTAGGAATCAGTTATCAGAACAATGGATTTGGCAATAAAAAAATAATCAACCGAAGATATGGAAGTATACAGAAACTCCTGGCATAAAAGTAACGTCTACAGGTGAGTTAAATGAAAACAGTGGAAAGTTAGACTTCTTTTATGCAATATTTGACAAAAAGTTTTGGGAAATTGTTGTAACAGAAACAAATTGCTATGCAGAGCAATGTATAAGCGATGAAAGAAGAAAAAGAAAAATCAACGAGACTTGGGTTCCTGTAAATTGTGATGAGATGAAAGTGTACTTTGCCTTGTGTATTATAATGACACAAGTTAGGAAACCAAATATTCAAATGAATTGGACTAAAAGAGCGGTTATTGAAACACCGATATTCCGGAAGACTATGACCTACACCAGATTTTTACAAATTACTAGGTTTTTGCATTTTGCAAATTTGTGGTTTTATTAAATAGTAAATGCAGTACTATTAATGTCCACTGGTTTGCTCACAATTTAGCCCGTGATGAAACTGCTTCTGGTCACGATGCATGAGAAAAGCTTTCATCGAAAGTGGCACACACAATCGTCGCTCGATTCATAAGGCAAGGGGTTAAATCTGTACTGATAAGTATAAAGGATTTAAGTCCAAAAATGTCGATTTTGAGTTAAGTACATAGTCAGACCCAGAAAAAAATCCTCTATTGATTGGTATAAAGGATTTAAATCTGTGTCATTTAGTCTTTGAGAAAATCCATTGGTAAAAAAAGATTCAAGTCAGAAAATTAGCATTATCTTTGTATAAAATATTTAATTCAATTTTTTCCCTTTATTAAATGAAGGTTGACAATCGCTGAACGGTATAAAGGGTATAACACAACCTAATCCCTTTTTCCTAATCGATTCTTCTGATTAGTTTTTTGTTAGTTTAACTTTACTTTTCGTCTCCTGAAAAATCAAGAATATGGACTTAAATCCTTTATACTTATCAGTACAGAAATATTCTCATGTCTTCAGTACATTTTCCAATAACTGATGGCTGCCCTTGATTCAACACAACCCTATTAACTTAATATTAAACATATGTAGAGTAACTGCTAAATGGAAAATTTTAAGTAATATTATTATGTACAGTTGAACCTCGCTAACTCAAACCTCAATTTCACAAGCTTTTCGATATCTCAAAGAAGAAAAAAATTCCCTTCAAATTTCCTATACATTCATGTAAAAAAAAATCCTATGTTTGGTGAGTTTTTTTGGCTCACCTTTCAATAATTTGAATTTTTTCCAAAAATAACAGAATTTTTTTTCTTTTTTCTAAAACAAAACAAAACAAAACAAAACCAAAAAAGAATCCAAAACAAATTACAGCGTTAAACTTTGTACAAGCTTTTAAATAAAGGGAACGTAAGTAACACAATAAAATCTCTTGACCCCCCAAAGATGGGAAATGAAATTCTTTTTTATAGTTTCCTTATCTCTTTTCAGTCAGTTGTCATTGCATATGAAGTGACCGTCTATCCTTTCTTTGTCCTTTTATTCTCTAACAGGGGCATAGCGTGAAAATTTGATTGGGGGGGGAGACCCGACGTTTGGCGCCCTTTCGTATTCCTCATCTGAAAATGCCACCCACATACTTTCAAGAGTGTTGCCATCTTTGGGATCGAGGGCACAGGCCCTCTCGTCGGTTAATACGTGCCCGCCCCCCTCCTTCCGGGCATAGAAAAAAAGCTTTTTTCCCCTCTCCATTTAGCAGCTTTTTTTTTTTTTTATACATCTTTGGAGCATTCTAAATTTTTTCAGTGAATCTATATATTAATAAGCAGACATGAAATTTCACTTACATTTTTAGCCTACTTTCAATAAAAGGAAGTGCTTACAAGTAGTATCGTTCGAAAGATATGGTTAATGTGCTTTGCAGAAATATATACATATATATATTCTCGTATGAGACTAAGCAAAAGTATCTTTCTTAGGACAACCAGAGTATTGGTTTGAGACAAAGTAGAACAATTGAAAAAAAAAAAATTTCCCCCCTTTTTCAACAAATTTAAAAGATATTACATTATAATTCAGGTAAAACATAAAACTTTCAAAATAAATTTTAAGAAATGAAAATAGTAACTGTTGCTAAGGAAAGCAACTTTATATTTTTAGAGTGGACAATACCTAATCTCGCCGACAGTTACTCTGTGGGAAAGTTTGATTTCATGATTACTCATTACATAATGTACATTTAAATTCTGTTTTCACATTAAGAAAATTTACAATCGTTTATTTATTTATTTATTTTTATTTTTAATGTAATTCTAAGTTCAAAAATCTGAATCAATATGTGCATTTTTCTCTTTCTTTCTTTTTTTTTTTTTTTTTTTTTACTGCAAAATGAAATATTAAAAATTTATCAATTTTTGGAAAATGAGTAAGAAAAACATAAGCCTTACACATTTGTTCTGATCCGTCTAGTCTTTCGAAAGAAATTAATTACTTCTTGAAATCTCTTGCTCTTTCTCGAGGCTATAATCCCTCTATTAATAATAAAGCTTTATATAAATTCAAGAATCCTAAACGTTCTGATACCAAATTGAACGATCAGAGTCTCATTCCAGTTGTTTTACCTTTTTATTTATTACTTTCTTTTAAAATTTCTAAAATTCTCTCACCGTTTGGTTTTAAAGTCATTTAGAAACCCGTCAACAAAATTCAATTATCTTCTCTTAAAGATCCCATTCCTACTGAAAACCGTTCTGGCATTTATTTAGTCCCATGTTCGACATACAATTTAGTTTATATTGATCAAACTAAAAGGCGTTTGCAATATAGAATAAATGAGCACCGTCAAAATGTTCGTAATGAAGAGATCTCTAAATCTTCTATTGCTTCCCACTGCTGGGTTCATAGCCATCGTTTTGATTTTTCTAAAACTAACATGATTTCATCTCCTGTCTTCTCTTCCCATTTAAATATCCATGAAGTTTTTTACATATTTAAAAATTCGAAAAATCTTGTTAATGATATTTGTTCCACTCCGTTCTTGTCTGATGCTATGAAATTACATAAGTTCAATTTTCGGTTAATTTTGATATTTTTTAAATTTTTAGATTTTGTTACATTTTTTTAATTTAATTTATTTATTTTCTTCTTTTATTTCATAATTCTGTAATGCTGACTCTAGGCTAATTTGGCAGGGTGCCCTTTTAAACATTTTTTAGCACCCTGTGGTCCTTTTTCAACATATTTTTGCAAATGGCGGCCCTTTTAAAAGCATTTTGGTACCAAGTAGCCTTTTCTAACATTTTAAATGTTTAGAGGCCTTTAGATTTTTTTCCCCTGACTTTTAAACTTTCTTAGCAATAATTCTTCAGCATTCCTGGAAAAACAAATGCATACAGCCTATATATATATATACAAGGAAAATTAGTAACTTACTTTTGTTACGTACAAAAATCATAACATAGAACACTGCAAATTATGCCCCTTTTTCTTTTTATTTCCCCCCGGCCGCCCTTTTATTTTAGAGTCAGCACTATTCTCCTCACACCAGTATTTATGTTTACATTCATATGTATGTATTTTTGCTGTTCACTTAAAATGGTTTTGTGCGTTGCCACTTTGACTGCAGCACTTGTGCCAACTTTTTTCGCCTGACGAAGGATCATGTGTTTTTTCGACCCGAAACAATTATTGCAAGTTTATTGCATTTTATAGTGTTTATTCAAAGTTTTGTAATTATTGCTTTTAAACACCAGTTCTGTGGTATTTTCTTATTATGAAATTAGGTATTGTTCACTCTTAAGGAGGAAAAAAAAACAGTAATTTATTTATTATTGTTATTTTATATATTTAAACCAATTCAAAAATGTTTTTCTTTTTTCCCATATCGTGTGAAAAATGTTTTAAGAAATATAGTAGCAATTGCTAAGGAATGCGACACAATTATATGTCTTTATGTGGAAGAACAAACTAAAAAAAAAAGTCCCGTTGTCCAAAATTAAATCTTTTTCGTACAGAAATTTATATCTTACTTAGGTGTTGGTGTCGGTGTTTGGGAAAAAGGCCAATTGTCTGCTCTAGGGTCCTAGGTCTGAGGAGGAGTGCCTTCTGTGGAGGTCTTTTTAAGCGTTCCTAGCCTGTATTTATGCAAGTTTCGGAGAAAACCATGGAAAATTCTGAACGGCTAGGCCGACAAGCGCGACCTGGGATCGTACCCGGCACCTCACATCTACCAGCTTACAAAAAGATTGCGGATTCAATAATCGAGCCAATTGAAGACCATCATGAAAGTCAGTCTCCTCTGGTGCACGTAAACTCTGTCGTGGCTGCAATATCCTCCATGCTCCGTGCAAATAATACGTCTGGGGATACTGAAGAGGGGGAGCCATCCCTTCCGCAAAAGATAAAAATTGTGATGGCTTGTCTTCGGACCGTCACTGGGGCGTTAATCCCAAACCGTTACCAATTACCCAATATATGCCTATTAATGCGACGTTAAATCAGCTTCCTCGCGCTATTTCATGTGAAGAAACACTAGTTGAATTCTATAGACTTATAAATATTTCAAAACCCGTAAACGATGAAACTAAAATAAAAAATTTTCTTAAAGGATCACTCAGAATCAAAAATTGTTAGTGAGAAATCGTTATAACCAAATCAAACCTCATCTAATTTTGTTTTTATGCAATAGCCATAACGTACAATAAACTGCTTTTTTTTTCGAGCTAAGGTCTTGAAAAATCATAATTTTAAGTTTTTGGAGGTGAGAAAGCGATTGTGCATACTTACGAGTCAGTTGTGAGTATGTGAAATGGGAGAAGAACGTCGCAGTTGCTACAGAGCATGAATTTGCTAAGGTCAGAACTTTCAAGGGTCTTTGCATGGTAAACAAACATGCTGTTGTAGGTGCCTGAACAGGGAAGGGCGCCGCTCAGCTGGAGTTTGCTGCTAACTTATTCTTAAAGGGTCCTGAATACAATCAAAATTTTCAACAGTCTTTTGCACGGTAAGTGAACAGACTATTGTAAGTGTTTGAAATGGGAAATCATGCCATAGGCGCCCCCCAAACAGGACTTTGTTATGATCAGATTTTTTTAAGAGTTATGAAAGCGAAGAGAATTTTCAAAGATTGCTTGCACAGTAGGAAAATAGGTTGTTATACACGTTTAAAAAGGCTGTTTTAGGCACCTAATTAGTTACGAGGGTGCCACCTAATGGGAGTTTGCTACAGTCAGACATTTTAATGCAAACTTTTTTGCTGGTCGATGAACCAGTTGGTCGCCGAAGGCAGCTTCTGATGCATAAAAATCTTAAGTTTTTTGGTAACTAATGATAATCAACAAAATTATGAACCACTTTCAAATGAACTTCAAGGCGCAAAACAGCACCCACCCACCCCCCCAGAAACCTCATTATGCCTTTGTAGGTGCCTGAACAGGGAAGGGCGCAGCTCAGCTGGAGCTTACCACTAACGTATTCTTAAAGGGTCCCGAATACGATTAGAATTTTCAACAGTCTTTTGTACGGTAAGCGAACAGGCTATTGTAAGTGAACAAAACGGGAAATCATGCCATATGCGCCCCCAAACAGGAATTTGTTATGATCAGATTTTTTAAGCGTCATGAATACGATGAGAATTTTCAAGGGTCGTTTGCACGGTAGGAAAACAGGCTGTTTTAGGCGTCTAATTAGTTTAGAGGGCGCCGCAG
This sequence comes from Salticus scenicus, assembly GCA_963930645.1. Classification (NCBI taxonomy): domain Eukaryota; kingdom Metazoa; phylum Arthropoda; class Arachnida; order Araneae; family Salticidae; genus Salticus; species Salticus scenicus. The sequence continues at coordinate 135,758,258 of OZ005654.1, forward strand.
GCGCCACCAAACGAGAGGTTGCTACAATCAGACATTTTAACGCAAACTTTTTTTGCTGGTCGGTGAACCAGTTGGTCAGCTTGTGATACATAAAATTCTTAAGTGATTTCGGTAACTAATGATAAATTAACAAAATTATGATCCACTTTCAAATGAACTTTAAGTCGCAAAAGAGCGCCCCCAGAAACTTCAATATGCCGCCCTATTTTTTAAAACATTGGGGGGGGGGGGGTACAGCATAATATTTAGATACCCCCCCCTTACGCTACGCCCCTGTTCTCTAAGGTTATTTTCTTGAGAGGTTGGGGTGGTTTTAAGAAAACCACAAAATGTAGAATTTCCTATTTTTGCAACAAAGGGTGAAAGAAATGTTTGAAGGCTACTTTGTGATTGCCTGAAAAGTTTCCTTTCTTGGTTATTTCAGAAAAAAATGCAAGCCATTGCCCACTTAGAATGTGTAATAGATAAAATTTCATACTCATCTCTGAAGCAAACAATCAAATCTTTTTTCAAATAAAACTGTAAAAAGTTTTTATTAGAATAACTTTTAAAAAAGGTAATGTAAAATAGATTTTGTGATGTTGATTTTGGTGTGGTTCAATGATTTCTTTGTAGTGATACAAAATGTCTATTATTGATGAGAAAAATTTCTCAGAAGTAGATCACTAAATCTCACAACAATATAAATTAAAAATAATAATAATTCTACATATATTTTTCAAATAACAGTCGTGAATATAAACTAGAAGAAACTTTGTGGTATGCAAAAAACACATGAATGTCGAAAGCTTGCATCGATGATTTATTTCAGTGTACTTCTAGTACATAATCATACAATTCAAAATCTTTTTCATAAAACTTTAGATAAATCATTACTCGTAGAATTAGACACATAACATTTCCTTTTCATATACGAATATGCAATATTTTTAGATGATCAGTTAATAATAGCATAATTAGCCAATTAATTCAAAGGGCACAGGAGGAACAAAAATTTAGAAGAGGATAAGCAGACCAAGGAATAGATCAAAAGTGATCTAAGAGTAGTTTGGCAAAAACATTAGCCTAAAAAAAGAGCTTCGCAAAATTACGCTTAGAAATATTGCCCAAGCAACACCAGTTTTTTTTTAGTCAGTTAGGTACATTTTTATATATTATTTTTATATGTTATGGCACAGTTTTTCTTCTCCAATAAGTTCGTTAGGATTTTCATGAGAACCATAAGATTTGTTGAATTATGGTATGCATTAATTAATCACAAGCAGCCACAAATACAATGATGTTTATGATTTTTAGAAAAAGCCGCCAATACAATTTGAATATATTACTACTTTTATTTTAGATATCTGCACTCCATCCCATTCTTATATTTTTATTTTTTGTTGGAATGGCTAGTTGATTGAATGCAAAGCTAATCTTTTGATCTGCGGTATTTGGGTCCTGTAAACGGAAAAAGAACTTTAGCATATCTCAAATAAAGATTTCATTAACCCATTAATGTCCAGCACCCTCATTTGAGGACAGCTAATAAAATAGCATGTACATTTTTTGTGGTTTCCGGGAATAATTTCTGCTTTTTAATGACAGTTTATAGCATCACTCTAAATTATCCATCAAAGTTTTATGTGCCTGCTATTAATTATAATTACATAATTTGGATAGTTATTTTATGATTTTTCATTCATCACATATAAATTTGTTTTTTGTGCAGATATGCCAACTTATGTGAAGTTGAATAATAATACATACAAAAAATTTGTGGTGACTATATTTCAGGAACTACTGCATAAAATTGCATATAAATTAATATGCAGATGCACCTTGAGATAATTTAGTATGTATCAACTTTTAGTGCCAATTGCTAAACAGGTGGTACTGCTACACATCAATTTCTGCAATTTTAGGGAAGGTTGTATCGCAGGTACTGCACTAAATTACATATAAATTTATGTGTAAACGTACCTTGACATAAATAAGTTTATGATAACTTCTGGTGCCAATCGCTCAACAGGTGGTGCTACTATACAGTAATTTCCACAATTTAAGGGAAAGCTATATTTTAGGTTCTATTGCATGTAATCGAACAAAATGAAAAATGAAAAGGTCATCAGTTGATTAAATTGGGTGCATATACGCGGCAAGTGGTGCTGCGATACAGCAATTTCCCCCCAAGAACGGGAAGGATGTCATTTGCACAGTAAAAATTAACTTCCTTCCATTGGACATTCAGTGTACGGCCACTCTGAGATGAAAATCCTCAGCATTAATAATGGATAAAATAAATATTTTGTACTGCATGAATTTGCATAGGTGTATAATGGTGTGTATTGATTCAACACAGTGTCTCAAAAAGTGGCGAGAGAAGCAGGAATCAAAACAGCAAGAGTTAGCCTACATCGAAAATAAAATCAGAGCCTGATTCTGGGACAAATTCTTTTACCAAAATATAAAAAAAAAAATTGCTGAATTTTCTTAAAGTTGAAAACATTGCCAGTTAAAAAATAATGGTTGCCGATGGCGACCAGGTGACTGTATTTCACGAGCTGTACATGTATACACATATAATTAAAGAATTGTTTTATATATATGGAAAGAATAAGGATAATTTTTAATTTAGTACTCACAAATAATTAATAGTGGACAAAATGGTATTTAGTCCGGGATGGTTTTAACCAGGTTTTTTCCAGCGGTTTTTTACACTGGAAAAAACCGAACAACCCTGGTTGATAGGCACTGATTTAGGTCAAAGTGCATCTACACATAAATTTATATACAACTCTGAGCAGTACATCCGGAGATACAGTCGCCACAAAATTTATGTCACACACACACACATACACGGACAGACAGACATTTTCTAAACATTATCAGTTGGTGTTCTAGAACTCTCAAAACGTGTAAATCTGTCGAAAACTGAAAGGGAAAAATTTTTACGAATCCAATAGTTTCTTCTATTGAATATAGAAGAAAGTAATAAAATAAAACTATTATGGCTTATATCCACTGAAATTGAGATTTGATATTGTTCTGAGCTAAGTGTTCTGCTTTTATGTTTGACAGACTTATTTTGCGATTTTATGTCACAATATTTTTTTTATTTGAATATTTTAAATCAATTAAAATTTAACAGATATCAAATTCAATTTGTCATAAAAATAAATAAAAGAATTAATTAAATTACTCATTAATATTGTCCTGAAAATAGTCTTACAGCTTCAATCATATTTGCAGAATACTTATTTATGTTACATTTTAACAGATGTGAATGGAATCCAGTTGCATAAAAACCAAATGCAAATACCTTTTTTATCTCTTGCGTGCTCTTAAAAAATTTCAAATTTCATGTGTACTGGGAAAGGGGACTGCTGGATATCTGGATCCGGCAAAAATAAAAAAATATCCAGAACGCCGGATATCCGTATCCAGAGTTGGGTTTTTGACATGACAAAGGTTTAAACCGTCAAAAACCCGTCATAAACCTCTACAGTCAAAAAACAGTATTGTCAAAATTCAACATCTATAAATGAGCTAGAATCTGGTTAAAAATAGGATTTAGTAATATTTGCCATATACAAGTGAATATCTAAATATTATGCTGTTTATAAATTAACAAATCTTAAAACAATTTGTAGATAATTTATAAAAATTTAGGTAAATATACTGGTTTATATCCTAAGAAATACATACAAAGTATGCATAGACATATTTTGTATGTTTATGTTTATTTATATTAATATTTATGAAATTCTAAAATTTCAAAGTTACTTATGAATTTTCACATAAGCCACGAAAACACAAAAATACTGATTTTTTTTTTTTTTTTTCTTTAAGAAAAACATATGTGGGCAGTAAATTAATATGAATTTAAAAATAATTATATTTATAATCTACATTTATTACACTTATCTTTTGGGAGTAAGGCTGATTGACTACTCTAGTGTCTTAGGCCTAAGGGTTGGTGCCCTCCATGTGGATCTTTCTAAAGGGTCCTAATCCGTATTTATACAAGTTTTGGAGAAAGCCACAAAAAAATCTGAACGGCTAGGCTGACAAGCGTGCTCTGGGATTGAACCCAGCACCTCACGTCTACCAGCTTAGAACGTAGAACCGCTCTTCCGCTAGTGGGCCCTACAGCTTAGACTAGTAATTTTTTTTAAAAATCTGTATGGGTAAATATTAAATTTATTACAATTTATACATGTCCAGAAAGTAAAGGGCAAAATTAACAGTCGCCACCGGCCACATGGCGACTAAATAAAAAAAGATGGCGATTAAAAATTATGCATTGATCGCCACTGAAGTCGCCACTTTTTGTGATCATTAAAAGATTCTAAAAATCGAGCGACGATAGGCAATCGAAGCCTTGTGATTTCCAATCTTTTTCCATCCATGGCACAAATGTCAATGTTCATTTTAAACTTGCTTTATTATATTCTACAACCTATAAAGAAGTAGAATTGTTTAATATATCTCACTCATATAATTTTTTGGACACCCTCCCCTTTCCCTCCCTCTAATGATCTGTGATCATAGAGGGCTTTATAATTTCTAGTCATTCTCCATTTGCTGCAAAAATATAAATATCTATTTTAAACTTACTTTGTTAGAGTCTAGAATCTGTAAAGAAGTAGAATTGTTTAATATCTCTTACTCATAATTCTTGTAATCCCCCCCCCCCCACCTCCTACCCTCCAACGATTGGCAATCACATGCTCCACTGAGGCATTGTGATTTACAATCTTTTTCCATACATAACATAAATGTAGATATTCATTTTAAACTTTCTTGATTAGATTCTAGAACCTATGAAGAAGTACATAGGTGTATCTCTCCCCCCCCCCCCCCCACACACACACATGTGCACTCCATTTCAACTAGCAGTTAATGATCAAATGTCCTGCAAAGCACAATCTTTTTCCATTATTATCTCCATCCTATTTAGTGTATATTTAACCCATTTAAGATATTTGACAAATGTGTGTATCAAAATTTGATTTGGCTTAAATGTGTATTTTTCAAAAAATTTTGTATTTGCTTTCTTTTGAGTAGAAATCTTCCTTTTTCCTTTCCATTTTAAAGTAGAAATCTCCCTATTTTTAAAGCTATAAATTTGGCAGCTAAGTAAATTATTTTTAATGAAGCAGCTAAGTTTCCATATCTATACTTTTTAAGAGGAAATATTTTAACTCTATTGAAATAAAATCATTTAAAAAAGTGTGTTTTTAGAAATAAGAAACAATAATAAAACTGCTAACGTATTTACACATGACCATGTCCATGTAAAAGGTTGTGATGATGATGAATCAGCTGATTCATTTACTAGAAAATATCAATATGAACTGTGAATGATAACAGCTTATTTAAATAAATTGAAAAAAAAAAAGTACTATTGAATTATCTGAAAGATAAAAACTTTTGCTGTTATTATTACAGCCCTAAGCAGATTTTAATTTAGGATTTTTAAAAAGAGCATAATTACAAATTACAATTTCAGTGTCCCTGTGTTAATTTTATTATTATATGTATTTCTTATTTTCATATTTTTCTTGTGGTGATTATACCGCGAAATGGTAACAATGCTTTTTGCAGTCTGAAAGAAATAGTCTTATGTGAAAAGTGGCCACTAACTTAAAAAAGTGGCTACTAATGAAACTGACAGTACCGGCCACTGGCCACTAATGAATTTTCCCAGTTTTGCCCTTTACCAGAAAGCAGTCATTTCTCTTGTCTCATGCTAATTATAAGAATTTCAGACACAATTCAAGCTTGTTTAACATTCAGAATTATTGTTTTTTCTTAAAAACTTGCAATATCAGCAGTCATAAAAAAAAAAAAAAAAAAAAAAAAAAAAAAGTTTTTCTATAAAATATTTAAATACAAAATATTAAGCTATGCATTTTTATTTTACTGGTTAAATACATAATACTAAAAGCACAGTACTAAAAAAATTGAAATATGCAATGTTGTATTGCAAATAAAATGATTTTTCAATCAAAATGATCTATCAATGATTTATAAATCATAAATTTTTAGAAACCTAAAGTTTTGTTTTTATATTAATCAAAATGTTATAATAATGTTTCTCCAAAAACATTAATATGTTTACCTTTTAAAAATAATATCTTATTGAAAACAACTATATTTTTAAAGTATCATATAACTAAGTTTAACATGTACTATATTAAACATAGTTATAAATAAATTTCGTAATAATATATAAAAGTATCACAGCATATTTTGAATGAACATAGAAATAATTCATAGTAAAATTTTAAAAGCCTAAGTTTTGTTTTTTATATTATTCAAAATGTTGTAACAATGTTTTTCAAAGAACATCAATTTATTTACTTTTCAAAAAATCTTCATGAACTATATTTTATTAAGCTAAGCTTTTATATGACAATAAAATTATAAATATAGGTTTTTGACATGACGGTTTTAACTATGGTTTAAACCGTCAAAAACTGTCAAGTGTCAAAAACTTGCCAACCCTGTCCGTATCCGGTTAAATCCATATCCGGTCCATCCCTAATAATTATGTATTATATAAGATTTATAGCCTGAAAAGTTATATTTGTTAAAATTAGTCCAATTACCTTTTTTTTTTTAAAAAAATTTTTCATCTGGTGGCACATTAATAGCAACATTGAATTTTGATGCAATAAAAAAAAAAACTTGTAATATAGCAGCTTATAAAAATCACCCTCAATATTTAGACTTATGAAAGATTCATCTACATCTCCCCCCCCCCCCCCCCCGCCCCCAAAAAAAACCTGATAACTATCATGTTCTCACATAAAAAAATATTTAATTTCTTATATATATATATATATATATATACACTAAGCGACAAAAAAAAAGCCGCACTTTGATATTTTCCTTTTCGCTTTCTACAACCGCCAAATTTATCGTTTAAAAAGCAAATTTTCGAACAGATTTTATTATGTTGTCCACTACATACATATTAGTACATAGTCCAGTGTTAAAAACAAAATACAATAGTCAGGAAAATTGTAATTTTAGAAATTATTTCAAAAATGATAAGAATAAGGCAGTTAACGATGCCACAAAAAGTATTAATTTTTGAATGAAAATCAAAAAATATTTTAATACGCGAGATGGTAAAATAATTAAATGCTAACGAAATAATGGTAAAACGGTTTTTAGCAAGTTATAACGTTTTTTGGTCGTTTAAACTGGAAATTTGGTTTATGGCGGCCATGTTGCTCATCCAAGCAAGATGACCGTAAGTTAAAAAGCCATTTCTTATAAAATCGGTTTGTATTACATTTAGAACATAAAAGAGATTCAGAAAAAGTGTTCAGCAGCCTAATTTCTTTAACTACAGTACAGCAACTATTAAACAAAGCAGGTTTAAATGACAGAAAATTTGAAAAAATTCCATTCTTAGTGAAGAAAATTAGGAAACCATGACCTCAGATGGCTAAAAAAATAAAAAATGATTAGTTAATTATTGAGCTGAACTGTTTCTCTTTGATGAGTCAAGTTTAACTTATTTCGAGCTAAAGAAAACAAGCGGAACTGACAACGAAAATATGACCGACTTAATGAAAATCACACTTTTAAAACAGTGACACAATCTCCGTACATTATGGTACGGAGGTGCATAACTTTTCAAACAGTCGGACAAATTATTAGGCTCAAGGGATCAATTAACTCGAAATAAAACACAATCTTCATAAAAGTGTTGCCTGACCGACTATTCTGGAGGTATCTTGGACATTTCCGTAAACAGCATTTTACGCTGAAAATGCACCTTACTACGCGACGTCTGTGGTCAGTTTATTACTTCAAATTGTCAAAATTTCCTATCCATTCGAATGAGAACCTGTAATTCTGTAAGTAATCATCTTTTTTTCACTTTAAGTTAAATCCCACAAAAGATATAGTAAAATTTCTTCTTTACCAGACATGAGAATAGTCCTAATCGCGATCCTCTCGAAAATGTTTCGTCAATAAAAAAGCGGGGGAGAGGGGAGAGGATTCGAAATTTGCAGCCTATAACTCTGCCTGAACTAGAAAAAGTCATTTGTGATATTTGGCACGTTGAAATTTCTGAGATTTATATTAAAAAACTGTATAATACTATGCCATTGCGCATTAAAGCAGTAATTCCATATAAAGGTGGAATTAACCCAATGCAGAATACATATTTTTAATAAAAAATTGCTTAGATCTAACAAAAAAATAGTTTTATTTCATATATTAAAATATAACTTGTTTATTTCATTTAATAAATCATAACAGAATACAAAGTGTATGGTTATTGCATTATGTTCAAAAAGAAAGTTTTGTGTATATTTTTAAAAAATTACTTCGTAGTGTGCAATAATGCAAATTATTAAATCGAAAATGTACATAGGTATCATTTCATCCCTTTGTTATTACGCAAATAAGAGAGTTTCATTTGTTTCAAACATTAATTTTAAAGTTATTACGAATAAAAAAGGTATAAGTCCTTTTTTCTGCAGTGCGGCTTTTTTTTTTTGTCACTTAGTGTATATATATATTCATTTTTTTAGGAAAATTTTAACATACCTTTATCTCATAATAAATATAAAATAAACCTATCTTTACTTCGTAGTCGTTCTGAGATCTTTCAGCGCCGGGCACCTGGGCCTCTTCGGAGAACGTTAACACTGTGACGGAGTCTTGGGTCTCTGGCTGCTTCCTTGTTGATCTTTCAACAGGTGATTCCATGCCCTATTTGGGGCCACTGCGCCGCTTTCGTTGCACGTGTCGTAATTGGTGGATATTTCGATGGCTTCGCGATACATGGCATATTGATAGTTATTGTAATCGGATAGTTTAATGGTTTTATCGAATTCTATTTTGATATCGTTTTCGTTATATGTTTTGGCTAAGGCTGTGTTGGATTTTCCAGTTTTGATGTCATGTTTATGTTCTTTAACTCTGGTTTTTATTTTTATTTTGGTGACGCCAATGTAGGAACCGGGTTTATTGTTTTTATCTGTATACGGAATTTTATATATACCTGCGGTTTCGAGTGGGGGGATGGGATCTTTGTCACTACGGATTAGTTGATAAATATTCTTGTTTGGTTTTGTAGGAATGTTTATATTGTATTTACTGGCGATGTTTTTTATTTTATTTGCGGCCCCGCGATCGAAAGGGATGGATGAAGTGAATTTAACGGGTTGTTTTTGATAATTCGGTATATGTTCTAGTTTTTTAAGTCTATTTTTAATTAATTTATTTACAATTTTATTCGGGTATCCTGCTTTTCTTGTTAGATATTTAATGAAATCAAGTTCTTCTTCCAGGTCTTTAGGTTCGCTGCAGATCAAAATGGCGCGATTGATGTAAGATTGGATAGCGTTTGTTTTGTATCTGAAGGGTGTTTTACTTTTAAAATGGATAATTTCATTACTATTGGTTGGTTTTCTGTAGACAGTGGTTTTAAACTTATTTTTAATCCGGGTTATTGTGACATCAAGAAAATTTAGTTTGGATTCTTTCTCTTCTTCGTATGTGAATTGGATGTTTTTATCGTAGTTATTGATATGGTTAAGGATTTCATTGACATCGGTTTTCTTATTAACTATGGCAAAAACGTCGTCGACGTAGCGATACCAGTACCAAATGTCGTTTTTTAAATTTCTTATTATTTGATTCTCTAGTTTTCTTAATTTAAATTCTGCTATGAAGCCTGATATAGGTGACCCCATGGGCACGCCTTTAATTTGTTGATAAATTTTATTGTTAAATGTGAAGTAGTTTTCCCTAAGTAAAAAATTAGTGGTGGAGTATAATGTTCGGGCTATTTCGGGATCAGTATAATTAATATCAATGGCTTCTTTAACTATTTCACAAGCTTCTTTAATGTCTATTGAAGGATAAAGGTTTATGACGTCGAAACTAACAAGGTGATAATTATCGTTATTTTCTATCTCTCTTAATTTACTAACGAAATCTTCAGTTGATTCTAAGCAGTGAGGTGAGGGGGGAATGATTCTCTGATAAATGTCTGCCATGTACTTCTCTAAAGAATAGGTTGGTGCTTCATTTTTATTTACTATGGGTCTGAGTTTAGGGGGGGTTTTGTGATCTTTGTACCTGCCGAATATTCGTGGGGTATTAGGTGCGTGGTTAATTATTTTGGGGGGGGGGGGATGTTGTCGGGCCATTTACCATCTTTAATAATTTTGCGTGTTTTATCAATTAATTTGTTATTTGGGTCTTTTTCAATGATATTAACTCCTATTTCATTTATCGTTTCTTCCATTTTGGATACATATTCGTTACGATTGAGGATGGCGATTTTTCTGGCTTTGTCTGTTAGTGTGTAGGTGATTTCATTATTCTTTTTCAGTTTTTTTAATTCCGCTAAATCTGCTTTATTGATATTTTTATTTTTAGTGGATTTTTCAATCTCGGCTACGGCGACATTACGGATTTTATTTTGGTTATTTTCTGGAATTTTATTTAATACGGATTCAATTTTGGCAATGCTGTGCTTAATATTGACGGGTTGATCTAAAATGTATTTGTGTCCTAGGTTTAGCAGTTCATGTTGGTGATTGTTAAGTTTGGTATTAGATAAGTTGATATAAGGTATTTCATTTTTTGAGATTGGTTCGTAATTTCGTTTTCTAATCCAGAATTTGAGTCTTTTATTGTGTTTATTAATGATTGCGTTTTTCTCAGTTTCATAGTATTGGTTGATTTTTTCTTTGTAGGTAGTCCATAGTTTCGAATCTGTTGATTTTTCAAGTTTTTCTGCTGTTTTGTTCCATATTTCTTTGGTTTGGTAAAATTCTGCTTTTCTTTTTCTAATTAACTTATTTAAGACTTTTTGTTCTAATTCGCGAACTTCTTCCCTAAAATTATCTGTTAAGAATTTATTGCCGACGCGGATAAATGTTGGAGTGAGTTTAAAGTATTTACAGTTTTCTAAGAAGTTGATTTTTTGTTCAGTTTTAGCGAGTTTTTTATTTACATTTTTTAAATCATTAAAGTTTCGGTTATTCATAGTTAAAACACGCTATATTAAACAGTTTTACAAGTACATATAGTTATGGCAAAATTAAATACCTACATTAATGAAAATAATGTTAATCAATTACGTTGTATAAAGCTAACTAAAATTTATTTTAAATAAATAAGTCTAATAGGGCATGGAATCACCTGTTGAAAGATCAACAAGGAAGCAGCCAGAGACCCAAGACTCCGTCACAGTGTTAACGTTCTCCGAAGAGGCCCGGGTGCCCGGTGCTGAAAGATCTCAGAACGACTACGAAGTAAAGATAGGTTTATTTTATATTTATTATGTGTTAGTATAACTTCGTTTTTCTTAATTAATTTAAAAATACCTTTATCTTTTGAAGTTATTAAACTTTTACTTATTTTTACTTTCATTACCCTACTACCGTAGGTAATGGAAGTATTGTATTCGGTCTGAAAATTCGATATCAGGTTTTCACCTGATTTACACGTTTTAAGGTCCCCTGAGTCCAAAAAAGTGGTTTTTGGCAATTGGTCAGTGTGTATGTATGTATGTGGAGAATCTTCTGGCTATTATAGCTCAAAAACTAATAAAGACAGATCTACGAAACTTTAGAATTGAAATACGTCTGGTGTACAGATGAAATTTCCAAATTTTGGTGAAAATTGAAAAACCGGAAGTGGGACATCAGAAACCGGAAGTGGGACCGTAAGTCCGTATCTCAAAAACGGCTCTAACGATTTTCTTCAAACTTGCTATATAAACACTCTATTAGATGTCCTTTCGAATGATATAGTTGGTTAGTTCAGGAAAATTGATAGGCGGCCTGTATAAATAGCTCAATTTCAGGCCTCGCAAAGGCGTTCCTTTAAAAACGGTTGTACGGATTTTTTTCAAACTCGCCATTTTAACTCACTTTTAAATATGCTTTTGTATGTAATTATTGTTTTCCTGTCAATAATTGAGTTTAACCGGAAGTGGGACATCGGAAACCGGAAGTGGGACCGGAAGTCCATATCTCAAAAACGGCTCTAACGATTTTCTTCAAACTTGCTATATAAACACTCTATTAGATGTCCTTTCGAATGATATAGTGGGTTAGTTCAGGAAAATTGATAGGCGTCCTGTATAAATAGCTCAAGTTCAGGCCTCGCAAAGGCGTTCCTTTAAAAAGGGTTGTACGGATTTTTTTCAAACTCGCCATTTTAACTCACTTTTAAATATGCTTTTGTATGTAATTATTTTTTTCCGGTCAATAATTGATTTTTTGTAAAAGTTGGTATCTCAAAAACGGCTCTAACGATTTTCTCTTTAGGTCACTTATGTTTTCTGATCACACTATCTCTCAAAAATGCATATAATACATGTAATAGCGGGTAATGGAAGTCGTGTGGTTGTTTCACACCAGATTTTTTCTTTTATTAAAGTTCATTTCGCTGCTCAAATATTTCACGCATGGATGTACACTATGGATTGCTCACGCTGTGTTATCAGAATGGCCCCATTTTGGTCGCTTTTAGAAGATGGCGCTCGCATCGAATGCCTTTCCACTTCAGACTTGAAAGAGCGCTTTAACGCAAGAATTAAATGAAATAATGTTAAATATCTCGAACAAAAAAACATATATCCGTAAAATTTTTGCGTTAAAATATAGCTAATACAAATGTCTAAACATCGATTTCTGGAATTTTTGAAATTCGGTCCCCAAGGGGGAGGGGGAGGGGGCGAAACGTGATTTCACATGCGTTAAACGTGATTTCACATAATTCTATATAACTCAAACAAAAAAACAGATATACGTGAAATTTTTACTTTAAAATATAGCTAATACAAATATCTAAAAATCGGTTTAAGGAATTTTTTTAATTCGGTCCCCAAGGGGGGCGGGGGGGGGCAAAACATGATTTCGCATAATCCTATATATCTCAAACAAAAAAAATAGATATACGTGAAATTTTTGCTCTAAAATATAGCTAATGCAACTATCTAAAAACCAATTTCTGGAATTTTAGAAATTCAGCCCCCAGGTGGGGCAGCAACGGGGGAAGGGGGGGCTATGGAGCAAAAACAAATAGAAATACAGTTAGGCCGTTCAAAATTGGTACAGATAGGTTTTAAAGGCCTGCAAGACGAATGGGGATATTTTCAATTGTGTAAAGTTATTAGGTGGGGAAAGAAGGGGGAGGGGTGGGGGGGGGACAAAAAAATAAAAATAATGTCAGATCGTTCAAAATTGGTACATAGAGGTTTTCGATACTTACAAATCGATTGTGGATATTTTTGAATTTGTAAAATTATTAGGAGGGGCGATAAGGGGGGGTGGGGTGGTAAGGGGGGCTATGGGGCAAAAACAAATAGAAATACAGTTAGGCCGTTCAAAATTGGTACAGATAGGTTTAAGAGGCCTGCAAGTTGAATGTGGATATTTTCGAAAGTGTAAAGTTGTTAAGAGGGGCGAGAAGGGGGGCAAAAAAATAAAAAAAGAGTTAGATTGTTTAAAATTGGTTTATACAGGTTTTCGATACTTACAAATCAATTGCAGATATTTTCGAATTTGTAAAATTATTATGAGGGGCGGTAAGGGTGGTGGGGCCGTAAGGGGGGGCTATGGGCAAAAACAAATAGAAATACAGTTAGGCCGTTCAAAATTGGTACAGACAGGTTTTAAAGGCCTGCAAGACGAATGGGGATATTTTCGATTGTGTAAAGTTATTAGGTGGAGAAAGAAGGAGGGAGGGGTGGGGGGGGGGGGGGGGACAAAAAAATAAAAATAGTGTCAGATCGTTCAAAATTGGTACATAGAGGTTTTCGATACTTACAAATCGATTGTGGATATTTTTGAATTTGTAAAATTATTAGGAGGAGCGATAAGGGGGGTGGGGTGGTAAGGGGGGGCTATGGGGCAAAAGCAAATAGAAATACAGTTAGGCCGTTCAAAATTGGTACAGATAGGTTTAAGAGGCCTGCAAGTCGAATGGGGATATTTTCGAAAGTGTAAAGTTGTTAGGAGGGGCGAGAAGGGGGGGGGGGTGGAGAGAGGGGGGGCAAACAAATAAAAAAAGAGTTAGATCGTTTAAAATTGGTTTATACAGGTTTTCGATACTTACAAATCAATTGCGGATATTTTCGAATTTGTAAAATTATTATGAGGGGCGGTAAGGGTGGTGGGGCCGTAAAGGGGGGCTATGGGCAAAAACGAATAGAAATACAGTTAGGCCGTTCAAAATTGGTACAGACAGGTTTTAAAGGCTTGCAAGTCGAATGGGGATATTTTCGATTATGTAAAGTTATTAGGAGGGGCTAGAAGGGGGAGGGGAGAGGGGGGGTGCAAAAAAAATAAAAATAGAGTTAAATCGTTCAAAATTGGTATATAGAGGTTTTCGATATTTACATATCGATTGGGGACATTTTCGAATTTGTAAAATTATTAGGAGGGACGGGTAGGGGGTGGGGCGGTAAGGGCGGGCTATGGGCAAAGACAAATAGAAATACCGTTAGGCCGTTCAGAATTCGTACAGATAGGTTTTAGAGGCCTGTAAGTCGAATGGGGATATTTTCGAAAGTGTAAAGTTATTAGGAGGGGCGAGAAGGGGGTGGGGAGAGGGGGGGAGGGGGGCAAAAAAATAAAAATAGAGTTAAATCGTTCAAAAATTTTTTATAGAGGTTTTCGATACTTACAAATCAATTGCGTTTATTTTCGAATTTGTAAAATTATTGAAAAACCTATTCAGATATTTCACAGGAATAAAGAATATAGCTATGAAAAAATTTATTTATTTATTAATATTTTTTTTTTCAAAATCCAAGAATGAAAACATTCATTATATGTAAATATATCTATAAATATAAAGAATTCGCTCCCTCCCCCCACCCCGAAAAAAAAAAGAAAAAAAAAAATAGACGAAATAGTATAATGAAAACATAAATATATGATATTTAAAAAATAAATATGAAAATATGAATTTTCATAATTTAAAACAATGAATGTATTTTAAAAATCAGAATTTATTCCAGCATTTCCAATTAAACAAAAAAAAAAATAAAAATTGCGAAGTATGTAAAAAAGACAAAATTTAAAAATTTATTATGATTTTTTTACAAAGGCGTTGCTTTTCCCTCTTCCGAGACTCCAATGGTGGTCGAGCGGTTCTGCGCTCAAAACTGAGTGACGGGAAGTGCCTGGGTTCGATGCCAGGTCGCGCTTGTCTACTTAGTCATTCAGAGTTTTCCGTGGTTTTCTCCGAAAATTGCGTGCATACGGACTAGAATCCCTTAGAAAGACTCCCCACGGAGGGCACTCCCCTTCAGACGTAGGACCTACAGTAGTCAGTCGACCTTATTCCCAAATCCAATAAATCCATAAACCGAAATACAGCACTTTTTCCCTTTTATCAATATTTTTCATTTTTAAATTTGCACTTTAAAGAGATTTTTAATCTGTATTATTTACTACTCATTTAAAGCAAATAATTTATTCAAAAAATAAAATTAACTTATATGTATATATTTAAATATGCGCGATATAAAAATCAATGTAATG
The DNA here is from genome assembly GCA_963930645.1 of Salticus scenicus. Lineage (NCBI taxonomy): Eukaryota > Metazoa > Arthropoda > Arachnida > Araneae > Salticidae > Salticus > Salticus scenicus. The sequence goes on from OZ005654.1 coordinate 135,773,785, forward strand.
AAAAGCAGAGTCAATCATAATAATTTGAGCATTCCCTTTCAAAAAGCTATAAAGAAGCATTTTTTTTATTAATGTTAGGATTTTTAATGTTTTTGCCATGCTGTTTCAAAAATATTTTAAGTTTAATCACTTTTTCTTTAACTTAATTGTTTTTTAAAAAAAAAAAAAAAACTTGCTGTGCTAAATAGCCTTTAACTTTGCTAATTATTATAAATGAACGTTTAAAATTTCATTAATTGTTTACTTAAATATAGTTATAAATTAATTTATCTAATCTTTACTTACCGTTTTCCAGCTTGTTTATTTGATTAGCTGGTTTGCTTTACAATTCATCTTTAAGTCATTAAAACTTTCTACTAGCACTAATAAATGTAGAGACATCGTTTGTTTACGTTTCTCCGGCTTTTCGACCGGGAGTTTTTTTTTCGCTTCTTCCGTATGTCTGCCGGAAGTAGGTCATTGACCGATGCGTTTGACGTCACTATCAATCATCGGGCTTTCCCGTGTTTTGACTATCGTGGTAGACGCTGATTTGTTATGACGTTTCCTGTCTGCCGTAGGTAGTATCTTTTGATCAGTATAAAAGCTGTAGTGATCGTTTGTTCTCTCTCTCTTGCCTCTTGCATCTCCTTAGAGATGGTTTAGTGCTGTTAAAGCAGTTTTTTATTTTGAAACGCCGGGTTGGCGATTTCATTTCTTTTTCACGCTGGTCGTGAATTAATATGTAGTTTTATAAAAGATGTTTTTCAATTTTTGCTGCCCTGGTTTCCTGGAGTTAATCTGATTAAGTATTGTTTAAAGTTATTTTGAATTAGTGCTAGTGTTAGAACGATATGTTTCAAATTTGACATTTAAAACATCGTTTTCTTTAAGTTTAAAAATGTCTTTTGTCCATTTAAGTTGCCTAGCAATACATATATATTTTAAATGTTAAATCCTTTATTATCATGTTGTATATTATCTAAACTCTAACCTTTTGTTACGTTTTATGTTCAAATAAATTTGTCTGTTAAGATATGATTCTGTTTTAATTGCTAAATCATTTTTACAAACAGTAATTTTTAAAACAACAAAAATCTGGCTTCCACTTATGCAATTAATATATATGCTACTAAAAAATTTAAAATGGAATTTAAAATTTTTCCAACATTGGGTTATGGGCGCGGTATTGTGTAAACAAAGTTTATATTAGTTTTAACTTTGATTTTTTCCTACCAGCCTTTTTGTTTGTAACCCTTTTTCTGTTTGAAATTTATTTGAATTTAGCAAAGTAAGATCGTTTTTTCAAAATGGCGGTTAATATATTGCCTGCTATTGAAAAACTTAATGCAGATAATTATGCAACATGGGTTAAGGATGTAAAGTTTATCCTTTTGGATAAAAACTGTTGGGATATAGTAAATGGTACTGAAAAGTTGCCTGTGTTAGGAGATAATATAACAGTAAAAGATGTTGAGTCTTTTAAAAGTCGTTCTCGTACAGCACTAGCTACTTTATATTTGCATATTTCCCCAGAGTATAGAAATATTATAAATGATTGTGTTTGCCCAGTTGAGGCATGGAAATTGTTAAAAGATACTTTTATATCAGACTCCAGGGCCAGGCATATGCAGCTGTACTCAAAATTATGTCAGTGTGTAATAAATCAGGGTGAAACAATTAACCAGTATTCTTCTAGACTTTCTCAGATAGTGGATCAGTTGAATGATATAGGACATCCTGTTCCAGAAAATTATATTTGTTTTCAAGTTTTAAGATTTCTTCCTCATAAGTTCGAGTCCATGGTGCAATTCATACTGAGATGGCCAGATAAGGATTTCAATTTCCGGGGTATAATTTCAGCGTTAATATCTGAGGAAACAAGGCTGAACTTGAGGGCAGATGATAGAAGGACTGAGCTTGCCTTGGAAGTACAAAACGTGCAGTACAAGAGTAAAAAGTTTCCTTCAAAAAGAACTATTACCTGTTTTAGATGTAATCGTCCGGGTCATGTTAAAAAGGACTGCCGTGTTAAATTGAATCTTGAGGGAAAGAATGTAAATGACACTGTTCCCCGCGACAAAGGTAAACTTAAAAAGTCCCCTCAATCTTTCCACTATTTAGCTCAGTTGCATTACAGCAGTTTTAATGATGATGATAGCTGCTGGGCGTTCGATACGGCAGCATCTCATCATTTTAGTAAAGATAGGGAGCTGTTTCTAAATTATACTCCTTTAGAGGGTGAAAACCTTGTAGTCGCGGTGGATGATGTCAGTTTTCCCATAGAGGGAAAAGGTTCTGTTAAACTTTCCTTTAATAATTGTGAATGTATTTTTGATGATGTTTTATACTCCTCCAAATTGAGGAAGAATTTAATCTCAGGTCCTAAAATGGATATGAACGGTGCTAGTTTTTCCGGTGGGAGGGGTAAAATTTCGGTGTTTGGTAAGGATAGGAAATTTTTGTTCACAGCTAAGTTAAAGGACGGCATTTATCATACTTACCCCAAAGTTTTCAAAAATAATGGGGGGCCGATTGATTGTAACATGACTAAGGAAGAAGAGCCAATTTTGTCTAGTGTGAGTAAAGATAAAAATGTGAAAAATGTTGAATTCTGGCACTCACGTTTCGGACATATTAGTCCAGATTTAATTGTGAGCACTAGCCAAAATAATGGTGTTAAAGGTCTTCCTAAGTTAAAACATAAAAATATTAGCTGTGAGCCATGTAAATTAAGTAAACAAAAACGAGTTTCTTTTAAGCCACTCAATGAATCAGGTTTAACTGAGCCATTAGAGAAAATTTTTATGGATGTATGGGGTCCAACAACAATAACTGGGAAAAATGGCGAGCGGTACTTCCTATCCATAATTGATGGTTTTTCAAAAAGGACTGCTATATATCCATTAAAGGAAAAAACACAAGTTTTTGATATTTTCGAAAAACATGTTGCTAGGGCTGAAAGGTTTTTAAGTAAAAAGGTGAAGGCTATACGGACAGATAATGGCACGGAGTTTAAAAATGAACTTTTCAACGATTATTGTAGTAAAAATGGTATTAAGCATGAGTTCACGAATACCTTTACGCCTGAGCAGAATGGGGTATGTGAACGATTGAACCAAACGGCATTAAATTGTATGCGTGCCATGTTGTCCGATAGTGGTCTCCCTTTTAAGTTTTGGCCCGAAGCTGCTTTGTATTTTTGCTACGTGTGGAATAGAGTTGTACACCGCGGTCAAAATAAAACACCTTTTCAATTGTACACTGGTAACAAACCTTCTGTCAGACATTTCAGGCCTTTTGGCTTAGTTTGTTATGTTGGTGTCCCAAAACAAAAAAGGTTGAATAAGTTTGAATCTAAATCTAAAAGAGGGGTCATTGTAGGTTATGCATTAAAGACCAAAGGCTTTAGAGTTTGGGTTGAACAGGATGATAAAATAATTGAAACCTTAAATTTAAGTTTTACAGACTTCCTATACAAGAAGCACAGTGGAGCAGTGATGGGCCCTCCATTGGACGTGATGATTACTGGAGATCCAGGTGGACCAGCTTTTCCTGACCCTATGGAAGTTACCTTGGACTACAGACCTCTACCGTCCGATGAGGAGGATGAAACCGACACGGCTCCAACCGTACCTGAGAAAGAGGTTGTCTGGCGGAGATTCCCTGTTCCCAGGAAAATGGGTAATAGAATTGACATTTATTACTATCCTGAAGGTACCAATACTCGGTTAAGGTCTATTAATGAAGTAAAGACATATTGCAGTAAAAATAAAATTAAATATGATTCATCTTTGTTTGATTTTTCGGGTAAAAATACTTTTGAAGGTATTGTTAATCAGGACTTTTCTAATTTGGTTAAAAGTTTTCCAGCATCTAATTTAACAAGTAAATCTTCTGAATCTGCCTCTACATGACTAGATATAATTATTCCCAAAACTTATAAGCAAGCAATAAAATCAGAACAAGTCTCAAAATGGCAGGAGGCGATGGAAGAGGAAATGAAAAATATGGCAGATAGGAAAGTTTGGCATCTGGTAGACTTACCCCAAAATAAGTCAGTTCTTGGAAACCGGTGGGTTTTTACTGTGAAAAAGGATGAGCAAGGAAAAATAGCCCGCTTTAAAGCGAGGCTAGTTGCTCAGGGTTTTAACCAGGTTAAAGGTGAAACTTATGATGAGACTTTCTCACCAGTAATTAACTTTTCTATCATACGTTTTTTCTTTTCGTTACTTGTCTCTTGTTTTAATTGGGAAAATGTACAATGTGATGTGAAGAGTGCATATTTATATGCTCCTTTGCATGAAGACATATATATGTCTCAACCACAAGGTTTTATTGTTGAGGGAAATGAAAAACTAGTATGTAAATTGGATCGGGCACTTTATGGACTTCATCAGAGTGGCAGATTGTGGTACTATGAATTAAATAAAGTTTTGCTTAATCTCGGGTTTAAAAAATTTAACTGGTGCAATTGCTCCTATTTTTTTGAAGATTACTTGGTTTTGTTGGTATACGTCGATGATATAGTTATTTTTGGAAAGACTAAAGATCAAATCAATAAAATTATCAGTTCCTTAGAAACAAAATTTGACTTGAAAGTACTGGGTAAAACTAAGAAGTTATTGGGGGTTGAGTTTCAATATGATGATAACAATGTTCAGTTGTCTCAAGAACTCTATATTGAGGATGTATGTAATAGATTTCAAAGCTTTAAAATTCCGTTCTCCTCACTCCCTATTGTTAAAGGTTGCAAGTACTCTAAAAAGGATTGTCCCACTACTCAGGATGAAGTTGATGAGGCGTCGAAGTTCCCTTATCGTAATCTTCTTGGATGCTTATCCTTCATTTCTAGTAGAACTAGGCCAGACATCACATATGCAACCAACATTTTTAGTCAATTTCAAAGTAACCCAGGAATAATTCATTGGAATGGTTTATTAAAGTTATTGGGGTATGTTTCGTGTACCCGCAATTATAAATTGAATCTTTCATGTAAAAATCCTAGATTGACTGCACATTCTGATGCAGATTTTGCTAATAATCGGGATGACTTTGTTTCTTTAGGAGGCCAAATAGTTTTCTTAGACAATAGTCCTATATCTTGGCGTACCTTTAAGGAAAGAGGAGTAAGTCTCTCCACCATGGAGAGCGAATTTATCGCAATGTGTGAATGCGTAAAGGAGCTTGTTTGGTTTGATCACACATTGGAGGACTGTATAAAGTTTAACTTAATTCCCAGTCAACATAATTTACCCATACTCTTAGCCGACAATCAGGCTGCCATTGATTTTTCAAAGTCCCCTATAGAAAATGGTAGATCAAAACATATAAATGTTAAATTATTTTTTATAAGAGAATGGCTATTTGACGAAATTTTTGAGCTAAAATATATTCAAAGTAAACTTAATTGTGCCGATCCTTTTACCAAGGCTCTCACCGGAAGTGACTTAGCAAGATTTAATAGTAAAATTTTTGTAAATATGAAATCTTAAATTAATTTTTTTGGAATATGTTTCCTTTATATATATACTTGAGGTGTTTTCTAGCTTTCATTGTCTTTGTAGTGTTAAACATATTTTTTAAAAAAAAAGTTTCTTATAATTTGGTATGAGTGTTAGCAGGCCTGCGAGAGTGTACTTACGTGTATGTTATATGTGTATTAATTATTATGTATTATATTATGTCATTTTTTTTCACAATGAAAGTGGGAAAATGTATGTCGTGTATATCTGTATAGTAATCATTGTCATTCAATTTTTCCAGTTGTTGAACATGAACTTGAGTACTATTGTCAACCTCTGATGATTATTATAATGACTTTACTGGACTCGTTTTGAATGTCTCAGATGCATTGATGTCTCCTTGTTTTGGAGTTCCTCAGGCCTTGCTTGAAGATCTAAAATTGTCAAGATCTATGAAAAACTACATTGTTGTATATACCTGAAGGAATTTTTTTTTTTGTAAATTGTTTGGCAACTATATATGTATAGATGGGGTTTTTTTTTCGAAACATCATGGTGGGGGGCACTGTTAGGATTTTTAATGTTTTTGCCATGCTGTTTCAAAAATATTTTAAGTTTAATCACTTTTTCTTTAACTTAATTGTTTTTTAAAAAAAAAAAAAAAAACTTGCTGTGCTAAATAGCCTTTAACTTTGCTAATTATTATAAATGAACGTTTAAAATTTCATTAATTGTTTACTTAAATATAGTTATAAATTAATTTATCTAATCTTTACTTACCGTTTTCCAGCTTGTTTATTTGATTAGCTGGTTTGCTTTACAATTCATCTTTAAGTCATTAAAACTTTCTACTAGCACTAATAAATGTAGAGACATCGTTTGTTTACGTTTCTCCGGCTTTTCGACCGGGAGTTTTTTTTTCGCTTCTTCCGTATGTCTGCCGGAAGTAGGTCATTGACCGATGCGTTTGACGTCACTATCAATCATCGGGCTTTCCCGTGTTTTGACTATCGTGGTAGACGCTGATTTGTTATGACGTTTCCTGTCTGCCGTAGGTAGTATCTTTTGATCAGTATAAAAGCTGTAGTGATCGTTTGTTCTCTCTCTCTTGCCTCTTGCATCTCCTTAGAGATGGTTTAGTGCTGTTAAAGCAGTTTTTTATTTTGAAACGCCGGGTTGGCGATTTCATTTCTTTTTCACGCTGGTCGTGAATTAATATGTAGTTTTATAAAAGATGTTTTTCAATTTTTGCTGCCCTGGTTTCCTGGAGTTAATCTGATTAAGTATTGTTTAAAGTTATTTTGAATTAGTGCTAGTGTTAGAACGATATGTTTCAAATTTGACATTTAAAACATCGTTTTCTTTAAGTTTAAAAATGTCTTTTGTCCATTTAAGTTGCCTAGCAATACATATATATTTTAAATGTTAAATCCTTTATTATCATGTTGTATATTATCTAAACTCTAACCTTTTGTTACGTTTTATGTTCAAATAAATTTGTCTGTTAAGATATGATTCTGTTTTAATTGCTAAATCATTTTTACAAACAGTAATTTTTAAAACAACAAAAATCTGGCTTCCACTTATGCAATTAATATATCTGCTACTAAAAAATTTAAAATGGAATTTAAAATTTTTCCAACAATTAATTATTTTATTTATTTATTTTTGGAACCAAAGCCCATAATACTGTATTGGGAAGTTTTTTTAATTCTGAATATTTTCTTCTAAAGGATTCGAAAACTGCTTTTAGCTCATTCATCTGACTTTACAGCTTAAAATCAATGTTGGTGTTGGAGATTAAAGCCAGCTGACTGCATTAGGGTCCAAGGCCTGGGTGTGCCCACCGTGGCGGTCCTTCTGAAGGGCCTTTGTCCACAATTACGCAAGTTTCAGGAAAAAAAAAAAAAAAAAAAAACGGGAAAAAATCCGAAGAGCTAGACCGATAAGCGCGATTTGTGATCGAACCCGACACTTCACGTCCACCAGCATCAAGAAGTCAATTTTTGAAGAACTAGAACAGATTTAATGGTCGAGAAATTTCTGAATGTGCAAATGGAATTATCAAAAATATACTGGATAATGTAATTCTATGAATATCCATCTTTGTAACAAACAGTATGATACCACTGTTTCTTGCATGTAAAATAATATTCTGTTCCTTAACAACATTATAGCTGCCTGGTACTCATTTCTAAAGTATTCTCTCAGCTTTTTAATACAAGTTCCTATAGTAAGATTTTTAATAAAAAAATATTATATTGAAGCTTAGAGAACATTTTTCTCTTTCTAGAATGCATATTTTTTTTTACTTGTGCAACAAGAATTGGGGAAAAAAAAAAAAAAAAAAAACCTGTCATAACAACAGAATTAAAAAGTAATGGTTGGGTTTAAGGCCGACTGCCTGCGCTAAGTTCCTAGGCCAATAGGTGGAATGCCCTCCGTGGGAGTCTTTCAATGGGGTTCTAGCCCGCATTTACGCGAGTTTCTGAGAAAACCACGGAAAACTCCTAACGTCTTGGTCGATGAGCACGACCTATGATCGAACCTGACATTTCTTGAAAGGTAATAAAAATTACTTTAAAAAAATTGATTCAATTTATAAAATCATGCTTATCTTGGGTAAGGTGACCAGACATCCTCTTTTCAATAGGACAGTCTCGCGTAAATACGGGCTAGGACCCCTTAGAAAGACCCCCACGGAGGGCATTCCCCCCATAGGCCTAGGACACATAAGGAGTCAATCGGCCTTAATCCTCCAACCATCCAACCAATCTTGAATTAAGAAATTAAAATGTACCTAATAAAGATAGATACAAAATTTTACATAACATATGATACAATATAAGCTTCTATTACAAGTATATTACCTTTAATTACTTTTTTTAAAATATAGGCAAAAATCGTTTTTTATTTTATTTATTTATTGTTATTTATGAACAATTATTTCTTGTTTATAGCATCAATGCATTTAAAATTTATCATCAACAGAAAGTAATCTGCATAAAATTGACTTTCTGTGTTTCGTGATATTCAGTTTCTAATGAATCACTGTTAACCCTTTGCGGCGCAAGACAATTCCGATCATTTAAATTATAGTGCCACTGGAATTTATAAACTAAATTAAACTAAAAGAAATTTTAAATTTTAAGGTTAAAAAAATGGCCTTTTCTGCTATTTTATAAAGGTAATTTTTTTTCTAAAAAATTAGCGGGATGAATTTTCGCTGCTGGATCTTAAATTTTGCATCCTCGCAGCGCGGACAGCGCGCGTTAAGGGGTTAATATCAGCGCTATCTTGAACTTTTCATATTAAAATTTTTACTGTCGGTTTGATAGTTACATTGGTTACATCATGCGGATTTCTGGAAGTCATGCATTTGTTCATGAAGTATTTAACATTATGAAGATTAAATAACGTAATTTTTTATATTGATGTTTTATGATTATGAGAAAATTATACCTTAAGTGCATATTTAAATCAGAATATTGTAAGTAAAATTTGAACGTTCAAGAGACATGTAATATGTATATACTTGGTTACAAATGAAATGTATACCGTATTAAGAAGGAAGTTTTATCTGACATTTGTTGGATGTCTTTGACTCTATTTATTTTTTCACAACTATGCTCATGCTATAATATACATGATTTACTTTTTTATTTATTTATTTTATATATATACATATCACATATATATTATTTTAGGGAATAGCTCGATACACCGACGAGATGACACGGAGATTAAGTGTAAAGCTAACTTTATAAAAACAACTTACCTTGAATTTAATGCTCTAATTTTTACATAAAATCTTTAATTTTCAGCTGGAAGAACACTAGCTTATAAATTATGAAATGTGAATGTGGCACTGGTGATGAATTTAATTAAATATAATTTTTCTTTAAAACCTCCAATTTTCAACTGAATTTAGGAGTTTTTTTACTGTGACATCATAATCATTATTTTTAACTTTTGACAAAACCAATTAAAAATTTCTTTTTTGTTAAAAACAATACATTTCTATAATATGGTAATAATAATGATAATAATATAACGTGATTCATCATCTAACATGAATTGGAAGTTAAAAGATTGGCAGTTTGTAAAATTAATTTAAAATGTCAATGCAAAGTGGCATAGAAAAAAAAAAAAAAAAAAAAAAACATTTTAAATTATTTTTTAAATATCTTAAAACTCAGTAATTTTGAAATGAATTGAAAAAAGACTGACTGTGAACTCATATCATTTTTTACCAATTTTTAACTCTTGCCAAAATCGGTTTACAATTCAAGATTTTTAAAATACTTTTTTTTTTTAAGCTGCAATTAAAAAAAAAAAAAAAACGTAATTTATAATTTAACATGATTTAAATTCGTAAGATTGCAAGCTCGCATGTTTTTTTTTTTTTTTTTTTTTTTTTTTCGCCGAATAATATGAAAAAAGGAATACTGCTAGCACGCAAATTTTAAAATCTTAATGCAAAGTGACCTAAAAATTACATTTTAATTAATTAAAAAAAAAAAAAAAATCTATCAAACAGAATTTTACTAAGAACCATACCAATTAAATCAGCCTTTTTTTTTTTTTTTTTTTTTTTTTATAGTAATAGAATATTTATAAGACAATAATTTTATCAGTCAACAAAACATTAAAATCAATAGCTTACATTAGGTGGACGAAATAAACTTGGGTTCTTTTCACCTATTTCTTTGTTTTTTTTTTTTCGAACACTTCGATATCCGGAGGTGCAACCCGGTGCGTAACAATGCGACATTATGAAAAAAATCCAATATTAAAAATAAATTAAAAAGAAAACTGAAAATAAAGCTAAAATTTCGTCTGCGCGCAATGCTTTTCTACGGAGGCAGTGGACAGTCAAAGAACAAATACGACCCCTAGCGGCGAACGAATAATAGCGACCATTTCGGGTCCATTTTTGAGGGAAGGCTGCCGTTGGGGAAAACTGTCCTTCTTCTCTAAGTCCGTGATTTCACGTAACAAAACATCGATGTTTGTTTACCTTTCTATCGTTGCCATTTTCAGCTTACGTAACTTTTCTATTTTTACTGTTGCCATTACTTTGGAAATAGTTATTATAAATTATATTTTGGCTTTGGCCGCTAGGTAGCATTATCGATGTTGTTGATATGCAAATTTGTTAACTTCTGTGAAGTATAAAAGAGCGGAACGATTTGAACAACTTCACAGTTGCAGCTTTGGTAGTTCCACTATGGCAGCATGAGCTCAGTTCATTTGAGTAGCTCTAGTAGCTGTCTCTAACAGCAGCTTCAGGATGTTGTGTTTTTGGTGGTTAAGATGAGCTTGATCTCATTGATAAGTTTTCATCTCGCAATTTTGGAGCTTTAAAAATTAAAAGATGTTATAGTGTTTCGAAATGTTTTTGTTAAGTTTTAGGTTTTAATGATGTTGAAATTGTTTATAGTCTTAGCGCTAAATCATGTTAAGTTTGAATGATTAAATTAAAATAAGTTAATTTTAACACAGTTTAAATAATAGCAAGTCCAGTCTTAGTTTAGTGCAGTATTTTTTTTTTATGGTCTTCAATTGAACTCTTGTGTTTTTTCAAATCATCATTCATCTTTCTCGCTGGTCAACACGGCGACTGCGAGATGTAGTCTAAAGTTCTCCTTTCCCTCGCTGGTCAACTTGGCGACTGCAAGACGACTATGTCGATTGTTTATGATTTAGTTGTCTTCCATAGTTTGTGATTATCTACAATGTTACTGGCTAAAATCCCTTTTATGTTTTATGAAGATATTGTGATTTGTTAATAAAGAGTGGTTTGTTTCAGTTTCATGTGTTAATTTAATATGTGGATCGAATTCATTAAGTTTAGCAAGGATTGCCGCCGAATTAAAAATGAGGATATTTGAAAATACCGCCAGCAACATAATCAACAATTGTAAACTTTGGGTACGTTACGTTGATGATATTTTTTTCTGTTACCCCTCATAATATTAATCCTGAAAACATCCTTGCTAAACTTTATGAAATCAATCCACATATTAAATTAACACATGAAACTGAAACAAACCACTCTTTAAATTTTCTCGATGTCACCATAATTAAAAATAAAGACAACTCCATTGACACCACCGTTTTTAGGAAACCTACCAGCAATAACGAAATTATTAATAATAAATGTTGCACCCCCCTCACCTACAAATATGCCGCTATTCGCTCTTATGTCAATTGCGCTATCCTCATTTGTTCAAATAAAAAATATTTAAATTCTGAATTAAAAGTAATAAAAAATATTGCTAAAAAAGCCAATTATAATCCCACCATCGCAAACACTTTTTACAAAAAACGTATAAAATCTCTTAATCGTATTCCTAATGCTCAAAAAACAATCTTTCACCTCCGCGATCCCATACTGCAAAGGAGCCTCCCTAAAAATTAAAAACGAAGCCGCAAAACACAACGTTAATATCCCAATCAAACTGAACAAAAATATCTATCAACGCATTCGTAATGAAAAAGATCCCATCCATTTTAAACACACCGCAGGCATTTATAAAATTAACTTCCAATTTCACAATAAAAATAGCGCTTCATATGTTGGCATGACCAAAAGAAAAATTAAAGACTGTATTTCCGAACATCTAACAGACTTAAAATATAATAAACAATCTACAGCCTTTTCAAGAATTAACAATACTAACCCAATTAACATTAACTCAATTAACTATCAAAAAATAGCTCCATATAATTCTCATTATTATGCCCTCAAAAGAGAGGCTCTCGAAATACTTACATCTAACAACACCGTTAATGACATCGAACACAGCATTATACCACCCGAATGGCAACAGCTATACAGCCAAAACAAGCGAAGTGAAGAAAGTGATGAAGAAGAGTCAAGAAATAAACAAACCGCCCAGCTTTAACATTCCAAGTCATTACCGAGTTTTCTGATGATGGCCCCGACTGGAGAGCCGAAATATATTAAAAGTTCAGAACTATTAAGGATTTTAATAAGGTATTAATTAATAAATATAGAAAAAACTATTTAGTAATGAGAATTCACAGAATCAAACAAAAAATGAAAAAAAAAAAAAAAAAAAAAAAAAAAAAAAAAAAAATTACTTACTGGACAAGGCAGCTGCATTCACATGTAGTACATCAAGTAAAAACAACATATCTTAATATATATAAATCTCGTGTCACAATGTTTGTCCTCAATGGACTCCTAAACCACTTAACCGATTATAATAAAATTCGCACACCATGTGCAGTTCGATCCAACTTGAGAGATAGGATAGTTTAAATCTCAAATTATAGTCGCAATTTTAATTTATTGCTAATTATTTGTCTGTTATTATTTGACAGTCACAATTATCTGTTAACTCCAAATGATTCTAACAGATGTCGATACCTTTCGACTGGGTTGAAATGAAAGCTGAAATATATTTGGTGCTGCCATCTACACAAAGAATCTTCAACTTTTTAACCTATTAATAAATTTCGTATAATTCAATTATTTCCACTTAACAGATGTCGATACCTTTCGACTGGGTTGAAATGAAAGCTGAAATATATTTGGTGCTGCCATCTACACAAAGAATCTTCAACTTTTTAACCTATTAATAAATTTCGTATAATTCAATTATTTCCACTTTTTAAATTTTTGGTGTTAGCATAGCCGGCCACGTGTTACTTAGACTGAAGTGTAAATTGAATTCATATTATAATGAAGATAATACAGTGAAATTAATCCTGTTTTTTACTTATTTGTGCTTCATTGATCAAAACTTTATAATTTAATATAATATATATATATATATCTTTATATATAAAATTTATTATGTTTGTCCGCGATGAACTCCTAAACTAATGAGCCGATTTTAATGAAATTTGGACACTGTGTGCAATTTGGTCCAACTTGAGAGATAGGATAGTTTTTATTGCAAAATTCGCCTCCCAAAAGGGGGGGAGGAGGGGCCAAAACGTGATTTCACAAACAAACAAACAAACAACAACCAAAAAAAAAAATATATATATAGAAATGCAGATAGACTGTTCAAAATTGGTATAGAGAGGTTTTAGAGGCCTGCAAATCGAATGAGGATATTTTCGAAAGTGTAAAGTTATTAGGAGGGGCGGGTAAGGGGGCGGAGGGGCAAAAAAATAAAAATAGAGTTACATCGCTAAAAATTGGTACATAGAAGTTTTTGATACGTACAAATCGATTGCAGATATTTTCGAATTTCTAAAATTATTAAGAGGAGCGGGAAAGGGGGGGGGGGGGCAGAGGAGCAAAATATAAAAATGGAGTTAGATCATTCAAAATTGGTGCATAGAATTTTTGATACCAACAAATCGATTGCGGATATTTTCGAATTTGTAAATTTATTAGGAGGGGCGGGAAGGGGGGCAGAGGGGCAAAAAATAAAAATATAGTTAGATCGTTCAAATTGGTGCATACAGGTTTTTGACACCTACAAATAAACTGTAGATATTTTCGAATTTGTAAAATTATTTAGAATAGTGGGAGGGGGGAGGGCAAAGGGGCAAAATAATAGAAATAAGAGTTAGAACTTTGAAAATTAGTATTATTAAGTTTTAAGGCCCGATAAATCGATTGCGGATATTTTCGAAAGTATAGAGTTATTAAGAAGGGCGGGAACGGTGGATGAAGAAACGGTGCGCATGGTTTGCGCAGGTATATACTGCCGCAGGCAGTGGGGGTCCGAACAGATTATTCCACCAATGAGAGAAGATTTTTTTGTATTTTATATCATTTTCCTTTCGATAATATATGGATTCATTATGAGTGTCGAACATTTTTCCCGATCAGATTTTTTTTTTCTCTTTTTTTTTTCACATGTTAAAAATTAATGCAATTTTGAGAATTCTTTAATTATAGTGAATCATTTAAAAATAGGGACCAGCGAAGCGGGCTAAGTCTGCTAAGATCAAGGATGTTATCAAGGATGGTCTTTATTCGTAAATAATAATTTTAATATATTGAATATTTTACTACATTATAATTCAACGTATAACATAGCCACAGCAACGCGTGGCCGGGTCTGCTAGTATATATATATATATACATATATCAAAAAAAAAAAAAAAAAAAAAAAAATTTGGCAGGGAAAACATTGAGAAATATACTTACTTTTCTTGTGTTCTTGGAAAACTGTGGAATACTTGAAAATTGAAGCTAAAGAGAGAAAAATAATCGATTTAACAGGCTTGTGTTATTATTCTTTATTAAATATTTGTGACAATTTTAATAGTAAATTACACAATAAAATAAAATAATAATTGAAACATATAAATTCAATGGACTCTTGAAGGCTTCTATCCCAGACCCGGGACCACCTCAGCAACCAGCTTAAATTGATGTTAAACTTGGTCAAAACTAATTTTGGATATTTCCAAATATTATTTACCATATTTCCAAAATAATCAATTTTGATAATTTGAAAATAAAAAGTTTATAATCTGAACTACTATTCAGATTTTGTAACCTTATGTAAGTTCCCCTTTTTCATCTTTTAAAATTATATTACTTTTGTATGCAGTCTTTTACGAATATCATTACAGAATGAATAAACGGGAAATATTTTCACATAATTTGACGTTATAAATTTATTTATACCTTGTGGAAAATATCTCCCCAAACAATTAGATGCATGAAAGTCACTAGATGGTGCTATGCATCCAGTGACTTACCTTTTTACTTTGACATTGATTTTTTTAGATTTTCTGGAAGCACCAGCAGATCACGTTTGACCTTCGACCTCATAGCATCAAAGCGATGTTAGATTTTAGAATTCTTATTCCTTTACAGAACCTTTAGACAATATGTTTGTTCTTTTTAATTTGATTTATTTAATTAATTCTGTAAATATGTAAATTTAATCTTCATTTGTAAATAAGCATGTAATAGTATTAAATAGCTTTTTAAAATTATTAGAGCCTAGCTGTGCATCATTTGAAATCGAAAGTATAATTTTTTCTTCAACCTATTAATGTTAATGAAATCTAAGACACACTAAATGAAAAAATAACAAAACATTTCAGTCAAAATAAAATAAGCATCACATTAAAAGCCATGAGTAATCTAATTCTTACCGAAAATTATTTTCGGTTCAACAACAGATTCCATAAACAAAGCAAGAGGGGTTGGGTGTTAATGGGATCCTCTATTTCTAGAATAATTTCAGAATTAAAACTTAGATTAATAGAGTAAACCATTTATAAATAAAATTAAAGTTTGATTGATGATGTATTTGCTGTTGTTGATAAGTTTAAAGTCTAAAACACTGTAGATAAATAAAATTGATAAAAATATACAGTTTACATATGAAACAGAAAATAATAAATAATTTAACATTTTAGATGTTAGCATTTTATAAACAGACTGTAACGAAATCGAAACAAACTTTTATCGCAAACCAAATAAGACAAGAGTGGTGCAATTATTAATAGCAAATGCAAAACTCCTTATAAATTAATAAAATTAACACAATTTAAGTCTACTTAAATAGTGCCATCATAATCTGTTCAAATGAAACACATCTTAAAAATGAATTATATAAAGGTTTGGTAATTACTACTAAAGAAAGTAACAATAAAACCTAGTCTACCATCTATATTTAAAAAAAAAAATCAAACTACATTGATAATGCCTAAACAGCTAAATTAAAATTTACTACCACAATTCCTTATATGATAAAAATGCCTCCAGAAAATTAAAAAACCAAGCCTCCAAACTAAACATTATTATTTCTATTAAACCAAACTGTAGTATCTTTCAATGAATTTGCAATGACAAAGACAATATAGATCCTTCAGAATTAGCTGGTATCTAAGAAATTAAATATAAAATTATCAATAATAACGAGAGTAGTTATACTAGCATGACTAAATACAAGAAAGGTAGAATAAAAGAGCATAAAGCAGATACAAAGTTGAGTGGAATGTGATTTACGGTACTGCTTGGCGACTTGTTTCCGATCATGGATAAAGATGCCAACCTTGGTAACCATGGTGTTTATGCACCGCTGAACGATAGATGTTTGAAATGTGGTAACCTCACCATGATGTTTTGAAGCTGTATGATTTTCGTGTACAGTACGAAGCCGAAAATCCGAACTCCAAAAATCCGGAATCGCAAAAATCCAGACAATTTCGGCGGCGTTAATCATCATCATCAATTTTTTTTTTTCCAAGTATGAATATATCTAAATAAAGAGCCAAAAGTATTTTATTTCTTAGTAATCTTCAAAACCGGCATTTGCAAAGTCTGAAAGAGGAGGGAAAAGATTATAATAATAGTGAAAATTCTTAAACATTTATCTAATTGAGAACTAAATTCTATTTTCTATTTCAATTATGCTCAAACTTTTAATTAAAAAACCTAAAGTACTAAAAAAAAAAAAAAAAATCACGGAAATGATTTAAAAATGGTATATTTTTCTTATTTATTTTCTTTTATTGTAACTTGTACTAATTTTTGTATGCAAATATTTCAATAAATCTGTTTTATGTTTCAAGTTTAATTACATTTATTTATTGTTAAAGTTGATAAAAAAAATATTACAGAATATATTACAGAATATATTTAAATTACAGAATATATTTACAATTACAGAATATATTTAAAAATCATAATCTTATATATATTATAAATGTGAATGTCCGTTTATTTGACTGAGTTTCACGCTAAAACTGCTCGATGGATTCCGATAAAATTTGTTATGGAGATAGATTATACCCTAACTTAGAAAGTTGGCTGCCTTTTATTCCGAAAAAAAACTTTTTTTTGTTACTTTTATGCATAAAATAGCAATTTTGTAAGCTAATAATAGCAAAAAATTAGACATTTAAATTTTAACCATAATTTAATTGTTGCCAAAATTAAATTTAATTGTCCATAATTTAATTGTTGTCGAGTTTATTTTTTTTCCAACAGGAAAATAAATACATTTATCTAAACGTGAACAATAAAAAATAAAATAAATAAATAAATTATGCATCTCACAAAAATTGACGTCATTTTTTAAATTGTTGCGTTGAAGTACACCGAACATTTTTCTCCAAGAGGTTTAATTTAGTAACAGCTATTTTAATCTAGGTAGTTCAAGAAAAATATAAAAGAGGTTTAATTTAGCAACAGCGATTTTAATCTAGGTAGTTCAAGAAAAATATAAAATTAATAAAGTTGTGTAGCCCGATAATGTTTATTTATTTATTTATTTTTTTATATACCATTCACAACGCTTATTTAACATACAAATAAATGAGCTGCTGTGTGTGACTGCACTTGCACGCTGTCGGGCAGAAATATTTGATTAATTCAAATTAATATTTAAATAACTAAATAAAGATGTGTTTAATAGAAAGCATAGTCTTGGAGACAAACTTGGCGAGTGGGCGACCAAATTTGGTGAAAAATTATAGTTTAGGGTACCCGATGTTTCAAAGCTCTCCGACACACGGGAACGTAAACCTTGAGCTTACCAAGGGATTCTCGATGGAGTCATCTCCAAACCCCATCGCCAAAATTTATAAGTAGGTGTGAGTTGATTTTTGCGAAAGAGTATGCATTCACTGCGATCCAGAGTTATTCAGAGACCTATTCTGAGCTCTAAGCAACTGGACATTTTTCGTGAGTGAGTGAAAATTTTTGCTCTGGTGTAGTTGATGTTATTTGCTTTACTCCTGTGGAACAAGTGACTATTTTTTAGACTGTCCTGAAACATTCATCGAATAATGACTTATACTGTACGAGTAACAGCTTCAACTGTTTCCAGAATATTCGAAGAATTAACACCAGCTATTGGACTATTTTCGAAAATATTTGTTTTAATAATAGTTTTTTTGCACAGATTCGAGAAGTTCAAAAAATGTTTGATATTGCAAGGAGGTCCCATACTAAAGCTGTGACGAATATAGTCGCCAATCGAAATATATTCAGTTACAAAGAAATCATTTAAATATAGTGTCCAGCGAAGCGGGCAAAGCCTGCTAGTATATTATGTTTTACTTAAATTTGCATATTATCCAAGTACTTAAACTAAAATATTACATTTTTTAAGCATGACCAAAAATCCGGAAAATCTGAAAATCCGGAATTGCCGCAGTCCTGACGATTCCGGATTTTCAGCTTTGTACTGTAAGTTATTGTTGCTAAACAAAATTTCGTACGTTTTAAAGATTTATGGAGTTTGTGTGAGACGTATTTAGTGATATTTTTTTGGTTTTTATGCATGTGTTCGATACAAAACAAAATTTTGTATGTTTTAAAGATTCATGCAGAATGCGGGTGATGTATCCAGTGATGTTTTTTTTTTTTTTTTTTTGGTTTTCATGTATGCAGAGTGTACAGACGCGCATATTACTCTGCGCTGAAAAATGAAATTTCATGCATTTTAAAGATTCATGCAGAATGCAGGTGAGGTATCCAACTGAACAACACACACTTGTCTATAATACATCCTGAAGATGTCCACAGAACGTCCTTTCATCCATAAGACATCCTGAGGACATCATGCAGAATGCCGATGGGGTATCTATTCTTAACAACATACCTGTCCATAATACATTCTGAAGATGTCCACAGGACATCCTTTTATCCATAAGACATCCTGAGGACATCATTTGGAGAAGGTGTCCTTTTAGGACAGTGATGTTTCATGTACGCGGAGTGTACAAGACGTGCATATTACTGGTCACTGCAAAACGAAATTTCATGCTTAATAAAATATATCCCTTTATTTTGCTTCGTTACTCATGGCAGAAAGCTTTTTTGCCGGAGGGCAGTCCACTAGAAGTGGAAGGCTCGGAGGTCCCTCCGGCGAAAAAGCTTTATGACATGAGTAACGAAGCAAAATAAAGGTATTTAAATTTAGAAATTTTATTCATCAACCATGAATATTTATTTAAATCAAATTGGAGTGTAAAGGTTGATATTTTTTTATTTACCAACTATGTGAAAAATACCAGAGCCGGGAATCGAACCCGGGCACCTCCACTTAACGCACGGATGCTCTACCACTGAACTACCCTGGCTGAGAACCAGCTAGGCACTTCTCACATAATATTCGTTGGCAAAGTCACCGAGTCTGCAAACGCAGATATATCAGGTGAAACAATAATAATCGTAGCACAACTCCATAGACCACGAGATTTCAAATTTAGAAATTTTATTCATCAACCGTGAATATTATCCGTGCGTTAAGCGTAGGTGCCCGGGTTCGATTCCCGGCTCTGGTATTTTTCACATAGCTGGTAAATAAAAAAATATCAACCTTTACACTCCAATTTGATTTAAATAAAGGTATTTATTTAATTAAGTATGAGATATGCTTCGTGTTTTTAAAAAGTTTTGAAATTTCATGCATTTTAAATATTCATGCAGAATGTGGGTAAGGTACAGTCGATAGCAAAAGTATCCGAGCACTAGCAAAAATTCCTATGTAAAAAATGGTCACTTAATATTGTTTTGTTAAATAAATCCTTGTCGAATCATGTTCTTAGACTGACTAAGAACAGGATTTGATAAGGATTTATTTAACAAAACTATTAAACGTACTTTTTTTATGTAGGATATTTTGCTAGTGCTTGGATACTTTTGCTGTCGACTGTATCCAGTGATATTTTTTTCATGTACGTGGAGCGTACACAAGTGCATATTACTAATTGCTGCATAAAGTTGCCGAAGCGCAGGGCTAGTGTGATGTTAATTGCAACCTTACTTGCGTATCTCTGAGATTGTCGCCCAATCGCAGTGATAGAGCGATGTTAAATGCAACCTTACTTGCATATCTTCGAGACTGTCGCCGAAACATAGTGCTAGTGCGATGTTAATTGCAACCTTACTTGCGTATCTCTGAGATTGTCACCCATAACGCTGTAGTAGTGGGACGTTAAAACCACTCTGCTTATTATACTACAGTCAGCAACAAAAATGTCCGAACACTAGAAAAAATTCCTATGTAAAAAAAGTACACTTTATACAGTTTTGTGAGATAAATCCTTGTCGAATCCTGTTCTTAGTGTAAGAACACGATTCGACAAGGATTTATTTAACAAAACCGTACCTTTTTTTTACATGGGAATTTTTGCTAGTGTTCGGACACTTTTGTTGCCAACATGTCTTGTTTTTCTTTTTCAATTATGACAACAGTAGGGTAACTTCATTTGAAAAACAGGCTTGTATGTCGTAGTGGCCAATTTTTGATCTTTCGGGGATATAGGTAGGTAGGTTGGGTTTGGTTGCTCCTGGTCTGCTCAACTCTACTCGCTAGTGTGTTTACTTTTCCTGCTTCAGCCGTGTTGCTGGTGTTTTCTTCGAGGTTGGTTTTTTTTTTAAAGTTTATTCCGGCTTTCTAGTCAAAAGTTGGTAAGTTTTTGCTTTTTCCTTTTCTTTCACGCCTAGGTGTGTGAGTTTCTCTTTATTTTCTGTTGCGGGGTATCTCTCCTCGCTTGTTATCATTTGGCCACATGTCCGGAGACAGTTCCCTGGATAGGCCGCCATGTTCATTGAACTACTTCTCTAACGACGGCGCGTTGGCGGACTCGCTTAGTATGGCTCTAAACGACGGATATGATTCCATTGCTATAATCATTGCGGCAAAAAATGGTTCTATACCACGTACTCATCCGAAAGCTTTAAAAGATGGAATAACAAATATTGTAGCAGATAATAGAGCCATTGAGGACATAAAATTAACTAGACAGGGTAAATTGTTACTAACAACCAAATCAGTAGCTGCTGCTCAAAAGCAGATTAACATTAAATCGCTATTGGGGGTCACTGTGGACCCATTCATAATCACAGATACCATTTCATCAAGATTTCTGTTGCATAACATTGAGACTAGTGTGTCCTGTGAAGATATCGCCGCCGAACGTGCAGATCAAGGGCTAGTGGCCTTAGAGGTCTGCCACTTTATGAAGAAAACACAGGGTGAAGAGACTCCCACCCAAACCGTCCTGGTAACGCTAATCGGTACGAACCTTCCAACAAGCGTCAAGTTGTGGTATGTTCGCCACAATGTCTCCCCCTTCTATGACCGGCCTCGTGCTTGCCTTAACTGTCACAGGTTTGGGCACTCGACAAAATCATGTCGGAGCCAAAAGCTCTGTGTCCGATGTGCTGAACATCATACGGAGGAGTGTACGGCTGCATCCCCTAAGTGCATCAACTGCAAAGGTTCACACGCAGCATCTGACAGAGCATGCCCGTACTATAAAAAGGAATCCGAGATCCAAAAATTCAGAAGTGAGAACCACCTCACAATTTCGGAGGCGAGGCGCATTTACAATGAATAAGGAAAACATCCAATAGGTCCTTTGCGACGGTGGCAGCTAGCGGCCCACAAGACGTTGTATCCAAAGCTGATCTTCACACGGCCCTACAGGGCATTACTGAACACTTTACCAACATGGTTCAAACCCTCGTTGCAGAGTTCCAGCAATCGCTGCAAGTGCTGGCAGAAGCCATCATTCAGCCTCTCTCTGAAATTATGCAGGCGGTACAACCAAAAAAGGCACAAGAGGCTGCTCTGGTGGACGTGTTTACTGAAGTCCTCCGGAAAAAATCAAAGAAGCTGCGCTTGCAGCCCCAGGACTCAACCATCATGGACGATTCCTCATCTCATCTCTCACATGATCCCTCCACTTCCATGGATACCTCTGTGCAAAACCCGCCTCGCCCTGATGTTTCAAAAGACAAGTCTCCCCCGGTGGGATAGCGTGCCTGGGTTTCCGGTGCTCTCACGGGTAAGTCCCCTTTTCTTTTGTTTCCCTCTTTCTCTGTTTCTGTTTTTTATGGGTTTAGTTAATTTTTTGGTTCAATGGAATTGCCGCAGTCTTAGGGCCAATGGCCATTGGCTCCGTTCTACCCCTGAGCTCCATGCTAGTCTGCTTTGCCTGCAGGAAACGTTTTTGTCTCCCCAGGACACCTTTGTCATCCCTGACATGACGGTGTACAGGGCTGATAGAGTTGATACTCGCGGTGGTGGTCTCCTCACTGCTATACACGCCTCTAAGGCTTCCTACCTGGTTACTCTTCCTCCTTGCCATGTCCAGGACTTCGAAGTTCTCGGGGTCAAAGTTTTCTTGGACAACTCTGGACTCTAGTGTTGAACTGTTACTCCCCTTCAGGCAACTTCTCATCAGATTGGCTTACTGAAATCCTATCATCGGAGAATCCCCCCTTTATCATTGTTGGTGACTTCAATATCAACATCCTTTCCCGCTCCCCCCCCCCCCCCCCCGTCCCAAGCCGGGTCCAACAACTGCTAGACTGGGCTAGTGTCCAGGATATTTGCGTTCTGAATTTTGATCACCCTACTCGCTTCGGCTCTTTCGGTTCCTCCTCCCTTTTAGACCTCACCATGCTATCTCTCTCTATCCAGTCCAGAATTAGATTTTACGTCCACCCTGACTTGTTCGATTCAGACCACCACCTCATCATTCTCTTGGCCTACTCCCCTGCGGGCTACCCAACGGCCCCTCGTTGCGTTTACAACTGGACTAGAGCCTCTGCTGCTCTTAACTAGATAATCTTCCGACTTCTTCCTATCAGGACTTTGAGCACACTTGCAGAGAGGTTATGGACTCCACTTCCTCTCACCTGAGTTCGCCTAGTCGCTTGGGCTGTCCTTGGTGGGATTCTACCTGCCGGTCACTCCTGCGTTCGAAGCGGAAACATTTCCGCCTTGCCCGTTTGCATTGCTCCAGGGAAGATTGGACTCTTTACAAGAAGCACGCGGCCAAACTTCGAAGGTATGTCAAACAAGCTGCCCGCAACTTCTGGGATTCCCTCTGCCAAGGCAGTTGCGAAAGTGGGAGAATCTTTAAAATCCTGAAACGCCTGGCTAGTCGTGACATCCCCTCTGGCGACAATATTATCAAAGACCCTGTTCCCATTGCGTCCATTCAAACCCAAGCTCATGCTTTCCTAGAATATTTCTCTAAACCCAACCTTCCACACCCTATACCAGTTGATCTCGGTGATGGGGATCCGATCCTTGACGCTATCAAGTGCAAAGCCCAGCGCCGGCTGAATTACTTAAAGGCTATCACGGGCCGCTCCCGTGGTATTAATAGTTCCCACATGCTAAAGATTGTTAATTCCATCATCCGAAGCATCCTAGAATATGGTGCTCCTCTGTTTTATGATTCTCCTGTATCGGCCTTGAATACTCTTGAGGTCAGTTATAACGCTGCCCTCAGATTGGCTACCGGTCTTCCCAAATGCACCCCTATCCCTGTTCTCCGTCGGGAAGCCGGGGTACCTAGTGTGTCCAGTCGCCTCCTCCTTCTCACGAAGATGTTTCTTCTCCGCCTCCTCGCCTCCCCTCCTGGGCTGCGCCTTAGTGAAGCTGCTCATGCAGCTCTTGCCCAGCCTGCTCTGTCGTGGAAGTGGTGGCTACCGTTACAAGAGATTCAATCCCAGGTGGGCTGTCCCCTCTCATATCTCATCCGTCTGTGTTGGCCTCCCCCCCCTTGCTGTGCCCAGTTTCGGGTGATTTCGAACGGTCTTGATTTTCAGTCTCCGCACTTCCCGGCTCTTACTAAAGTTCACGCCTGGCATCATTGGTTTTCCTCCCTCCCCCCCTGTTCTTTCGCGGCTACTGACGCTTCGAAAGACGATGCTAAAACCGCCATCGCTGCTGTAGATCCTATCAGCAATACTTCTTTCGCAACTTTGGTTCCTCATGACAACTTGGTGTTCACTGCCGAGGCGTTATATCTTGCTCTCTCTACTCTCCCCATTTCTCATCCGAACATTGTCATCCTGTCTGATAGTCTGTCGGTGCTTCGTGCCCTTGAGGACTGGTCTATTCGCTCGCCGAATGTGATCCTACTGCTGATCTCCTAGATCCAGAAGCTTAACGCTCGCGGCTACCATATCACCTTTGTCTGGTGCCCCGGTCATTGTGGTATTCCTCCCAATGAACTTGCAGACTCCCTTGCCAAAAATGAGCCATATCTCTGCGCCCCTTTCCTTCGTATAGCTCCAGAAGATCTCCGATCTCAGGTCCGGAAGACCTGGAAGGTTGAACAAGAATATTCTTGGATAAACTGCGACTACGCGATCTCTCTCCCTTTCCTCCTTCCTGACAGGTCCTTCCCCAACTGGGTCCCGTCTCGCAAAATGGATGTTCTGATGGCTCGTTGGAGGTCAAAAACTATTCTAACCAATCAACGCCTACATAGGATGAACCTCACTTTTTCCCCTCTCTGTAACTTCTGCTACAACTTGGAAACTCCCAAACACATCTTGATCCGTTGCTCCAAGCTCTCTACCCCTCGTCATAACTTGAATGCTCTCCATTTGGGCCCTAACCCGTCGTATGGCGATGTTATCTTGGCTGCTTTTGGCTCGAAACGGTCCTTAGTGCATCTGATTCTCTTCTCTCGTCTAGCTTTCTCGTCCTAGCCTAACACTTTGTTTGGTTTGCGTTTTTGGTTTCTCCGAGATGAAGCTGTCCCTCGGGACATAGCACAAATCTCAGTATCCCCCTACCTACCTACCAATTTTTTTTTGTGCAAAATTATGATATATTAGTTTTATAGAATTGTGTATTTATATAGAATATAAACTAAAAATATGCTTGCAGTAGTGTTATAAATGTTGAAATTTCGTTAGCCTACATGGTTTCTTTGAAATAGAGAAGATTAATTCTTCGTTTTTTCAAGTTCTTAAAAGGTTTTTTTTACAGTTTATGTTTAGATAATTGCTTTAAAACACGTAAATCAGCCATTTTGAAAAGGACAGCTAACAAAATCGCGCTGCCAGTCTGCCATTTTTGGAAAGGACGGGAGAGAAAACTGCGCCAAATTGGCAAGTTCGGAAAAACTCGCCAAGAAGGACCATAAACCACATTTTCCCCACAAAGTTTGATGGATTAACTACAACTCTTATCAAGGTTTAATAAAAAGAGCGAAATAAACATCAATTTTAAAAACATACGAAAATTGACAAATTACGAAACTGATTCTTACACAATGAATCATAAGGCTATCAAAATAATAATAAATCTATGCAACTGTAACAACGAGCCATAGATCACCTTCTCAGATCTGAGGACAACAACAAGGAAAAATTAGTTTTGACCAAGTTTAACATCAACTGAAGCTAGTTGCTGAGGGAGGAGGTCCTGGATCTGAGATGAATGCCTTCAAGTAGCTTCAAAGTAAGGCCATTGAATTTAATATATTTTTAATTTAAAACAAAGTTTCAATATTTCCTTTAAGAAATAAAATAATAATGTTGAATTATAATTCTACATTAATATTACTATTGCTTACAGAATTATTTAAAAAAATGCACCATGATTGAATCATGGTGCATTTTTTCCAGGATAAGATTAGAAAAAAGAAGAAAAAAGCTTAAAGTACCACTATATATGTACAGACAAGTCACTGAAATAAAAAAAAATCAGAATTTTGGTGACAAAATTATATTGTAGTGAATAATGAATATAATCTCGATTATCCAAATCTTATTTAAATCGGAACTCTCCGTTAACTGAGGTTGGTTTTTTGACTTATTTTTAGCATCTATGATCTGAAACTTTTACATTCTTGTGTATGCAAGTGCTCTTTCTGAACTATCTTTTACCTCTGAACTAATGATTTTTAGAAAGCTTAATGAAACAGTTGCATGACAAAGGATAACCAATTTATGCCTGATGAAGCTTTTATTTAAATCATTATAAATTTTTTTGTTTCAAAATAAATTTTCACATAAAATTTGAATTTAGATATTTGTTTAGATTTTAGTCATAATAGATGTTCGATGATGATGTTATGAATTAAACTAGATGAATATTAAAATTTTTTCTATTATCCGATTTAGGCTTGTTGCCAATAACGTCAGATAATCAAGGTTCTATTTTTAAATCTTCAATATATATATATATATATAAAAGAACAAATGATTATGTTTTAATATTCAACGAGTAGGTTTTGCCTGCTTCACTGGTCACAATTACATTAAAATGAATTCTCAAAATTAAACCACTAATTTTTTACATCACTTTATATATTATATATATAAATCTGAATCAGGTGCATACCTACAGGATGCAAGCTACCTCCATACTTGCCAACCAATTTTAATAAAAAAAGGGAAGATTTTTGTTGAAAAACCAGAAGATTTCATAAAAAAAGGGAAGATTTTTTTTTTTATTAACTTGTTTATTACGTCAAATAGGAAAAAAAAAAATAATAATAATAAATAATAATAATACAGTTTTACAATTTTAATATTTAGAAGCAATCTATAAAAATGTTTTACTGTACACTGATTATACTAAATATATAAAAGTTTTAAATGAAGTTATTCCTCTTCAACATATAAATATCTACAAAACAGAATCTGTAAGAAATTTATTTAACAATAGAGAAAAAACTTAGTTAAGTTAAAGTATAACTAATTTTTTAAATAAATAGAATATGATTTTTGTGTATGTACATTAATCACAGGGTTGTTGATTTTTTTGATTTAAATCAAGATTATTTGATTTTAATGATTTTTATTATGTAATCATACATTATTGCACAACATTTGTATTTTATTATGTGTATATGTGTCTATATATGCATAATATACACACTATCAATTATTTTACTTAAACTATAAAAATATAAATAATATTCTATTCCCATAGAAAAAATCCATGTAGGCATTTATTACCAATATTTTTATTCAAAATGGTATCTTCATAATAAGTGTAATTTTATGGCAATCATAAATGTGGTAGTATGAGCCACTCAATTGTAACTTTGACTTTGTAGCTACAATAATGTATTGAAATAAAGTAAAATCTTACCCGCAGTATTGAACACGTAAAATAACTTTGGAAAAGGATAATTTAATAGGAAAAATTACATCAAACTGAAGCAATGGATTAAGAAAAAGAAATTTTTACTCAGTTTCTTATCAAAATAAAAAGAATAGGGAATTAAAGGGAAAAAAATATATCCTAAAAAATTCTTTCTTAAGTTTAACAAATATCATTTGAATTAAGAAAATTTTTTCATACTTTACCCATTAATAGAATTCACATTTTCATTACTGTCTTAATACTTTCACTTATTCTTTTATCTTTTCTTATATTTCAGGGGTCTGTTCAGAGGCAAACCTGGGTCCATTAAAGGACCTTTCACTTTATATCTTAAAAAAGGACACTTCACAAAATTATTTATCCCAAAACAGGACCCTTCACAAAATTTTATCATAAAACAGGAACCACTCACAAATTTTTTTAGCCTAAAAAAGAACCCTTCACAAAATTTTTCTCCTTAGATCTTTGATAAATCTCTCATTTTCAAAATTAATCTTCAGTGGAACGAATGTAGACTACATGAATCATCGGACCTTTTTGTTGTATTTCTCCCGAAAAGCTGATACTCAATTTCTAATTTATAAAGGACTTCTGTGCATATGTGTGAGTTTAGTTCTATAAAACTGAACTGTCATTGTCAAAAATGAAACCTTAATTGTAATTTTATTTTGCAAAATTACATTTTTCACAATTTCGCAAAAAGAAGACCGTAGCCAAAAAGTTTGTGAAGAACTTTATTTTCACACTAAATTTAGATTTACAAAATTATGTGTAGAAATTTTCACAAAATCACAATGACCCTGAGTGAAAAGTCTGAACAGACCCCTGTATTTAGAGGGTACAATTCATTAAACAAGCAGTGAGAGCAGCCTCGAACTATATTTAACTGATTGTATGTTGTTAAATTAAAAGATTATGATGTTTTTAAAACTTTTTGGAGCCTTCAGGGCATTTAAAACACTACAATGTAAAATATGCTATTATTTTTAAAATATCATATGAGACATTGTTAAATGACAAAAACTGGTATGAGAGCTAAATAAACAAGGAAATATTTTCTTTTTGAAATATCACCCGCAAGGTGGGCAAAGGCGAACTGAAATATATGTATAACATTAACTAATGAATTGTATACTAATTAAATATTTACAATTCATACACCAGTTCTTGCAGGGTTTAATCCAGCTTTTTCAAAATGGTACCCCATTTGTGAATTTATAAATTCATTTGTGAAAGCATCAAGTAAGTTTGTGAAAATTAACCCGTTAGTAGTCGCTATAGGCAGCACCACCTATTACAGATTGCGTACTTTTTATTTAACTGTCACCAATAATTTTAAGAAGTGATGTGATCGACGTTTCTTCGATTTTATTCGCGTTTTATGTATATGAAATGCCACTTCTAAAATTTTTTGGTGGCTATTGAATAAAAAATTCTGGAAAAACTGAACGATGGGCGGCAAATCGACCAATTAGCGACTACTAACGGGTTAATAAAGCTTCAGAGCAATCTTCTTATATGTAAGATTAGAAAGTGTTTACTTAGATATTTACCATTGTCTTCAGTAAATATTCAAATTGAGGGTATTTTTATGTGTTTGATGCAATGAAGCTTCTAAAATTTTTTAGTGTACAGTTATATTGCTGAGAGTTGACTTTGTGAAGGTGCCTCTTTACTGAAAAGTGAATTTGTGAAGGTATCCCATTACTAAAAGTTGACTTTGTGAAAGTGCCTCAATGCGGCACTAAACTTGTTCTGGATTAAACACTGTCTTGTATAAATAATTAAAATATAATGAATTATTAAAATATATAATAATATGTATAAAAATAATTTTAAACAAGTCCTTCCGGCTTATTCGGAAGGGTAGGTTGATTTCTTTTTCCTTATCAAGTTGTGGCCATTATGTTTCAAAATGGCGGCTACAAATTATTAATGCACTTGGTAGAAAAATTGATGTAGGCTATGCACATATGGAGTTTTAAGCAGATCGGTTCATAAATACATTTTTATGTGAATTTAAAATTTTCAAGTGGCCGGCGCTTGGAAACAAAATGGCGGGTTAAGTTGAAAAATATATGAATTGTATTTGTGAGATAAGTCTACTGTACACATATAGTTCGAATTAATTCAAAATCTCAAAAGTCATCGTGTAGAAAAATTAAGTTTCAAACACTTCGATCAAAATGGCAGAGAGGGTTGCTCATCTAAGATATCGCTGCAAATTTGAAATTTTTTTTTTTTTTTTTTTTTGTAGAAATTCTTTCAAAGAGGCTTAGTAAGTTGATAAAATGTTAGTTTTCTGCATTTCTAGTTTGTTTTAGCATTAAAATAGCTTAACTTTTCCTTAAAAACACATTAAAAAGATCCAGCAACGCAAGTAATGGATTTGGCGCCAAATTTGGCGATTTTTCCCCTATGGCGACAAAATACTTATTATCGATATACCAAAGATGGACGCAATAACGTGATTGGTTCAAGAGTTACGTGAAATTTCTAGATTTTTGTTGTTTGAATGATAAATCCACGCCCAAATTTGATGCGAATTGATTCTGTATTACTAAAGTTACCATAATGAAAAATTTTCAAGTGGCCGCCACTTAGAAATAAAATTGCAGATGAAATCACCAAGTCCTATCCTAGATATTTGAACCATAAGTTCACTATCCAACTTTTATTTGAATCAGTTTAGTATTTTAAAAGTTATAGTGATGGCATATTTTCAAGTGGCAATGTGATTTTAAGTGGCTGGAACTTAGAAACAAGATGTCAGGACAAGTTGCCCAGTGAAAACATTCAAGATAATTATAAGATAATATCACTGTCCAAATTTGGTTCGATTTGGTGTACTATTTCAGAAATTATCGTGATTTTAAATTTTCAAGTGGAAGCCTGATTTCAAGTCGCCCCGCTTAACTTAAGATATCTGCCACTCTATAAAAATGGCGGATATAGTTTATTAATAAACTTCATTGAGATCCTTACGTGGTCTGTATTTACATCAAAATTCAAACAATTTCAGAATACGCTTTTTACAATTTAAATTTGAAATTTTCAAGTGGTCTCCACTTGAAAACAAAATGGCGGAGCAACTTGGTTAACAAACTTATCTAAGATATTTATAAGATAAGTTAAGGCACTGTTCAAATTTGGTTCCATTTGGAGTATTATTTCAGAAGTTATCATGGTTTTAAATTTTCAAGTGTGGCCTGATTTCAAGTGGTCCTGCTTAACTTAAGATATTCGCCACTTTATTTAAAATGGCGGATAAAGTTCATTAATAAATAAAGGGCAAAATTAACGGTCGCCACCGGCCACATGGCGACTAAATAAAAAAAGATGGCGATTAAAAATTATGCATCGATCGCCACTAAAGTCGCCACTTTTTGTGATCATTAAAAGATTCTAAAAATCGAGCGACGATAGGCAATCAAAGCCTTGTGATTTCCAATCTTTTTCCATCCATGGCATAAATGTCAATGTTCATTTTAAACTTGCTTTATTATAATCTACAACCTATAAAGAAGTAGAATTGTTTAATATATCTCACTCATATAATTTTTTGGACCTCCCCCTTTCCCTCCCCCCTAACGATCTGTGATCACATAGCTTATAGAAAGATTTATAACTTCTAATCATTCTCCCTTTGCCGCAAAAATATAAATATCTATTTTAAACTTACTTTATTAGATTCTAGAATCTGTAAAGAAGTAGAATTGTTATCTTTTACTCATAATTCTTGTAATCCCCCCCCCCCCCTCCAACGATTGGCAATCACATGCTCCACTGAAGCTTTGTGATTTACAATCTTTCTCCATTCATAACATGAATGTAAATATTCATTTTAAACTTTCTTGATTAGATTCTAGAACCTATAAAGAAGTACATAGATGTATCCCCCCCCCCAGCCCACACACATGTGCGCTCCATTTCAACTAGCAGTTAATGATCAAATGTCCTGCAAAGCACAATCTTTCTCCATTATTATCTCCATAGTATTTAGTGATATTTAACCCATTTAAGATAATTGACAAATGTGTGTATCAAAATTTGATTTGGCTAAAATGTGTATTTTTCAAAAATTTTTGTATTTGCTTTCTTTTAAGTAGAAATCTTCCTTTTTCCTTCCCATTTTAAAGTAGAAATCTTCCTATTTTTAAAGCTACAAATTTGACAGCTAAGTAAATTATTTTTAATGAAGCAGCTAAGTTTCCATATCTATACTTTTCAAGAGGAAATATTTTAACTCTATTGAAATAAAATCATTTAAAAAAGTGTGTCTTTAGAAATATGAAAAAATAATAAAACTGCTAACTATATTTACACATGACCATGTAAAAGGATGCGATGATGATGAATCAGCTGATTCATTTACTAGAAAATATCAATGTGAACTGTGAATGATTCACTTAAAAAATAAATTGGAAAAAAAAAAGTACTACTGAATTATCTGAAAGGTAAAAACTTTTGCTGTTATTATTACAGCCCTAAGTAGATTTTTAATTTAGGATGTGCAACTTAAGATTTTTAAAAAGAGCGTAATTACAAATTACAATTTCAGTGTCCCTGTGTTAATTTTATTAATATATGTATTTCTTATTTTCATATTTTTCTTGTGGTGATTATACCGCAAAATGGTGACAATTGCTTTTTGCAGTCTGAAAGAAATAGTCTTATCATGCGAAAAGTGGCCACTAACTTAAAAAAGTGGCTACTAATGAAACTGACAGTACCGGCCACTGGCCACTAATGAATTTTCCCAGTTTTGCCCTTTATTAATAAAGTTATTTGAGTCACTTGTATAACCTATGTATACAACAAAATTAAAAAAAAATTCGGAATGTGTTTTTTACAATTTGAATTTGAAATTTTCAAGTGGTCTCCACTTGAAAACAAAATGTCGGAGCAACTTGGTTAACAAATTCATCTAAGTTATTTATGAGATAAGTTAAAACACTGTCCAAATTTGGTTCGATTTGGAGTATTATTTCAGAAGTTATTGTGATTTTAAATTTTCAAGTGGTAGCGTGATTTCAAGTGGCCCCGCTTAACTTAAGATATCTACCACTTTATTAAAAATAACCGATAAATTTCATTAATACACATCATTGAGACCTTTATGTGGTCTATATTTACATCAAATTTTTGGAATACGCTTTTTACAATTTGAATTTGAAATTTTCACGTGGTCACCACTTGAAAACAAAATGGCGGAGCAACTTGGTTAATAAACTTATCTAAGATATTTATAAGTTAAGTTAAGGCACTGTCTAAATTTGGTTTGATTTGGAGCTATATTTCGGAAGTTATAGTGATTTTAAATTTTCAAGTAGTAGCCTGATTTCAAGTGGTCCCGCTTAACTTAAAATATCTGCCACTTTATTAAAAATGGCGCATAATCTTCATTAATAAACTTCATTGAGACCCTTATGTGACCCCCCATAGCAGAAAATGCGAGACGCGCGACGTGCGTCGCAGATTTTTTTTAGTCTGCAGATTATTTCCATATCAGCATTATGCAGAAATTCCCAAATCTCTCGATTTTGGCAGGAAATATGGCGATTTTCAATCTTTTTGCATCCACAGCATAATTGTCAATATTCATTTTAAACACGCTTTATTAAATTCTAGAACCTATAAAGAGGTAGAACTGTTTTAATATCTCTCACTCAAGTAATTTTTTGTGACCCCCCCCCCCTTACCCCTATTAAAGATCAGCGATCACACAGATCGCGGAATCTTTGCGATTTCAAAATTTTTCTCCATCGGCAACATAAATGTCAGTATTCTTTTTAAATTTACTTAATTAGATTCCAGAACCTATAAAGAAGTAGAATTGTTCAATATCTCACTCCTATTTGTTTTAGTTCCCCCCCCCCCCCCTTAAATAACAATCAGTGATCCAACGTTCCACAAAAGTGTTGTAATTTTTAATCTTCTTTCATCCGCAGCATAAATGTCAGTATTCATTAAAAACACGCTTCATTATATTCTAGAACCTATGAAAAGTAAAATTGTTCAATATCTCTCACTCGTGTAATTTTTTGTGACCCCACCCCCTTGCAAAATTCTTGTGATTTCAAATCTTTCTCCATCTGCAACATAAATCTCAATGTTCTTTTTAAACTTATTTACTTAGATTGCAGAACATATAAAAAAAAAAGTAGAATTGTTCAATATCTCTCACTCGTATATTTGTTTTACTCCCCCCCCCCCCCCCCCCACTCTACACTACGCTAATGACTGGCAGTCAAACGCTTCACAGAAGCATTGTGATTTTCAATCGTTTTACATTCACAGCATAAATGTCAATTTCATTTAAAACTTACTTAACTATATTCTAGAATGAATAAAGAAGTAGAATTGTTCAATATTTCTCATTCATATAATATTTTGGTGCCCTCCCCCCTCCTCCCTATTACCATTTAGAACTGATCGGTAAGGAAACTGCCTGCAGAAGTGTTGTGATTCTCAATCTTTCTCTGTATGCAGCCTAACTGTCAATATTCTGTTTAAACTTGTTTCATTAAATTGCAGAACCTGTTTAGAGGTAAAATTATTCAATATCACTCACTACTCATGTAATTTTTCTTGCTGCTTCTTTGAATATATATACAAGATTTTGTATCAATTTCAAAGTTTGAGGATCTTGACACCTTTTTGTTTGAATACCAGTGTTTTTGTAAATGAATCGCTAGCACTATAGAAGAAGAAAGTGGATCTGAATGGATCACAGGTTTGTCAAAGAAAATACCTGTTTGCTTATTAAGTTACTTAAATTTGCAGTTTCAATTCCAGTATCGGAATATTTCTGTAAAAGTTGGGACTCAGACAATTAGATGGTGAGCAAAATACAATTAAGATGTAGAGATGGCAATGACAAACAAGCTGTAATTGTTGATAAAAGAAAGTTTATGTCTTAATATCTGTCCATCTGGTTACACAGGAAAATTTTAGAAAGCTGCATTAATTTCAATGTTTAGATTTTCTTACTGCAAGTATTTTACTAGAGTCAGTACGACAAAGTCATAAACAAAGATAGTTTTTATACAAAATGAAGGATAATGTGTCTAATGCCAATTCTTTACCTAGCTCTGTGTAATCGAAATTTTATAACTACAATGCTTTGACACATCTAACAGATTAATAACATTAGATAAATGCAAACTTGTGATAAAAATATGCTTACTGAATCTATTAATTTTTTTTTCTGTAACTTATTGTGAAATTATGCTGCAGATTATTTTTTAATGCCCAAATAGTTGTCGCAGATTGGCAGAAAAATTTCTGCTACTGGGATGTGACCTGTATTTACATGAAAATTCAAGCAAATCTTGCTTTAAATATACTTTTTACAATGTCGATTTGAAATTTTCAAGTGGCTGCCACTTGAAAACAAAAAGTCGGAGCAACTTGGTTAACAAACTCATCCAAGATATTTATAAGATTAGTTCACTGTCCAAATTTGGTTCCATTTCGAGTATTATTTCTTGAGTTATCGTGATGACAATATTTTCATTATAGATAGATAGATATATATATATATATAGATAAACGAAGTGATTGCAATAGGTTGATTTCTAAAGAAATCAACCTAAAAGTTAAGGTATAATTTATTTTTGTGTTTATTAATGTTGCTTAGTAGAGATGAATCTAAAGTTAAGAAATGAGAAATATTAGTTCGTCTAATGAAATATTTTGTTATATTTTACAAACCTTTTTTTTTTAATTTGCATAAGAAATAGTCAAAAATCTCATTTTTTAAAGTTAGATAAACAATTTCATTCCATTAAAGCTAATAACTTTGGTATTTAAAAAAAAGTGATTTAAATCAGTGATTTTTTTCAAGAAAATCAATTGATTTAAATCATGATTTAAATCAGCAATTTAAATCAATTGATTTAAATCACTACAACCCTGGAATCATACATGAAAAGGAAAGTAGCAGTAGCTAATTATCAGTTTCAAACATGCATAAAACCAACTAAGTATTAATTTTCTTAAATTGATTTGGAAAAAAATTTCCTACCTGAAAAAATTATTCTTAATTTTTTTTCCATGTTTACACATTTGGTATAAATAAGACATACAAATATTTAATTTAATTGAGGAAAAATAAACAGATTCATTAAATTCAGCAATAAAGATCTAAAAATAATTACATACGTGAAAAATATTGAGCATTTCCATTGCTTTATTGTTTCTAGAATTGATCATTGATCACAATCCGGGGAGGGGGGGGGGATACAAAAATAATTACAGAGTAAGAAATATTAAACTCTTTCAAACTCTACTTCTAGAATCTAATGAAAGAAGTTTAAAATTAATATTATCATTTATGTTGCAGATGGATAAAGATTAGGAAACAAAAGACTTCTGCAGAACATTTGATTGCTGATACACTAGTTGGAAATAAATGAAGGGGGGGGGGGGTAAAAATAATTACATCAGCAAGAAATATTTAACAATTCTATTTCTTTACATGTTCTAGAATCTCATAAAGCAAGTTTGAACTGAATATTGACATTTATGTTACTGATGGAAAAAGATTGGGAATCAGGAGTTTTCGTAGAACATTTGGGTTTTCTTTTTAAAACGAACGATATCCGCTACTTTTTAAAAAACGGAAGATTTCATCATCTGTCCGGAAGACCGGAAAATACGTTAAAAAACCGGAAGTCTTCCGGGAAAACCGGAAAAGTTGGCAAGTATGTACCTCTCATTCAATTTTTTTTTAAACTCTGCTATTAGTAGTCTGATCTGCAAAACACAGATACTTCTCTTTATTTATATAAATTATTGATATGTATAAACATTTTTTTTTAATTTTAATAGCTGATGAAACAAACATACACAAGAAAAGTCAAAACTGAAAAGGGGAATGGGGGGGGGGGGGTGAGATTGCTTTTAAAATGATAAGATAAGCAATTGCTGGAAGGGAAAATATGCAATTGCAGATTTTTTTCTTTGTTTCTTAATGTAATTATAACTGTATAATAACTGAGAGAAACATACGGGTGTAATTAAGTTGAATGTGCTTTGTCATATTTCTTATTTATGCAAGCACACTAAATTCACCAGAGATTAGTAGACTGAGTGAACTGCTTGGTAGAGTTTTTGCTTTGGGACATCATGTATTACCCCAGCAGCAGACTGTTTAAGGTTCTGCAAATTAACACCTCAAAAAAAAAAAAAAAAAAATCAGGTCTAAAAATTCAGATAAAATTAACGTTATGTCTCTAGATTACTGTATGCAACTCAGAAGTATACACTGTATAATTTTTATTTCCTTTATGAACACAAACTTTATATA
Source organism: Salticus scenicus (assembly GCA_963930645.1). Classification (NCBI taxonomy): domain Eukaryota; kingdom Metazoa; phylum Arthropoda; class Arachnida; order Araneae; family Salticidae; genus Salticus; species Salticus scenicus. The sequence continues at coordinate 135,810,384 of OZ005654.1, forward strand.
TTTTATGAATTGGTAATACTTTTTGCGATACCAAATTTGGTCATTGCTTTACACGTTTCAATAAAAATGCTCTTTAACCCTTTCATTCTCAATTTTTTCCCTCCATAAAACAATAAATCTTATATTTAGTCAAATTTATTTCAAAAGGTAAAAAGGTAATATATCTTTTTTTTTTTTTTTTAAATAGGAGTAATAGCAGAGTATGAATTAATATAGCTAACAAAGCAACTGAGAATTGTTTATTTATATTTAATATAACCACAGATGCCATTAAAAATTTTAATTTTTCAATAAATAAAAATATCAAAATTTTGGAAGAAATACATATTGTAATTAATTAAATTACAAATTATAAACATTAAAAAATATTTCAAACAGTTAATTTACTTAACCCTTTATATCCCAAATTACCTTATTTTTGGAAAAATAGTTTGAAATTTTACTATATTTCTTTGCTGCATGAGAAACATCTCATTAAATTTAGCTTAAACTATAGCTTAACTATAGGCTATAGCGACTTGAAATATAGGGACAATGAAATCCTGTAGTAAATTTAGGGTATATTGAAGAATTTTTTTGATGGGGCTTAAAGTCCCGGTGGGATACAAACCGTTAATAAATCACAATTCGCCCACACTCCTATAATAAAAATAAAATAAAGTAATATTTTCAATGTAAATTCTATTAAAATACTAAAATTCTACTTTTTTATATTGTTTTCCTGTTAAGTTAACAGTTTAAGGAAATAAAAACACAAACATAACTGAATTAAAGGGGGGAAAATCAATAAGAAAATAAAAACCTAATTCCAGATAGCTAAATGTAATCATGTATAGTTTTGTTCTAATTTAATTTTAGTTATACTGTCAAGTTTATGATTAAAATATTTCATTTGAAGGCGTCATTACATAAGAATTAAATGTTCGCTGTTATGTAAGACCTCCAAATGTCCGATGAAATATAAAATATAAGATATAAGTTATATTAATAATCCAAATTATATATAAAATGTATTTAAAAAACTAGTATAAGCTCTGATTTTTAATAGGAATATTATAATTGAATATTAGAAGAAATAATTAAATGTCCACTGTTATGTAAGACCACAGACGGAAAATAAAATATACAATAAGATACAAATTACATTTACAATCTAAATTACGTATAAAATGCATTTAAGGAAATTAATACAAGCTCCGATTTTTCGATTCCCAACAGCAATATAAGAATTAAATATTTATGCAGAAGAGTAGTAGCTTCATAGAGGTCATACAGCACCAAAACATAACATTGCACGGTTTGATACTACAAATATATATATATATATATACCTTTTGCGGACGATGACACAATTGAGCTTTAACTAAATCATTTCGAAGTAATTTTCCAACAACTGCAGCCATATTTTATAAGTTTAAAGTGGTTAAACTTAAAAAATTATTTGGATATATCAAAGATACCGACGACAAGTCTCCCAGCCCCAATCGACCCACCTTGTCGTATCGTAAAGATATCCGAAATCGACTATTTTTAATCGATTTAAAATAATGCAGAATTCAGGTAACACTGTGAATCTCTCAGGCTGCTACAGCACCAGGCCAACAAAAATTTATGAACTTGAATCTCTTAAAAAAAAAATTGCTTGGTGCCAGCCACAGACAAGGTATATCAAAGAAGTTCTTTGATTATTTGATTTGTCTGTGAGCGTGTGAGCACAGATTAAAAGTAGCGTCGTATTTACATTTGTAGCGGTTCATTTACGGATCCGCGATTGTAATGAAATGCTCGCCCTCTGGTGGGCTACGGTGAAATTACAATAAACATGGTTTAATTCGAATTCCATATAGCCGCCATTGCTAGCCGATGTTTAGTTTCACATATATTTATTGAATAAAAATGAATAAATACGGTAAAAAAGATAACACATACTTTTGTGTGCCACAGTGTAAATCCAAAGCATCAAGAAATCCAGAATTGAGCTTCCATTTATTTCCAAATGACGAATTTAAAATTTCAGTTGCTTCGGCTAATGGAAGTAAAGAATTAATCAGATGATTTGAAATTAATATTTGTTCAACTTCAATTAAAAATCTACTTCAGATCGAACTTTGAATAAACTGAAGTATTTTTTCCAAAAGCAATCAATTTTCCATAATGTAATGGCGGAGAAATTATAGTACGAATATTAAGTAGAATAACAGAATACTAATGGAACACACGTGGCTGTAATGTTTACTAACAACTGCAGTGTTCACAAAGCGCCGTCTATCGATCATTACAAACGCGGATTAAGAGTTAATCCGTGTCTGTGAGGTATGCTTATATTTCGAGACGTATCAACTCTGTTCAGCATAGCAAATGTCTCGGTATTCCATGATTTCTACCAACCGTGCTACCAACAAATGTAAATAAATAAAATAATTTTGGTTTCATCACAGCTTACTTTTCCTGAGTTTTTTTTAAATAGCCAAAATTTATTTATTCTTGAGTTACTGTATTTTACACAGATTATTCTTTATGAATTTGGCGTTTCTGATGTTAGAGTTTTTTTTAAATTAGTATGTTATAGTTTTTTATTTCATTTGTATTCTTGATATTTGCATACTTAAGCATCCTGTTTTCTTCAATTGTTCCTTTAAAGCGGAATTAATTGAGCAACTAAATTTGACCATTTTTAGAAAATGTGTGTCTGCGTATTACCAATATTTTGTTGATATTGTATCACAACCAATTTAACCAAACCAAACTTTTGAACTTTGACTTAAATAGGTGTTGATTACAATTTAGGATATCTTGCTGAACAGGTGGGTGACAGTATCTATCTCCTTTTTTCATAATTTTTAACACGGCTATGGATCCTGGGTTCGAAACCCGGTGTGGCCATGGATGTATGTGATGTCCTATATGTCTATAAAATATTGTGCACTTTGCACTTGTTAATGTGAATTTCTGTAATATGGTTCAATCGAGACAAAAGTCATTGGAACTATCTATATCTACTATGTATATAAATAATATTAGCAAACGTTTTACTTATTTTAGAAAAAAACTTTAATATTGTTTTTAAAAAATTATAAAGAAATAGCGCATTTGTCATAGTTTGATTAAAAGAAATTTTGTTGCTTTTGTCATTCTCATTGGTCCATTGTCACTCATTCAGATGAACTCATTTTTCTCTTTATGTATGTTCACATATAGTACACATTTTTTTCTTTTTCAGAGAGAGGTTAGACATGCATGAAGACGATGCAAACCCAGTGAATGTAATTCGATCAGTACAGCGCATTGCTCTGAGAGGTTTTGTTATGAAGAAATTTTATGCTTTTTTGAAATATTTATTTATTATTTTAAAATGTACCAATTTTTATTATTAGTAATATTTCTATTTTCTTAAGCTATATCCATGTTGTATAATGAAATAGAATTGTATCAAATTTAATAAGTAAATATATATATATATATATATTTGAGAAATTATGCATATACAATTTTGAAGCCTTGCGTTTGATTACTGCTATGTTATTCTTTAGAGAGTATATTTAATTATTATAGTTCAAACTTTATAAGATATAATTCAACCAAATTTATATATGTACAACACAAATGCCAGGTCTTACTATAGTGACTGCTGTATTAATTATTTATGGGTACAAAGCACGTACGGTATACTATAAAAAAGCACCACAGGACTTATGTTTATAAGTAATGAGTAAAAAACTTTTAATTGAAACTTTGAAACCTGAACAGTTGTTTCAAGTCAAAAGAAAACACGATCCTTCATCAGGGAAACAAAGTAGGTACGAGTGCTGCAGACAAAGTGGCTATGCGCAAACAATTGTTAAAAGTTTTTTGCATTTTATGGTGTTTATTCAAAGTTTTCTACTTATTACACAAGTTATAATCAATAAAAACAATTCTGATAGGTAATATTATTTATATTATATATCTCTAGGAGTTTTCTTGTTTAAATGTGATGTTTTCTCAGTCCCATGCTGGCCTAGGAAAATAGGAGAACTTGTTCCCCTGCGCCCTATGAAGAAAATTTTTTAACGAAAGATTACTAATATAAAAGATAATCATAGTAGCTTGTAAAAAAGCACACAGAACTAGTGTTAATAAGTAATAAGTAAAAAACTTTGAATAAACACCATGGTTTAGAGAAATTGGAGTGTGAGGTTGATTTTTTTTTTTTTTTTAATACCAACTGTGGGAAAAATTCTAGAGCCTGCATCAAACCTGGACACTCTGCTTACCATGCGGATGCTGTGCCACTGAGCCACCCTCGTTTATTACCAACTAGTCATTTCTCACATAATATCGGTTGGCAAAGCTACAATGTCTACAAACACAGATATAACAGATGAACACACACAATAAACATAGCACAACTCTGACAGACCACCTAATTTCTACTTAGAAATGTTATTTATCAACCATTAATTTAAAAAAATTGGAGTGTAAGGTTGATTTTTTTTTTTTTTTTTTTTTAAATACCTACTTCTGGAAAAATACCAGAGTTGGGAATAAAAAAGAGCGGAGTGACCGGGTTCGATTCTTGGATTTGGCATTTTTCACATAAGGCATAAGGCCCTGGAAAAAAAGTATAAGGTTGCAAAATATATTAACAAAAAAAGTATAAAACTTAGTTAAATACAAAAAATTTAAAATCATTCTTTCTTATAAATGAAATTAAAAAACATGGAGATTATGAACATAAGTAAAATATAATCAGAGCATTAAATGACAATTTAGAAATCTAATGGCACTTCATCTTGTAAATAAATATAAGATCGAGGAATTTGTATGTAATTTGTATTAAACTAAAATATCTAAATTGGATTTTTAAGCTGTTTTTTTTTTTTTTTTTTTTTTTAGGTGTGAGAAACAAGCATAAGGAATTTATATTGTCCAACAAAAGGCTAAGATTAAGTGAGGTGTCAGAATATATACATAATGTAACTATTGTAGAAGTAAGTTATTGTGTTTTATTTACATTTCTTTTCTTTTTTATTTTGTCTGTGGGGGAGTAAAGCAAAAAAGATAAAATAAATTTTTGGGGAAACATCATGCAACATGAAAATTATGCAGTTACAACATTATATATATATATATATTTAATTAGGGGGAAACATAAAACTATAATTAAAAATTGTTGATCATCATCCACTTAACTTTTTTTTCCCCCATATCACTGCTGAAGTGAATATACAATGTTGTTGTTCGCAGCATGCCGTTAAATATAAACCATAATTGTTTCTCCATTTATCAATGTCCTGTAATATATAAAACTCCTAGTTTTTCTTAAACTCTAAAAGAAAGAAAGAAATATATAAAAAGTTTTTCCATGTATACGAACACATTTTCTATGTTATGAAAAGGGGAATATAGAAGTTTGATAAACAGAAATTTTTTATGTGTAGGATTTCTATAGATAGAAGCTCTTAGTTTGGGGTAATCACTCTATGGTCTTTCCTCCCTCCCCCCTGCATTAAGACTAGTATCAGGATCTGTGGCGTAAAGTGAATTCCAAACTGTATATATAATCTTTCATAACTTCTAAAAGGAATTATTAATATTGTACACAAAACATTTTTGTAAATTTCAGCTAATATGGAAAGTTAAAATTATGTTATAAATATATTATTAAATCATACAAAATTATTCTGTTAAATAAAACACTAGTTTTGCTATAATACCATCTACATGTAATGCCACAATTAATAATTTGAATCATCATTAGCTATGAAAATATCTGTTTTTTTTTTTTTTTTTTTTTTGTTGTTTTTTTCTTCTTAAATATTATTTATTTTATTTCTGTTATTTTGTTTTGTCTTTTTCTTACTCTACAGTCACATCCAGTTTATTTGTAAATTGGCTTAACCGAAAGACCTCTTCTCATTTTTTCTGATATATTTTTTCTTATATTTCCTCTTCTATCTCGAAAATAATGAAATATATATATATAATATTTTAAATAAACTGAACTTCTAACAATTTATCTTCTTTTTCTTTTAAAAATTATCATTATTTCAAGTATTATTTTATTTTATTAACTTAAAAAGTTAAATTGAATTTTATTTTAATCTGTATATTTTAGAGCAAAAAATATTTTTGTTCTTGTATTTTTTATTTAAATAAAATTTTCTTGTATTTTTTTTATTGAATTAAAATATCCTTGTATTTTTAGAGTAAAAAATATTTATAAGCCTCCTTTTTTTTTTTTTTTTTTTTTTTTTTTTAAAGGGGGGGGGGAGGCAAAAGGGGTTTGTAGAATATTCCCCCCTCCCCCCCCCCAATGTTTTTTATTTAAAATAGATTTTAAATTTTTTAAATAAAATATGAGTAATATTGAACTAATTTTCCATTGTAAATTTTGAAATTTATTTTTGATTATTTATTTATTATTTTATTTATTTATTTTCAAAAAGCACGTTTTTTGGTTGTTAGTATTATATTCTTTCAAGATTAAAATGAGAGAGTGTTTTAAGTAGAGCTGTAAATTTTTAAACTGTTATTTGTGCTGTATTAGTTTTCATACTTTATTTTAATGAATTTGCTAGCACATCTTGAATTTCAGTTCTTTAGTTTCTTTCTGTTTGTAGATTATATGATATGATTTGATTTGATTTTTATATTATTTTATTTATTTATTTTATATTTCTAGTTTAAGGATTTGCTTTTGAAGTTAAAACAAAAGAATGTTCCTTTGGAATTACTTAAGAAAATAAAAAATTCTTGTGTAACACATGAATATATTGAAGTTCTGTTCAGGTAATTAAAATTCAATATTAGAATTTCTGAAATCTTTTAATAATTGAAGTGTATTATATATTTTATTTTATTTATTTATTATTTTACTTTTATTATTATTATTTTGTTCTGAAACTGCTTATACAAATAATAAAAATTCAAAACAAGCAAAATTATTTTTAATCATCTTATTTATTTTTGAAGAATCATTTATATCCCTTTTCTCCTTTTAAAAAAGATGTAAATTTCATTTTTTTATAATTATGATTTTCAGATATACATATCAATATTTTTTATGTGTTTCTGATTTTTCTAACTAATAAATTATTTATATTAATACATATGTACAATATAAATACAACTATAAATATAATTGTCATGTAAGTTCTTTATGTGTGAGTATATATGATAAAGAAAAGGAGAAATGAAACATTTGTTAATTTTAAGGAGTCAGAATTTAGGAGGGGTTAGCGAAGCAGAGGACAAAGGAGAGGATAAATTTTAATTATTAGATTGCTTATTTTAGCTCTCTCTCTCTCCTTTTTTAATCCTTATAACGATGTTAAAAAAAAAACAGAAATACCATACATTTTAGAATATAAATCAATCCTTGTATAAGCTGAGAATGTGTTTTTTTCTTCAAAAATTTATCCAAATTTAAAACTTGTATATAATTTAGTCCTCTTAATTTAATTTTAGAAAATGTTTTAAAAAATCATGATTTATACTATTTCAACCTTTTATTTAGTATCCTAAAAGTTGTAATATTTCAAAATCCGAATGTTAAAAAAAAGGAGTGAGAATAAAGAGAGAGAGCAAGATTTCCACAAGTCAGGTAGAACCTGGAAAAGTCAGGAAATTTGAAATTACTGTAAAAAGTTAATGAAATGTCAGCAGAAATTGCAAATATTGCCCCAAAACATGGAAAATACTTTCTTGATGTACCCAGTTCAAACTTGTCACACTAATCAACTATTCAAAACTTTCTGTGGTTTTCACATGAATATCAGCTTGTAACCTTTGAAAATGCTTTTTGAGCATGCAATTTAAAATATACTGTATAAAATTACATCTCATATAGAGACTTGTTATCCCACATGTATTTGTAGAAAGCTACAATTTATAAAAGAATCCACTGTAAAACACGTATAAAATATTTAATTAAAAGATACACATCGTGTCAAAGCCTTTCACCCTGAGCATCAGGGCATCATCAGGACATAGCCATTTTTTAACAAACAAATACAGCAACACTATATATACATAAAAAACCAATTTTGGTTACAGTTATTAAAATAGATGCAACAGACAAATTAAAATGAAAACATTTAATACAAACACTCTTCGACTTCGGAATGTTTTCATTTTAATTTGTCTGTTGCATCTATTTTAATAACTGTAACCGAAATTGGTTTTTTATGTATATATAGTGTTGCTGTACTTTTTTGTTAAAAAATGACTATGTCCTGATGATGCCCTGATGCTCAGGGTGAAAGGCCTTGGCACGATGTGTATCTTTTAATGATTTTAATTAAATATTTTATACGTGTTTTACAGTGGATTCTTTTATAAAATATACTGTGTTATCTTTTTTGTTGTGAGCTATATTTTATGCCATGAAGCAAATTTTGTGACCTGGAATTCTATTGAAACAGATCTGAAAAAGTCAGGGAATTTTTATTGTTGAAATAGAGTGGGAATCCTGAGAGAGAGAAACCTATCTTTTCAATAAAAAATTTCTCTCAGAACTTTATCTTTCATTTTATTTTTTAACTTTATCTAATTTTCAGATTATGAGAAAAAAAAAAAAAAATAATTGCCAAAAAGTAAGTTAAAAGATTAAAATACTTTTTCTGTTATTTTTCTGTGCTAATTATTTACTGTATTCTAGTTTTTTTTTTTCCTAATTATAAATTTTGGTATTTTTTACGTTATCAAAATTTATCGTAAGATTTTTTTTATCTTGGCACCAATACAATGAATTAGCAATATAAACAGTTTTTAAAATAAAACAACTGATTTTATTTGGAGTTAATTCTTTGTTTTTATAAATTTATGAAATAAAAATAAGAAATAAAAACATCCTATATTTAGTGATTAATCTCTTACGCTTAAGTTACAATGGCTAACAACTATTGTTTTTTTTTTTTTTTTTTTAACTATTTTTTTGAATTGCAAATATAGAAAACATAATTGAATTTATATTATTTTCATTTAAGATATTTATATTATATAAGAAAGTTATATGTATGAATCATTCTATACAAGATTTTATTTCATTCATAGGTCTGGAGGAGCTTTTAATTCATTAGTACAAATACTTATTGGCAATGATGCACTTAAGCAGTTAGAAGCTGCTGCTTGTTTGACAAATTTAGCATGTGGTCCTCATAAATGTTCTTATAAAGTTGCCAAAGCATCAGGAGTGTATTTAATATCATTTGTAAATGGAAGCAGTTATTTTTTACAGGTAGTAATATTTAATTTTATTTAAAATGAAGATACATTAATTCTTAATTAAGTATTTGCCTTTTAAAATTTTCATGAGATATTTTTCGCCTCCAGGCCTGGACCCTTTTGAGATGTTACTCCAACATAGAGATTCCCTTTCCTTCCTTTTTTTGGTTTGGTATGAGCATCTTACACCATCTGCCATTGATTGGATTGTATTTGCTACACGTAACCATATTGGTTGATACCTCCATGGCCTTTTGTTTTAGAATGTAACTGTTATTTACCTAGTTCAAAAGTTTTTTTTTTTTTTTTTTTTTTGGCATTATTAAAATTTGTTTTGAAATTTTCTTTTTGATTTATTTTTGTTATGTCTGTTGTTATTTTATTAAATTTGATGTTGTTCTGGTGTTTTTTAATGCATTTTTTAATTTTTCTCTTTCTTACACTTATACACTGATGGAAAAAAAAATCCCAACACCAGGAAGGAGCTGTGCTAGATAAACGAAATTTGGTAGGCATGTTTATACATCTGAAAGATGACGTCGATTCAAATTTCGAGCTACGCGCATAAGTGTGGTGCTAGTAGCGACACTATGAACATGCAAATGAGGTTTGCTTTAAATAAGCGCTGTAAGGTTTGTGATCGTTATTTACAGTTGAGATTTGACGTAGTGGGTTAATGTTAGTCAAGGATGCCTCTAAGAAGACGAAGAAGCCATTATCAACAGCTCACTGAGTTTGAACGAGGTCGTGTAGTAGGGCTACGAGAAGGTGGGTTTTCTTTCCGCGATATTGCAGAAAGACTTGGCAGGAATGTATCCACTGTGCATGAGTGTTGGCAGCAGTGGTCAAGGGAAGGTACTGCCTCAAGAAGACCGGGTTCCGGGCGGCCACGTGGCACTACTGAGAGGGAAGACCGCCGTGTTCGGCGTATGGCTGTGGCTAATCGTACTGCGTCTGCAGCTGAAATTCGAGCTGCAGTTGGTACCACAGTAACACAACGAACTGTTACAAATTGGTTATTTCAAGGACAGCTCCGAGCCAGACGCCCTGTAGCGTGCATTCCACTGACTCCAAACCACTGCCGTTTGCAACGTGAGTGGTGTCAAGCTAGAGCTCATTGGAGGACGGAGTGGAGATCTGTTGTGTTTTCTGATGAAAGCCGGTTCTGCCTTGGTCGCAGTGATAGCCGTGTGTTGGTTAGAAGGAGGCCAGGTGAACGCCTCCTAGCGACCTGTCTGCGGCCTAGACACACAGGGCCTACTCCTGGAGTTATGGTTTGGGGAGCAATTTCGTATGACAGCAGGAGCACACTCATGGTTATCCCACACACCCTGACTGCAAATTTGTACGTCAGTCTAGTGATACAACCTGTTGTGCTTCCATTCATGAACAGCATTCAAGGGGGTGTTTTCCAACAGGATAACGCTCGCCCTCATACCGCTGTTGTAACCCAACATGCTCTACAGAGTGTCGACATGTTGCCTTGGCCTGCTAGATCACCAGATCTTTCTCCAATCGAGCACGTATGGGACATCATTGGACGACAACTCCAGCGTCATCCACAACCAGCATTAACCGTCCCTGCATTGACCGTCCAAGTGCAACAGGCATGGAACTCCATCCCACAAACTGATATCCGACACCTGTACGACACAATGCATGCACGTTTGCATGCTTGCATTCAAAATTCTGGCGGTTACACCGGTTACTAATGTACCAACATTTCACATTTGAAATGGCTCTTCTCGCCAATGGCTCTACCTGTGATCTTGAAACTTTAATCAATTAAATATGTTACCTAGACAAATGTATTGCTGAAATTTCATTACTGTACAATAATTTTTTCTTGGTGTTGGGATTTTTTTTCCCATCAGTGTATATGCTCTTACGTACAGGTTAATGTGATAGTAATACGGCTATCTCAGTACATTCAGTAATTTTTTTATTAATTATATCACTGATTTCATTAATGTCTATAGAGGGGAATAGGTTAACTACATCAAAACTATTGTATCATTGGGTTCGAGTTCTACTGATTTATGGCATTTAATAAAATTTCCAATGAAAATTAAGCTGCAATTTGAGTGGAAACGGATTTATTGATTTGATTGTATAAGGATTTTTTGTTTTTAAAATATATTTCTAAAGGGATAGGTGGAACTTTTATGATTGTGTACCACGATCTGAATTTAGGGGGAGTTTTATGATCTTATATTTTTAAACGAGTCTAGCTATATTGGGGGCATGATTAGTAATTCTGGGTTTTATGCAATGGTGAACCTACAATTCTCGACTCGAGGCCCATTACGAAAGTTTGACTGCACCCTCCCCCTCCTAATTGAAGCCACTCTTATATTGAGACCCCCTTGCTCTTCTTCACTTAATTTTATTTATGCTAAAGGTACTGAAGTAAGTCTTAAGATTGATTCAGAAGCCTCACCCAACAAGAGGGTCAGGGACCCACTTGCCCTGACTTAATCAAGCTTTACAATAATTTTTTTTTTTTTTTTGCTGCTGCTCTATTTTTGCTTTATTTTACATTAAAGCCCTTTAGACAGGAACCTACAGCTTAAAGTGGAATGGCAGGTTAAAATAATGCACAACAACTTCATCAGATACATACACTAACAGGTTAAGCTTCTTTAGAGGCCACTTCATAACCAGAGACCCGGAGCGGCCCGACTCCTCCACCCTGCTATTTGGTACGCCACTGGTTTTATGTTGTGTGGATAGGTTCCTTCTTTTATTAGGTTTTTTTTTTTTTTTTTTTTTTTTTTTTCCGTAATTATTGTGTTTGGGTATTTTTTTATTTCGTTTATGCCTATTTGTTCAACAGCTCTATTCATTTGGTCAATGTAATTTTCTTTCTAGGATAGTGATTTTTCCTATTTTTATCGGTCATGGGGTAAACTATTTTTTAATTGTTTTTTTAATTTGTTTTAAATGTCCATTAATGTCCTAGTTGTCTTTATGGTTGTTTTTCAATTGCTTCTTAATTTCATTTTGTACTATATAATGGCTGTTGTTTCTGTGAGTTTTGGGAATGATTTCCAAAACTGTTTCTATTTTAGCTATAGTATCTGTCTTATTAATGACTTCTGGGATAAATTTATTGCATAATTTTAATAAGGAATTTTAGTGTGTGTAAAGTTTAAATTCCAATAAATTTATGTAAAGTAGAATATTGTTTTTAAGTTTTGTTTATTTTTAATTCAAAATTTTATTTTAACATTTTGCTTGTAATTATAAATTTCTTTTTCTTTGTTACCAAAATTAAGGTTTAATTTTTTTTCTTCTATGAATTATTTTTGGTTACATAAGTTAAACATTTTTTATTCATGTTTTTGGACTTTTAATTTAAGTTTATAGTAACTGGAATACTTTTGTTTGATAATTTGTTTAAAATTTTATTTTTAAAAGTTATTGTTTCTTTTGGAAAGTTTTGATGTAAAGGTTTCAATGTATTAACCCATTATCTTCTATAGAAATTAATGAAATCAATGATACAATTGACCACAAAATTACTGAAACTACAGAAATAATCCTATTACTACCATCTTAACCTCTACAAATAACTTAATTTTAAAAGAAAGTTTCTTCTGTTCTTATAACAAATTCTATAAATGAAATAAAGGAATCCTGATGGGATCTCCCATTTCAAATTTCACCACAGAGTTTAAATTATGTCTTATCGCAAAGAATAATTTTTGAAAAATACAACAAACACATTAAATATTGGTTCCACTATGTACATGACATTTTTGCCACTGAAAATAAAAATGAAGTTGAATTCATTCTTGAAGAAATTATTAAAATTGACAAAAACGTGTTGTTAACATGTGAAATAGAAACCAACCACCAAATTAACTTCCTTGATGTCTCTATAAAAATGCACATGCAATAAAAAAAATTTGACCGCAGTTTACTGTAAACCAAGTAGCAGTAATGAAATTATAAATAACAAATGCAAAACATCCTACCATTAAAATATTTGCCACTATTATAGCATACATCAATTAGGATATAATAGTCTGTTTGAATGAAGAATTATTAAAAAGAAGGCTTTCTGATTTTTGTATCTCCTTCTTGCTTCCTGCCAGAAAATAAAATCCTCCTGATTTTTCATATTTTCCGTGTGTTTCATTTTTTTCATTTTCTAATGAAGAAAAAATATTTATATATATAGATAATATATTTTTAAATTATATGCAAAAATTTCATTTATGTGCATAAATTTTCATCTTTAGTCAAAAGAATATGATGAGATTTCTTTCATCTTCTCATCTCTGTATTTTGCAATGAGTTTTACAAAGCAGATTATGACATTACACAACATATGACACAACTCTGCTTTTTAGAGAACAAAACAGCTAATTTATGATGAAGCTGGGAGAGTGCAAATCTGTAACTTAGGTTGATTCTCCTGTGTCTGCATTGTTGTTGTCATGTGTTTATTTATGAGAACAAACTTATTGTTGATTGTATGCTTGTTATCCTTTATAAAATACAGTGAAACCCTGATCTATCATTCCCGCATCCATCGTTTTCCCGCATTGATCATTTTATTTCTATGGTCCCTGCACAAACTGCATTTAAATAATGTTAACGGAACCCGCATATATTGTTCTTCAAAAAGTCATTTTCCTACATTCATCGTTGTAAAATTTTTCTCCTGACCGAAATGAAATTTAAAATTGAGCGTTTCCATATGGCATTCAAACTGGAATTACTTCATTTATCCAAAAATAACTTTTCCTCCACCACGGAGGATCAAAATTGTGATGGCATGTCTTCGGACCATCCTCAAAGGTGAGTTCCAGACCGTTGCCATTTGCCCATAGCCATATTGTAGCACTAATGCAATCAACCTCAACTACTCAACCTTATGCTGTTTTAGGTGAAGAACAGGGATTGTGCAGATATTGTAACATGTTTCTATGAATTACTGAATACAGATAATGTGTTGTTGCTTAGAGAATAAGTTATTCTACTTTGTGCAAAGAGGAGCATGGATGCATCCAGTATGGCCAGCTATTACATATTTTCACATTCCTGAGGCTGAGCCTATGCCAGTGCCAGTGTCAAGTGTGTCTGACGTAATTATGGCATTTGAAAATGCACATTTTTTTTTATATGCACATGAAATTACAGTAAGGACCAGAAAATGTTGTGAATCTGGAAAATTCAAATTTTAATTTATAAAATAAACAAAAAATCCAGCATAAAATTACTAATTTTTAAAAATAAATATCATTTAATGTTCTACAACTTTGATTTTTTTTTTTTTTTTTTGACAGTTTGGAGAGTAACAAATTATATTTTACTAGTAGTATACTATATATATTGCATGTATTATTTCATGAACATTGTTTTATTCGTGTTTTGACTTTAACACACATTCATTGCTAAGAAAAAACAATATAAATTGATATCCCATAATGCATGTGTGATAGAATTTACTTTTTTAAAGAAGTCAAACATAAATTCAAAACTAAGCTTATTGGCTTATCTTAGAATCAATGCCTAAAATTTTTCTTCGCTTTTTTCTTTTAACTTCTAATAACTATAATTTTTCAGATTTGATTAGAAAAAAAAATTATATATATTTCTGCTATGGCTACTATATAGGGAGAATCTTCTTGATTTTAACAAAATATTCCTGTTTTTTATGCTTAATCTTCTTGATTCTTTCATTGAGAAGCTGGCAGGGATGAAATATACCCATTAAATTTAATCAAAACATTTTCTAAGGAATTCGGAACAGGAAAGGCAATATTGATCCACTTGAAACAGCTAAAGTCAAACCAATTATCTCAATCTATCTAACCAATCTATCCATCTATCCGGTTTATCCATCTATCAATTATCTATCAAACCAATTATCTCAATGAAAATAATAACCGAGGGGCATATATTGATATGACAAAGAGAAAAAAAAAAAAGAATTAAAGAACACCAGAACATTATAAAATTTAACAAAATAATTACAGCACTAGTAGAAATAAGTTAAAAAGAAGACTTAAAAATAGATTTTAAAAGGCACAAAAAGTTGCAAACTATGTAAATAATAGTTGTGCTCAAAAACCATGGAGGTATTAACCAATCCATTTACTTGTAATGAAAACAATCCAACCCTCATTGACACCAGATGGTGAAAGATTATACATGAAGTTAAAAAGGAAAAGAAGAAAATATCCATGTTGCAGTATCATTTTAAAATGCCTGGCCTAAAGGAGAAAGTTATCTCACAAAGATTTTTAAAAGGTAAATACGTAATTATTAGTAAGAATACATTTATTAAATTATTATAGTGCATTTATAAATGGTTATCAGAAATTACATTTTAAATTTTGTGCACTCTGTATAATTTTAGGAACAAAGTAGTTGGGCTTTGGGAAATATTGCCAATGATTGCTTAGAGTGTTTTAATATTATTAAATCACAAGGGGCCTTACCTGCTTTATTAAAAGCTCTAATGGTAATTCTTTTTAAATTAATATTTAAATACCGTGTTTGTATCTTTATTTAAGTGGTTTAATTTAATTCTATATCAATTTTTAGTCTCCTTTAGCAAGTGTTGTGCAGTCTGTTGTGTTTGCCTTAAATGCTTGTACCAAGTATGAAGATCCTGAAATCATGTAAGAAATTTTTTCTTTTCTTTCTTTCTTCTTCTTCTTTTTTTTTCTTTTCAATGCTACTGGGTGTTTATTTATTTATTTTTTGAGTATAGCAAGTAAGTGTATTCTGTTAAATCTTGTACATATATTTTATTACTATCAAATATAGGATTATTCTAAATGATGTGTATGATACTTTTTTTTACATTCTAGAATAAAGTCAGTTATAAAAAACACTTACCAGAACAAATTTAATAGGAAGGACAACTCAAATCATGTTATTTTATGACATTATAACAGTGTTCAACATGACTTCTTCGAGTTACAAGGACAATGTCCAGGCATAGATCATTTCTTCCCACACATATTTCAACGTGTCTGGTAGTACTAAATTCAGAACATTGTGTGTTTGTAGGTTCTCCAACTTGTGTGACAATGTTATCATGTAATCTAGCCTTTTACAAAACCCAACAAGAGGAAAATAATATATGGCAATGACTGAGGACTTGGGAAGCAAGGAAATATCACGTTATTATTTTTTCTGGTGCAGCCAATGCAAGTATTAAGAATTCACCCACTTCTGACATAGAGCTTCATAGAAAAGAAATACAATCAAACATTGTTAACATGAATCTTAAGAAGAATTAAAATTTTGATCTTGTAATCAGTAACTTAGAATCTAATCTGTTAAAAATATAGACAAAAATGCATACATAGTAAATGTTGTTGTTGTTGTCGTGTGCCACTCGGAAATTCCGAGCTCCGGTAGTGGAACTACCGGACTTATTTTTTAAGGCATGAGGGTTGCGTCTTCCATTATTAGGAGCACCTTATAGGGAGGAAGTACGACTTCTAGCTCCATAAGCTGGTGAAAGATGGCAGCACTAGCCAAACAACAGAAACTCGAATTTTTATCCGGATCAGAGCGAGTTAAACCCATGTTCCGGTACCCCCAGATGTATAATTTTTTATGGGAACTTGGAGGACTTTGCGACCACGACGGAATTTAACGTGCACCAGTCGCCATTAGCATACACGGCGGTCTTCGGCCGGCTCGAGGACCGAACCCGCAATCTTTCGATCACGAACTCGCTGCTCTTACCAACCAGGCTACCGCGGCCCTTATACATAGCAAATACATTAAACAATACCCCTTATTTATTTGCAATTATGCTTTGAGTAATTGGTCCTGTCCAATCTGTGAAAAATGAATAACAATGATAGCAAAAAATACCCTTTTAAATTGAATTTATACCTGTGTAGTAATACAAAAATAAAATATTACATTTTAATATAATCCGTTATCTGTGATTGTTTTCTTTTCATGTCTTTTCCACATAATGATACCTCCTAATTTATCTGCAGCATTAAGGATTCTGTCATGCGAAATCAATATTTCGTCTGACATCTTTCTCTAATAAATAGTTTTATCTAATAAGAAACACAAATTTTCTATTTAAAAAATAAATTAATAAAATAATAATGATAATAAATATGAAAGGGGGTGAGGAGAAATTGAAATAAATAAGAAGAAAAACATTTAATTTTTTTTCTTTCTGCATATTACATCGTTTTTATGAAATAATTATAGTATAAAAACATAATTTAATTAATAGCCATTTTGTTCTCATTTTAAAACATTATTCCGTTTTCAGAAAATAAATAAGTATTTTATTATACACTATTTGTATGTGGTATGTTCTAGAACTTTAGTTTTTTTTTCAAAATTCGGTGAGCACCTTGTCAATCAATCTTATTCAACGCCTTCCCGAATTTATTTCTAATTTTTCCATTCGCCAGTTTGAGTTTTGAGTTCGCCTATGAAAAACGTAAATAATTATTTAAATTTGATTAGTAGAACTCTTTATACGTCAGTTGGCTTGTTTTCCTAATTGGCATTAGTCAGGGTAACAATATATTTCTAAATTTCTCAATTTTGGCGATTATATAATCATTCTTTTTTTTTTGTTTATAACATGTCCGTTAGCCTGTCAACTAGCTTTTCTGATCGTCTGCGTTCATCTCGCACCTGGCGATGGTCGGTGATTAAGATAACCTTTTCCCCCACATAAATAGCAGACACGCGCCGCGATCAGCGGTTCGCTCTTTCTCTCCGGCTCTCTTCTTCTTTTTCTCCCTGCGCAAGTTAACGGAAGATGCCGGGCAATAATTTTAACGATGTCTAATAAATGGGGTGGAAGATTTTGGGTCTCGGATTTATATTTATAGTGGACGTCTGATGCCCCGAAGATAAATTGATATAAATTTATTTATAAAGAAGAAATATAAATAAAGGAAATGTAGCTGTTCAGTGGAGTCTTCTTGCTTAATATTAGTCTCAATTCCTTTTTATATAGCAAAGAACACATGTGGTAAGTCTCAACAATATATTATTTTGATGATTAAAAAATATAGATTTCCAACAGAATGTGCTATTCAACCCCTGGGTTGATTTATTTCTTGGTGGATCACGGCGATTTATTTCTTTTAGTTTATTGCCAAGATTTGGCACGACAACATGGTGCCTAATATCCGGGATATTTTTTTTTATGATGTAGATTTGAAACGTTTTGTTGGAAATGACTAATATTATATAGTATTTTATATTTCTATAATAAAATAATAATGACTTAATAAAAAAAAAAAAAAAAAACGATAGTTTTGTTCAAAACAGGAAATAACTTAATAAAATGTATTATACTTGACCGTTATTATAAATGTCTACCTGGATGTAAAAAAAAAAAATAAAAATAAATAATAATGATAATAAATAATAATTAGGTATTCATTAAAACTAAGTGTATTCAGAGTGTAATGAAGAGAAGGTGAAATAAAATAAAGACTAATGGTCTCACTTCCTGATGTTTATATATGTATATATATTTTATTTTGGTCATATATAAGGTGATTATCTATTTATTTTATAATTGTATAACTTATTGGTACTTTTAGTTGATATACCTAATTTGTGAATAAAAGAGAAAACTAGATATTTAATATCTTGAATATTTTACGTAATTCAACAAAGAAGAATGATATACATTTATAGGTGTTTTGCTAGTTTTCTAAAAGCAAAATAATAATTAAAAAAAAAAAAAAAAAATATATTATAGATACACAATAACCATTGTATGTAATATAATAAAATATGGCTAAGGTAAATTTACCGTCTTCGAACATTGTTCCCTTTGATGGGGATCCTGAATATTTACCTTTTTTTAAACAACAAATTACAGACCTAGCAAAAATAAACAAATGGTCAACGGAAGCAACGTCAATTTTTCTTAAAAATAACTTAAAAGGCCCTGCATTGAAATATATTATACAACTATCTCATACACAGAATTTCACAACTCCACAGGAGATTTTCTTGGCATTGGAGAAATTCTTTAAACCGTCTTCATTGCCACAAGCACTTGTAGATTTAGCAAACTTTAGGCTACTCCCAGGCGAATCCATGAATAATTTAGCACATCGCCTGAACTGCACGGTGGCAAGAGCCTATACAGATATATCGGATCAAAATGTACTTGCTTCTATAAAGTATCGTAAACTCCTTGAAATTCTCCCACCTGATATAAGATCACACATGCTAAAAAATAATGTCAATAATTATGATCAGGCAATAGAACAAGCTCAATTGGTACAAGAATGTTCTGTTTCCAATGAAGTGCTAAATCAGATTGCTAATAAAGATAATGATATCGACAAACTAAAACAAGAAATTCACTGCATCAAAGAAAGTTTACAAAAGCCGAATGAAGATGTTAGAGTACACCAAACAAAAACACATCCTAAAAATATGTTTCCAAAAGCTAGATACAGAAACAACGCAAATAGAAACCACTACGGTATAAAAACGTCTCCCAGCAAGTTTAACTATAAAAAACATACACATTTCCAGAACAAACGCAAAATGTTATTCCCAGAATGCATGTGTTGTGGCCTTAATAACCACCTGTTAAAGAACTGTCGCAAACTCCAGAACATGTGTGATGCAGCTGGTTTTGCTCGGGCTTCCCCTTACCAAAATGTTTACAACAATACACCCCAATGCTTCCCTGCTACTCAACATCATTTTATGCCAGCTCCTCAATCAGCGCTTCCACCAAATTATCCTCATGCAGTTAACAATAGAGACATTAATTATGTTCAGACTGTACCCGATTCAAGTAACGCCTGCCCACAGTCCTGGTCTCAGCAAACCACAAATACAGCAAACTCTAACAATCTTCCTATGATGTCTTACTCTGCACAGGAAAACCAGTGGTGAGGACTTTGTCTTCAGATGCCCTTTGTCCTCCTAACATTTTCAATAACTGTGCATCTGACAACTCTCATTTTAACCAAAATAAATTACATGACAAGGACTCGCAGACACAACAAATTATTGTCCTGGACAAGGAAACTCAAATGGAGAATTATCTCCAAGATCAGACTTATAATAATTGTCCTGAAATAATAGCTAATGTCACCCAGACTCAGTCTTCATACGTTCCAATTATTTTAATCAAAATTAAGGAGTTAAAAGTTCCATTTTTAATCGACACAGGTTCTTCAATTTCAATAATCAATAGAAAATATTTTCAAAAAATAAAATTCTTACTTACCCCAAAATACTTATCAAGAAGAGTCCAAATCTCAACTGTTAATTCAAGTGTACAATTCCATGCTTGTGTACAATTTTCTTTTAAAATAGGCCCACATTTCTTAAATCATCAATTCTATGTTATTGATTTACATACAGATTCAAAATTCGTAGGAATTTTGGGATATGATGCCATTAATAAGTTCAATATTCTAATCAATCCTGCAGAAAATTGTTGCAGTGTTAAAGATACTATTATTCCTTTCCATGTAAACAAAAATACAAACATTGAACATTTATATGACATCCAGGAAACACGAATGCCTTTTCATAACAACAATGAAATATGTAGTTCGCAAGATAATTTTCCCTGTGCTAAAGAAGAAATCCATACCATTGTGCCATCCGAAGATATTATTGCCTTAAGAAAAGATGAATTTAATATACAAGACTTTCAATTACAACATTTAACACAAGATGAAAAACATAAATTAGAAGAATTACTCAAACAAAATTTTAAAGTCTTTTCAAAATCTCTTAAAGCAATTGGGCATACTGATTTAATAATTCCTGAAATTAAATTTACTAGTACATTTCCAATACGCACTTTGCCATTTCCTATACCCCAAGCTCTTCAGAAAGAGGCCAAAGCACAAATCCAAGAACTATTAGATGCAGGAATTATCGAAAAACATCTCTCCAGCTGGGCATGTCCCATGCTGCTTGTAAAGAAGAAATCGGACAATACAAATACCCAAAAATACCGCCTTGCACTTGATCTAAGATTACTTAATTCTATCATTGAACATGCTACGTATCCACTTCCCAAAATAAGTAATTTAATTAATCAATTGTCACAATATACATTTTTTACTTCATTGGATATGCCAAGTGCTTATCATCAAATCAGTTTACCAGAACAATATCAAGACAAATTAAGTTTTATTACTCCATGGGCTACTTATAGATATCGACGAATGGTATTTGGTCTTAAGACAGCCAGCAGCACATTTCAAGCCCTTATGGATGCAATTATTGAAGAATGTAATATTGATGGAATTTTTGCTTATCAGGATGATCTGATAATAGCAAGCAACACATTCCAAGAAACTTATTCTAAACTTCAAACATTATTCAAAACTTTGGAAAAACACAACATTACCTTATTTGCTGCTAAATGCTCCTTCCATCAAAGGAAAATTAATTATCTTGGTTTTGAAATTGCAGATAATAAAATATTTCCCATTCAATCTAATATTATAAAAATTACCTCTTTTCCTAAACCTACCAGTAAACGACAATTAAAACGATTCATTGGAACAGCTGGATTTTATCGTCATTTAATTCCACACTATGCTGATATCTCTAGTCCATTAATTGCTCTTACATCTCCTAAGGTGCCATTTAAGTGGACTCCTGTTCATGACCAGGCTTTCAAAAATCTACAAGACATATTTCTATCCAAACCCTTTATTAAACAACCTCAATTCGACAAGTTGTTTTACTTAAACACAGATGCATCACAAATAGCAATTTCAGCAATTCTTATGCAAGACCACGGGGGAACTCTCTTTCCTGTATCATATTTCAGTAAAACTCTAAAAAATTCAGAATCTAAATATTCCGCACTGAAACGTGAATTGATGGCAATTGTATATGGTGTACAGGCATTTCATTATTATCTTTATGCACGGAAATTCATTATTTTATACGATAGTAGTCCACTCAAATTTTATTCTAAATCATCATCTCCTTCAGATATTACAACGAGATGGTTAATGAAGTTGAGCGAGTATTCATATAATTTTCAACACTTACCTGGTAAACAAAATGTCTTAGCAGATCTTCTGTCACGAACTGTCCTATCCAAGCAAAACATCTCAGATCTAAATAACAATCCACAAATTATAGAATCTAATGAAGTATTGCCTATTACTACTCAACAGGAAAAAGATGAGGCCATAAATTGTATTGAGTCCCAAAACATACATAATATTCATTCACAATCAGAGAAAGAAGATCCTTTACTTGAGATTTCTATCACGACAATTTTAAAAGAACAAAATAAAGACTCGAAAATATCACAAATATATAAAAACATTCTACATAAGAGAAATAAACAACATAATGAAACTTATATTATTGATCCTGCCACAAACTTATTGATGTACATTAAGGATTATGATAGTGACAAAACAGTATACCCTAGAATTCTTCTGCCAAAATCTCTACATACAAAAGCTCTTAGAATTGCTCATCTAGGCCATTGTGGCATAAAGAGAACTTTACAAAACTTAAAATTAAGATACTTTTGGTACGGCATGACTGCCGATACCATAAATTACGTTAAATCTTGTCATCTTTGCAATTTACTCAAACATCAC
The DNA here is from genome assembly GCA_963930645.1 of Salticus scenicus. Taxonomy (NCBI): domain Eukaryota; kingdom Metazoa; phylum Arthropoda; class Arachnida; order Araneae; family Salticidae; genus Salticus; species Salticus scenicus. The sequence goes on from OZ005654.1 coordinate 135,833,180, forward strand.
AATATTCCTCAGGCACCATATCAAAATAACCCTATTCCAATTCACCCCGGAGATTTTGTATCGATGGATTTTGTGGGACCATTTCAGAATGGACATCACATTTTAACTATCATCGACCACTTCTCAAGACATTTAGCAATGTACCCCTTAAAAATTATATCTGCAGAAAATGTTGTTCAGGCTTTATTTAAGTACATTACTGTACATGGAAGACCGTCACTAATTATGACAGATCTCGGTCGTCAATTTACTTCACACATTTTCCAGATGTTTACTGAAAAGTTTGGTATTCGTCTTACTCATTCTAGCATTGCTCATCCACAGAGCAACTCTTTGAGTGAAAGGATCAACACAGCTATTAAATCGACCATCACTGCCCTTATTGCTGAAGGATATAATTTTCATAATAGTATTTTCATCCATCAAATGCTTTACAATTCGTCAACTCATTCTACTACCAAGTATTCACCCAACTTTATACATTTTGGGCGTCATCTATCTAATCTATATGATACATATATCATTACTCATGAAGACCTAATCCTTAATGCTAATCGCACATATTTACAGTTGTCACAAGATTTGAATGAAATATATAAAAAAGTTCATCAAAACTTATTGAATGCACAACTTCTACAAAATCAACATCAACAAAAACAAAAGTTACGTAGAATTCAATTGAATGACATCGTATACTTAAAAAGTCATAATACGATAAAAAAATCCTACACTGGTCCATTCAAGATTGTAAAAATAATATCGCCTGTAGTAGTTAAAATTCAAAGAGAAGATGAAATAAATGCACCACAACTTACCGTTCATATAGACAGATTATGGATTTCACCACCTCGTCGAACTTACCTTATATCAGAAACTGCACAAGCTGATACCAATCAACAGCAAAAGAATTCAAACAATTCATCATCTTGCACTTATCCAAAAGTATGTGTACCTCAAAGTGTTCACACGAACAGTGGTAATGCAAAATTCTCCATCTCTGACTCATGCAATATGGAGAATAATCAAGAACTTTTTAAGTACTCTCCAAATTCTCAAATTCCAGTTCAAAACAATAACTCAACTATTGACATTTCTTCATCAGATAATAGTTCTGATACTGAACTGGACATTCCTCAACTGTCTCAACATAATCCTCTTGATAGCAGGCAAATAGACAATTCTAGGAATAATTCCTCGAAACACTATAAACAAACTATTCCTACATTATCTGGCCCATTTGTAAATTGATTTTTTTTCCCAAAGAAAAGCACGTAAAATTATTATTTATGTTTTAGAACTTACTAATTATAAATTGTATACTATAAATAATCGTTTTTTTTATTAGTATTCTTTTGCAGATGCTGCTGATACCTGATGCAATGCATAATGACAGTTCCATAAAATTTAAAGTAGTCATATTGTTTTTTTTTCTTTCCCTTATTTTTCTGTGTTTTGGTATAACTTTTGTTAATAAATGTAGTAGGTTCTAATAAAATCTTAATTATTTAACTTTTAAGCATTTGGATTTGTGAGACTTGATCACCCTCACATCGTCCAAGTGCATATTTACTGCTATTACTATTTCTTAACGTTATGCTTAAAAAAAAAAAAAAAAAAAAAAAAAAAGATATGCAATAAAACTTTTAACTATTTGTAACTACATAATAATTCTTACTTTAGTATAAGATAAATATTTAAATATGTATCTGTGCATTTGTTCAGTATTGTTTTAAGCAGCATTTAAGTTAATACAGGTGGCCACTTGAAAATAACAATATTATAAAATAAAATTCAGCTGTATATGTAATTATACATAAGTGACATAATTTTGCCAGCGCTGGTCAATTAAAAAAAAAAAAAAGGAAAAATAAATAAAATAAAATTATGTGTATACTATGATGTAATAAATGAGGTATTATAAAATACTATATATAAAACTTATTATTCAATATATTGTATCCAAGTGTCTGTTGATATACATGGTTATATATATGTACCTCAGTATTATATTAGGTAATTAAGTGTCTGGTTACATGTATAACAGTATATATATCTATATATTTTTTTTTTTCTCTCAAGGATCCTTGAACTATATTTTACTTATTTAGTAGTTATATTCAGGTAGATTGCATTCTTATGTTCAGTATTTGTTTATATATATTTCCACATGTCACATGTATTAATTAGTATTACTATACGTCTTATGTAACCAACTATGCCAACTATTTTATAGAATATTGTACTACTCTATTACGGTATATGGTACAATAGGTGGTTATCTATATATTTCTGATTTATGTACTCTTATATTGTATTATTTCTCATATATTTTTCAAATGTAACTGTGCTACTTCAAATATTTTCTTTTATGTTATTAAATAGTGTTGATGCATATTACGAATCATTGGGTGCATCCAACGTCTGCGTCTTCCCATTATCTTCCTCCAGACTAATTTATTAATAAAAAAAAAAAAAAAAAGAAGGGGGAAACCAGGCCAAATTTTTTTTTTTTTTTGCACATTTTGCGGGTGTATGTCATGCGAAATCAATATTTCGTCTGACATCTTTCTCTAATAAATAGTTTTATCTAATAAGAAACCCAAATTTTCTATTTAAAAAATAAATTAATAAAATAATAATGGTAATAAATATGAAAGGGGGTGAGGAGAAATTGAAATAAATAAGAAGAAAAACATTTAATTTTTTTTCTTTCTGCATATTACATCGTTTTTATGAAATAATTATAGTATAAAAACATAATTTAATTAATAGCCATTTTGTTCTCATTTTAAAACATTATTCCGTTTTCAGAAAATAAATAAGTATTTTATTATACACTATTTGTATGTGGTATGTTCTAGAACTTTAGTTTTTTTTTCAAAATTCGGTGAGCACCTTGTCAATCAATCTTATTCAACGCCTTCCCGAATTTATTTCTAATTTTTCCATTCGCCAGTTTGAGTTTTGAGTTCGCCTATGAAAAACGTAAATAATTATTTAAATTTGATTAGTAGAACTCTTTATACGTCAGTTGGCTTGTTTTCCTAATTGGCATTAGTCAGGGTAACAATATATTTCTAAATTTCTCAATTTTGGCGATTATATAATCATTCTTTTTTTTTTGTTTATAACATGTCCGTTAGCCTGTCAACTAGCTTTTCTGATCGTCTGCGTTCATCTCGCACCTGGCGATGGTCGGTGATTAAGATAACCTTTTCCCCCACATAAATAGCAGACACGCGCCGCGATCAGCGGTTCGCTCTTTCTCTCCGGCTCTCTTCTTCTTTTTCTCCCTGCGCAAGTTAACGGAAGATGACGGGCAATAATTTTAACGATGTCTAATAAATGGGGTGGAAGATTTTGGGTCTCGGATTTATATTTATAGTGGACGTCTGATGCCCCGAAGATAAATTGATATAAATTTATTTATAAAGAAGAAATATAAATAAAGGAAATGTAGCTGTTCAGTGGAGTCTTCTTGCTTAATATTAGTCTCAATTCCTTTTTATATAGCAAAGAACACATGTGGTAAGTCTCAACAATATATTATTTTGATGATTAAAAAATATAGATTTCCAACAGAATGTGCTATTCAACCCCTGGGTTGATTTATTTCTTGGTGGATCACGGCGATTTATTTCTTTTAGTTTATTGCCAAGATTTGGCACGACAACATGGTGCCTAATATCCGGGATATTTTTTTTTATGATGTAGATTTGAAACGTTTTGTTGGAAATGACTAATATTATATAGTATTTTATATTTCTATAATAAAATAATAATGACTTAATAAAAAAAAAAAAAAAAAACGATAGTTTTGTTCAAAACAGGAAATAACTTAATAAAATGTATTATACTTGACCGTTATTATAAATGTCTACCTGGATGTAAAAAAAAAAAAAAAAAATAAATAATAATGATAATAAATAATAATTAGGTATTCATTAAAACTAAGTGTATTCAGAGTGTAATGAAGAGAAGGTGAAATAAAATAAAGACTAATGGTCTCACTTCCTGATGTTTATATATGTATATATATTTTATTTTGGTCATATATAAGGTGATTATCTATTTATTTTATAATTGTATAACTTATTGGTACTTTTAGTTGATATACCTAATTTGTGAATAAAAGAGAAAACTAGATATTTAATATCTTGAATATTTTACGTAATTCAACAAAGAAGAATGATATACATTTATAGGCGTTTTGCTAGTTTTCTAAAAGAAAAATAATAAAAAAAAAAAAAAAAAAAAAATATATTATAGATACACAATAACCATTGTATGTAATATAATAAAATATGGCTAAGGTAAATTTACCGTCTTCGAACATTGTTCCCTTTGATGGGGATCCTGAATATTTACCTTTTTTTAAACAACAAATTACAGACCTAGCAAAAATAAACAAATGGTCAACGGAAGCAACGTCAATTTTTCTTAAAAATAACTTAAAAGGCCCTGCATTGAAATATATTATACAACTATCTCATACACAGAATTTCACAACTCCACAGGAGATTTTCTTGGCATTGGAGAAATTCTTTAAACCGTCTTCATTGCCACAAGCACTTGTAGATTTAGCAAACTTTAGGCTACTCCCAGGCGAATCCATGAATAATTTAGCACATCGCCTGAACTGCACGGTGGCAAGAGCCTATACAGATATATCGGATCAAAATGTACTTGCTTCTATAAAGTATCGTAAACTCCTTGAAATTCTCCCACCTGATATAAGATCACACATACTAAAAAATAATGTCAATAATTATGATCAGGCAATAGAACAAGCTCAATTGGTACAAGAATGTTCTGTTTCCAATGAAGTGCTAAATCAGATTGCTAATAAAGATAATGATATCGACAAACTAAAACAAGAAATTCACTGCATCAAAGAAAGTTTACAAAAGCCGAATGAAGATGTTAGAGTACACCAAACAAAAACACATCCTAAAAATATGTTTCCAAAAGCTAGATACAGAAACAACGCAAATAGAAACCACTACGGTATAAAAACGTCTCCCAGCAAGTTTAACTATAAAAAACATACACATTTCCAGAACAAACGCAAAATGTTATTCCCAGAATGCATGTGTTGTGGCCTTAATAACCACCTGTTAAAGAACTGTCGCAAACTCCAGAACATGTGTGATGCAGCTGGTTTTGCTCGGGCTTCCCCTTACCAAAATGTTTACAACAATACACCCCAATGCTTCCCTGCTACTCAACATCATTTTATGCCAGCTCCTCAATCAGCGCTTCCACCAAATTATCCTCATGCAGTTAACAATAGAGACATTAATTATGTTCAGACTGTACCCGATTCAAGTAACGCCTGCCCACAGTCCTGGTCTCAGCAAACCACAAATACAGCAAACTCTAACAATCTTCCTATGATGTCTTACTCTGCACAGGAAAACCAGTGGTGAGGACTTTGTCTTCAGATGCCCTTTGTCCTCCTAACATTTTCAATAACTGTGCATCTGACAACTCTCATTTTAACCAAAATAAATTACATGACAAGGACTCGCAGACACAACAAATTATTGTCCTGGACAAGGAAACTCAAATGGAGAATTATCTCCAAGATCAGACTTATAATAATTGTCCTGAAATAATAGCTAATGTCACCCAGACTCAGTCTTCATACATTCCAATTATTTTAATCAAAATTAAGGAGTTAAAAGTTCCATTTTTAATCGACACAGGTTCTTCAATTTCAATAATCAATAGAAAATATTTTCAAAAAATAAAATTCTTACTTACCCCAAAATACTTATCAAGAAGAGTCCAAATCTCAACTGTTAATTCAAGTGTACAATTCCATGCTTGTGTACAATTTTCTTTTAAAATAGGCCCACATTTCTTAAATCATCAATTCTATGTTATTGATTTACATACAGATTCAAAATTCGTAGGAATTTTGGGATATGATGCCATTAATAAGTTCAATATTCTAATCAATCCTGCAGAAAATTGTTGCAGTGTTAAAGATACTATTATTCCTTTCCATGTAAACAAAAATACAAACATTGAACATTTATATGACATCCAGGAAACACGAATGCCTTTTCATAACAACAATGAAATATGTAGTTCGCAAGATAATTTTCCCTGTGCTAAAGAAGAAATCCATACCATTGTGCCATCCGAAGATATTATTGCCTTAAGAAAAGATGAATTTAATATACAAGACTTTCAATTACAACATTTAACACAAGATGAAAAACATAAATTAGAAGAATTACTCAAACAAAATTTTAAAGTCTTTTCAAAATCTCTTAAAGCAATTGGGCATACTGATTTAATAATTCCTGAAATTAAATTTACTAGTACATTTCCAATACGCACTTTGCCATTTCCTATACCCCAAGCTCTTCAGAAAGAGGCCAAAGCACAAATCCAAGAACTATTAGATGCAGGAATTATCGAAAAACATCTCTCCAGCTGGGCATGTCCCATGCTGCTTGTAAAGAAGAAATCGGACAATACAAATACCCAAAAATACCGCCTTGCACTTGATCTAAGATTACTTAATTCTATCATTGAACATGCTACGTATCCACTTCCCAAAATAAGTAATTTAATTAATCAATTGTCACAATATACATTTTTTACTTCATTGGATATGCCAAGTGCTTATCATCAAATCAGTTTACCAGAACAATATCAAGACAAATTAAGTTTTATTACTCCATGGGCTACTTATAGATATCGACGAATGGTATTTGGTCTTAAGACAGCCAGCAGCACATTTCAAGCCCTTATGGATGCAATTATTGAAGAATGTAATATTGATGGAATTTTTGCTTATCAGGATGATCTGATAATAGCAAGCAACTCATTCCAAGAAACTTAATCTAAACTTCAAACATTATTCAAAACTTTGGAAAAACACAACATTACCTTATTTGCTGCTAAATGCTCCTTCCATCAAAGGAAAATTAATTATCTTGGTTTTGAAATTGCAGATAATAAAATATTTCCCATTCAATCTAATATTATAAAAATTACCTCTTTTCCTAAACCTACCAGTAAACGACAATTAAAACGATTCATTGGAACAGCTGGATTTTATCGTCATTTAATTCCACACTATGCTGATATCTCTAGTCCATTAATTGCTCTTACATCTCCTAAGGTGCCATTTAAGTGGACTCCTGTTCATGACCAGGCTTTCAAAAATCTACAAGACATATTTCTATCCAAACCCTTTATTAAACAACCTCAATTCGACAAGTTGTTTTACTTAAACACAGATGCATCACAAATAGCAATTTCAGCAATTCTTATGCAAGACCACGGGGGAACTCTCTTTCCTGTATCATATTTTAGTAAAACTCTAAAAAATTCAGAATCTAAATATTCCGCACTGAAACGTGAATTGATGGCAATTGTATATGGTGTACAGGCATTTCATTATTATCTTTATGCACGGAAATTCATTATTTTATCCGATAGTAGTCCACTCAAATTTTATTCTAAATCATCATCTCCTTCAGATATTACAACGAGATGGTTAATGAAGTTGAGCGAGTATTCATATAATTTTCAACACTTACCTGGTAAACAAAATGTCTTAGCAGATCTTCTGTCACGAACTGTCCTATCCAAGCAAAACATCTCAGATCTAAATAACAATCCACAAATTATAGAATCTAATGAAGTATTGCCTATTACTACTCAACAGGAAAAAGATGAGGCCATAAATTGTATTGAGTCCCAAAACATACATAATATTCATTCACAATCAGAGAAAGAAGATCCTTTACTTGAGATTTCTATCACGACAATTTTAAAAGAACAAAATAAAGACTCGAAAATATCACAAATATATAAAAACATTCTACATAAGAGAAATAAACAACATAATGAAACTTATATTATTGATCCTGCCACAAACTTATTGATGTACATTAAGGATTATGATAGTGACAAAACAGTATACCCTAGAATTCTTCTGCCAAAATCTCTACATACAAAAGCTCTTAGAATTGCTCATCTAGGCCATTGTGGCATAAAGAGAACTTTACAAAACTTAAAATTAAGATACTTTTGGTACGGCATGACTGCCGATACCATAAATTACGTTAAATCTTGTCATCTTTGCAATTTACTCAAACATCACAATATTCCTCAGGCACCATATCAAAATAACCCTATTCCAATTCACCCCGGAGATTTTGTATCGATGGATTTTGTGGGACCATTTCAGAATGGACATCACATTTTAACTATCATCGACCACTTCTCAAGACATTTAGCAATGTACCCCTTAAAAATTATATCTGCAGAAAATGTTGTTCAGGCTTTATTTAAGTACATTACTGTACATGGAAGACCGTCACTAATTATGACAGATCTCGGTCGTCAATTTACTTCACACATTTTCCAGATGTTTACTGAAAAGTTTGGTATTCGTCTTACTCATTCTAGCATTGCTCATCCACAGAGCAACTCTTTGAGTGAAAGGATCAACACAGCTATTAAATCGACCATCACTGCCCTTATTGCTGAAGGATATAATTTTCATAATAGTATTTTCATCCATCAAATGCTTTACAATTCGTCAACTCATTCTACTACCAAGTATTCACCCAACTTTATACATTTTGGGCGTCATCTATCTAATCTATATGATACATATATCATTACTCATGAAGACCTAATCCTTAATGCTAATCGCACATATTTACAGTTGTCACAAGATTTGAATGAAATATATAAAAAAGTTCATCAAAACTTATTGAATGCACAACTTCTACAAAATCAACATCAACAAAAACAAAAGTTACGTAGAATTCAATTGAATGACATCGTATACTTAAAAAGTCATAATACGATAAAAAAATCCTACACTGGTCCATTCAAGATTGTAAAAATAATATCGCCTGTAGTAGTTAAAATTCAAAGAGAAGATGAAATAAATGCACCACAACTTACCGTTCATATAGACAGATTATGGATTTCACCACCTCGTCGAACTTACCTTATATCAGAAACTGCACAAGCTGATACCAATCAACAGCAAAAGAATTCAAACAATTCATCATCTTGCACTTATCCAAAAGTATGTGTACCTCAAAGTGTTCACACGAACAGTGGTAATGCAAAATTCTCCATCTCTGACTCATGCAATATGGAGAATAATCAAGAACTTTTTAAGTACTCTCCAAATTCTCAAATTCCAGTTCAAAACAATAACTCAACTATTGACATTTCTTCATCAGATAATAGTTCTGATACTGAACTGGACATTCCTCAACTGTCTCAACATAATCCTCTTGATAGCAGGCAAATAGACAATTCTAGGAATAATTCCTCGAAACACTATAAACAAACTATTCCTACATTATCTGGCCCATTTGTAAATTGATTTTTTTTCCCAAAGAAAAGCACGTAAAATTATTATTTATGTTTTAGAACTTACTAATTATAAATTGTATACTATAAATAATCGTTTTTTTTATTAGTATTCTTTTGCAGATGCTGCTGATACCTGATGCAATGCATAATGACAGTTCCATAAAATTTAAAGTAGTCATATTGTTTTTTTTTCTTTCCCTTATTTTTCTGTGTTTTGGTATAACTTTTGTTAATAAATGTAGTAGGTTCTAATAAAATCTTAATTATTTAACTTTTAAGCATTTGGATTTGTGAGACTTGATCACCCTCACATCGTCCAAGTGCATATTTACTGCTATTACTATTTCTTAACGTTATGCTTAAAAAAAAAAAAAAAAAAAAAAAAAAGATATGCAATAAAACTTTTAACTATTTGTAACTACATAATAATTCTTACTTTAGTATAAGATAAATATTTAAATATGTATCTGTGCATTTGTTCAGTATTGTTTTAAGCAGCATTTAAGTTAATACAGGTGGCCACTTGAAAATAACAATATTATAAAATAAAATTCAGCTGTATATGTAATTATACATAAGTGACATAATTTTGCCAGCGCTGGTCAATTAAAAAAAAAAAAAAGGAAAAATAAATAAAATAAAATTATGTGTATACTATGATGTAATAAATGAGGTATTATAAAATACTATATATAAAACTTATTATTCAATATATTGTATCCAAGTGTCTGTTGATATACATGGTTATATATATGTACCTCAGTATTATATTAGGTAATTAAGTGTCTGGTTACATGTATAACAGTATATATATCTATATATTTTTTTTTTTCTCTCAAGGATCCTTGAACTATATTTTACTTATTTAGTAGTTATATTCAGGTAGATTGCATTCTTATGTTCAGTATTTGTTTATATATATTTCCACATGTCACATGTATTAATTAGTATTACTATACGTCTTATGTAACCAACTATGCCAACTATTTTATAGAATATTGTACTACTCTATTACGGTATATGGTACAATAGGTGGTTATCTATATATTTCTGATTTATGTACTCTTATATTGTATTATTTCTCATATATTTTTCAAATGTAACTGTGCTACTTCAAATATTTTCTTTTATGTTATTAAATAGTGTTGATGCATATTACGAATCATTGGGTGCATCCAACGTCTGCGTCTTCCCATTATCTTCCTCCAGACTAATTTATTAATAAAAAAAAAAAAAAAAAAGAAGGGGGAAACCAGGCCAAATTTTTTTTTTTTTTGCACATTTTGCGGGTGTATGTCATGCGAAATCAATATTTCGTCTGACATCTTTCTCTAATAAATAGTTTTATCTAATAAGAAACCCAAATTTTCTATTTAAAAAATAAATTAATAAAATAATAATGGTAATAAATATGAAAGGGGGTGAGGAGAAATTGAAATAAATAAGAAGAAAAACATTTAATTTTTTTTCTTTCTGCATATTACATCGTTTTTATGAAATAATTATAGTATAAAAACATAATTTAATTAATAGCCATTTTGTTCTCATTTTAAAACATTATTCCGTTTTCAGAAAATAAATAAGTATTTTATTATACACTATTTGTATGTGGTATGTTCTAGAACTTTAGTTTTTTTTTCAAAATTCGGTGAGCACCTTGTCAATCAATCTTATTCAACGCCTTCCCGAATTTATTTCTAATTTTTCCATTCGCCAGTTTGAGTTTTGAGTTCGCCTATGAAAAACGTAAATAATTATTTAAATTTGATTAGTAGAACTCTTTATACGTCAGTTGGCTTGTTTTCCTAATTGGCATTAGTCAGGGTAACAATATATTTCTAAATTTCTCAATTTTGGCGATTATATAATCATTCTTTTTTTTTTGTTTATAACATGTCCGTTAGCCTGTCAACTAGCTTTTCTGATCGTCTGCGTTCATCTCGCACCTGGCGATGGTCGGTGATTAAGATAACCTTTTCCCCCACATAAATAGCAGACACGCGCCGCGATCGGCGGTTCGCTCTTTCTCTCCGGCTCTCTTCTTCTTTTTCTCCCTGCGCAAGTTAACGGAAGATGCTGGGCAATAATTTTAACGATGTCTAATAAATGGGGTGGAAGATTTTGGGTCTCGGATTTATATTTATAGTGGACGTCTGATGCCCCGAAGATAAATTGATATAAATTTATTTATAAAGAAGAAATATAAATAAAGGAAATGTAGCTGTTCAGTGGAGTCTTCTTGCTTAATATTAGTCTCAATTCCTTTTTATATAGCAAAGAACACATGTGGTAAGTCTCAACAATATATTATTTTGATGATTAAAAAATATAGATTTCCAACAGAATGTGCTATTCAACCCCTGGGTTGATTTATTTCTTGGTGGATCACGGCGATTTATTTCTTTTAGTTTATTGCCAAGATTTGGCACGACAGATTCAATAGAATTTTTTGTTTGCATCACAATCTTATGGGTTTTAGGAATTTAGAGCATTAAACACTTCATTTGATATTCATTTTTTTCAATTTAAAGAACTGTCCTACTTTTTTTGTATTCTGATGAATAATAAAAATCATCTATCAAATTGTTGTGTTCTTTACATTTAATTTTATTAATGATTTCATCATCTGTAAGGAAACTGATGTTATTTTGTTACTCATTTAAACATATTCCTCAAAAGTAACATATTTTGAAAATGTGCAGGTTTATGCATCTAAACAACTGAAAGTTATTGTCTCTCCTGCTTCAGTGTAAACTTATGTATAAAGTTCCACTGAAAAAAAGAAAAAAAATCATACTTTTCAGTGATATTTAATTATTTAGCAAACTGTTTTCAATAATATTGGAAGATTCCTTGCAAACTGGAGTATGTTTAATGTATCCAATACATCAATTAAAATGGCACTTCTTTATCAAGGCAAGAAATTACTTGAAAAAGATAATTTCTCTTGTATAATTAGCATCTGTATTTATGGGGTGAATTCTGGTCAAATGCCACAATGTTACGAAAACCAGCTCACAAAGTGGGAGGGATTGCAAGAGAAAAGGGGAAAGTACTGATGTTAGTGATTCAAGCAAACAGAAACTGCTGACGTCAGGAAAGAGAAAATTCGAAGAAAATATTCGAATTTCATTCAGATGTTGTTGGTTTTTAACCAATGAGAATCCATATATGGGTTTAAAGGGACCGGTCATATGGATTATGCTTCTATTTGTTTTTATCGTAACTTATTTTGGTTTCATTAATTAACGATGTTGTGAAGTCGTTCCTTCACATATATGAGTTTTAATTATGACTTTAAATAAAAGCAATAAGTAATTATTATATTTTCAATAAATTAAATGGCTAATAAAAATATATAACGAAATTCTAAATTACTTTTATTTATTCGCTTTTGTCTATAATAGATATCTTAATTCTAATAATACTTTATCCCTTATGCTATTAATAAATCTTCTGAGAACAAAAAACATATTCTTTTTAAATGACATCTCTCAGAATAATAATCTTTCCTAAATCATTTAATAAATAAAATATAAAAAAATATTATTTTATTTATAAACTGTTGGATACATAATTACATTTTCATTCTTTTAAATTGCGTAAGTTTATTTATTCGAAGCTAAATTAAGCAATACATTTCCGTTCTATTATCATTAACCCTTTAAGCGTGCTTGACGAGCTCACCTCGTCATCGGAATGTTACGCTATACCCGGGTTTGACGAGTCCTACTCGTCATCTAATTTTAAAGTCAGAATTTCAACGTGTTTGACTGAAATATCTCGTCATATCCTTATATTTTTATACGAAAACACTACGTTTTCAAAATTTGCCACTGGATGGCAATAGTAGTTCCGTAAAGTGAAATATAATTTCTTGAGAAAAATTTGGTGTGTTTGATTTTCGCATTCTGGTGAAAATGGCGAGCTGTAGCGGTGTTTCTAGGCGCCTTTGTTAGAAAAGACCGTTATTATCGAACGATTCCAGTGATTCAGAAGATGATATTTTGAATCATTCTGACTCTGAAAGTGGATCTGATTCCGATAGAAGTATTTATAGTTATGTGTCAGACGAGGAAATTTCAATTTCATGGGAAACCTGGAAAAAATTTTCAGGTAAAAGATATTGATAATTCCTTAGATTTTTTCCAACTGTTCATAACTAAGGAATTGGGGGAAACTATAGTAGAGGAAACAAATATATATGCAGGACAATTTTTGCGAAAGAACGTAAGTGTACTGAAAGTTAGATCCCGAATGCATAAGTAGAAACCGGTAACTGCATCTGAAATATGGATTTACTTAGATCTTGTTTTACTCCAGGATATTCTTTTGAAGCCCGTGACAGCCTGGTATTGGTCAAAAAAGAAAACTTTGAGCACTCCTTTTTTTTTGCTGAAGTTATGTCAGAGCAAAGATTTTCTTTGATAAGCAAGTTTCTGCATTTTTCAGGTAATGAAACTATGGAAGAAGAAGCTCATCCTTGCTGGAAACTTCGAAAAATATGGCCCATTTACAGTTTCCTTTTGGAAAAATTTCGAACTCTGTATACTCCTGAGTGTGACATCGATGAAAGCTTGATGTTGCATAAAGGGAGGCTTTCTTAGAAACAATACATACCCTTGAAGAGAGCTAGATTTGGATTGAAATTCTATATGCTATGTGGATCAGAAACAGGTTACATATGGAATTACATTTTATATATTGGAAATGGGTTGATTCTAAGCCCAGAATTCAACAAGGAAAGCTTTACATCGCAAATTGTGCTAAGTTTGATCCAACCTTTGCTCAACAAAGGCTACTCCCTTACAGCCGATAATTTTTATATGCCACCAAACCTTTGTCATAAACTTATATCATTCAAAACTAACTCGTACGGTACAGTTCCAGTGAACTGCAAAGATGTTCCAAAAGAAATGCAATCATTGGAACTTAGAAAGGATGACATTATTACTTTTCAACGCGGAAAACTAATTGCAATGAAATGGAAAGATAAAAAAAAAATGTTCATTTATTGAGTACAATCCACAATATTGAAATGAGTAAAGTTTCTTGTAATGGAAAAGAGGTTGAAAAGCCAAAGGTTGTCAATTTATCAGTAGGAGGTGTGGACAGAGCGGACCAAAATGTATCCTATTATGAGACAGTACGGAAAAGAATGAAAGTATACTACAAAAAATTTTTCAGGCATATGTCTGATCAGTGTCTTTTCAATGCTTCGATTCTACAGAGCAAGGTAACTAACAAAAATATAAAACTGTTGGATTTTCGAATTGCAGTCATTGAAGAAATATTACGTAAATATCATGTGTCTACAGCCATGAAGGGAAATACGGGAAGAAAAAGTGATACAAATGATCCATTGCGTCTTACAGGAAGACACTTCGCAGACTATATATTTGCGACACCCTGCAAACGAGAACCAACAAGACGATGTGTTGTTGGCTATGCGTCTAATAAAAACGGTAAGAAGATTAGAAAGGAGACAAGGATATGGTGTTCAGACTGTGAGGTTGCTCTTTGTAACATTCCATGCTTTAAAATTTATCACACCAAAAGAAACTACTAGAAAATGTATGTATGTTTAGTTATATATTTATGTCTTTACTTACTTATTACTTTCTTTTTTTAGATTTTATTTATTGTAGCATGTCAGAGAATATATCTCCAATGCAGCACGCCCGCTTACTCCTTCCTACTATCGCGAGAAACATTTCCCCACTGCAGTGCACGCGCGGAAGCAAACACTACACGCTTAAAGGGTTAAAGAGTAATTTATATTTTTTATGACAAGATGTGCAATAATTTGTAGTCTGAATGTCTCCACTACTCAACGGGCCTTCTGGCGATAAAGTTTGGCATTGATGATTGGCGTTAGTTTTTTAACGGTCGTGCTAAATTCAAAATATTTACATTAAATTATTCTACAAACAAAGGAATATCTTTGGCTATAAAATTTGGCACTTTTTCAAAATTCTTGGCGTAATTCAACAGTCTGATCTTAATTGCAATAGAGTCAACTTAGAGATTCGCTCTACAACTGTTGACAGTATAACATGTGACCCCGTAGCTCTCTCTCTCTCACCCCTATCTTTTGCATTCTCGTAACTTATGGTCATGCTGAAATTCCACTATTAATGTACTGTTGATTTTCTTATGAAACCTCTATAAAATAAAATAAATATGTTTTACTGCGAACTATTAGTTCTTTTTGTTTCAACGGCCTTCTTTTTCAGCTATAAGGACCTGGATAATAAATTGAACTTTCGACAGTAGAATCTCAGGATTTCTACTCAATAGATGTGTACATCAGATAAGCATGAAAGCCTTAACTAATCCCGAAAAAAATTATAATAGGAAGAAGAAGTAAATAATAGTAATAGCAATAGGTTTTATTATTTTCTTTATATAAAAAGGGAAAAAAACAGAAAAAGCATAATCATTAAATAATTATCTGTGTGCATGATTTCTATAATCTTTCAATTTATTACTTTACATAAAAAGGGGGATATAAAAAAGCATAAACATTAAATAACCAAATAAATTTAATAAGTTACCTTATTCTTGCTTCATTACTTGTGAGCTGCTTTCAGTCTGGGGCCCCAAACCTTCCTCAGACGTTGCTCGAATGGTAAGTGGTTTCGTTTCTTGATATTCTTCCTCACCTGGGATCAGGCGGCACCACTGGGTGTCTATTCCGATTCTCGATTCATGGTCATTAATCGAATTAGGTTCATTGATGATCTCTACGGTTTCGCGGTAGTAAGCATAGGTGGAGTTATCATAGTTAGCTAATTTCTTGACGTCATCAAACTGGATATTTATTCTGTTTTTGTGGTAGCTTTTTGATAGCGCGGTAGTATTTCTGTCGCTTTTTAAATCATTTTGGTGCTCTTTAATCCGTGTTCTTATTTTCCTTTTTGTTACTCCCACATAACAGCCCGTTTTTCTGTTATTGTGTTTAAGGGGGATTTTATAAATTTCGGCGGTTTCTAGAAGGGGATATATTGTCCATATCGTTTCTTATAATTTGAAAAATGTTCTGATTCGGTTTAATTGGAATATTGACATTTAATTTCTTGGCAGCATTTTTAATTTTATTAGATGTTCTTTGGTTGTACGGAATTGAATAAGTAAATTTCTTCTGTGAATTCTGACGACTAGGTATATGATTTAATTGTTTAATTCACTTTTTATATAACTTCTCTACAATATTCTTTGGATAGCCGGCCTCAGTAGTTAGCGTTTTTATATAGTTTAATTCTTTTTTCAAATCGGACTTATCTGTACAAATAAAAATTGCGCGGTTTATGTAGCTTCTAATTGCATTTACTTTATATTGGTATGGGGTTTTACTTCGGTTATTGATTATTTCGCTGCTAGCCATTGGTTTTCTATAAACTGTGGTTCTTAAACTGTTATTTTTACGTGTTATTTTTACGTCTAAATAGTTAATCTGGTTTTTAATCTCACGTTCACAGGTAAATTTAATATTTTTATCTAACTTATTTAGTTCGTTAAGGACTTCATTAACATCTTGGTCTTTATGGATTGTAGCGAAGACATCATCCACGTATCTTACCCAGAAAAATATTTTATCGTTTAGAAGTTTCAGAATGTTATTTTCCATATTTCTTAGTTTAAATTCAGCTATTATCCCGGATATCGGTGAACCGATAGGGACACCCATATTTTGTTTATAAATGTTATTATTAAATTTAAAGAAACTTTCGCGAAGTATTAAGTTACTGGTGGATATTAAAGTATTGGCTATTTCTGTTTCGTAATTTTCTTTAATTGCATCATTAATTATATCTGAAATTTCGTTAATGTCTATTGATGGAAATAAATTTACTACATCGAAGCTAACAAAACAATCGTCGTCACTATTTTCGAGTTCTCTTAAACGTTTAATGAAATCTTCTGTCAAACTTAAACTATTATTTGAAGGGGGGAGTAGATTACAGTAGATATTTGTCATGTATTTTTCCAGGGGGTACGTGGAGCCTTCTCTTTTATTGACTATTGGGCGAAATTTAGGCGGATTCTTATGGTCTTTAAAGCGACCGAACAGACGAGGGGTGTTGGGAGCGAAATTGCTAATAAAAGGTGGACGATTATCAGGCCATTTACCATGCTTAATTAACTGATTTACCTTGTCAATCAGCTTTTTATTGGGATCATGTTTAACTTTGGTGGTGCCTATTTCTTTAATGGTGTCGTTCATTTTATTTATGTAGTCTGTTTTAATTAAAATTGCAATTTTTCTGGTTTTATCCGTTAATGTGCAGGTTATCTGTTCGTTCTTTTTTAACTGTTTTAAAGCCTTTAGATCAGCGCAATTTACATTTTTACTATTGATGCTTTTATTTAATTCCCTATGAGCTATGTTACGAATGGTGTTTTTATTTTGTGCCGGGATTTTTTCAATAGCAGTTTCAATTTTAGCAATACTGTCGTTGATGTTAACTGGTTGTTTACATCAACGATCAAACGATAAAATATTTTTCTGGGTAAGATACGTGGATGATGTCTTCGCTATAATCCATAAAGACCAAGATGTTAATGAAGTCCTTAACAAACTAAATAAGTTAGATAAAAATATTAAATTTACCTGTGAACGCGAGATTAAAAACCAGATTAACTATTTAGACGTAAAAATAACATGTAAAAATAACAGTTTAAGAACCACAGTTTATAGAAAACAAAGGCTAGCAGCGAAATAATCAATAACCGAAGTAAAACCCCATACCAATATAAAGTAAATGCAATTAGAAGCTACATAAACCGTGCAATTTTGATTTGTACAGATAAGTCTGATTTGAAAAAAGAATTAAACTATATAAAAACGCTAACTACTGAGGCCGGCTATCCAAGGAATGTCGTAGAGAAGTTATGTAAAAAGCGAATTAAACAATTAAATCATATACCTAGTCGTCAGAATTCACAGAAGAAATTTACTTATTCAATTCCATACAACCAAGGAACATCTAATAAAATTAAAAATGCTGCCAAGAAATTAAATGTCAATATTCCAATTAAACCGAATCAGAACATTTTTCAAATTATAAGAAACGATAAGGACAATATATCCCCTTTAGAAACCGCCAAAATTTATAAAATCCCCCTTAAACACAATAACGGAAAAACGGGCTGTTATGTGGGAGTAACGAAAAGGAAAATAAGAACACAGATTAAAGAGCACCAAAATGATTTTAAAAGCGACAGAAATACTACCGCGCTATCAAAAAGCTACCACGAAAACAGCATAAATATCCAGTTTGATGACGTCAAGAAATTAGCTAACTATGATAACTCCACCTATGCTTACTACCGCGAAACCGTAGAGATCATCAATGAACCTAATTCGATTAATGACCATGAATCGAGAATCGAAATAGACACCCAGTGGCGCCTCCTGATCACAGGTGAGGAAGAAAATCAAGAAAGCAACCAGTTAACATCAACGACACTATTGCTAAAATTGAAACTGCTATTGAAAAAATCCCGGCGCAAAATAAAAACACCATTCGTAACATAGCTCATAGGGAATTAAATAACAGCATCAATAGTAAAAATGTAAATTGCGCCGATCTAAAGGCTTTAAAACAGTTAAAAAAGAACGAACAGATAACCTGCACATTAACGGATAAAACCAGAAAAATTGCAATTTTAAATAAAACAGACTACATAAATAAAATGAACGACACCATTGAAGAAATAGGCACCACCAAAGTTAAAAATGATCCCAATAAAAAGCTGATTGACAAGGTAAACCAGTTAATTAAGCATGGTAAATGGCCTGATAATCGTCCACCTTTTATTACCAATTTCGCTCCCAACACCCCTCGTCTGTTCGGTTGCTTTAAAGACCATAAGAATCCGCCTAAATTTCGCCCAATAGTCAATAAAAGAGAAGGCCCCACGTACCCCCTGGAAAAATACATGACAAATATCTACCGTAATCTACTCCCCCCTTCAAATAATAGTTTAAGTTCGACAGAAGATTTCATTAAACGTTTAAGAGAACTCGAAATTAGTGACAACGATTGTTTTGTTAGCTTCGATGTAGTAAATTTATTTCCATCAATAGACATTAACGAAATTTCAGATATAATTAATGATGCAATTAAAGAAAATTATGAAACAGAAATAGCCAATACTTTAATATCCACTAGTAACTTAATACTTCGCGAAAGTTTCTTTAAATTTAATAATAAAATTTATAAACAAAATATGGGTGTCCCTATGGGTTCACCGATATCCGGGATAATAGCTGAATTTAAACTAAGAAATATGGAAAATAACATTCTGAAACTTCTAAACGATAAAATATTTTTCTGGGTAAGATACGTGGATGATGTCTTCGCTATAATCCATAAAGACCAAGATGTTAATGAAGTCCTTAACGAACTAAATAAGTTAGATAAAAATATTAAATTTATCTGTGAACGCGAGATTAAAAACCAGATTAACTATTTAGACGTAAAAATAACAGTTTAAGAACCACAGTTTATAGAAAACCAACGGCTAACAGCGAAATAATCAATAACCAAAGTAAAACCCCATACCAATATAAAGTAAATGCAATTAGAAGCTACATAAACCGCACAATTTTGATTTGTACAGATAAGTCCGATTTGAAAAATAATTAAACTATATAAAAACGCTAACTACTGAGGCCGGCTATCCAAAAAATATTGTAGAGAAGTTATATAAAAAGTGAATTAAACAATTAAATCATATACCTAGTCGTCAGAATTCACCGAAGAAATTTACTTATTCAATTCCGTACAACCAAAGAACATCTAATAAAATTTAAAATGCTGCCAAGAAATTAAATGTCAATATTCCAATTAAACCGAATCAGAACATTTCTCAAATTATAAGAAACGATAAGTACAATATATCCCCTTTAGAAACCGCCGGATTTTATAAAATCCCCCTTAAACACAATAACGGAAAAACGGGCTGTTATGTGGGAGTAACAAAAAGGAAAATAAGAACACAGATTAAAGAGCACCAAAATGATTTTAAAAGCGACAGAAATACTACCACACTATCAAAAAGCTACCACGAAAACAGAATAAATATCCAGTTTGATGATGTCAAGAAATTAGCTAACTATGATAACTCCACCTATGCTTACTACCGTGAAACCGTAGAGATCATCAATGAACCTAATTCGATTAATAACCATGAATCGAGAATCAGAATAGACACCCAGTGGCGCCGCCTGATCACAGGTGAGGAAGAAAATCAAGAAACGAAACCACTTACCACTCGAGCAACGTCTGAGGAAGGTTTGGGGCCCCAGACCGAAAGCAGCTCACAAGTAATGAAGCAAGAATAAGGTAACTTATTAAATTTATTTGGATTATGCTTAGTTTTAAATAAACTAAAGTAACATTAAATAACCATTTATATGTACGATTTCTATAATTTTATGGCATAATATGATGAAATGGTATATTTATAACACAAGTTAATACTGTAAACTTATTATATTTTCAGATGAAATGCTGTTATTTTATTTTTGTAAATTAAAAATAGACACCCCCCCTCCTCAATCTTTTACATAAATATCTAATGCTTAGTTTTTAACTAAAACAAAATTTGCAGATTCAGTTCAGAAATTTATTTTCAATATAATGAAATGATATTCACCATATTGTAAAATGATTTATAATTTTTCAATTTGTGAGTGTGTCCTTTTATTATGTTCTATGACAAAAATAATAATAAATAAAAATAAAATAAATAAATGAAATAAAACATTTGTAAGCAGAAAAAATAGTTGGGGAATGTTGGACAAAACGGGATACCATTCTTGTTTTTTTTTTTACTACGAAAAATATGTTGAATTAAACCACAAATTTTTTTTTTTATAACTACAACATTTATTGAAGCACACAAAAAACATATTTTTAACTAATTGTAATGATTGTAAAATAGTAAAAAAAAGTATTTACCAAACTCTTACACATCCCGTTTTAGCATACCTGGGTTGGATAAAACGGGATAGGGATTACAGTGTTTAATTTTTTGTGTAAAACTGAAAAGTACAATTAACTGACAGAAAACTGTAAAGCAAAATTTCCACTTGAAAGAACAATGTCTTCCGTAATCAGAGACTTAAAATAAGAGTTTTTTATGTTTTTATTTACAAAATGGGAAAGAAGACCTTTTATTTAGGCCTATAGCAGAACAAAAGTCGCATAAAAAGGCATTAGAACACGCTTTGTTTGTGAGCCCATTCTTGGCATCCAGAACATTGTATCCAACCTTCACCAGCCTTAGAATCGACGTACAGTGTATTAAAACATATGCAGGTTTCTACTCCCTCTGTTTCATATTCAGACAATGACGACATGCATTCTTGGCTGCTTGCTGAAGGTTTATTAAACTTTTCTATGTTTTGACGTTCTTTTGGATTCTTTTATAGGCCTACTTTCAGGTATGGCTGGACCTGGTATTTCTTTTTCTTCCTCTTTTCCATTTCCTTTTCTTATGAACTTCTTTTTGGAATTTTTAGAAGAATTTCTTAGCAGCCTTTTCTTTAATTTTCTTGTAGTTTTATCATCCTTTCTATTTCTTCCATTTCTAACTTACTCTTATATAGAGATGATGTTATTGCTATAGTTTCTTTTTTCTCTTATCAGCCTTGTTTTCTGGGCGAGGTCCTTTTACTTGAGGCACAGGTAGAACAAATTTTGGAGAGATGGAAAAGAGTAGCTTAGGTCGATGATAAGAGAGTTCTAATCCTTTCTCCCTTGAGGATGTTGCAGGTTGGCCTGTCCGTAGGCTGTCTCCTGACAGGTTTGTTGGCTGGTCTACTCGTACGATGTCCCTTGAGAAAAGTATATAAAAAACTGTATCCCGTTTTATCCAACTCATAAGTGTCCCGTTTTGTCCAACTCCGACACTTTTCAAAATAAACATGGTTGCTGCCTAAATGTGAAAGGAAAATTAGGTAGACTACACATGAGAATATTCGTTAATAAATGCTTAATCAAATGTAATATTCACCGGAATTGTATTCCCATATATGTAGGCAGAATAATGTAGAAAACAACGCACGTAAATGTAGAAAGTGCCAAGAAAACCGAATAAAAAAGTTCTAAGAACTACAACTTTCCATCAACTAGTGGTCTCGACAGGACGAACTGAGAATGATGTAATGATGGACGAGAACAAGTTTCTGTCGTCATCCGCTGGATAGCAGTACTAGCCGGGTCCCTAGGCGAAGTATCCCGTTTTGTCCGACTATCCCGTTTTATCAAACTTTCCCCTATTTCTAAAATTTGTGTACTTTTCATTTTATTAATTATTATTTATAATACGAAACATTAATATTACAGTTTGTAAAGTAATTTTCAATATAAGACAAATTTTATTAACATGAATTCATTATTTTAAAAATTCTGATTTATTTTATCATTAGTCCAAAATTTTCTGTATAATTCATATTCTGATATTATTAATAAAATTAAATCCAATAAGAGAAAGATTTTTTAATTCTTTTTTTCCATATTATTTTTAAGTGGTACGAAGACATTAAAAAAAAAAAAAATCATTAGATTGTGAGTAATTTATAAAAGCATATTAATGATTTAGAAATATTTATTCATGAATTCATCAACCGTGAATATTCATTTTTAAGTAAATTGGAGTGTAAAGGTTGATATTTTTATTTACCAACTATGTGAAAAATACCAGAGCCGGGAATCGAACCCGGGCACCTCTGCTTAACGCACGGATGCTCTACCACTGGGCTACCCTGGCTGACAACCAGCTAGGCATTTCTCACATAATATTTGTTGGCCAAGTCACCGAGTCTGCAAACGCAGCTGTATCAAGTGACAATATTAATTGCGGGTAGCTCAGTGGTAGAGCATCCGTACGTTAAGCGGAGGTGCCCGGGTTCGATTCCCGGCTCTGGTATTTTTTACATAGTTGGTAAATAAAAATATCAACCTTTACACTCCAATTTACTTAAAAAATGCATATTAATGATTTTATTATTTTTAAAAGTTTATTATAGTTTTTTGAATGCAGGCATTTAAAGCATTTAAATATATATATATAAATGTGATTTTTTTTTTTTTTTTTTTTTTTTTTTTTTTTACATTTTTCTTGCTACTTCAGAATTAAATAAAATAAGAAATAATAATAAAAATAAATAATAATAATACATTAATTTAAATCAATTGTTAGTATAAAGTAAAATTGTTCACACACAAAAAAGAGAATGAAAGACATAAAAAGTTTTATAACTAAGTTTCAAGAAAAATCGAAATAGATCTGATTACATTTCTTAGCTTAACTTATGCTTGAAATATTCATCTATATGAAGATGATTATATAAACAGGGTTGCCATATAAACAGGGTTGCCATAACCTGGAATAGTTAGGAAATTTGAAAATTTACCAAGAAAGTCAGGGAATTTGAATATTTTAGCCAGAATCTGGAAAAGTCGGGAAATTTCATTCAATGTTTGCCAAAAGAAAAAAAAAAAAAAAATAATAATAATAATAATAATAATAATAATTTTTCCTCAAATGTAGAGTCTTTTTCTTAGCTTCTGCCATTTTTTTAAACAAGACCTATTAGAAGGACCCCTATTGAAGGTAATCTCTCCTTAGGTCAAAGTAATATGTAACTTTTGTGTTTTTAAGTAGTACCATAATTATTTTGCCCTCAACACAGCCAATGCACAATATATCGCTAGACTGGAATTTTCTTAGAGTACGTCTGAAAAACCTTTAAAAGTCAGGGAATTTCATTCTCCTGTTTGAGTGGCAACCCTGTATAAATATTCAATGAACTGTCGAGGGAACAAAACTAAATTAATACAAAATAAATAAATAAAAGATAATTTTAAATAATAGATGTAGATTTGAAGCAAACAGCTATTTCTTTAATTAGTAATAAGAGTCATTACTATGAAATACATGAGTGTAATACTTTAAAATTTGTCTTATCATGAAAATATGTTATGCAAACACTATAACAGTCAATAAAATATTAAAAAAAAAAACTGAAAATATTTCACATACCTGTATTTTAACTACCTTTCATGATCATGCACTTACCTTTTAAAGCAAAAAAGAGTATTTCTCGCTTTACATGTATCCTTTTTTCTTTCTTTTTTAATTGGAAGAAATATCGAATATTTTAATAATAGTATTAATTATTTTCAATCAATACTACTTATAGAAATCTCATAGAGTACATAATTTACCTAGCACTTTAGACGTTGGTAATGGCCGCCATTGCTCTTATAAGAGTATTACGATATCTTTCTACTGGCTGCAGTTTGAGCCACATGACAATTGCATCTGCGAGGGAAAAAAATGCCTTGCTTGTTTGACTTGACTAGGAAAATTTGTTTTTGTCCGCGACTTTGAGGTAAAAACGCAGGTGCAAGCCGCAAGTGTTTGGCTGAAATCTGGGCCTATATCACATGGCTATAATTTAACATCCATCATTTTTAGAAAAAATTTCAACTGTATTGCTTTCAGTTCTGAAACTTCCAGAATGAGCCCTATAGTTGAGATTGAGCAGAACAAATATTTTGTCATTCACTTTCAGATTTGTTCTTCATTTGTTTGAACTACTTACCAAACAAATGTGTGGTGATTCATGCTTTTTTAGAAGAATCATATTTCACTAGTAATTTTTATATTCCTTTAAAACAGCAGAGATTTCTAATTTTCCCAATAAGTAAGATAATTAACCGTCTCGATCATATTGATAGCAACCAAAAAGGTTAATGTTTCTTTGCTACACTTTCCATTTGAAAACTTCATAACTTTAATGTTTAAAGCTCTCAAAAATGTGCCTTTCAAAACAAAGTAGTTTTATCAATGGAGTGGGTTTTCCTTCGCATGAATGCTATACTATGGGCAATTGGCAATGATCAATAGTTTTATTAGCATTGAAGGTGTTTGATAAAGTATATTTGTTTAAATTAAATTCCAATTTGTTTGCTGTAAAATCTTTTTTTTTTTTTTTCTTATCATTTGCTGCAGCCTTTTTACTCCAAATATTCGTCCAATGGTATTTCAGATATTGAAAAATCAGGTCCATCCCTATTTTTAGTCTTATATTGTAGTAATCTTCATTTTAATTCATGTTAAAAGCTGTTCAGTAAAAGTAACATTAACCTTTTGCATTTTTATACGCAGGTCAAAAGAATATTCATTTTTTAACCATCTTTCATCATACACATAAGCACATTATGCTATGCTGATAAAATAAAGCAATATAAATTTGAATATTTACTTAAAATGTTAAAAATCAAATTGACATATAACTTTAAATTTCAAAAATACATAGATTTTACTGTACAGTTTTCATTTATTTTATTTTTTGCAATTTAAATGCTTATATTAAACAATATTCTAATAAAATAGATAAATATTTTTCTTCCATTTATTTATTATTATTTTTTTTATTATAAATTTGCTTATATATATATATATATATATATATATATTAATTTAATATTTATATGAAGCCTGCTTAGTAAATATGAATTAATTAAAAAACTTACTTTAGGCTTCATCTGTAGTAATTTTTGCTGGGAACTCACTGCAACATCAGCAGTTACCTTTGTGGTCGGTACTTCTTTGCTAAAGTGACGTTTTCTGGTTCTTCTTGGTCCAACCTTCAAGAGGTGGCACCACACACGCTCAATATTTACCTTTTGGCTCGTTATCGTTGCATTAACCAAAATTATAGATGATTTTAACAGTTTCATGGTAGAACGCATGTATAGGATTTTCATAGTTTGTGATTTTTGTAACTTCTCTAAAATTGATGTCAGTATCTTCATTATGGGCAGTTTTAACTAATGCAGTTGTAATTTTATTAAATTTAACTTTGGCTATATGTTCTTTTATGTAACACCAAGGGATGTTACATATGGATGATTAAATGCATAATCAAAGAACACATAACTGGTGTTAAATTTAATAAAACTACAACTGCCTTAGCTAAAACTGCCCATAATGAAGATATTGACATCAATTTTTAGAGAAGTTATGAGAATCACAAGCTATGAAAATTCTACATATGTCATTCTAGAAATATCGTCTCATATGTGTTCCACCACAAAACCATTGAAATCATCCATAATTTTAATTAATGAAATGTCAACGAGCCAAAAGCTAATATTGACTGCGTGTGGCGCCACCTCTTGGAGGTTGGACCAAGAAGAACCAGAAAATGTCCCTTTAGCAAAAAAGCATTGACCACAAAGGTGACTGCTGATGACGTCCTGGGGACCCCCCAGTTAAGGTTATTACAGATGAAGCCTGAAATAAGATTTTTTAATTAATTCATAGGTATTTTTTTCTCTTTATAGATCACTTATTCAAAAAGAATTACCTAATCGTTTATTGATGCTTATAGAACAAGAAAACATTGACAAATGTGTATTTTTAGATGCAGCATTCACTCTCAGGAATTGTTGTTTTTTGTAAGTTTAACACAAATTGTAGGATTCTATGAATTAAAATGCTATATATTTCATCTTTAACTGGCAAGTAAGATAAAACTTAAAGTTCAATCAAAATTTCTGTCTATACCTTAATAACTTATAAAATATTACTATTATTTTATATTTTTCTGTAAATTAATCCCCAAATAATTATTTCTGTATTGATAAAGTTATATTAGTGAAAGCCATTCTGAAAATACATTGGTATCTTTAAGAAAACACGTAAAATCCTATTTTTTGCATGCAAAAATTAATTATAATTGGTCAAAAATAAGCTAATTTGCTCTATTTTTTCTTGATAACCTTCAGTAATAATTTAGTTTTCAAATTCATCCTCATTAAAAATAAGTTTTTCAATATCATTATCATAATTTCTTTAAAGTTTTGATTTAATATTTAATTATTTTAACAACTTACATAATTCTGGCATAGAATGTTTATAAAAATTATAAATTAGTGTTTGTTAAACTTTTGTGAATAAATTAGTTATTAATACTTTAGCTACAGTATGTATTTTTTTCTTTCTTTCTTTTATAAATATCTATACTTCAAATATTTTCTTATAATACATTTAATTTGTTTTGAATAAAGTATGTCCTTCAGAAATGATAAAATGTCTGTTAAAAATAAGATTTAACATTGATTGAAATTTTCATGCATGCAAAGGAAATTAATTCACTTACTTTTATTCCAATCAAATTGTTTTTATGTTTATTTTGAAACCAAAAATGAAATAATCAGACGATGGAATTTGGGCCAAAACTATTAGTTTAACCTTTCAGTTGTATTCTTTAATGTTTTTGTTTTCACCTATTTAATTTTATTATGATTACAGTCAACTCTCAAAAATCCGCAATCCTAAAATCCACAATTCTCTGAAAT
Organism: Salticus scenicus; assembly: GCA_963930645.1. Lineage (NCBI taxonomy): Eukaryota > Metazoa > Arthropoda > Arachnida > Araneae > Salticidae > Salticus > Salticus scenicus. The sequence continues at coordinate 135,860,935 of OZ005654.1, forward strand.
CCGCATATCATTTGCAATGTAAACAAACATTGTCACAACTGATTTGTTGATTACTGGATTGCAAAAATTCTTCTGTATTAGGGGATAAATAAATTATTAACTTGTGCTAGTGAATCACTAATCACTCAGCATGTTACAAAGGAGGAAATGATAAGTGTAATTATATATAATTATCAAAAAAGAAATAATATTAATTTAGAGGAAGAAGGAAAAAGACAGTTTTCATGAAAGATTTTCTCTCATAAAGATAAATATTCAAACTTTCTCATAGCACAAACTTATGTGATTGACCAAGAATTGCTTGCTGACTTTTTAGCAGGTTATAGCAAAATAAATATGTATGAATATTCTTACTTAAACTACTATTGATCAGACTTTTCAAAAATCTAGATAATTTGCAACTATAATATGATGTATAAAAATTGTTCTTTAAATTAAAATATCATGAAATATTTGTACTTTTATTAGGCACACTTTATTTCAGCATTGTATGTATAACATATAAATTGTTTCTTAAAGATTTGCTACTCAAATGAGGTTCTAAGGTGTAAATAAAAGAAATTATTCTAAAATCTGCAAAACACTTCGTTTTGAGCTGTGCGGATTTTTGAGAGTGTACTGTATTGATAAATTTAGTTAATGGTGTTAACACGATAAGTGCTCAGCCCATTTTACTTGCTGTTCCATTCAAAGAGGCCCAGATTCAGCTGTCTAGGGGACCACTGCGTATGGATGAGTGGATGAGTCAGAAAAATGAATGAAACGGCAAGTAAAACAAGCTTAACATGTTGAATATTATATTATTTTCTTTAAGTTTTGGTTGAACAAAAACCACTATTTCCTTAGTAAAATATTTAGTCTCGCACATCATTGCAGAAGGGCTGATATGCACAATCATGTAATATAAATAGAAATTTTAATGCCAGTCCCTAGAGACTGTCATGGTATTTAATGTGTTAAAGCATTGACCAAACAAAAAACACTGTCACCTAAATTAAATCTTATGTCTCAGAAGTAAGCAAGAACTGACATACACGGGGAAATAACATGAACAAAAAGTCTTCTCCCAGTCTGTATGGACCAGCAAGGTGTAACCAGAAAGTTCACGTGGAGATTGGTGTGGCATTTAATGCGTTAAATAAAATATTGTTTATCTAATAAATAAGGAACATTTCATTTACAATTCATGTACATCAATTCTATGTATCAAAATCAATTTAATTTATTTAATTTAAATGAATTACACAATATAGCTACATTCAAGTTGTATTCTCAAACATTAACACAGCTCATTTCATAATTAAATAGTTGAGCATAACTAATGTATTCCTTAAAAAAAATAAAAAAAAGTAAGAACTACAATACTTGCGATGTCATCATAAAATACTTTTTTACAAATATTCTGGCAAACTTATTCTCTGTTATTTTTTATGTATTCTTTTGTAATATTTTCATGATACATTTTTAGTAATAAATTATTTGATCTTTGAATAAAAATAAAATCTATTATACCATTCTTTCCCCCCCCCCCATTATTCCATAAATTTAATGTTCAAATTATTACAAATAATGAATGAATATGTTCATTTTTTATATAGGGGAGAGTGGGGACATTTTTCATGATTTTATTGGTAACATCAGCCATATGTAATTCAGAATTTTGCAACATTCCTTATAAGTACACTTCAGTAATCAGTTACATATAAACATACTAACTTTAATAAAAAGTTATTATTTTTAATTCATATTTTTTTTTTTTTTTACATGCATGTGTATTGTCCCATTCATCCCCATTGGTGGGGATGAATGGGACAGAACTGGAGTTAACAAAGAAAAGAAAACAATATGGAAAGTAAATAAATTTTTGAAGATAAATTGGTTTATGTGATTTTATTACACACTATGAATTCACTGAAATTAACATAAACTGATGTATTGAATCATATTAACAAGTCCTTTGGTTCGTGCAGTTCCTAGTGCTGTAGGCTTTGCTAATTTAATCTAATAAGACTTAATCTAAAAATACATAAATAAATAAGACACTAGAAAGAGATAAATCGTTATAATAGAGTACAAATTATCCAGATAAATTTTTGTTTCCGACTAATCAGGAAAATCAACATTCTATTCTGTATTACATTAATAATCACCAGAATTTATTTAATTAGCTTGATTGAAATTGTGATTTTAATCAAATTATTATTAGTTTATTTATTTATTTATTTCAATTATTGATTTAATTTGCATATTTTAAATTTGCATTGAATATTCTAACTTATAATTTTTTTAATCATAATTATTAAAACAAAAATCAGAACAATTAATTTCAATTTTTTTTCTAAGTCCACTAAATTAAGAATCCTGATAATCAATATGGCTAATTTACGTTTTAATATCATTCTTGTGTAAAATTTTAAATTAGCACATAGTGGGGAATGTCCCATTCATCCCCATTATCACATAATTATATAAAACAGGAAATAGGTTTAATGAACAATTGTCAATATTCTTCTTGAATAATCATAACATAATAAAAGATTACGCCTTTGCACCATATGAGAGTTATATTAACTTTAAGCAAATAGTTAATTTCTTAATTACTACCTAACTGAATCAGTAAAAACTTACTTTGGCAGCTAAAAAAAAAAACATTTTAATTTTTTTCTGTCCTTCTATGAATAGCATAATTCTGAAACTGCACTTGATGAATGACCTCAGTGCTGCCATATATCAGAAAAATTGTCAAGTTTCTGGTGCTTGCAAAACATAAAAATTTTGCTATTGTCCCATTCGTACTGCCTCCCATTCAACCTCACTCTCCCCTAAGTGCTGAAAAGTTTGCTAATCATATATATATATATATATATGAAATGTAATGGATAATATAATGGATAAAAAAGAGGTAAGAGTTAAATTAATATTTTTATATTTTAAATTATTTTTTTCATATTTTCAGGGTATTCTTTTTATATTTCAGAGTAATATTTCAAAATGAATTAAAAGTGATTTAAGCATAAAAAATAACGAACGGAAATTGCAGGAAATTGCAATCGCGATTATTTGAGGTAAACAAGTTGATCATTCAGGCATTTTGATATCTGGAGATGTTCTAGAAATAAGTTTAATGAGCAATAAAAAAGTATCTGGTGCCGGAAAGATTCAATAAAAGAATTAAATTAACGATGCTAGAAGAAATAAAAGATTTATGATTATAAATTAGGGTTTGATTACATATGTCAAATATAAAGCAATAAATAATTGTATTAATGATTTGGTGAATTGGCGGGTTAAGGCTCCAGACGGTCTGGGAAAAACAAAAGTACAACCAATAAGGAACAAAGAGGAGGCATGGTATTACCAATTAAAGAAAATTGAAAGAGGTTAGAAATATGCCAAATTACACCAAAAATTAAGATTTAAAAGATGGAATTTGCCAAAATTTAGGATCTTCCTTGATTAGCTCTTGCCAGTAACAATCTAGTAAATCTGCACCACCGAACTTCAAAGTTAACGTGCGTGGGTCAGTCTGACGACAAATTCTGTTTAACGTGGTCGGGGCCGCCTTCAAAACCCCATCCATCTTCATTGCCTTACCAGACTCGGATCCCTAGCCCTGAAATGGATTTTAAATAAAGAATTTCAAGCAAGCATGACTAGTTTCTTGTATGCTCCACGACTGTCAAATAGGAATATGTCATACATATATATATATATAAATAACCTTTAAAGATATATATATTGAGATAGAGAATTTTATTTAAATTATTTATTTCTAGAGTTTCATTTCTTTAAAAAAAAATGTATTATGTGATTGCATTTTAATTATTATTTCTACTTTCAGATCTATTAAATATTCTTTGAATATTTTTGATACTGAGAATGTTGAAAAGATTATCAGAATTTTATTAAAAATTATGAAAAATTCAGAGTCAGACAAATCGGTAAAAATTAAAACCTATTTTAATATTATCTTGCTTATTAAATGTCATAATATTAGCAATGTACTGAAAGATTTTTTTTTTCTATTTTCTTTCTTTTTATTAGATGGCTTTGCCTTTATTACATTGCATTGGATTTTTGAGTTATAATGAAATAATGTGCCAAATTCTCTCATCTCATACTGATTTTTATGGAAGCATTCATATTATTGCCTCGTCTGAAAACAATATACATCTATTTAAGGTAGCCCTTTGGGCCTTATCCAATGTAGCAGGTAATATTTTTTTTTTTTTTAATTCTTGGAAGAATATTGGATATACAGTAGAGAGCCAGAAATCTGCCAACCTAAAATCTATTGTAGTCCGAAATCTGCACAGCTTGTCAGATATAAACAATGAAATTCACTATTAATACGTTAGAAAACTAGAAATCAGAATTTTGAAAAAGATCTTGAATGCAGATTCTGTATTTGCATTTTATGGTTACAATAATAATTATAATAATGAAAGACTGCTAGAATCAAGTTACTGATTATGAAATTATTGATAGTATATTAAATTCATCAAAATAAAATGTCGATGATGATGATATCAAGGAGGTATACAAACTAATTTTATAAAATGCTATCTGATGATCCATGATGGCATACTTGTAAAGAACTCACATTAATTCTTAGAACAATAAATTTGTGTTACAAAACAAGAACTGATGACAATAGACAAAAAAAAAAAAAAAAAAATATATATATATCTCAATGACACTTGTATGTATGTTCAAGTACAGTTTAAAACAAAAGTACATGTGAAATGTAAATTTGATAAATAATTTTTTATTTTTATTCATTGCTTTTGCTATATATATAAATTTTTAATGTTCAGTGTTCAGGTCTTATATACCCAATAATTTAATAGTCTAATGAAATTGTGTTATTATTCACTAGTATGTGTTTAATTTGAATAATATTCTGCCTTTATTATTCAAAGTGAAAATAATCTTTTATGGGCCCCAAAATCCGCACAACCTCTGGTCCCGAGCAGTGCAGATTTTTGACTCTCCACTGTATTTTTTAAACTTTTACAAATCTGTACTCTGGAAGTAAACAACACCATACCTTTTTTTTTTTTTTTTTTTTTGTGTGTGTGTGTGTGTGTATGGAAAAAGATTTAGTACCTAAATATATTAGTAAAAACAGTATTACCATTTAATACATTTATGTCATTAATCATATGTTAAAGTATCATAAAGTGATTACTGCTAGTTGTGAAGAAACATGCATTTAAGTTCTAAAAAATAAAAAATAAATGCTCTCCTGAAAAATTACATTTTTGTGACGTGGTGTCCTTTACCTTCGGGATATAGAAATATAATGCTCTAATTTTGTATATCTAAAAGCTGATTAATTGTGGTAAACTGGTGGGCCAATCACTTTCATGGTGAAGGCATGGTAAAGATGTAAGAATCAATCATGTGGCACAAGTTTGAAATTATTTTGTGCAATTTAACCTAGTTGAATATTCAATAACAGTTAATGCTTCTCTCTTAAATAAGTATTATTCTAACTTTAACAACCAAGTTTTTTTTTTTTTTTTTTTTTTTTTTTTTTTTTTTTAAGATACTTAAGAATATTTTATCATTAATCATAATCTCAAATGATTGCTCTGAAGGGTTGAATGTCTGTATTTCTAATATCTTAATTCAAGCTCAACTTAAAGTGTCAAGTAAAAAATGTTTTAATTATTTCTCAACTCTACTACCTCACAAACTCAAGTGTAGACTTGATATATTCAACATTTCATTTCAGATATTGTAGATAGATCCCTCATGTTACTACTAGGGATCAATAGTATTCTAAGAATAGTTCTTTTATGAGGTTAGAATGTATGCTAGAAACTTTAAATATGACAGTTGTCAGTTACGATTGCCAACAAGTGCCCTTTTAAACATTAATATTGTTTGTATAATAGATTATACAGTCATGTTCTGGTGTTGACATCTCAAACGGTAATGTTGTTGTCATCTTAGTAAAAGTAAAAGTTCTGAAACTTGTATATTTTAGTTCCCAATTAGTACCATCTATCTACTATCTCCACTGTGGGGAAAACTATCCCCTCCATAATCATAATTTTTTTAATCTCTTTCTCTCTCTTTTAAATCAATCCTCATAAATTTTTACTTCAAGAAGATATCTTAACATTCTTTAGTTTTTTTATTGTAATATTTTTGAGTACTCATATTATGTTATTTTTACTTTGTAGTTTGTACAGAAAACTGTAACATTTTAGATATAATGACTTTCCTAGATTTTATGAAAAATATCTTAAGACAAGAGAAAACTCTTACATTACAAGTAAGTAGTTTATAAAATATAATTAATGATTTTTCTATAACTAATGTAGATATAAAAATATTTTTTAATTAGTTTTTTTCCCTACAAATAATTTGAGTATTTGAAAGATAGTTCTAAATTTCAGTCAAACTTCTTTACATTGATATTTAAAAATCATTAGGTCTCGTATAATTATATTATATTTTAATTACATTAAAAGTCGAGACAATATACATTAAAATACACACAACATAAAATTTAAACATTTTGAGTCTTATTTTAGGCTCCTCATCAGTAAAAAACATTAAAAGTAAACATTGAGATGAACAATAGATTTCCTCTATGAAAGCACAGTGTATTCAGCAGGGACTGCACATGAATGAAAGAGGAGAGAAATGCTGTTTCGAATACATTGATGTTTATTTATTATGAAATTTGTTGCTCCCAAACTTAAGAGTTGCTTCCCATACCTAATCTCAGAGATAGCCAAAGCCCATTTTATTTACCTTTTACATTAAGAAAATTCACAACCATTAAATTGGTACTTGTTTACCAAAAATTTATTTTTCACATTTTATTTTATAGCTAAAAGTTAATTTTTCACTTTTTGTTAAACTCTAAAAATTAAAAAATAAATTTTTAAAAATCAAGTACTAACTATTGTGATTTTTCTGAATGTGAAAACGGAATTTAAAAATAAACATCGAATAATAAGCAATTGTGAAAACATGTGAAACCCATAGAATAACATAGGCTTTGGCTATAGTTAAGGTTAAGTATTATACACTGTTAAGATATTTTTATTTTAAATAACTAAGAATTTGGTGATTTGAGAAGTTATGAGTGTTTAACGTTCATTCCATATTTTCTTTTGAATATTGTTAAACTGATACAAAAAATGGTTATTAAACACATAGCTTATCATAAACATGTGAAAAAACATTTTTTTTCTGGAACTGCAAAGAGATATCACTGTATATTTTCAGTGGGTTGAGGGTGGCCAACAATCCCCTTCAGATTTGTAGCCTGTTGGAACAGATTCAACAGATATGTATGCCGTTATAAAATGAGTCAACCATATATTGTATATATATAATACTAGCAGGCTTTGCCCGCTTCACTGGACATTAAACTTAAATGAGTTGTCAAAATGAGTATTTGTAGTAAATGAGTATTTGCACATGCAGAAATGTAGCACACTTTTCATTAGATAGGTTGTAAGCTAGATATTTATGGCAACTTATGTCTAAAGTTCATTTGAATAGAATAAAAATTAAGAAAGTCATCATAAAAAATTAGCTAGATTTTTGTTGTTTCCTAAGCAGTACATGCTCATAAGTGGTTTTCCACATGTTGTTATGTACTTAATTTGGAAATACATTTATTTTAGTCACATAATAAAAAGCTCATTTTTGCGGGGAGAGGGGGGGGGGCAAAACCTTGTGAACTCTCAAATTTTAGTAAATAAATAAAATTACATTAGAGTTACAAGCCCATAAGGAGCTCACAATTCTTAGAAAAAAATAAAATGCTCATTTGTTTGACAATAACTTTCTTAATTTTTAATCTATTTAACTGACCTTTTGATATAAGTTACTTTATATATCTAGCTTTCAACCTATCTAATAATAATAAAAGTTCTATATTTTACACATGCACCAAAAAAAAAAAAAAAAAAAAATCCTGTGAATTCTCATATTTTATCGAAAATTAAATATATGCATTTTATGTTTCGGAATAACGTTTCTCTAATGTTTTGTCAATATTTCTGCAAGTTTTGTAAAATTTTCTTGAAATCCATTCTTGTTATAAGCATAAAACTTTCCAAAAAAATTTTTTATGTCTTAAATATTCCTTGTATTTCAACAAAAAAAGCATATAAATATTTTAAATAGTAAATGAAATCATGCGTAAAAGTTACAAGTCATTTGTAGCTTTTTATAATACAGGAAAATCCAAAGTATTTTTGTTTTTCTTCAATTTGTAGTTGTTGTTAATTGCACTTGTGACTAAATCATTACTGCAAAGTGCGAGCTTATGAATGTTCTTTGTATGTTTGAAGTTAAAGACCACTTCTTCCAGTATTCCCATAGAAAATAGAAGTATTTAAAAAAAAAAAAAAAATCTAATTTGATCACTTATTGTATATTAGATAAGGTAAAATTGAAAAACATGACACAAAAATTGTTTTGTATCTGTAGAGCATTTAAATATGTATAAATGCTTTACCTAAGTACTAATTTTAGTGATAATTTATTTTTAGATTCTATATTATTTGTTAATTCTACAGAACAGAAAAAGTGTGAGCTTTCATCTTATACAGCATGAAATTTATGCAGAAATTAAATTACTATTAGAAGGTGATGATAAAGATATATTAGACGCTTCAAGAACTTTATTGAAAATGACACAACAGTGAAAATTATTGTATATTTTGTAACTTCTCTATTTTTATTGTAAGGGAAAGACACCAGCGTTCGTCACCCCTTAAATTTGCACCAGTGTTCGTCACCTTTACAAAGGCCAACTTAAAATAACAGTTAATTAACATCTATGAATTTGAATCCACGTACTCTAGATTCCCTAGAACCAGAAGATCTAGCTCGAGTGGATTCAAATTTATAGATGTTAATTTAATGGTTATTTTAACATGTCTTTTGTGAAGGTGATGAACACTGGTGCAAATTTTAGTGGGGGCGAGCACTGGAGTCTTTACCTTACTTTTTTTTATTTGTATTTGTTTCTCTCAATAAAAAGTTATTTATGCTAATTGTTTCTTATTTGTGCATTTTTGTATCCTGTATGAACCTATTTTGAAAAGATTGATGTCAGTACTAATTTTAATAATAATACAGTCTAATCTTGTTAACGTGAATTACTTTTCACATGAACTGTTTCCACAATCCCCATCAAAATGAAGATTAGTTTCTGAATTACTGATAGCATGAACTACTGATTACATGAACAAATTTTTTATTCCCCTTGAGATTCACGTTAACGAGGTTTGACTACAATAAAAAAAAATTTAAATATTCATCATGAACATTGATTTATAATTAACTATTGAAAAGCAATGGAAAACTTAACTTTGGCTTATGTATGACAAAATAGCCTTTTAAGTATAAGAAAATTTCCAGTGTTTGATTTTTTTTTTTTTTTTTTTTTAACTTTAATGTACCTCTAGTTTAGAATTAATGATTGCGTTTTTTGCGTTAATGATTGCGTTTTGAATTAATGATTGCGTTTTTTGCGTTTTCAGTAATTTTTTATCTTTAAAATTTTATTAATTTTTGTTTGATAAAAGGTATTTTATGCAGAAAAATGTTATTTAATGTGCAACATTTTACTCAGTGTTACTATTTTAAAATATTAATTATAACTTTAACATTTGGTAGTGAGTTGGTGTCATATATATAATATGACTACGGGTCATTTCATATCAAATCAACTAAAATAAAATATTTTTAATCATGAGGATTCAAATTTATAAGATTTCTTGTATCTTTATTCTATTTACCAATAGGGTCAAAACTGTAAATTTTCAGTTATTTTAGACTGTTAATTTATGAGCTATAAATTAAAAAAAATAAAAAACTGCATAAAATTATGGTCAGTTTGACTTTTTTAACACATTGAGCGCAACTCAAATCCATTAAAATTCCATAATGATTCCTCCTGTAATAAATAAAAATTAAGCAAATTTTTAATAAATTTTATAAACCAATGGCGGCTTTATATCATATTTGACACTGTCAGCCACCGATGGCTGACAGAGTGCTCAACTTTTTATTGGTACTGCTTTTACTTTTGCGGTAAAACTTTCACTGAAATGAAGTATAACATGTTCTGCACACTCCTAAAGTTTCAAGATGATTCTTTCAGTACTTAGAGATATATGACAAAATATCTAGAATCTAGAATGGCTGACATGGTGCTCAACAACGTATTAAACAGCTGTATATCAAAACATATTTGACATATAGAGCTTAAATTGCTGATGTTTTTACACTCATGTTTGTGAAAATTGCAACACCAAGAAGGAATGTGAATATCAGAATATTTATTGGGCACATACATTATAGTAGGGAGACCAATTGATTAAAATTTCAGGAAATTTGGAGTAATATGTACTGAGAAAACAGTACATAAAGCAGCGACCTCTGTGAGCAGTAACAGCACTTATCTGCCTAGGCATTGACTCAAACAGCTATTGGATGACATGTACGGGTAGAGCACTACATGAAGCTTCTACACAATTCATTGACCATAGTTACTGGTGAGTGGTGGGGAGCCAGTCGCTTTTCAATGATTAAACAGTCATTTTCATTGGTGCAAAATCAGGAGAACGCGCTGGGCAGAGCAACAGTCAAACATATTCTGCATCAAGGAAGGTCTGGACAATACGGACAACTTGCGGTCGTGCATTGTCCTGCTTAAATATTGTGCTTCAGAGGCCTTGAATATAGGACAGAGCGATGGGCCTTAACTCATCAGAAATGCAATGGTGAGTATTCAGAGTGGTGGGAATGAAAACAACAGTAGATCGAGATGTGTATCTAATGGTACCGCATACCATCACTCCAGGTGGTGACCCAGTATGCAGCTATAAAAATTTTGATTACGTTCAAAACTGCATCACTGATATAAGCGCCTTTAATGTGTGATCAACGTTGAACCTGGATGCAGGAATGGCATGAATTTACTTTTCAGAGAAATCACAATCCTGTTTACAGCATCAAGATTGCCTCATCCGTATTTAACAACATTATGAATAAGGCAAATTACCAGCTGGGATTTGACATTGTCACACTGTCCATTACCTACAGTGATGGTATGGGGTCCTATTGGATACACGTCTCGATTACTTCTTGTTCGCATTCCCGGCACTCTGAGTAGCGGCCATTAAATTTCTGGTGAGTTAAGGCCCGCCCCTCTGACCTTCCGTAGCATAACATTTAAGCAGGATAATACATGACCGCAAATTGGCTGTATTGTCCGGACCTTGCTTGATAGAGAATGTGTTCAACCATTGCTCTGGCCAGTGCGTTCTCCTGATCTCACACCAATGAAAATGTCTTTAATCGTTGAAAAGCGAGTGGCCCACCACCACTCACAAGTAACTATGGTCTATGAACTGTGGCATCCTGTTGAAGCTTCATGAAATGCTGTATCCAAATATGTCATCTAATTGCTGTTTGATTCAATACCTAGGCAGATAAGTGTAGTTATTACTCCCAGAGTTTGCTGTTTTATGTACTGTTTTCTCAGGATATATTACACAAAACTTCCTGAAAATTTAATCAATTGCTCTTCATACTATAATGTATGTGCTCAATAAATATCACTCTTATATTCACATTCCTTCTTGGTGTTGCAATTTTCACAAACATGAGTGTACATGCATTTTATGCTTTTTAAATTGATATGCAGTATGTAGAAGCTTGAGATAACTAATTTTAGTAGATATGACACTAACTACTTATATGCCAATTTGCTTGACAATGGGTTCCTATGGAAATTAATTATTTTGTATGTACTTTTAGATGTCCTTTTGTATGTATCAGGAGAGAGAGAAAATTGATAAACTTCCTGTATAAATAGGTTAATTTTAGGTCTTGTGTGTTCCTTTGAAAAAGGCTGTATGAATTTTCTTCTATTAGCTCCCTTATATTCTTTTGTATGTAATTGCTAGTTTCTGATGACCAGATGAGTTTGCCAAGTTTAGATGAAAATTGGCACCTCAAAAATGACTCTTAACAATTTTCTTCAAATTTATTATTAGATAAACCACCTTTTTAGATATCCTTTAGCATGTATTTCTTGATTACTACAAGAAAATTGACAGGTGTTCGGTGTTTTTATTAGGTAGGTCAGTTATAGAACTCGGAAATCGGTATTTCAAAAAATGGTTTAAACATTCTTTTTAAATACTTGCTACATAAATTCTTTTTTATATGTCTTTACAACATATGTATCAGTTTGCTCTTACAGGAAAACTTAAGTGTCTTACTTGTTAAATCAATTTTATGTTTTCTAACCATACTATTAAAAAACTAGTTGGCATAGGTGGACTCTGCTCAGTTCCCCATCATATTTATGTTCTCATAAATTTCTAGTTTGAGACATATAATCATGTTAAAAGAAATGAATTTGACAAAAGCTTGATACAGTGACAGAATGAAAACCCCGCCTAATAGGCTATCCACCGTTCACTTCAATATATTTATCTTATTCTAATCTATTAATTTATTTTATCAGGGTCAATTCCGTTGTTTAGTTTTCATGCTACTATTTCCAATGCAATAATCTTCAAAATTCATATTTATATGAAAAATTTACAATTTCGCTATGTTGGTAAAATCGTAAATTACAAATAATTTACGAAATTTTCCTATTAGAATATTTGTATTCAATCATGTTCAAACAAATATCATAAATGTAATTTTGAAGTTGTCTAATGTATTTATGATATTCAAAATGGAAGTTTATGCTCAATTTTGCCTTATTCTGACATGTCAAGTAAATCGTAAATTTCAAATAACTTACGAATTTTTTAAATTGGAAAAATCATAGTCTATGATATCCATGCCAGTATCATAAATAATATTTCGAAAGTGGTTTGACATCGTTATGATGAAAATATTCCTCAAGATTGACGTTTATGTGAAATTTTGCTCTATTCTGCCATGTTAAGAAATTCGTAAATTTCTAATAACTTGTGAAATTTTCAAAACTGATATTTTAAAACTGGTCTGACATTTTTACAGTAAAAAGTTTCTATTTAATGCACGTTTAAGTGAATTTTTGTCCTATTCTCCAATGTTAAGAAAATCGTAAATTTCTAATAACTTACGAAGTTTTTAAATTCGAATGTTGCAAATGAATAGGGTTCTTGCCAGTGTCGAAAGTAATATTTTAAAACTGATCTGACCTCTCTGCGACAATTTGTTCTTGAGATATCATGTACACAGACTAACAAACTAACGGACTTGCACACTAACAGACACCCTACAGACAGACACCATAGAAATTTTGTCATTTTCGGATTTCTCACACCTGAAAACGTGTAAAAAAGTTTAAAAAAACGAGGTCGAAAAGTTTCACGATTACCTAAGTTCCCCATACCTATAGTATGATGGGGAACTAAAAAAAGGGGAGAGTGGGGTACAATGGACCGCTCCCTGTAACTTATTTATTTTTATGGTTCGTATTTTGGTACATAGATAGCAGCACTGCAGTGATGAAACTTAGCCAGCAACTTCATGCCTAACTAACATTTTAGCCATTTTATTCATGAAGTTTAGTTTACTGTAGTCAAAAGTAAATATTTTTAGTTAAACATTTCTTCTTTTCGTCTTTCAGGAATAATGATCTGGAACAGGCTATTTAGCACAATAAAGAGCTAAGGTCATCTTTTATTATATTTAATCTCATTAATATATTTTTTAAAAGGATTTTTTTTTTTTATCATTTGCTGTCAGAGGTCCAGACGGGGTACAATGGACTATGGTCCATTTACCTCAGTTCTCTGTCATAATATATATACATGAGTTATAAGTCCCAATGCTTTCGAATTTAATGCTTCAATTTTCGAATTCCAATGGTTCAATTTATTTAACACTAGAATTTCTTCAATAATAATAAAAAAAAAAAGCTATAGTTGAATATGAAATAGTGGTAGAGTCAAGGTTTTACACAAACGTTCATCCCAATCATGTAAGCATAAGGTTCTGTTAAATTGATTTATTTAAACACGAAACAGAATATTTCAGATAATATCAAGAAACAAGTGCACGAGTGCCATTTCCTGAAAAAAATAATTTTCATATTGTAAGCCATATATGTAATTAATAAATAATTAAATAATAACAAATTTTTAAAAAACATCTTTAAGGCATCCCAAATTTTAAACTACCGAACAACATGCCAGATTGATAACAAAATTAATATTTTTCAATCATACTTAGCAAACAATCACTTTGAATAAATTTTCTGAAATTAGAAACACTTATTTTAAAATATAAATTTTGCTTGCAAAAACTGTATAAAATGATTTATTTTCTCAGACACTTAATTTTAACATACGACCATAATTAACTATTCTTAATATTTTTATTCATTTTAAATCATTAAAAATAGTTTCTAGAAAAAATCAAATAAAAAAAAAAAAAAAATCAAAAAGTAAAAATAAATTCAATTTTCTTATCAAATTATCATTTTTCTTATCAAATTATTATTCTTTTTCTCCATATTTTTCTCATTCATAATTGTCAAATGCACCGTGGGATGACGTCGTTGAAGATTTTTTTTTTTTTAATTCGAAAATTTAAATTGAAATTTTTGAATGTTGAAAGAAAACTATAAAATTGTGCTGAAAGTCCACTTCTGGGATTTTTTAATAAGCATTGCTTTTGTTGAGAACCCATTAATTAAAAAATATTAATTTATCTTGGAAAAACAAACAGCTTTAATTTGTACTTCTATGAATAAAAATTAGTAGACAGTCAAACAGTAACAAAGAATTATATGTTCAAATATAATTCTGTTTCAACTTTGTCATAGTTATAGTGATGTTCAAAAGAGAAGGGGAGAAAAAAAAGTACCTTATAATTAAAAACCAAAAGAAAATTTTACCCTTAGTGCTAGAAAAAGAAAAAATGTATGACATCAGGAAAGTAAAAATGAAAAGGAGAGACAATAAACAGAGGGTGGATGATGGAAAGGAAATTGAAATAACACCTCAAATGAGTTTTAAAGTGAATAAGTAAGTTTCTTCAGGCATTAAATGACTGAAAATTAATTACTTCTGAATCAAAGAATTTTAAAATGAAACTCTAGTACTCTAATTAAGACAGACAGAAAAGGTGAAATTAAGTTGTTTGTATGACAGAAAATGTATTAATCAAGTATATCTGAGACTTGAACAGCATTCAAATTTCACTTGCATAGTAATACAAAATAATTTTATAGAAACCTATTGCAGAGCTGCCTTTGTTATTAAAATGTAAATGTTTGCTACTATTTTTAGCTCTAGGCAACTACAGAAACTTTTTTAAGCAAAAAAGGGCCTAAAAGCAACTATTTCCAGTATTTATGCAATTATATATCGAAATCAGTGACTGTTTTTAAAAATGTACTGGGTAGCTGTTGCAATATCCATGGGAAATAACAACCTAAACATTTGATGAACACAAGACATTGGTCAAATTATTTCAAAGCCCCTCCTTCACTCTCATTCAATTACGATATTTTGGACTTAAAAATCTTTTCATTAGATAATAATCTCACGGTACTGCTTCTTTTGCTTTAGCTTTCTTTATATTGTGTGTTGAACATCGGTAACAAACCCAAGGGGGGTCTAGATTTGCCACCTTTGAACATTGTACAAATGATTTTTTAGCTGTATTTAGAAAAAAAAGTCAACCATCCCAAAACACAACATTGGAGCACCTACAGTTTGCTGATAATCATCAATTGTTTTTATTATCAAGTACCGAGTTTCTTGGTTTGTTATATGGACTTATAACACTACTTGGACTTATAATCTCCAAATTTTTGTATAGAATAGAAAAAATTGGTAAAGTTGCTTGTGATTTAGTTTATGGAATTTAGGAATTTTTTAAAAAAATCCCCTTTACAATAATTGAATTGCATGAAAATGCAAGCTAAAAAAATCTCCCTGAACCAAAGGTGGGGAATTTGCAAAAAAAAAAAAAAAATTACCAGCCAAGGATTTTTTTTTTAATCAGTCAGCAATATACAATACATAATCTTTTTTTTTTTTTTTTTGTAAATTTATTATATAAATTTACATAAATATAAAGTAAATTGACCATTTAGTAGAAATCTAAGTTTCCAAAGCATCATCTCTTAAAATACAGTGTTTAGCATAGAACAGGGTTCGAAATTAACAGTCGTTAGGCGAATTTTGCACCATAAAATCACTCTAGGTGCCATTTTTGATGTCTAACTTTTGACCAGATTTAAAATAATAAACTTTGTCATAATAAATTTTTTCTGTACGATTTACAAAATGCTCTTTTTTTATCATCTTAAAAAAAATTCTTACATTGTCTGTTTCAACAAATATACATAAGCTTAAAAAAAAGCAAATACATAAATGCTGAAAACTTTAAAAACACTAAAAACCCATTAAAAATTACCTTCAACTAGCGCTTTCAGCTGCTCCATGCAAGCCTTCTGCAGGTAGTTACGCTTCTGTGAACCATCGCTGCTCGGCAGTTATGTATTCTCTCTTCTTCTCTTCTCTCCAGGATATCGCGCCACCTTGCGTCGATCTCCATTTGGTCGGTATTGCATGATTCCTTATTCGCTAAAATTTCGACGACTTCGTGTTTTGCGGCATAAAAATAATTATTATAGTTAGCTAACTTTCTGTAATTTTTAAAATCAATTTCTATATTTTCTTCCTGATTTATTTTAGTTAAGGCTGTTGTTATATGATTATGTTTTATATCATTTTCGTGCTCTTTTATTCGCGTTTTTATTTTTCGTTTCGTCATTCCGATGTAATTTTTTGGTCTTCTTTAGTAAAGTTTATTTTGTAGATACCTGCAGTTTCTGAAAAATGTATTTTATCTTTGTCATTTCTGATTCTTTGGAAAATATTTCTGTTTGGTTTTATTCGTACGTTTATATTTAGTTTAGCGGCTTCGGTTTTAATTTTATTAGCTGTACCTTTATTATATGGGATTGGGGGGATATACTTTTGTTTTGGTTTCTGTGCATTATTTATGGTTATCAAGGTTTTTTAGTCTATTTTTATAAAGTTTGTTTACTAGATTCTTTTTATAACCTGCGTTTTGGGATATTTCGCTGATTTTCTGGAGTTCTTGTTTTAGTAAATTTTCGTTAGAACATACGTTTATTGCACAATTTATATAGTATTGTATTGCAGCTATTTTATATTTATAGGGAGTTTTACATTTAGCATTTAGCAGGTAGCAGCATAATAGCAACGAAATCATAAATGCTAAATGTAAAACTCCCTATAAATATAAAATAGCTGCAATACAATACTCTATAAACCGTGCAATAAACGTATGTTCTAACGAAAATTTACTAAAACAAGAACTCCAGAAAATCAGCGAAATATCCCAAAACGCAGGTTATAAAAAGAATCTAGTAAACAAACTTTATAAAAATAGACTAAAAAACCTTGATAACCATAAATAATGCACAGAAACCAAAACAAAAGTATATCCCCCCAATCCCATATAATAAAGGTACAGCTAATAAAATTAAAACCGAAGCCGCTAAACTAAATATAAACGTACGAATAAAACCAAACAGAAATATTTTCCAAAGAATCAGAAATGACAAAGATAAAATACATTTTTCAGAAACTGCAGGTATCTACAAAATAAACTTTACTAAAGAAGACCAAAAAATTACATCGGAATGACGAAACGAAAAATAAAAACGCGAATAAAAGAGCACGAAAATGATATAAAACATAATCATATAACAACAGCCTTAACTAAAATAAATCAGGAAGAAAATATAGAAATTGATTAAAAAAATTACAGAAAGTTAGCTAACTATAATAATTATTTTTATGCCGCGAAACGCGAAGCCGTCGAAATTTTAGTGAATAAGGAATCATGCAATACCGACCAAATGGAGATCGACGCAAGGTGGCGCGATATCCTGGAGAGAAGAGAAGAAGAGAGAATACATAACCGCCGAGCAGCGATGGTTCACAGAAGCGTAAATACCTGAAGAAGGCTGCGTGGAGCAGCTGAAAGCGCTAGTTGAAGGTAATTTTTAATGGGTTTTTAGTGTTTTTAAAGTTTTAAGATGTTTTTACCTTTTTTAAATTGTTTTAAATACATAAATGCTGTTTGCAGAAAATTTTTCCGAATTCAGAAAAAATTTCAAATATATTTTTTAAACTTTTTTACTTATTGCAATCACTTAACTGGTATACAGTCAGAAATTTCCCATCATGATAATTTCTGAAATACAGAATTAATTTGAACCAAATTTTTCCTTATTAAACCTGAAAGTATAAGTAAAAAATTTATAAATAGTTTAAATGGATATTTTCTGGTAGTTCTAATTTTGCTTGAAGATGTAATACATCATACTTAACAACTTATTTTAAAAATTAACTGTCCAGCAGATAATTAAAAACTAAGATAAGTTTTTAATTTACTTTTTTTTTTATTCATTGTCACAATGTGACATGTTTCAGTCTCATTTTTATTGATTAATAGAAAAATTAATTTACAGTTAAGTCGTTCTAAAAATAAAATAAAAATTGCCACCCGTATGGAAATATGCCGTTTTGATATCATAACAAAAATAAAATAAAATAAAATAAAATAAAAATAAAACATTAAATTTAATCACCAGTTATTTATAAAATAATAATAAAAATTAATTTAAGTGCTGAATTCTATTTAGAGGAAGCTAAGACCTTAATTTTCAATTAATGAATTATCGTGAAATCAAATAGTCAAAAGTGAGCATTTCCAGACATTGAGAATTCTACTTTGCAATCCCCGCACTGCGTCGAAAAAAAAAAAAAAAAGAACCGATTTCGTCTGTACGGGAGTTCATTGACTGGCCACACATAGTGGGCAATCTGCATCATCGTTACGTAAAAGAGGGAAGCCACGGACGCTCCATTCTCGAAATTCTTTCCAAGGTGCTTTGCCCGGTGCCGTGGTTCATTGAGCCGCTGGGAGAGCTAATGGTTGAATAACGTGATGTCATAGCCATTGCATAAGAGACGCCACACTCCGCAGGGGAAATTCAAATTTGATTGGTGTGTTTTCTTGAGGAGGGGATTTTGAAGTGAGAACGAAAATCAGTATCACATTTGTCCGGCCTGCTGGAAAGACACTTTTCCTTTGCGTCTTCCTTGCACCCCTGTTTTTATTAGGCGGCAGGAGTGGCCGGACGGTTCTTAGGCCGTTATCCCCTTAACCTTTTCATTTAAACTTATTATCTCCCTTTTCCTTTTTTTAATAAGAATGGAAACGATAAAGTTTTTTAAAGAATAGAAGTGAATCCAAATCGACGTCTTCAGTTATTTGCAATCTTGTCTCCCTGTTACTGTCTCCTTCAAGTACAGTACACAGATAGGATCAAACCTTTTCTATTTGATAAGTATTTGAGTTCAAGCTTTGATCCCTTAGAATATTTAATCTTTTGAATTTAATATAGTAAAAAAAAAGGGGGGGATTTAAAAATAAACAAATTTCAAAGCACTATATGATTATTGCAAAAATATGTTTTCACTTTAAAGACTTGTGATTTCAGAGGAAAATATACTGCTTCAACCTGGGTATTTTTCTAAATAAGAATGTATGCATTTAAAAAATAAATAAATACGATCATATTCTGTAAAAAAAAAAAAAAAAAAAAAGGTAATATATTTCTTATATAATATATAAGACAGGATACCTTAATGATTAATAGATATGGATACTAGAAATTAACCACTTCACCTCACAACTTTTTGATGTTAATTTTTTAACTTTCGTGTTTATATTATTTAAATAATAATAATAATAATAATAATAATAAAAACTTAAGCTTTTATCCTGTTATGATCCCAATAAACAATTAAAAAATAAATAAATGGCTGAGTAGACCATTTTGGCAAGTAAGAAAAAACAGTTAGGTGCTACTGACACCTGACTTTCACATTCCATTTTCTAACCCTGGTATAGAATAATAAGAGCTTAACAATATAATAAAATCTAAAGTAGTTGCCTTTTCAAACACTGTTCATGCTCTCAGGAGGAGTTTTTTTGGCTGTTTTATTACATTGAATATCAGCAACAAAACTAACTTAAAATTCACTCGCTATGTCCAAAAAATTACTTGGCAGTTGCAAGTAACTGAAGCATCTCTCCACCCCTGGCCCGAGCACAAATTCATGAAGTATGTATCAAGCAGATATCTAGCAATTGGACCAATGTTAGGAACATTTTTAGAACATTGGTTGAATATATAGAAATACTTCTTGGTTTTCATTCCACAAAATGATAAAAGAGTAACACAAATGAAAAATTATAATTATTGCTCAAAATTGAAATTTATTTTGAAAAAATTTCAAGACACATATGCAAGTCTGGTATAGATTACACAAAAGAGATCATGTTAGGAGTTTCAAAGGAAGTGACAAAAATTGAATGTGAGAAAAAACTAGAAACTGTCTGAAATTGTTGAGTGAAAAGAACAGATTAGATGCTGTAAGAAAGATCCAGATATGTTATATAACATCACATAATTATTTGGAAAAAAAGCTGAAGTTCAACATATTATATTGTAAATGTTAATCTCGAATTTTCATATGGAAATTTGATTGTTCTGATTTGTTCTATCAGAATAGTTCTAGTGATTAGTTTTATATATATATATATATATATATTTTTTTTTTTTTTTTTATCGGAAAGCTCGGAATAACATCATTATACTTGACATGAATAATGGTTAATGAAAAGCAGTTCAGTACTATTATAAGCTGTATAAAACGCAAGCAGTTGAATTTATTAGGGATACTTTAACAAGAAAAATTCAAATTGAAAATTTGTGATAATACAAAGGAAAACTTTTAATAATAACTAATGATTATTTTTAAACAGCTATTATTTAAATAATATATTGTACATTTCCATACAAAATATATTATTTAAATAAAATTATGAAGAATCAGAATCACCCAGTTTATAAAGTCACATGAATGAAATTAAAAAAAAATTCTTAAATATAACTGACTCATGATGAGTCTGAAAAATATACTAACAGAACATTGCTAAATGTAACTGAAATATGAGGAAGAAAACTGGAATAAAGTAGTTGGAATGATGATAGCAATTTATTTTTTTATTATGTTTTTAAATAATTTTTTATACAAACAAAACATTAAATATATTCTTTATGTAATGATCACATTAACAGAAAAACTGTACATGATGCTAATACACATTTTGCACTAAATTTTTCATTTACTAATTGGAACATCATATAATAAAAATTTAAAAATATATAATTTCACAAAAGTTTCATTTCAGATACAATTTATTTAAGTTCAGTTCATTTATGTCAGTCAAATTATCGATTACCAAACTCATTTTTAAAATGACTTTTATTTCTGAAGCAGGTGCAAAATTATTAAGAAGCAAATATAATCCATTGATTCCTATAATTTATTGTCCTTAATACAGAAAAATACAAGACAAGAATTCCAGAAGAGTAATTCCTTCTGATTTACATTTGTAATACATTTAATGGGCACATAAAGGCACTTTAGAAAATGTATGTAAATTAAAATTGCTGTGCGCTACTCATCTTTGTCACAATAACTTAACTGCAAGCTCAAGAAAAGCCAATAGTTATGCTTTTCATTAAGTATAATACAAATAATTAACCCTCTAACAGACAAGACCTCATACAAATATTCACTAATTTTCAATTTTTATTACAAAAATGCACTTATTAACACTACTCTAAAATAGTTTAAAAACATTACACCTCATTAATTTAATTTAAAATTGTTAAAAACAACTGATTAGAGACATTTATTAATTAAAAATGCAGTATAATACAAGATAAATTACATAAAAACAAACATTTCATTCTATAATATAGCACCTCATCAGTATGTGCATCAACAAGCCTGGAACTCACAATTATAGAAACAAGGAACTTAAGACAGAATTACATATTCAAATTCAACTGCACAAGCATCGTTTAATAAAGTGGGTTAGATTTTTGTGAAATTTTAAATTCCAATTGAAGAAAATTCTAGAATAAAAATTATCAATCATTCTAGAATTTTCTTTACAGTCTGACTCAATTTGAGGCTATGATACTTATCATTTTAGAATTATTTTGGAGATGATTCACTAAAATCCAACCCATTTCATTAAATGACAATTGCACAGTTCCACCTGAATACATAATCCTATCTACAATCGTGAGATTTAGGCTTGTTGATGTATATACTGATGAGGGGCTATGATATAGCCTGAAATGTTTTTATTTTATTTATTTTTTTTATTTATGTATCTATTTTTTTAATTAATAAAAATGTCTCTAATCAGCTGTTTTTAACAATTTTAAACACTACTCTACTTCTACATTCCATTAAACCCTTTCCTAATCAAAAGCTTGATGAATTTCATAAATACTTTCAATGGGTAATTTTTTGTTTAATTTAAAAATCATCTGTTTTATTTTATATGTATTAAAACTGCATATAATGAAACAGGCTTTATAAATTTATGTGCTTGTCAGAGAGGGTTAAGAAAAAAAAAAAAAATAATAATAATAATAATGCTATCATTATGAAGCAAAAAATCACAGAAAATGCTCATACATTGATACAATAAACTATAAAAGAACATGCTACAGAAAGTTAAGCGAGCCCAGGCATAAGATAGTTCTTAAATTTTACAGTAAAATTTTTATAATAAAAAAGAAAAGCAACATAACAACACAACTTAATAGCTGTGTACATAGCCTAAATTTAAAAACTCAATTATACTTCATTCAATACATTTTAATTTCAGTAAGAAGCAAATTACTGTAAAATTTTCTTTGTTTTAAAATTTGAAGTATTATCCTTTAATTATCTGAGGTCCCCCCCCCCCTCATTTTTCAATTTATACAGGGAATTGAAAAGAATGGGAAAATTTGTAAATTTATGTAATCTATGGAAAATATGAGTAAAAGCGAGATCCAAAAAAAGTTTTTTATACGACAATTATTATGATACCTGAAAATTTATTTATCAAATAAAGCAACTCTAATGAATATTGATTTTTGTTAATTAGAATTTTTACAAGTAAAAATGTATTAGTATTATATTTAAACTTAGTTCTAAATTAGGTTTTAAATAGATAGCATAAAAATCACCTACAAGTAAATACCTATAATTAATTGTTCTGAAAGTATTAAAATCATTAAGAAAGTAACAAAATAATATCCATTTAAGTGTTACAACACAATTTTTTATAAAAATAACTATGAAAGACCCACAGCAACTAATGGTTATTATAGTAAGATGGTCATTATTTCACTGAAACAAGAAATGATGAAGTCAAATTAAAGAATTTCCTAGATTTACTTGAATTCATTAAAAAGTATACGTGCAAAGTTTATTCTTATTTCAACATCCAAGGACACATGAATGCTAAATGTTAAAAAATGGGAATTTTTTTCAAAAAGTATTAATGAATTAATTTACAAGTTCTCGACGTCAAAATGCGAATAAGTTTTGCACATATTTTTTTTTTAACATATTAAAACAAATCCAGAGAGCCTTGTAATTTGATTTCCATAAATAAATTATTTCATTTTAATATGAATAGAAAATGGCAGCATTTCTATATTAAAATGCAAAAAAAAAAAAAAAAAAAAAACATAGTGCAAGAGTAGATTATTTAAACAAAATTATTCATTTTAAATATCAGAACAATTGTTATTAAAGTTTCAATTTATGATATATATATTCTTTCTCTTCCACAAATAATTCTCTGGTTCAGTGATTAATTGAAAAACTTTCATAGATGTATTACATAGAACTTTACATATAAACATCTCATTAGAACAAATTAATTGCATATACAATAGTGAAAGAACTCAAGGTACAAAATTCCTGAAAACTGATACTTGCTAGCATGAAGAATGGATGGCAACGGGAGACTTAAATAATATATGGCTTTTATATGACAAGTATAAATACTTATAAGTGATATTTAAAGAGTTTTTAATACATTATAGCAATTTCAACATTTAAAATAAGAAATTTCTTAATAATAGTATTAATAATAAAATGGGAAATTCACAGAAAAGAAAATTATCAAAGCACCTGAAAAGTTTCGTCCCTGTATATAGTTGTTCATTTTGTAAAAAACACAAATTGGGAAAAGGTTAGTTACACTATGTGAAAATACATCAAAATTCTAAACAATTCAGTTCTTGAGAAAATAAAAAATAGAAAAAATAATTACAATAGTACATATATTTATGACTCTAAGTGTTAATCTTAATTTCAATTATTTACATCCTAAAAGGGATGGCAGATTTCACACAGGCAACTGTATTAATGCAGACTTCCTTAAACAGCTCAATCAATTTGCCTTAATTTTTAATTAGCACAATTAGTCTAAGTTTTTTTTTTTTTTTTTAATACAAAAGTAATACCTAATAATAATAAAGCTTTTCTTTTTTAAGATATTTTAAATCGAAACATCAGGGGGCATTGCTCATGTTTTGTATTTTATTTGGTAATGCAATTTTCATATTTATTATTATTATAG
Organism: Salticus scenicus; assembly: GCA_963930645.1. Taxonomy (NCBI): domain Eukaryota; kingdom Metazoa; phylum Arthropoda; class Arachnida; order Araneae; family Salticidae; genus Salticus; species Salticus scenicus. The sequence continues at coordinate 135,885,502 of OZ005654.1, forward strand.
TTGATAACTTTAAATAAATTAAGAAAACACATTTAAATAACTGAACTTAGAGCATCTAAAAACAATTAATACTTCCATATGAATTTTTCAATTTTGTTTTTAAATAAAACTTATTAAATGACAATATACTTAAAAATAAATAAAATAAAACAATATAATAATGCACACAAATATATATTGTAAGGAAAAATACCGTATGTAATAAGTCCTTATATTTATTTTAGATATAAATATATCATTTACAGTACTATAAGTTTCCATCCACATTGGAGCACATAATAAGTTAAGTACTGATAAAATTATACAGTGGAATTATTCTTGAAAAGAAAATTTTCTAAGATACAAAAAAGAAAATTTCTAAAAATGGAAAAAAAAAAAAAATAAATAAATAAATTTTAACACAAATGCCTGAGCCCCCCTCTCCCTCCAAGTCTGAAAAGACATTTAAACAATAACTTAAGGGTATTTATTATTTTGTATTTTTACACTCTGAAAATACTTAACATGCTTAGAACAATGGAAAAGAGAATTCTATATATATTTAGAATAAAAGAAGGGATATACTGCAATTAGAATGAACATCACGCAAGTTTCATTTGTTTGAATAAAGTTTGAATAAAAATATTGTTTGAATAAAAATTTGTTTGAATAAAAATATTTTCAAAACCATGCTGTTTAATATAATTAGATTTAAACTTTTTAAATTTTACATAAAGTTTTTCATAAATTAATATAACAAATGAAAAGGAAATTAATAACAATAATAATAATAAACTGTAAATTAAAAATTTTAACTTTTAATAAACATTTTAAATACATTTTTTGTGACTTTCAGTGAAAATTAGCAAATGTAATTTCGAAAAGAGTCTAAGAGTCCTATTCATATATAATGTTATGGTTGTTTCTTCTAAATATAAGAATTCAATGTGCCATTCACCAGACTTGGAGCTTAGAAAATATTTTAAAATTTCGTTCATCAACAAGAATATAACAACATTTTTCATACACAATAATACACATTTAGTAAATACACCGGGACTTTTTATTATTAATAGCTTCAATCATGGCTAGGAAAACAAATTTGCAGGCTGTTCTCAAATCAAATGAGAACATTTTAATAAAGAATTTGCAGTACATATAGTATCACTGCACTTAAAAGAACAATAAAGAAATGATTAAATAATTTAATAATTAAATTTACATTATTTACATTGTGTTATATAAAGGATTTGGATGCCTTTGTCGAATTAATTTACTTAGTGGATGAGTACTTCCTTGTTGCTTTCTCATTTTTCTTGGTAAACCAGGGGGTGGAGGGGGTGGTGGAATTACAGAAACACAAGGACTAACTTTGGCAGACTGTTGTAACAGAGGTTTTTTACATTCAGAAACAGATGATTCAAAAGTTTTACAATCACTAGTCCTTGAGTTAAGTTTAATGGGAGGAACTGTAGGTTGAGTTCCAAGTTTAATATTGAGCGGAAACCTATGTAAAAAGCTTAAATCAAGACTTGTTTTTCTGTGAGGAGTTGGGGGAGCTTTAGGTTCTTCAAAAACAGCTTGTGAGGAAGACAAAGAGGAACGCAGCCTAGTTACTTGAAGATCTGTCCCAGGATTCAAATGACCAACCTGTCTTTCTGATATTGGCAACGAAGTAGTTACAGACTCAGAACTACTTACCTCAGATACACTTACCACACCTTTCTCTCTTTTGTTAGAATCAGATTTTGCCTCAAGTTCTTTTTTAAGCCTTTTTACAATACTATTCTCTTTAACATCTTGTTTTGATACATCACTAACGACTAGAGTACTTTTCTGATCTGAAGAAAGCAGCTTGATTGTATCTCTTCGCGATTTACTATGATCAAAGCAGCATTTCTCATTCATAGTTCGAGTTGCCTTATTTTCAAGCAACTCACATTGTTGCCTGACAAGACCAGGAACAGGGTTTTCATTTTGAGAATTAGGACTTTTCATGATGAAAGCCAAGTCTCTAGATTCTATGTCAGGTAAGGAACTAGCACTTCCAAACTCAAAGTCAGAATCTGAACTTGAGCGTGTGGAAGACACCTTATTTTCAGATGGCATAAAATGAATGGCACTATTTAGAACTTCTTGAGTTCCACAAATAACTCTATTTACAGCCTCAACAACAGAAGGTGTACTAACACTGTGAATCATTGTCTTTGTTTCATTACTTTTAGAATCATCTATTGTAAATGGTTGTATTGTTGATGCTAAAGCTGGCAAAGGATACCATTTGCCATAAAAGGGAATAGAAGTTCTGTTGTCATTTCGAAGGCTATGAGAACGTCGAATGATATTTCCTGTGGCAAAATCTGATTCTGAAGCCATGGACGGTGTAGAATAAATTTGAAATGGAAAACCACTGTCAAAAGATGTAGTTCTCATTAAATTTTTTTCTTCAATTTTTTGTTTAGTACGCATTACTTTACCAGGTGTGAAAGGGATATCTTCTTTATCATAAAAATAATTTATTTTAGTATTTAAAATGTCTAATTGACTATTACAGCTTAGACATGTTCTTGTTGGAGGTTTAATAATAGGCACAACTGTTTCCGAACTTTTCAAAGAAATTTTTGATAGGGGTTTGCTTATTTCTTTTAAACCTGTACAGGAATGTCTAATATTTCTTTCTAAATTTGTTGTGGAAGATGTTTCTGCTGATTTCCTTTCACCATTATTTAAATTTGTCTGTTGATAAGGGCTTAATTTCTTATCAAGTGATAGTTTGGGTGACAAATTTGGAGACGAATCAAAAGGCTTGAAAGCAGAGTTATTTAATGACTGACTAGTTTTGAAGGAGTTGGGAGAGCTCTCTCCTAAAAGTAAAGGCCCAGGACAATAATCACAGGAACTTCCATCTGATTGAACCTTCTTATGCAAGCAAGAAGAATCAGAAGAAGTTTTAATTTTATTCACAGGTACACTACTTGAATTCAACAGTAGGTGACATTTATTTTCAGCTTCTGAAGAATTATCTTCAGGCCATAAAGAAGGCTTTACAAGAATGGCATGGTGCTTGGGTACTGGAGGTTTGGTTTGAGACATAATAGGTTCAACCATTTCTTCAGATGGCAGTCGCATAACCAAGCCTTCATCAATAGGTGAAGATGGCTTAGAACCAGCCTCAAACTGATTGGCTAAATTAAAAACAAGTCCAGATCTATTTTGCGATGTAGGTGATTTCACTTCACTTTTTGTCAATTTATCACTAGTTGAAGAAACTTGAAGTTCTAATTCATTGATTCTGTCTTTGATGGATGAAACTCGAGATAAAGAAGCATCTATGTTTAGGACATCAGTGCTTTTACTATTTTCTTTCTTTGATCGACTAAGTGATGATATAGATGAATGTAAGCTCTCTGATGCATGCTGTTTACCTTCAAAAGCTCGCCTTGCATCATCATCTGTAAAACAAATAATATTAAATACCATGCAACAAAATAAATAAAATAATACAGAAATAAAATTGTGTTTTAAGTAGAACACTCATGCAATATTGTATACAGACTATTTTTTACTAAAATGTACACCAGAAAGGAAATAATCTGATGTGGCACTTCTACTTTCTCTGACCCTTCATTACTATAAACATATTATTATAATAAAAAGTTAAGATATGAGATACCTATTTGAGCATTTCTGATGTTTTTTAAAAGGAGTTAAAAATGTTTTTAGAAACAGTTTAATTTACATATATTTCTATATAAGGGTAAGGGATGCCCCATACTTTCGTTTCAACATATAAATCTAAATATTAAAAACATGATATTTAATCTGACAAAAATGATATAAACAAGTAAAATATAATGAAGTTTAGATAATGAAACATTTTAATGAAAAATTTTTTCAATGCAACTTAATTGAAATTTTTTTATGTTTTCACTATATCATAAACAAGACAAGATTTAGAAGCTACTTATTAATTTTGTTTAGCTTAGCTTTTAAAGGCTTGATTTCTTCCATAATTTTTCTTCCTTAGAATCATTATGAGTTTCATATATACATATATGAAAAGATAAAAAATAGTTTAATCAAAGAAAACCCCTTTTTAAAAATATAGAAATTGCTATTCAAAATTTTAAATCTCTAATACACAATTCCCCCTTTAAACTTTGTTTCACAGCAGAAGACTTTATCATATGAAAATCTCATTATACAAGCTCAGCGGGATTTTCAGTTAAGTGCGGTAAAATGTTGCATAAAAATTGAAAACATAAACAGAACACTTTTTCCCACTGATCTTAATTGCTAAAGACCTCTCCAAAGTTCACATTTCTGAAATTCGGTAGGTGTGAGATCGTTCAACATCATTCCTTGTTGTCTTCTGATGTTTATCACTGCCCAATGCCAAATCGCCAGACAATCCATTGCCTTATGGCAATCTCAGCCGATGATTTTGACTAAATAAACATGTTCTCATGAACTAATTACTCATCATTATTGTGTCCATGACTACAATCCTTCCAGACATCATTTATATATATATATGTGTGTGAAAGGACAAAAAGAATTAAAATTTTAAATTATTATTTTAAACTAATATTGTGTGATAATCTAAAGAAAACCCCATTCAAAATTCATAACTTGAAATTAATTCTGAAGTTTTCTCTGTAAAGTTAGTTTTGCGGTAAAGCACGTTCATAATGCAAAAGTCAGAAAATTGGAGAACTTTTAGAATAAAAATTGCTGAAAAAGTGCTGAGTTTGTGCAATTATCCTTTTCTTGCAGTTAATTAATGCATGTTAATTAACCTTGGATTTCTAAATTTTAACTAAACTGTTAATCATTAAGTTAATAACCAATGAAACAAGTCCTTTCGGCTCATTCGGAAGGGTTGGTTGATTTCTTTCTCCTTATCAAGTAGCCGGCATTTTGTTTCAAAACATTAATACAAATTATTAATAGACTTCATGATATTTGAATGATAAATCCATTTTTCAACTTTGGTTTGAATTGATTAAGTATTTCAAAAGTTACTGTGATAAATTTTCAAGTGGCTGCCACTTGAAAACTATAAAATGAAGCAAGTTGCACAGTAAACTCGTCCAAGATATTTAAAGCATTAAGTTCACTGTCAAACTTTGGTTCGAATCAGTGCAGTATTTCAAAAGTTGTTGTTACGACAAATTATCAAGAGGCAGTCTAAGTGACTGCAACTTGGAAACAAAATGGCGAAGCAACTTGTCCAGCGAAATCATACAAGATATTTGTATGGTAAGTTCAATGTCCAACTTTAGTTCAAATTAAATCAATGTTTAAAAAATTATCATGGTAAGAAATTTTTAAGTGGGCCTTTAATCATGATTTAGCACTCTCACAACACAGCAAGTTTCAGTGTTGAAGTAATGTATACAAGAATTAACTAAATTCCTTTCCTACAAATACACTTCTAGAATATTATGGGACCAAAGTTTTTAAATTTATTAAAAAATCTTCACATTTTATCGATTAAAAAAGGGAATTATTAGAAAAAAAAAAAGGTAACTATTTATGTTGGAAATAGGACTTATTTATTTCACATATGTTTATTGTATTTTTATAAATAAGAAAATATAGATATTTTTTTATTTTTCAATTAATAAGGCAGTAATTGGCACTAGCAATCTGAAAAGTTGTGAAAGACATGATGTATGACAAACCTACATATCTTTGGTACAGAGAATTCTATGAATATTAGCTCTTGACACCTTTGGTATATGAAATAAATAGCAATTAAAAACACAAATATGCTAGTTTTCATACCAATTTTGCAATCATAAGCTTAGTTTATTCAATAAACATAGATGGAAGACTTACAAATGTTATTAACAATTTTACTAAAAGATAAATCATGACACATTCTAACTCACTGGCATATAAAACGAAGTCTTGAATCTATAAATGTGAAAGTTTGTTTGTTATAGAAATCCACACCCTTTCATAGGTTTAAAACAAAAAAAAACTAGTATGTTGTGGCCACCACAAGACTTTCTTCTATATTTACCTATACATATTCAATCAGTAACAATATTAAAAAAAAAAAAAAAAAAAAAAAAAAAAAGTACGATTTTTTTTTCCGTTTTTTTTTTTTTTTTGTTAAAAGTGAAAAAAATCGATAACTTTGTTTTAAATTATCACAGATTTATAGTTCAACCATTCGTTTTAAAGGTATTGGCGAGACCTTTCGAAAGATACCCATCTTGAAAATTTATCCCCCCCGGGGGGGTACTTCCCCCCCAGGGGGGGAAGCGATGCCCCCCCATGCAGAAATTTTTTTTCCTAGTTACATACTACTATTATCAATAATTCATATTAATTTTACAATCACAAGTTTAAAACAACTCTAATTATGCACATTTATACGAATTTTTGTTCTATGCTGCCATGTTAAAAATTTAGATAAAATGCGATCACAGCGCCACCTGTTGAGCTATTGATCCCCAAACATAATCAGCACCAGTTTATGTCGGGGACCAACTAAATACCAAGTTTGGTTAAATTTCGTTTAAAAAAAAAAAAAAAAAAAGCGATATTTTTCTAAGTTTTTTTTTGTTAAAAGTAAAAAAAATCGATAACTTTGGTTTAAATTATCACAGAATTATCGTTCAACCATTCGTTTTAAAGGTATTGACGAGATCTTTCGAAAGATACCCATCTTGAAATTTTGCCCCCCCGGGTGGGAACTTCCCCCCCCCGGTGGGGGGGCAACCGATGCCCCCACATGCACAAAAATTTTTTCCTAGTTAACTACTACTATTATCAACCTGATCTTTTGAAAGATACCCAATGTGAAAATTTACCCCCCCTGGGGGGGTATTTTTCCCCTAGGGGGGGAAGCGATGCCCCCCATGCAGAAAATTTTTTTCCTAGTTACATACTACTATTATCAATAATTCATATTAATTTTACAATCACAAGTTTAAAACAACTCTAATTATGCACATTTATACGAATTTTTGTTCTATGCTGCCATGTTAAAAATTTAGATAAAATGCGATCACAGCACCACCTGTTGAGCTATTGATCCCCAAACATAATCAGCACCAGTTTATGTCGGGGACCAACTAAATACCAAGTTTGGTTAAATTTCGTTAAAAAAAAAAAAAAAAAAAAAATTGCGATATTTTTCTAAGTTTTTTTTTGTTAAAAGTAAAAAAAATCGATAACTTTGGTTTAAATTATCACAGAATTATCGTTCAACCATTCGTTTTAAAGGTATTGACGAGATCTTTCGAAAGATACCCATCTTGAAATTTTGCCCCCCCGGGTGGGAACTTCCCCCCCCGGTGGGGGGGCAACCGATGCCCCCACATGCACAAAATTTTTTTCCAAGTTAACTATTACTATTATCAACGAGACCTTTCGAAAGATACCCATCTTGAAAATTTACTTCCCCGGGGGGGGATTTTCCCCCCTGGGGGGGGAACCGATGCCCCCCCATGCACAAAATTTTTTTCCTAGCTAACTACTACTATTATCAATAACTCATATTAATTTTACAATCGCAAGTGTAAAATAACTCTCTTTATGCCCATTTATACGGAAATTTGTCCTATGCTGCCATGTTAAAAATTTGCATAAAATGCGATCACAACGCCACCTATTGAGCGATTGATCCCAAAATCTAATCAGCACCAGTTTATGTCAGGGTGCAACTAAATACCAAGTTTGGTTAAATTTCATTCATTGGTTCGTGAGATACAGCGTCCACAAAAAAATGATACAGACAGACAGACATTTTCTAAAAACTATTAATTCGTGTTCTCCATATCCCAAAACATGTAAATCCATCAAAAAGTGGACTTCGAAAATTTTCGCGAATCCAATACTTTCTCTATATTACATATAGAAGAAAGTAAAAAAAAAAAAAGGCAACATTTTTTTTTTTTCTGGAAAAAACAATAGTATTTAACAATACTTTTAAAAAATTGCTCTACACCCTCAAAAGGAAGAGAAACGGGATTAAAAGAGGGTGTATAACTCTTTAGAAACTGCTTAAGCTAGAAATCTGATATTTCATATGGAAATTCTTTATTCAAATTCACACTAACTATGCTAGTTGTTCAACCCTCTTAAAGAGGAGTTAAATGATCATAAAAAGAGGGATAAACTGTGCAATATTTAAAGGAAAATTCTTCATTTATTCTTCATTCACTACACTATAAAGTGCACAATGCCCTTCAAAGGTGTATTAACCTACAGACAGTACTTTAAAATATCATTAGTTTAAAAAGCGTGTAAAATAGAATGTATGGAAGGAATGTCAAAAGATATTTATAATAGATATATTCATATTCACTTTAATCACACTACAAGGTACTAGAACTAGACACTACATGCAGTTGTTTTTGTTCCAAAAAAAAAAAAATATATATATTATAGAGTGCATTTGCTGTCGCTGCTTGACATTTTTCCTATCTTCAACTGTGTTATAATAAATTATTATATTACTTCAAGAATCTTCCATCAATCTTAGATTTTTTTTTTTTTTTTTTTTTTAAGATTCAAATATTTTTTTTTACCTCTATATACAGTGGTACACTAAAGTACCACCTCACAAAATCCTCATTAATTACTATAATGAGCTGATATTCATAATTTTTATTACATATATTTTTAAAACATATTCTTAAATAACTAAAAATATATGTTTCAAATACTTTTTTTTTTTTTTTTCTCTTTCATATTGAGGTAGGTAAAGGGTTAAATGGGAGTAAAAATAGAGTGTTAGCTGTATGGCCTTTTTTTTCTAATTATTAAATTTTGTTGTTTCTTATCCCCTTCCCCCTTCCCCAGATGAGCCAGACAAATACCAGGTATTTTAGCTAGTTAACTATAAATGTCAAGTGAAAAAACTAAATCTTAGGAAACTACTATTTTCTAAAAATCTATTATACTTATTTGAATTTTTTTGAAAGAGCCATTATACAGGCGTAATTACATAAAGAAAGGTAAACACTTACAAGAATATGGAGGAAACAGCATATCAGCTAAAGCATCATTTGGAGACCATGATTTAGGACGAGAATTCACACTGTTATTAATTCTTAAATGATGTAATGATTCACTCTTTTCAGGCATTTTTTCTTTCAGTTTATCATCTGATTTTTTCTTTGGTTTAGGAGATGACTTCAAATTTGTTTCAGATTTTGATCGCCATAAACTGTTATGCCGCTGTTTGCTAAAATTAAAAAAAAAAAGAATAGATTTTTAAATATTGGACAGTCAGGTACAAAAATTCTGTGTTCAAAAAAATTTACTTATTTATTTATTTATTTTTAAAAGCATAATTAGCTTTTTATATTATATAGAAAGAATAAAGAAACAAAGTGTTTTGAGTGACAAAAAGAAAGAGAAAAAAAAAAAAAAGTAGTATTCAATACCTGGCATCTAATATTCCTTGATAAATTTCAAGTTGTTTTAAAAACCCAGAATTTGGCTTGATGCAGTTTCTCTTTGTTTTAACAAACTCAAGAGCTTTCTCCAGATTCCAGTCATAAGCTTTCATTACATAAGCAATCACAACAGATGCAGAACGGCTTATGCCCATTTTGCAATGAACCAATACTTTTGAACCTTCATCTCTGGAATTATAAGAATGTTTACATGCACATTAAATGTAATGAGATAAATTCTAATAAAGTGACAAAAAAAATATAGTATATATAATTCACTGTTTGATTCTGGTGGTCTTTGACGACCTTCTAAACATACACAATCTTACTTTTAACATCATAAAAAATCGCTGTCTATACTATCACATTTCCACCATAAAATTGTTCACTGAATATGAATTTTTGTTTTATCACAATTCATTAATAAAGAATTAAACTACAGAAACCATGATACATATATATTTAGAAATATTGCTTTCTTCCTTGTTCTTCCATTTCCATGCACCTATCACATTATTCCAAATGCATCTTCTGGTGATACAGAAATAACCTTAGAACAGGTTTCACCTTAGATTTGCTTTTGGCTGCTAAAAATCATGATTAAGCAGTAAATTGGGACACGGTGGAAATCTTGACAGATGAAATAACTTGCAACAACGTGGGACTGCAAAAGAACATGGATGCAGGATGACACTCCATCTTACATATAAATAAAAAGAAATCAAGGAAGAAGGCAGATAATCAACGAAAAGGGCATTGAGGATACATGAGCTTGGGGCCAAAAGACAAAACGCATGCTCACATTTTTCAAGGTAGAATTTATTTTTAACCTAAATTTCATAAATCAATTTCCATATATGGGATCATACAAAAAGTTAATGTATTCTACATATATATACAGTCAGAGTACGATTTAAGGTCACTTTTCGAAAGTCCTATCTGAATAGACAGAAATTCTGTGTTATAATTTACTAGCAAAGCCCTGGTTCAGGAACGAACCGAATTCCGAATGAGGAAAAAATTTCAAAATCAAACTCGAAATGTACAAAACTTGGCCTGATGCTGCCTGCGTGCCAATAGATCAAACTTTGTTAACAAAACCATTTTTTAATTCATGAAATCAATGAAGGTAGTGAATCAACGAAGGCTTTTCTCGCTTCGCTGGTCACTACATTTAAAGGAAACTCTTTTCTATATCGCTTTACAAACAAAAATAAAATTTAAAGAAATCATGAAATTGTTTTAAAGCCCGCTTTGGTTTCCCATCGGTTTATGTTATTATTATTTTTTGTTTCTTTCTTTTCTTTTTCCTTTCCTTTCCATATTTACTGAATTAGATTCTTTGTTTTTCAATATCACATGATTGAGCAGACGACTATTTTATTTATTTAACGTTCATTTATATTTCTATTAATTTTTGGAACTCTTGTGCAACTTTATCTAAATTTTTTTTTACTCCATTTTCAATTTTCATTTTTTCATGTGCATGAGTAAAACATTTCATATTTTTTTTTTTTTTTCGCGTGAAAGCATATTTTATTTTATGTTTGGAGAAAAAAAAAAAAAAAAAGTTTTTTTTTTTTTCTTTTTAACAACAATTAAAATTTTAAATGTCCACATTTAAAGCTTTTACCAGGTTATTATTTTCACATTTTAATTAATTTTAAAAAATCTAATCAAAATTTCATTACAAATAAGGTACCAAATGAAAGGGACATTTTTTCTGAATCCGTCAGTTTAACTTATCAATCAGACAATTAGATTTTTTTAAATTAACTAAAGTATGAAAAGCTGGTGACAATTTTTTTAATTAACTAAAGTATGAAAAGATGGTGGCAACAACACACAGACAAACAGAAGAAAATCTCTCTTAGCCAATCAACTTGCATCCAGCCACGGACTTACAGGAAAAAACTCTCTTAGCCATTTATATATAGAGAGATTAGATATATATGGTCAGGTTTTGAATGCCGTAACCATTTATAAGATCACTTTCATCTTTTTTTTTTTTTTTTTTAAGTGATTTCTGCATCTAACTATGTCAATTCAGAGATTTCTCTGATTTCTTAGGATGAAACAAGATACTAGGCGAGTCGTATAAACCCTGGGCGATATATCTAACGCCCCATCCCACCCGTTCCCGCTCTTCAATGTCTTTTTCTAGTCAATTTTGTCCTTTTATTACTTCCGGTGTGAGCCGTTTTATTTTTTATTTTTCTTTAACACACTTGACATTGTGAGTTTTTTTTTGGTTTTCATCCCATGCTATTTCTATGGGGTTTTTAGCATTTCCCCCCCCCCCCTCTTTTTCTGCATTCTAAAGTGTGGTGGTGCTTTCAACAGATTTTTTGTAGTAAGAGACCATCTAAAAGCCAAATGGTTAGTGTTTGCCCCTTCAACAGCTAAGAGCCAGTTTTGAATCATGGTTCAGGCATAGATGTTTATAGTGGTTCGGATTCCACTTTAAGTCATAGGCCTGGTCTAAGGAGTCTTAATGTGCAAAAAATGAATGTACAGTAACAACCTTAGCTCATGGTAAGGAAACAATCTTTCTTGGAGAAAGGTTATTTCTCTATCCTTACTACTGCCCATCTGATGGCTGAATGTTTAACGTTTGGTTTTTTAATGTATAAAACATGAATTTTAGTAGTTTCAGAATCTTCATTAAGCTCTAGTTCCATGAACAGTGAGCCTTTATGTGCAAAAAATGACCATAGAGCAACAACCTCTTCCCAACAATCTTCACCTCTTACTTTCATCTCCTGTACATATCACCCTTTCACAAAGAATTTACAAAAGTAGGATTAGTTTTAATAAGGAATTGCATGTCAGTCTGTTGAATGTTGTGTTGTTAGATTTAAGGCTGATTGTTTACACTTTCGACCTAACCATGAGGCAAGATGATCACCGTTGGTGTCTTTTAAGAGTAGCACATATACAAGTGATTTTTCAGAGAAAATCACGAAAAACTGAACAGTCTGACCAAAGAGCGCAGCCTAGTCATATGTTGAACAGCAAGTATAATTAAGGGATTTTATTATATCTCTTTTTTTGTTTGTTTGTTCTTGTGCACAAAATGTCTTGTCTAAATATATATTAGAATAACAAGAAATTGTTATAAACCTTGAAAAATATAATCTATTGAAAGTTTGTTTTGCAAAAAAGCAGGAAATATCAAGAATTATATTCAACAGTATTATATACATTTCTATACACACCAGACTCCAAGAAACTGATGACATAACACTACAATTTTTTGAAATAGGAACATTTAAGTTTACAAAAGAAAATTACTATAACTAAATAGATTATACATGATATGCTTACTTTGCTCGTCTAATATATCGATATGTTCTATCCCAGTAATGAAGTATTTCTGTAGATTCATCATCATATACTCGAATATTTTGATAATCAAACATACCTGGAAAAAAATTATCTATTTCTCTAGTAACATTCAAAATATGCCCAATGCTGCAAAATAAAGAAAAAAATTAATCAGACAAACATAATATAAACAATTTTTTTTGCTTAACTAACAATACAAAACTCATAATAAACACCAATCTTGTAGATCATTAAAAAAAATATATTACAAAGAATGTTGTAAATATTACAAATAACAATAGTGTGCATTATAATTGTACAGTCGAAGAGAAGAAAAAAATAATAATAATATTTCATCACTTATTAATGCAGAAAAATGTAATAGGCATTGTATGAGAAATAATTTATACTTTTAGAAAATGAAGTGAAATATTGGATTAGGGGTTTTTCGCATATTAAAAAGTGTGCTCATTTCAAATTATGAAAATTGTTAATAAATTTACATTAAAAACTATGAGTTATAGACTACATTAATTTTTACACATAATAAATCATGAATCTTAAAAAACATGGATGTGCAAGCTCATTCTAATCAATAGTTTTTGTGATAAAGATACATATATTATTGGACTGAGAGGGTCTAATTCCTATTAACTTTTTCATCTGTAAAAACAAAGAAAATCTCAAAATAATGGAGAAAACTAGACTATGAATATAATTCTATTTGGAACAGAAATGCATTGTGACTTTGTTTGCCAAGGAAATTTTGGTTTAATTCAATTTTCCATCCTCTCTTTCATAAAAGTAATTATCTAATAAATATCATCTAATTAATTATCTTATTTGTTAAATTTCAGCCTCTAGTGATAATTTTTCTTATATGAAAAAAGCAAGATTAAAAAAAAAAAAAAAAAGAAAAGAAAGATAAATAAATAAATGAAAAATAAATAAATAAAAATAAATAAATAAAAATTTTAAGAGAAATTTGGTTAAAACAACTTTTAGTAAACTTAAATAAAATAATAATAATATATAAGCACATAGTGATTTTAATACACAGTCAGCAATCCAAAATACAAAATTTTCAAGGGGAAAAAAAAAAAAAAAGAGAGAGAGAGAGAGAGAGAGAGATGTTATGAAGCCAAAATTTATTTGCCATAAAAACAAATTATGCATTTTGTTTCTTAAAGACATTCAAATCTTGTTTGACCTATCTTCAACGTAGGAAATAACTAAAATTTTGGAATATTATTTTGTTTTTATGTGATAATTATCAGAACTACAATTTCAAGTTTGTCATTTATTGTTTAAGTTTTATATTTTCTCAATCACCAATTAAAGGGGAGGGGGGGGGGGATGATTTTGATATTTACACACAGAGAAATATTAAATAATCAGTACTGGTAGTGAATTACTCATTTCTTGCTTATATGGAGTCTTAACACAAATTTAAACAGAAATATAAACAATATATTTTTTATTAATATAAAGCCCCCTCCCCCCAAAAAAATGTGGAAAAAAAATAATAATAATAAATAAAAAATAATAACTGAAAATAAAAATAAAGCTATTTAAAATTTACCCGTTAACAACAAGTTCTTCCAAATTGGATGCATTCCACTCAGATCCCAAATATAGATACTGGAATATTTCGGTTGGAGCATCCATCTGTCCTAATATAGTCAGCATTTCTTGATCAATAAAAGATTTGTATTCTTTCAAATCCATGTCTAAAATTTCTTCTAATCGTGTTCGAATCTAAAACACACAATAAAAATTCAGTTACATAAATATAATAAATAAAAATAAAAATAAAAATAAATAAATTAAACTTTTAATTTAGATTATATTCATCATCCACTTTCAAGAGCTCAAAAGAAGTTTGTTTCAGAGCAATTTTAGAACAGAAATTTTTTTCATTTTGGAGCACCAATTATCAAACATTTTAATTAATAGCATACTTTTGCTCAATAAGAAAAATCAGCAATACTAGTTATATGTGTGTTTGTGCCCAGTATTTAATCTTTGAAAAACTAAAAAAAATCTTGGCAATACTTGACAAAATCATAATACCTGATTCCTGAAAATTTTATACAGGGTTTAAGCTGAGTTCATAATTTCTAAAAAAAGCTAAAATCAGAAAAAAAAAAAAAAAAAAAGTCTTTAGCAAAATGCTGAAATACTATTATACTTAGAATAACTGTTCATATACCATTCTAGATGCCTCTTTATGTTACATTTTGACTTTGCAAACAAAATTTTAATTTAATTACGAGTTCTTTAAAAAAAAAAACTTTGGAGTAGCTTCCCTGGACTTTCTGAACATTTAGTAGTTACTGGGTATTTAAACAAATTTGATTTACTGAATATTTCAGTAAATAAATAAAAGTGAATATCAGGTCAGTGTGTTTTCATACCACATTTTTGCACTTGCTCAATGAACATAACATATCCGAAATTTTTAAACATCCTTGTAAAAGAAAATAAGTAGTAAGCATGCAATTTCAATTAATGATCACTCAATAGAAAAATTCAGAAACATTTTCTCAGTAGAAAAATTTTATTAGTTTCATTTCACTCTTTTAAATAACTTAATGCATTTAAGTTATGTGAGTGTGTGTAATATAAAAAACCGCAATTTGGTCTTTTTATATTAAATTATAGTTTAATAAATATATTCTTTAATAATATTACTAATTATTAATTAAATAATATTACTAATTAAAAACTAAACAGTTAGCAAAATTAATCTTTGTTCTTTTGAAAAAATATTAACTTTGTACTGGTCTCTACTATGCTGGAAAACTTTCTTATATTTAGAGTTTTACAATAAATATGGCTAGTTGAACTGAATTTATTAATTATTGAGTCTATTAATGACAGCTATGACTGCAACCTTAAAAAAAAAAAAAAAAAAAAAACAGCTACTGTCACTGTTAGATATATATATAATCTTATAAGTCTCTCTGTAAAAGAACTATACATAATATGCCCATTATTTCATGTAATGATCATACATTAGTAAAACAGTGCAATGCATACCAGTTTTTTTTTCTTTTTATTCTGTGTTAAGCAATTTAACATATCATTTATTTATTTAAACTATTTTTTTTTTTCACACAGAGTCTTTTTTTCTCTGTATGTTTGACCGATGGTTCAGTAGTAAAATATTTCAGATGCAAATCAAACAATCCGTCTTTCTTAACTGATATTTAATGACTATTTACATGTAATTGCATCTGATCTATATACATATATTACAAGTTGACATATTTAGGATCACCTATTTAGATCCTTCCTTTACCATTGCCTGCCACACACTTACTAAAAACAGTACATGTATCGCCGTGTCTGGTACACAGCGACCCCTGGTGGAGAGAATTCCGTAACACTCCCCACCGAACTCACATGAGTTCACCATCAATTTCCAAAAAAAATTACAAACATAACATAATCAATTATTAAATCCACATATTGAAAAATAATTTGAACATCTAAATTACTATCAGTTAAAAATAAGAAAAATATAATGTTAAGCATTAACAGAAATTTACAATTAATATTCAAACAATCTAAAAAAAAGTCTTCAGTAATCAAATAGCAATATATACATGAATAATAATCAACATTATACATAAGATAACAATTTTTACTTATTCAGTTTATTATTAAGGATTAATTTCTAAATTATATACAAGTTGAACTGAGCGCTTAATGTTACCTTTAGGGGTTTTGATGAGAAGAGAACGAATTTTACCATCTCGTCCTGGATATACATTTAAAATTCTACTCATCAGCCATATGTTTCTAGGATAGCGCTCATCATTAAATAAAACCACATCATTTACCTTGAATCATAGGCGCCGACTTTTGTTTTTCACTACGGGGGCGAGATTTATTGCTTACAGGCGGCTGAAGATAGTGTAGGGGGGGGGGGGGGGTAAAGTACTGGAATAAATTAAAAAGTCCAATTACTAGAAATTAATAACGATACTGATGCTGCTAATTATATAGTAATTAATTAAATTTCATTCTTTTACAATTGCTTTAATACTTTCAAGGAATATCATAATTTAAAGTAAACTAAGTTAATATAATTACACTTTAGCCCCATACATTTAAGGGAACCCACCACTTTTTAATTTTTTTCCCCCTTATAAACTTATATTTATCTCATATTCATATGTGTATTATGAAATTTTATTAACAAGCAAAGTGATTTTTACAGGAAAAATAAATAAATAAAATAAAAATAAAGAGAATCGCATATATATATATATATATAATATACTTAACATTTTTTACATTCTTTTTCTACACTTTTCTGTATTTTTTCACCAAATTTTTTGTTGTAGCCATAAGAATATGTGTTATAACTGTAGGGCTGAATTTTGAAGTTTACTAATTAGTTTTGAGACAAAAAATTAAAAATAAATGTCTACGCAAAAATTTGAAAAAAAAAATAATAATAATAATAAAAAATAAAATAAAAAAATAAATATATATATATATATATATGTGTGTGTGTGTATTAATATTTTTCTTGTGAAAATGTTTCCAAAAATTCATCTCTAACCCTATTAATCATTCAAATATATGCATTAGATCTGTTCTTAAATATCTGTAGAAGTTATACCATTTTGAAGATCATGAATACAGAAAATTGCAAACTGAGAAAACGCAACTGAAAATTTTAAAAGCGTTTTTGCTATATTTATAAAGATCAAATAATTTTTTAAATTTTAAAATTCAATTGAAATTTTTCCTCAAACATATTAGAGATGCCAAAGTAAATTTTTAGCGAAAAAATGAAAAATTAATATTTTCACTGATTTTTTATTTTTGAAATGTCCAGAAACAATCGTAAATTAGTGTAGAAAAATGCACCGAAATGCTGTTCAGAAAGGAAATGAATAAAATCTCTGCGATCACAATAAAATTTCAATAAGTCGTTGTAATCGTTTCGAATCGAAACAACTGAGCACAACTTTTCATTAGGCGAAAAGATATAGAAACAGGGCAGGATGAAAGCAGAAAAGCATTACCTTTAGAACATCGCGTTCAGCCCATTCAGAGGGGGGAAAAAATATCCCGAAAGAACTTGTGTTTATTGCATAATGAAGCCTGATTAAGGGTCAAATCTAATTATTTCGATTCGAAACAACAGTTGCTTGTTTTTGTAATTCATGGTGTTAGCGTACATGTACAATGCTTTCTATAATTATACTAATTTAATGCTATTTCTAAAATTTTCTCTTTGGTGTCTTTTTAAAAATTATAAAACTTATAATTTTGAATAATGAAAAATTATTTTAAAATAATGACAAATAAATTTTCTTGTGCACATATTATATCCACTCATTATTTTACCACTGACTCATTTATTACTATCATAGATCTATTTTTTCATATCTGCAAGTTTGTGACATGTCCAATTTTGAAGATCATGTATTATTTTTTTTAGTTTATTTTTCTATTTTTGTTATGAAGTTCTAATGAAGAATGAAGTTTAAAATTTACGATTTATAAGATTTCAAAAAGAAAAAACTCATATGAGTTATTCTATATTTTTGTTTTTATTTTTTATTTTAATACACATTTCCTGTACAGGAAATTAATAACAAATAAACTGAATTTATTTATCAATTTACCGTTCTTAAAAATAACTTTAAAAAAATGTAAAAATGTCAGATTTTGAAATTTAAATTGAATTAAAAATTTTCCAGTATTTTGAGTTTTCCACCAAAAGTCATCCTTTAAAAAAAATGGAACATAAGGAAATAAATATAAAACATGTGACAAACTTATTGTGTTTTCTCTAAAATAAATTTCTTACTACAGCAGCAAAATTTTAAATTTTGGGAACAGAATTTTCTTTATTTTATTTCACATTGATAACTCAACAATTTTCATTTATTAAAATATTTTCAAAATAAATTTATAGCCACAAAATTCAAATTTTGTGAGGGGAAAATAAATCAGTTTATATTGATTAACTCTATAATTTTGATTCTCAAAAAGCTTCAAAATACTTTAACCAAATTTTCAAAATACTTGATTTTTTTTTTCCCCTGAAAATAATAACAATAATAATGACTAATAATTAATAAGTGTATAAGTAATTCAAAATATCATTTATAAACTTCCTTAATAATTAACCTGCACTACTTTTTTTTCTAAATCCATTTTGTAATTCTGACAACTTTAAAAGCGTTAATGAATTTTTCAAAAATTTAAAGGATGCACAAACCCCTACGTTTGCGTCTAGAATTCCTCAAAAAAAAAAAAAAAAAAAAAAAAAAAACATTGAAAAAGCTTACCTTGTTTTTCAACTTTATTACAAGTCTCCGGTTTTTCTTTAAAAGATCCTACAATACACTTTTAACTGTCGATGCAGTAGGAAGACACTCGCAACTCTATCTTTTGGTTCAGTAGTAAATAAATAAATCGAAGAATATAAAAATTTTTGAATTCATTAGATAAAATTTTAAAATAGTTTCCACTACTTAGAAAGAAGAGTTAAATTTCAGTTAGTCTTTTTGTTTTAGAAGTAGGATGAAGATTCAGTGATTGAGACTTACAATGAAGATAATTTCAAAAGAACCGTTGCCCGAATTTGTCTCCATTAGTTATAACCGAATAATTTGGATAAGCTAAAAGCTAAAAAATAAATAAATAAAACACGGAGGCTCAGGTCTAAAAATTTCTCAACTGAATTCTTCTTTTCATTCTTTCCATCCAAGTAAACTTTGTTGGGATGTGTGTGTGGTGGTGGGGGTGGGGGGGGGGGGAGAGATAGACATACAGATGATTCTATTGTAGTCCTCTTCTTTTATCTATAGAATTTATTTCGATTTCGAAGGTCTTTGATGTGTTGTGTTTAACAGTTTAGTTAATCCCCATCCTTAAAGAGCAAAGAGCTTATAGTCCCACCAGCCTATGTTAAAGATATGAAAATTGAAAACTATCCCAGATCCCACCCCTTCTTTGTGTGTTTTATGGTTTACACTTTACAGTAAGGACTTGTACTTAAAAAATACATGATAAATGATATACCCATAGTTACAGAAAGTCATAAAGTTAACAAAAGGAGACGTACAAAAACCTTAACAAAAGTTGAAAATAACTGTCGCCGATCGGAGATATTTTTCAGGGAATTAAATCACATATGTTATTGTTTACTTTTGTTATACGTTTAACTTGAACAAACTGTAGCAGACTCATTTTTAAAAGGTGTCGCCGGCTCTATTTGCGGCGAGATCAAGGGTTGAAAATTGAAAAAGGCTTAAATTCTCAACTCATCCTGTCTGTGAAGAGATACACCCTTTATAAAATCTGAAGGTTAGCGTTGCTTTTCAAATTTTTAACAGGTGCATTCCTAAAAGGTCAATGCATGCACCTTTTAAGAGGGATGAGACAGCAGGTACATATTGCATTTCCCTATTGAAAATACATCTTAAAAATATCCTGAAACAAGCAAAAGGAGGGTGGAGTAAACGGAAAGCGGGAAAAAGATATAATCACTAGACATTTTCTTGTTTCATGACAGTATAAAATTTAAAATTTTTTAATCATAAAATTAAATCCCGTTAAAATTTTTATCGACTTTATAAAATTTCGTATTATAGGCATCTTTGTAATTTGTTTTTAAATTGTAATTTTGTTTCTAAGTTCATTAAAAATAATAATTATTATAATTCTCAATGAATATGAGGCTCAATAAAATCTGTCATTAAAACAACTTTATTTCACAACCATTCTTTTGCTTTATCTGTAGTTAAAAAGAAAAAAGAATTGCTAGAATATTGTAGCCATCTCAAAATTTTCTATACCAATTCACACAGTAAAAGTTATTTATTAAATTTATTTTCCATGATGAATGCAGACGATTTTCATCTCAAAGAAGTATAACACAAAATAAAAAAAGAAATTAGTTTTGTGCTGATATCTAAAAACCTAAACCAATATATTTTTTTTTATTATCACCAATATACGGTTAAGCAATTGTTTTAAATGTATTGAAATGTTCTTTAAAAAGGTATCTATGTTAAAAATTCATGCTCCCGAGGGATGTCGGGGACGATACCCCCACATAAAGAAAAATGTTTTCTTTGGTTAATTATTACTATTATATATGTAATTTTATATTGAAAAGTTAAAAAAGTAATTTCATTAAATTAATTTATTCGAAACTTTTTCCTATACAGCCATAAAAAAAAAAAAAAAAAAAAAAAAAAAATTGAAAGCAATGTTATAATTCGATAAAAAAAAAGTTGTACCTCAAGGGACCAATGTGCAAGTTGCACCGAACGAACAAACTATTTCTTTCAACGAAAATGCCTACTAACCCTGAACGATTGTCTAATATATCGTATCGTATTTATCGTAATATAACTCAATACTTATTTGGCTTCCTTCTTTGACTCGTTTTAATACGCATTTTTTATATGCATGAGCAGCCCCCGAAAATCAAAAACATTAAATCATTAAATTCATTTTTTTACTTATTTTTATTTCATATTATTTCACGGGCACTTTTTATTTCCTAATTCAAAATTATTAAAAAAAAACTTTTTCGATATCGCTTGTAACGATACTGATTATTATTAATTTTCGACAAATGTACAAAATCGACAACGCAGATTGAGACTAATAGACCCTCAGTCCTAAAAAAAGAAAGAAATGAGGTAATCAATTGTTGAGCAATTAATTCCCAAATCATTGATTCCCGAATTAGGTTTAAATTCAGTTCAATTTAATTCAGTTAAAAACACTAGTTTAAGTCAAGATCTAAATAAATATTAAATTTGGTTAAATTTCGTCCATTAGTTCGAGAGATACACTGACCAATTACAAAATTTTTTATACATACACACAAGAGAAACACACAGACATTTTTGAAAAATGGTAAAATCGGGTTCAGATTTAGAAAATCCCAAAACGAGTAAATACATCAAAAACTAAAAGGCGAAAATTTCCACAAATCGAATACTTTCTTTTTATGTGTATGTGTAGAAAAAATTTTAAAGATAAAAAAGAAATGAATTATTTAAGTTGTACCGTGTTCTCTTATTTCATTTATCGAATTTATAATGAATAAGAAAAGAATTCCACATCCATTTCTTCTTATTATTATTATTTTTTTTTTTTTTTTTTAAACGGACGTTGCTGTTATTTATATCGAAAATATGCAAGAACAACAGAGAATCTGAAATTCAAATTGTTTACATGTATAATTATATGTGAACAACTTAATATGTGAACATCATATTTAGAAAATTAAAATCAACTTAGATATTATAAATTTTTATGACATATTTCAATTCACGCATTTCCCTAACAGCACACTTATCCCTAGTACATCTTGAGAATATCACTTAGACGTACTTTCATCCATAGGATATCCTGATGATGTCTTGTGGATGAGATGTGCTGTTAGGGATATTTATTAAATTCATAAATTGATTACCTAAGACGTTTTGTAAAAATTTGCCGTATTTACTTGTCCACTAAATGTTAATTATGAGATGCGGTTTTCTAAGACAACACTTTTTAACCAATTATCATTTTTAACAATTCTTCCTCTTTCCTGGCCCCACCAGCAGCCAAGTACTTCTGCACTCAAAGTTGGTAGACGGGAATTGCTGGGTTCGATGTTGGATCCCTGGTTGCTTTCGTCGATCAAGTCGTTCGGAGTTTTTCATGGTTTTCTCCAAAAACTCGCTGAAATACGGGCTAAGACCATTTAAAAATAATTCAATGAAAGGCATTCCACCTATAGCTCTAGGAATATAGTGTAGTCAATCGACCTTAATTTTAACAACTAACCTTCCTCTTCCCCTGTCTCGTGCAAGATTGTTAATAATCAACATCAATAAATTCAAAGATTTACAAAAAAAAAAAAAAAAAAGAAGAAGAAGAAGAAGATACATACACAAATACCGATAAATTTAAAATAAATAGAAACATAAAATTCTGTGTTTTTAACAGCATTATAATTTTTGTGTTATGAATAGCAAATGTTCAGAACAAAAGCTTTTGCATTTAATACTTGTCAATATGAACACTTTCTTGAGAACTGGGACTGTCGGACTTCAAATGGACATGGACATTAACATGAAAATTAGTCTTTCTGCGTCAACCTACCTTTTGACTATAGAGGGACAGGGACTGACTTTGAAAAGTTGTTCTCTCAATCTCGATCAGTTTCTGTCGCGCAGAAAGAGAATTGTACAAAGTATATCCTGTTTTTTGCTAATCCGTCAGTAAAGAAAGGAGGAGAGAAGAAAACAATAAATTTGCAATGTGAAAATGTTCATTAAAATTCAAATTTGTGATAAAAAAAATTTTCGTGTTTGAAAATCCCGTTGGAAGCACGGGGGCGAAAAGATACTTTCGCCCCCGTGAAAAATTACAGCGGGGGCGACCGCCCCCGCTGCCCCCGTTAAGTCGGCGCCTATGCCTTGAATGATGAAATCTTACCTGGTTGTGGAGATATATAAGCAGATCTAAGATTAAGCAAATACTCTTTTCTCCACCTGTTCCAAAAATGAGTTAAAAGAGTTTGCTGATATTTATATCTTTTTACCAAAAAATTTCTGCTTACAATTAATTCGTCTTTTTTAACCTTAGTTACAGGTAAAGAAATCAATCTTTTTCGAACTAGAAAGTGAGAAGGAGTGAGTGGGGAAGGTTCTGACGGCTCACTATACAGATACGTAATAGGTCTAGAATTAATCATTGCCTCAATTTCTAGAAAAACTGTTTCTAATTCTTTAAGAGAAAGAGAAGATTTACCAATAATTTTCTTTAAACAAGTTTTAATTGTACGTATCTGCCTTTCCCAGAAGCCTCCCCACCAAGGACTTCTTTCAACAATAAATTTCCATTCTATACCTTTAGAGGCAAACAAGTTTTTTACCTCAGGGTTATCAATTTGACTCCATAATTTTTTCAGTTCAGCTTTTGCCCTTTTAAAGGCTTTAGCATTATCAGAATATATAACTGAACATAAACCTCTACGAGAAATAAAACGTCTTAAGCCTAATAAAAATGAATCTGTACTCATATCAACAACTAATTCCAAATGTACAGCTCTTGTAACTGCACAAGTAAAAATAAGTAAATAACATTTTTTACAGTCAGTAGTAAAAAAGGGTCCAGCAAAGTCTATACCAGAAACATCAAAAGGGGAATGTTCCTGAATTCTGTCAGGAGGTAGAGGAGCTACCACCTGATTACCTGCTTTCACTGAAAAACGTCTACAAATCAAACAGTTTTTTAGGACTCTTTTTACGAACTGTCTACATTTAAGAATCCAGAATCGTTCTCTTAGGTGAGTTAAAGTAGCATCTACACCCAAATGGCCCATTTTTATATGAGCATCAAAGACGAGTAATTCAACAAATTTATCATTGTTAGGAAGCAGCAGGGGGTGTTTGGCCTGCTCATCATTACTTGAAAATTGCAAGCGACCTTTCAAGCACAAAAAGTTATTTTGGTTAAGTTCGCAATTCAAATTGTAAATTCGTGAGTTTTTATTTACAGTACCCTGGGAGAGAAGTTGCTGAATTTCACTCCCACAATGCTCATGTTGAATTGTCTTAATCCAAGAGTCAAAGGCTTCCTTAAGTTCTGAAGCACATATAGGTCTCCGGCATTTGGTGCCGTGACCAGGATTGGCATTGTGGGCAAACCTTTTTACCCAAGCTGTCATGCGCAAAAGTCGAGAAAGGTTACTGTATTTATTTACTTCAATGATCTTTAAGAGAGAATAATGATTAGTAGAACATACAGTATTTACTGCTACACCTCGTAGCTCTTTAGAAATTAATTGTTCAACATTACTGTCACCTGGTTGGCGGATGTAAATTGGATCAGGCCATAAGTGAACGGGTTGAGACAACCAAGGAGGGCCCGTCCACCACAAGGAACTCGAAATAATATTTTTCGCTGATTCTCCTCTAGTAGTGAGATTTGCAGGGTTCTCTGATCCACTACAAAAATTCCAGCATTCAGGAAGGGAAAGTGATTGCACTTGAGCCACTCTGTTGGCTACAAATGGTTTCCAAACCTTGGATGAATTTTTTAACCAATGAAGAACAATTTTTGAGTTACTCCAGAAATAATTTTTTTGAGTAATGGCTGGAAAAATGCTCTGAATGTAATTTCCTAAACGAGCACCTACAAGTGCTGTCATTAATTCTAATCTGGCTAAAGTTAAACTTTTTAGAGGAGCAACTTTACTTTTTGAAATCACAAAACTTATGTTAATTTTTCCTTCACTTGTTAAATATCGAAAATACGCTACAGCTCCATATGCTTTAGAACTAGCATCAACAAAAACATGAAGCGATATTTCATTAACATTTTCCATTGAAAAAAGTTTACGTTCGATGCTAAAATTTTCTAATTCAGAAAGTTCAGAACACCATGATCTCCACTTTTTTTCTAAGTCATGTGGTAAGTTGTCATCCCATAGTAGACCTCTTTCCCACAATTCTTGAATAAGAATTTTAACTCTTATTATAAATGGACTAATTAGTCCACAAGGATCGAATATCTTAGAAATTATTCTCAATACATGTCGTTTGGTGATTTCAAATTCCAAGGAATACCAAACATCCCTTAAATCTAATTTAATTTTGTCCTTACTTGGATCCCACTTTAATCCCAAAAATCCTCCTTGCCCGAAATCCATATTTTTCTCATACCCGTTTTCACACCAAAGTTGTTTCAACTCATCACAATTAGTTTTTAATTTCCTGAGTTTAAATCCAGCAGCGCGTAATATTTCTATTGCCAAAGAGGTTAACTCATAAGCATCCTGCGCAGTTTTAGCTCCACTGTACAAGTCGTCAACATATAAAGAATTTAACATTTCATAACAATTAGGATAATCATCTTTATATTTCCCTATGTGAAATTTCAAAACGCAAGCTAGCGCAAATGGAGACGTCGTTAACCCAAAAGGTAAACGATTAAGTTGAAGTGCCTGTACCGGATTATCGGGCTCGTCCGGAAACCACAAAAATTTTAGATATTCTCCATCCTCTTCCGCAATTTCAATCATAAGGAAAGCTTTCTCTAGATCTCCACAAAATGCAACTTGATTTTCCCGAAATTTAAGTATAACATCCAATAAATTTGGATATAGATTAACTCCCGATTCAAGAGAATCATTTAAAGAATTTTTACTTTCATTTGCTTTAGAGCTGCAATCATAAACCATCCGAACGCGAGTAGTTTCTTTGTCATCCCTTATTACTGCTCTGTGGGGCATATAATAACCTGAATTCATATCCTCGTCAGTACATTTTCCTACAATATTACATTTCAACTGATCCGATACAATTTCCTTATACTGATCAAAAATTTCAGGATTTTTATTCAATTTAAATTTTAATGAATTGAAACGTTTGCTTGCGACCTCATAATTAGAGTCCAATTTTAACGGGGGTCCTGTATTATCTTTCCACATTAATCTACATACATACCGTTCCCAATTAAATTTTAAAGAATCCTCAAAATCCTTAATTAACTGATTATCCTTTTCCGATAGATTTTTGGTTTCATTCGGAAATTCTTCAATTTCACCAAAACAATCTTAAATCACTTAAAATAGCATTATTTACAATAATCATGTTTTCAGAACAACTACTTTCAATATTGTCTGATCCAATAATCAGCCATCCAAATGCACTATTCAAAGCTGACAAATGTTTATTTATAGGTACCCTTTCCCTATAAATTAATTCCCAACAAACATCGGCCCCTAAGAGGATGTTAATATTGTTATCCGAGCTATCTGAATCAGCCAACTTCAAATTCCGTATCTGCATTAAATCTTTTATTTTTGAATCAGGATATTTCACAGTAGCGCCCATTATAGTGCGAGAAACAAATAATTCCTGAGTTTTTTGAAAAGAAGAATTTGTACTTTCCAGCGTTACTTCAACAACTCGATAAATTTTATCGGTTGGGCATTTCATTCCGAAAGAATAAACTGATAAAGTTTCATTACGAAT
Source organism: Salticus scenicus (assembly GCA_963930645.1). NCBI lineage: Eukaryota > Metazoa > Arthropoda > Arachnida > Araneae > Salticidae > Salticus > Salticus scenicus. Next base: position 135,912,257 of record OZ005654.1, read on the forward strand.
GGTTTTTAATTTTAAATCATTCGCTAATTTTTCACTTTTAAATTTAACAGGATCATTAATAAGATCCTCTATTTCATCATCATACTCTTTCAATAATTTAGACTTGATATCTAAAGTTTCTAATAACTCATTTAAAGAATCGAAAGTTTCGTTTTCAAAATCTAATGCTTGGACTTTTTTAATTAATTTAGTAATACTAGCTCTAACAGAACTTCTCTTTTCAGTACATTTAGTTAATTTATCCATTATTAATTTTAAAACAGCTTACCTCCTAATATGTTATCCAAATAAAAACATAAATAACAAAAAAAATGTAGATTACTTCCGTTTTCAAAAAACCACATGTATTTTCCTTTTTCAACTCAGATTCCGTTAAACATCATTTTTGACGATGTCGTTTTTTTAATTTTTATTTCCATTGATCTTTCATACGAGCTGAGTGGTTGAGTCATCATTTATTTCAGTAGGTAATTTCTTTTATTATCATTAGCGTTATGACGGAATAAAACTTTTTGTTTCCAATAAATCATTTTCTCGAGCCGTATGCACCAAATTTGACCGATGGTTCAGTAGTAAAATATTTCAGGTGCAAATCAAACAATCCGTCTTTCTTAACTGATATTTAATGACTATTTACATGTAATTACATCTGATCTATATACATATATTACAAGTTGACATATTTAGGATCACCTATTTAGATCCTTCCTTTACCATTGCCTGCCATACACTTACTAAAAACAGTACATGTATCGCCGTGTCTGGTACACAGCGACCCCTGGTGGAGAGAATTCCGTAACAGTATGTGTGTGTAGGGGGATTTGATTTTGTAGAACTACTTTACTAGAGAAGATCATTTTTGAGTTTTTTTTTCCCCCTCCCCACCATCAACTGAAAACATACACAGTTTTCCTTATCAATTTAAAACAGACTAAAAAATAATACACCACTTTTTTACACTCAATTGTCGAAATATGAAATCAATCTGCCACTAATTGACAAAATCTATGTTAAATCATAATAAATTAGTAAAATTGGCTAGTATTTTACTATTAACTGATAAAAATTGTTTTTGTTTTTCAAAGCTGTTTTCTAAAATATATATTTATTTATTTGCAGATAGCTGCCAAAATACATAGTCATTCTGTCACTAATTTACAAAATTTACATTTGATCACAAATAACTATTAAAACAGGCATTAATTTTTTTTTTTTTTTTTTTTAATTATCAATGATTGATAAAATTTGCACTTTTATCCAAATCTTTTTCTGAAATATGTTAATTTTTGCAATTGATTACCAAAACATGCATCAAATAGGCTATTATTTCACTGCTAAGTGATAATACTTGTGCATTACTTCAAAGATGATTTTTGAAATATGTAATATTTTTGCACAAACTATGAAATATTAGATCATTTTGCCATTAATTGATATATTTTTAATAGCAATTAATTGGTTAATTAAGCTTTATTTTCCCACTAATTAATAAAATTCATGTTTCTTCAATGCTGGTTCTTGAAATGCCAAATAATTTTGAAGCCACTGAAATACAGAATCATACAGTGCCAATCGTCAAATTTTACACTAAATTGAAACTTATTGCTAAAATAAATTATTTTGTTGTAAATTGACAAAATTATTGTATCAATATAGCCATACAAATATATATTTCATACAAATAAAAAACAAAAAAGACTTACCATTTCAACAGCATACCTGCTGACATTCTAATTAATATTCCATAATATTGATAGTACCTGTCTTTTTTTAGTATATTTTTCTTCTTATCTTAATTACATTTGGAGAAAATTACTTTAAAAATAAAGTGGTGTGGAAAAATGGGTGGGTACTAACAATGCTATGGAATATTAATTAGAATGTTGGCAGGCATAAAATAGTTTATTTAAATTTTTCACACACGTTAATTTTTTCCATAGAAATTTAATGTTCAGGCTGTTAAGTTGGTACAGATTTGGGGTGAACTAAATTTTCGATGTTTTTAAGGTAATCCGCATAACTCTGTGAATATATGTGCGAATCTGATATGAATAAATATAAATAATAAAAATAAGCATTCAAATCCCATAATTATCATATGTCTAACTTGTCATTTGTGGAGAAGTTTGGCTTCTTATACTAAATTGCATAAAATTCTGCACATATTTTTAAACTCGCTATCTACTTACTAAGAGCTCTTAATATTTCTTTGACTGAATGATCAGATTCATTATTAACAGATAGGTAGTAGTTGTTGAATTTTCTCCTTAGTTTTTACAAATTAAAATTTACATAATTACATCGGGAATTTGTTTAATAAAAATGCTTACTTATTTTTCATAACATTTAACAGTTCTACTTTTACATAATACAAAAGACAAAAAAGAAGAAAGATATTTTAGTGGCAGCAAAAAATTTAAGCTGAATACATTAATAAATCATCATTAAAAATTCATATCAGGCAATAAATTCACTAAAAATTCCAACAATGATTAATAATTTAAAGTATGTAAAATATTTCAACACTTTAAAACTAACTAAAACTTACATATTTACTAGTAACATCATCTAAATCAACAGACATCATTAATTCTTTTAATTTAGTTCTTATATGCTTTTCTGTTTCTTCACGTTGTGTAGGCCTAGAGGAGAAAATGAAAAAAAAATCAAAATATGGTTTTTATTTATTTATTTGACTATTACAAACATCTGAAAGCAATATTGCTTTCACACTTTAAATAAAATTCTGTAGCATCTCATTTGAGTAATTTATTAGAAAAATGTATAGAATTAATCTTATTATTAAAAAAAAAAAAAATCATTATAGTTTAGAAAGATATTATTGATAGAGTGAGCTAAATTTCAGTTGCTCTCAGAACAATAAAGGGTTTTATTCAAATTCTTATTTTGAATTAGTTAATGGTAATACAGTGTGCACTGATTAAAAATAAAAATTTGGATAAAACTTCTTCAGGAGACAAAAGATACTAAAATTAATTATTTTTGTTTTATGTTCTATTGCTTCTCAGATCAAGTATGACCATAAAATCTGTTATTTTTATGCACATAGCATGTTTTGCGCTTTGTATGATTATAAAAATAAAATTTTTGGTGCTATAAAATTTAATTAGAATATCTCTAAGTGATTTTTAAAGGTGAACTCTAAGTTAAATTTGGTGAATTTAAATTTGTAAATTTAGGCCGTGAAGTCTGATTTTAATACTAAAAAAATTTGAATCCATCTAAAAAAAAAAAAAAAAAAAAAATCAGAAAAAAATTAAATAATGTGAATTAAATTAAATAATTTTTTTTTTTGGTAGTGGAACTGGATTAATTAGATTTTTAATTTCTCATTTAGTGGTTAGTACTTTATTTTCAATTTTCAAAGTATGATCCAATGTAACAAGAGCTGAAAAACAAATATAATAAAAGGAACAAACTCACCAATTAGCTGAATGAAATGCGACAACTAACATGTTTGAAGGCACAACACTTTATTAATACATAACACTAAATTAAAACATTAAAAACTGGCCAGTAGAAAGGAAAATGATTACAGTGATGATATTTGACATACTTATTTTCTTATTAATTGCCGAAATTCCGCTGTATCAAAATACCAATCGTTTAATCACTTATATTCACACAATAAATCATGATGTCATTTGTTTGGTGGAAATAGTTCAATCATTCTTAAAGTTTGTGAAAATAACAGAATTGATAATGTTATTAATTGGTTAAAATCGTGATAAAATATATTCTGAGAGGACACACCATGAATCATGTAGATATTCGTAAGTACAATACAACTTGAGATGTCATTAGCGATTAGCATACATCATTGAATTTTAATTGATGTTAACACGAGCACTCATACTGAGAGGACACTTTGGATACTGTAAATGTATGTAGACTTAGTAGGACTTCAGATGTAATTAGATAGTAGCATACATCATTTCATTTTAATCGATATTAACACAAGTACTCATTTTGAGAGGACACTTTGAATACTGTAAATGTGTGTGGACATGGTCGGACTTGAGATGTAATTAGATATTAGCATACATCATTTAACTGGGAATAAGTAGAGATGCCAAATATAAAAGCACTCAGGCAAGCTCATGCAGATCTTTAACTCTCAAATTTTTTAGTAAGTTGTTATCCTTCTGATGCTTAAAGAGAAATCATCTAAAATTTAATTGTTTTGTTACTCATCCCATAATCCTGGCCTGGTATGAGTGATAGACAGCTGAGTACATAATAAAAAGAAGAGTCCTCCTGTTAAAAACAAAGTTGTGACTCCAAAATAGAAAAATGGCCAAGACACCAAAAAAACGTTGTGGAAGGCTCAGAGACCACGGCCGGAATAGCCGGGTTCCTCGTCCTTCCCCTCACACTCCAAACGACTCACTGGAACTGATACAAACCGACGATTTTCGCTCCCAAATTTTGAAGTGATGCACCGTATTCAACCAGTCAGAGTCTGCACACAGCCATCAAATCTAGCGGAAGATGAACGCCTCATTACTTCCGCCGAACCTTCCAGAACAATTTGAGGGTATTCCCCATGCTGCACCCCACCCCTTTTCTGCTTCGCGGTGCAAGCGAGAAATATGGCTAACTCAGAAAATAGACGAAAAATACCGGCACGCGTATTTAAATCTCCCAAATTTGCTGCAATAAAAATTTGATGATCAAAACCTTAATTATTGACTTATTTTAAAAAGAGAGGTATCGTTTTAAAGCTTATCTCTTGTACAATAACATTGTAACAACGGAATCTCCGAAATACTCGTACTTACTGATAAAATTTTATGACCATAATTAACTGGGAGGAAAATAAAGCAAAATGGTTAAAGCTAACAAACGTTTCTTTTCATTAATTTGTATAATTTACTTTGTAGATGATCGAAGCTTTATGATACAAAAATTATATTGTGCAATAAATATTATTAAATGTATGAAAATTGCCCTATTTTCATTTCCAAAATGAACAAAACTTGCCAGTAAGACCTAATATTTCTTTAGAGATTCAACAAAATGCCTAAACACAAAAGTGTCAAAGTTTTTATTGACAGTTAATGTACATACAAATACTAATACACATATGCACACATGCATGCTGGTACACACAGCTAGAATCCCAACTAGCAGAATTCTCTGTATTTATCTGCAGCAAAACAAAATTTGTCTGCAATGCAGTAATGCTGGACCAAGTCTGGTATCACAGAGTATTAGTTATTCATAAAATATGTAAAATTTGCATCAACAAAGAAAATAAATTAAGAATAAACAACAAGTACAATAATCTAGAGCCACAATATAAATTATATTTGAATTTTTAAGCCTGACATTTCTTTTTGAGGTGTTAAATTAAATCTACAGTGCTCCCTTGCCATGTTCTGCACTCTTTCTACTGACACATAAGCGCGCACACACACACACACACAAAAAAAAACAAAAAAAAAAAGGAGGTGATAGCCCTATTTAACTGAATCATTAAATTAAATTAAATAAGTACATACTGCAGTCTAAGAGTATCAGGTGATGGTGGTCGCCTTGATTCAATATCATCCATCGCATGCCTTAAAAAAAATAAAATAAAACAATAGTTGCCGAAATAAGTTAAATTATTTGTATGTAAACATAATTAATTATTTGAAATTTAAATAAATATTTTGCAATTTGCATTTTTAAAAATGCATTACCATTCATTAAGACATGACCTATCCGAGTTAATTCGCTTTTCATAGTAATCAATCCATTGATGGGTTCCTCCAGCTTTAAAATAGTTATATTCTCTTGCTTTGGAACTAGCCTTATGAAGAGTTTGTAGAGCTGACCTATAAATAAAAAAATTATAGCATGAATAATTGTCAAATAAAATAATGTATTTACAGCTTTTCTACTAGGGTTGAACACATGCAGCGATTTTTTTCAGTAACTACTCTTATTTTTAACACTTTCCAAAAAATTGAAGATTTTATGACTTCAAGTTGGTCAGTCTGTCTATGTTCTAACCCTTGTAAATATTTATGTAATTCTTTGAGACTGATATACTATGGTATTGAAGTTCACTATTGGATACTCCCTATTGAAAATTATGTAAATGTTACCACTGGTTTGTGCATAGGGAGGGACATTCAAAATAACTCTAATGTATTGAGTTCTATGAGATGTACTTGCATGAAGCACATATTAATACATTTCTATTGCAGGAAATGTAATGAAATTGGCATCTAATTAATAATATGCTTAGAAACATGTTTTCCTAGAGAATATGGTATAATAGGTATTAATTTAAAAATTTTAATATATATATATATATATATATATATATATATTGCAATGATGATGTTTGATTTTATCGTTACATAGATGATATTATTGTATTTTATCTCAACAAGCACTCACAAAATGACTTTTCCTTAAATTATCCACCTAATTTAAACTAACTCAAAATACTCTAACTAATCAATCAATTAACTTTTTAGATCTCAAAATAATCATTAATGGTAATAAAATTTACACAGATATCTATGACAAATGGCAAGATTTTAGTTTTAAAGTAAACTTATTTACACATTTTAATTCCTGTCTGCATCTTTTGGTATTTTGAAACATCATCATTAACCATTTATTTCAAATTAATAATTTATGCTCTGCAAAGTTTAAAAACAAGAATATTAATAAACTGATCACCGCCACTGCTAAAAGTGGGGTTTTCCTAAAAACTTTGTATTTTATATTTTATATCCTTAACCATGTCTCTGTCAGTACATTATAATAAAAAAAAAGAAAAAAAAAAGCTGTGTACACTTTTGTGTATATTAACAAAAAAAAAAAAATATATAAAATAATAAAAGACAATAAAAAAGGTGGTGGTTGGGTGGGCAGATGTTTGATTACGGATATGGGGTGGTGTTGTAAGGCTCGATGGTTGGGTGGGTTTGTGTAATTAAATAAATTAAAAAAAAAAAAAAAAGCAGAAGGCTTGTTGCATTTACTTTGTAAAGTACTATGCAAACTTTCTTTTTCCAAAAAAATTTAAGTTTCTTCCTAATCATACTATTAAACACAATGTAATCAATCAGTGAATTTCATTGTTGCTTTGTGGTTTCATTGTTATTCATCTGATTTGAAATTTTGCTTTTTTAAATCCATATGACTCCTATTCTGGTCGTGGTAGGCTAGGTGAGTGTTGCCGGCTTGAAACTAGTTTAACCCCACAGACAAGTCACAAGTCTTGCCGCCTGCCTCCTTCCTTCCTTCCTATCTTATGTTTCTTAAATTATTTTTTCATAAATTTTGATAAAGTTTATGGTTTTAAGTTAAGATTTGTTGTGTTACTTTATTGATTCGTTTGTTTTGCAGGCTGTTAATTAATAAATCTGGTTTCTTTACATTAGTGTATTTCATCCGCTGATTAAAAAAAAAAAAAAAAAAAAGTAATAATAATAATCTTATTGGCCATTGGTGTTTCAGTGATCTTGTCTCTGTTGCTTGGCTTCTACTATGTTTAATAGATCATCATTATTATATATATATATATATATATATATTCTTTTTTTTTTAACTAACACTGTAACCTGTAAATGCAATGATCCTTCTTTCTCAAAATTTATTGACAGAGACCATGGACACATTATCACTGGTAATCTCAATATTATTGATAATTATCAATTAAAAAAAATCATGAAATTTGGCACCAAATTTAGACTTCCAGTTAAAACTAGCATTCCACAAATCCTTCAACAGTTTTCTTATTATGACCTAGATTTATTTATTTATAAAATATCTATTACTCATAATAAACCTATTGCCTACTTCACTCAATGGAAAGTTTTAGTGTTACAAAAAATTAAAAATGCATTATTTATTAATTCTTCAAATCTGGTGTTATTTAAAAAATCTGTACTTCTTAACTCAATCAAATCACTACAGGATGACTTTGTGATCACTTATGTTGACAAATCACCTAATAATTATGCCATTATTTGTAAATCCTACTATCTCTCTGTTTTAAACTCTTCAGTCACTAATAGTAACATCTTCAGTTTAACTAATAATAACCTTATTATTAATAACCGAAAAATACATAATTACTATAAACTACTTCAACTTCCCTTCAATAACTTTAATTACCCTTATATAGTTCTCATACCTATGTTTCACAAATCTCCAATTAAATTTCGTACTGTCACTGTTGGGTGTAACACTTGTAACAACAATGCTAATAAAGCTCTACTGGATATTCTAAAACAAATTTACAAATGTACTTGCAAAGTTGATAATTTACACTGTCTTAAAAATAGCTTTGAATTAATTCAATACATCAAATTGCTCGATTCAATAGACAATATTATGACTTTTGACTTTCAAGATCTTTTCAATAATATTGAGTTATCAGATCTTAGTAATATCATTTACAGTCTTTTTCAAGAATATAAAAACTCAAATTAATCTTCCTCACAATTTTAAAGCAGAAAAATTTAAAACACTTCTTAACTTTGTTATCCATAATAATTATATCTTCCACAACAACGATATCTATTTGCAACAATTAGGCATCCCACAAGGAGGTTGTAGCTCCAGTATTTTGGCAGATCTCTATCATTATGAAAAGCAAATTTGCAATGATGATGTTCGATTTTATCGTTACATCGATGATATTATTGTATTTTATCTCAACAAGAACTCACAAAATGGCTTTTCCTTCAATTATCCACCTAATTTAAAGCTAACTCAAAATACTCTAACTAATCAATCAATTAACTTTTTAGATCTCAAAATAATCATTGATGGTAATAAACTTTACACAGATATCTATGACAAACGGCAAGATTTTAGTTTTAATGTAAACTTATTTACACATTTTAATTCATGTCTGCATCTTTCGGTATTTAGAAACATCATCATTAACCATTTATTTCGAATTAATAATTTATACTCTGCAAAGTTTAAAAACAAGAATATTAATAAACTGATCACAGCCACTGCTAAAATGGGTTTTCCTAAAAACTTTGTATTTTCTATTTTATATCCTTAACCATGTCTCTGTCAGTACAAAAAAAAAAAAAAAGCTGTGTACACTTTTGTGTATATCAACAAAAAAATTATAAAATAATAAAAGACAATAAAAAAGGTGGTGGTTGGGTGGGCAGATGTTTGATTACGGAGGTGGGGTGGTGTTGTAAGGCTGGATGGTTGGGTGGGTTTGTGAAATTAAATTAAAAAAAAAAAAAAAAAAAAAAAAAAAAATAGAAGGCTTGTTGCATTTGCTTTGTATTACTATGCAAACTTTCTTTTTCCAATAAAATTTCAGATTTTTCCTTTTTGAGTTGTCAACTATATTTAATGTTCTAATTATACTGTTAAACACAATGTGATCAATCGGTGAATTTCATTGTTGCTTCGTGGTTTCATTGTTGTTCATCTGCTTTGAAATTTTGCTTTTTTAATTCCATATGATTCCTGTTCTGGTTGTGGCAGGCTGGGGGAGTGTTGCCGGCGTAAAACTAGTGTAACCCCACAGGCAAGTCACAAGTCTTGCCGCCTGCTTCCTTCTTCCTATCTTGTGTTTCTTGGGTTGTTTTTTCATTAATTTTGATAAGTTTATGGTTTTAAGCATACCTGCCAACATTTGAAAATGATAATTAGTAGCACAGAGATTTTAAAAATAGATTGGATGGTTGATTGGTTCATTTTTATCATGCGACACACGAATCCTGAATGAATAAATGTTTGTATAATACTGTATTTTCTTGCATGTAATCCGCAGGGTACTATTTTCAGTCCTGATGAAAAATTTTCCACAGATAATATGCACTGCCGGATACCAGACATCTGGCTTTATTTGCCACCGAAATCTGGCCACATTATGTTTAATGTCTCCCCCCCCCCCACCTCAGGTTAAACATTTTTAAAAAAAGTTTACCTAAATAATTTGCATTAGTGTTCATATAGAATGAAAAACCGTTTAAGAAACAAACATGATTTATGAAACCAGGTATAAAATCATTTTATTCAAAATGCAGAATTCCTGTTTTTACACTATATTCAACCAGCCATTAAAAATTCAGCAAAAATACTATCTATTAAATAAATATTTTTTGTTGTGTGTTTAATTATGTGTATAATTAAAAAATATATAAATTATAATGATTGCAAAAAAATTCTGATCTTAGCATTGGGATAATTGTTTTAAAAATGTTAAAATATAAATATTAAACACATTCAATGGTTTCTGTAGGCATTTAATCATGGATTGGTAGGGGAGGGGAGGGGGGAGAAGTAAAAAAAAAAAAAAAAAAAGAGAGAAATATTGAAGAACTCTACTTCCTTATCGGTTCTAGCATCTAATAAAGTAAGTTTAAAAATAACATTGACATTTATGTTGCAGATAGAAAAAGATTAGAAATCCCAAGGCTTTCGTGAGGCATTTGTTTGCCGATCATTAAGGGGGTGGGGTGGGGAGCGAGGAGGGCACAAAAAATACCCGAATGAAAAATATTTAACAATTCTATCTCTTTATACATTCTAGAAGCTAATAAAGCAAGTTTAAAATGAAAATTGACATTTATGGCATGGATGGAAAAAGATTGAAAATCGCAAGGGAAAACGTCAGAAATGTTGCAGTTTTGGTGCTAGATAAAAATTCGTAATTTTGAGCCGATTTTCGTATCGTCGTAGTTTACGGCCCAAATTCGTAGCAATTACGAATTATTCGTAGCAGTTGGCAGGTCTGTTTTAAGTTAAGATTTGTTGTTTTACTTTATTGATTCATTTGTTTTGCAGGCTGTTAATTAATAGATCTGGTATCTTTACATTAGTGTATTTCATCCACTGATTTTTTTTTTTTTTTTAATCTTATTGGCCATTGGTGTTTCAGTGATCTTGTATCTGTTGCTTGGCTTCTACTATGCTTAATAGATCATCTTTATTATATATATATAATGATTTATTAAGCGTAGTAGAAGCCAAGCAACAGATACAAGATCACTGAAACACCAGATGTTTAATAGATCATCATTATTATATATATACAGGGCCCGACTTAGACTACCTGGAGCCCCGGGGCAAGCCTATTCTGGGGGGCCCCCTTGCAGTGGCATAAGAGCTCTTTAGGTTGCAGAATTTCTGCATACGCCTGTAAACGAGAGACCTGAGAACCTGAGAAACCTGAACGCACGAGGAATCGTGGCTTTTTACGATAATCACTTGCTAAGTACTGTCTGGCTCTCATAAGAACAGCTCTGGGTATGGTTGTAAGAAAGGAAGGGGCAACTTATCAGAGGGAGAGCAAGCTTTAAGTGTGGGAGAAAGGTTGTCATATTTGGCGTAGTTATCAAAGTTCTTTTCTCCCTTTTCCCCCCTTTTTTTAAAATCTTGTATAGGAATTCAGGAAGCATTTTAGCAGTTTTATATAAGATACACTAATAACAGCATTTCCACACAGAAAGATTAGTTATTAAAAAAAAAAAAAAAAAAAAAAAAACAGAATTAGAAATTTTTATTCAGTTAGCATTCTCTTGAAATTGAATACTTTAAATTGTGTTTTCTCAATTTGCATTCTTATTTATGAATTCATGAACTTCAAAATGATTAAACTTCTACAAATAATTAATAATGAACTTTATTTTATTCATTTATTTAAGATATTTATTGCATGTTTAAAAGAACCTACTTAAATAAATAGAGATGGGTTTTGAAATTTATTGATAAGTTTTTGAGAAAAAAATAAAGTGCAAAACTGGGAGGGAAAAAAAAAATTTTTTTTTTTTTTTTTTTTTTTTTAGTATATATATTAAGTTATTGCAAAATTCATCCTTTTTTTTTTAGGTAGATTCTATTAATCCCCCCTCCCCCCAATAATAATAATAATAATAATTAATAACTTTTTTCTTAAATAGCTGCAGAAATTTAATCATTTTGAAGAGCATGAATTCATGAAAAAATGCAAATTGAGAAAACGCAATTTAAAGATTTCAAATCTCTAAAAATACATATGGAAAACCATAAGAAATTTTGAATGAATATATATTTTACAGAACACACCTAGTTCAATTTATAAATATTAAATGGAAACATAAGCTTTTATATGAAACATATTTTAGTGGTGCTGTCAAAGGTTCAAAATGCCATTAATATAGATATGAAAACAAGAATAATACTGACTTCAATACAATTCCATTAAAAAAGTAAGCCATATTGTATATTAACAAAAGAAAAAAAAAATAAATAAAAAAAAAGAGATTATACAGAATATAATAAAAAGTGTCCTTAACAAACATTAACAAAATTGAATCATATAAGAAGGTTTAAATTCTTTTGTGGGTAGCTTTAAAAGAAGTAACTATAATATTATGTTCACATATCAAATATTTATTTGTTTTATCTTATGTTTTAAATAATTTAACAGTACTAAACAGAACTTTAAAAAGTGTGAGCCAATCGACCACAATTTATAAAAATTCTATACTATATAATGATTTAAGGGGGAAAAAAAAAATAATACAAGTCCTGTAAATCTGTATGGTTCTCAGAATAATATTCCATAACATGTGTACCACATTTCACGATATAAAACCGCCCTCTCCACTTGTCTGAAATGATATAGCCTGTTCGCTCACCTTGCAAATGATCACTGAAAATTCTGGCTATAGCAAACCCCTGATTGATGGTGAATGCGGGATCTACATGTACTTCTTCTCCTAAAATACACTGTTCGCTTACAGTGAAAACGATCTCTGAAAATTTTGACAATGGCAAATTCCCACGAGGTGGCTTCTATAATCTCTTAATCTACTTCCCTAAAAGCTGGACAAATTGATAATAAAGTAAAAAAGTAAATTAAGCTTTTGTGATCTTATTTTAACAAAAAAAAAAAAAAAAAAAAAAAAAATGTAATCAGCAACAGCTTAAACGTTAGAAGTACATCGGACTGCAGGTGGCGCTGGTATGCTAGCTGAAATATGTAATTTTTGTATAATTTTATTTTAAGGAAAATTAATAAAAAAAATAATAACAATAGGATGAATAATATTTCTTTTCATTAAAAATTTTTAACATTCATTAAATGATTCAAAACACCGAAGTTTTGCTATTATTATTATTATTTTAATAATCAATTAAAAGTCGACCTAGCCATGCAGAGTTTTCTGTGTTTTTCTCCGAAACTCTGACATCTCGTCGATAACAATTTAAATATAAATAAAACTTATTATGCAGATAACTGCGTTAACAAATGAAAACTCAACAATAAAAAAGAAAGAAAATGTAACAAGAAACAAATAAGAATAAGAAAATCTTTCCTAATTTATTTAATCTTTCCTAAATTTATAATAGCTCTAAATACACAACTTATCTAAACGATTTGACAATAGGAAATGCGGTAAGTCAATCGCTGAACAGAACGACTGAACGAGAGGAATGTGGCGAGAAATTCCAGTGTTGGCGCGAAAAGAAAATACCGGACATCACTAAAATTAGATCGAGTGATCGGTTACCCTGGCAACTGGAAAGGGAGTAAACCAGTTCCAGGGTCGTTCTTGTCTCGGTTGTACAGTAAACTCACATTTAACTGATACTTCATCATGTAAAAGTTTACGAAATAGATTCACGGCCCTTCGGGGTCCCATGGCTGGATACCCGCCGGCTATCGGCATTGTTTAGTCCGAAAAATATCGCTCAGGATGTCTGTACACTTGGCCCAGTACTGCACCATCTATTGTGACTGCATCTTAGAACTTAATAAAGGAATATTCGTTTCTCAAATAAAGTACTACTTTCCTTCATAAGATGATCGTACACATCCAAAATACAGACTCCACTTTTATCATTACACACATATATATATATATTTTTTTTTTTTTTTTTTTTTTTTTGGGGGGGGGGGGGGTGAGGGCGGAGAATTAACAGGGATTTGCATTTGTGAATATTTTTTATTTAAAATATCAAGTCTACTAATTAGTAAATAGATAGAAAGAGTTAACTCACCACATGGCTTGAACAGATACTGGTTTAAAGATGTGATGTCTTCCACTGGATGTAACACTAAACCCTCTAGAAAAGAAAATATAATATTTACTAAGAGGAAAAATTCGCTAATGCTAAATATACATCATGAGACGACAGTCATGACATCTAGTTTACACCTCCAACTTTGGTCTTAACACAACACCGATAATATATATATGTTTCCTCATTATTTATCACAAAACTCTCCATGTTAAACAATTATAAATTTTAAACAGATGATTAATTTATTATCAAATACCATGATCAAAATTAGACTTTCAACTTTAGAAAGTTGATGCCTATTGTTGTTGGTACTATATTATATTTTTAAACACTGCAGCATGTTAAAAATCTACAATTTTTTATAAATTATAAAAATTATATAGTTTTTTTTTTTTTTTTTTTTTTTTTTTTTGAAAATGCAGTTTGTAGAAAGTAGAAAATACCTAGTCATAATGACAAAAATAACTGTATTAAATAATAATTAATCATCTTCTCATGGGTTAGTATAGAATTTAACAATCAACAAAGCAAGAAAATAGTACCTATTTTTACTTCCTTATACAAAGTATAAGGAAATATTGTTATTCCATTTTGCAAAATGCATAGCTCAAAAACAAATGATCACTGAATGTTGTAAATGTCTACAGTAGGTGATTAAAGTATTAGATTTTTTTTTTTTTTTTTTTTTTTTGACATTTTTTCGATTTTCTAAAAAATACAAGACAAAATGGCCTGAAACTTTATATATGCAAAGAGCATTTAAAAACTCATATTTTCCACAGTCGATTTAGTCCAGAGTGCAATTAGGGGACCAACCACAAATTGAAGAGCGAAAATACTTTGGACCACCCAGTATCACAAAAAGTTACAAATGACTTGTAAGCCAAACTCCTTATAGGCTTGTAACTTTAACATATTTTTATTTATTTACAAAAATTTGTCAGTTCATAAGGGGTTTTTCACAAAAAAGAACTTTTTCAACGTGACTGAAATAACTGGATCTTCAAATTAAATATATAGCACGAGTAAAACCCCTTATGAAATTTCAACTCTGGAAAATACCTAAAATCTAGCTCATTCTTTTGCCGACAATTTGCTTAATTTTTACTTTATTCAAATGAGCTCTTGACAAAAGGTTGCTCAATATATCTAGCTTTTAATCTATGCAATAAATTTTTTTCTATCTTTCACATATTCACAGTAAAATAATATTTACTAAAACTGCTTATATCTCAACGAATATTACACATGTGAATTTTATGCTTCAGAAAAATGTTTCTCTAATGTTTTGTTAATTTTTCAGCAAGTATTGTAAAACTTTATGGCAATTCGCTCTAGTTATAAGCAAAAAACTTGTCAAAAAATTTAGTAATTTTTGAAAAAAAAAAAGTACACCTGCCTAAATAATTGTGTAATTTATGCACCAAAACATACATTTATTGTACATAGTATGTGCAACAATATATTATACAAGTCATTTGTTGCTTTTTGTGATACACTGTGATCCAAAGTATCCGCTCTTCTTTAATTTGTGGTTGGTCCCCTAATTGCACTCCGGACTAATTCGACAGCGGAAAATATGAGTTTTTAAATGTTCTTTGCATGTATGAAGTTTCAGGCCATTTCGTTTAGTATTTTTTTAGATAATCGAAAAAACTGTCAAAGTAAAAAAAAAATCTAATAATTTAATCACCACTATATTTGTGACTGTCATGATGTCTGGTTGTACACCTCCAACTTTGGTCTTGACACAAGCTTTCTTTTTAGAGATATACACAATTTTAAACCCGTTTTTTCATGACGTCGGTATGTATGCATGTATCTTGCATAACTCAAGAACGGCTGGTTGTAGAACGTTGCAAATTAATATATAGGTTTGTCATAGCATCTAGTTGTGCAACTCCCTTTATGGTCTGTCTGTGACTTTCCATTTTGGAGGTATTTATGAAAATTATATTCATAACGATAAAAAAATATTAATGTTTTAATTGGTATATATGACCTATCATCAAAAAAAAAAAAATAAATAAATAAATAACCTTATTAACTTACTCAAAGAATAGTTCTAAACTGAACAAATTATTGATATTTGAAATAAATTCCGCTTTGTTTTATTAAAAATTTTCATTTATAAACTATGATATACTCACCCATCTCCATCAAGTGTAATGCGAGTATCAGCCCAAACAGGAAGCACTAACCCGATAGTAGTCTCTTTGTTACAATCAACACCAAGCAAACAGCTTTCTTCAGTTTGAAACTTTCCAGTATGGGAGACTACTACTAGGTACCGTGTACGACCAGTATGAATACTTTCTAATTTAACTGCCTAGATTTAAAAATATCATCCAATGAGAAAAATAAAACACAAAGTATTTATGATCAGTTATAAAAATACAAAGAAAAGTAATTTAAAATGTTTTCTAAACATAACCTATTTTTTAAAAATAATATCCTAATAGGTAGAATTTAAGTTTTATTTTACTTTTCAGAATAAAAACAATATGAAAAAACACATGAAATATCAAATATTTCATTCTGTAATTAATACTTAGCAACATAAACAAGTTGGCATGGGTTGACTCAGCACAGTTCCCCATCATATATTTGTTCTCATACATTTTTACTGTAGGTCACACTATATTCATGTTAAGAGAAATTAATTTGGCCGAAGGCTTGACATAGTTTTAAAATGAAACCCACTATTTAATATTCAATTTGACACATTTACCTTAACCTAATTTGCTGATTAAATTTATATTTAGGGTCAGTTTCATATTTTAGTTTTCAAACATTTTCATACCATTTTCAATGCAGTTATTCCGTAATGCAAATTCATGTAAAATATTGCTCTATACATTACCATGTTGAGAAAAACTTAAAAGAAATTGCCAGGTTTAATGCTAAACATTTTAGTGTATAATAACTGAATGATATTGCACTAAAAAAATATAAGACTGAACATAGCCCTTTGTAAAATGAATGCCATAAGCATAGTTTTAATTTGACAATATTTTTAAAATAAGGACAGTGTTTCTATGATCCACAGTTTAAGAGATACTTGCTACTATACCTATGTTTTAAACTCAAGGTTATACTTGAACATTTAAAAATTTAAGACTAAAATAACTCTATTTCTCAAAGAATCTATTAATATAAGTTTAAGCTTGAAGAATATACATCAATAGAATGAAGAAAAATTAATTTTAGTTTGATATAAACAGAATGATATAGCACATATTTGGATGAATTACAAGGGCTAGAAAATAAGGACTAGTTCGAAAAAAGTGAACATTTTATCTAAACATCTTTTAAAAATCATTTACAATCTTTAATCTAATACATACACTCCCAAAAATCCGCACAACTTGGGACCAGACACTGTTCAAATTTTAAAATTTTGTGGATTTCAAGTTTTTTCTTTTTCTTTTTGTTGTTGTTTGTTTGTTTGTTTGCATATCTAAACTAGAATTTTAGTGCTATAATAGATTAAAAAAAAAAAAAAAAAAAAAAAAAATCATAGTGATATAAGTAAATATGTAAAATATGTACAGTATTTAAAATAATAATAATAATAATGGTAATTAAAGAGTAATAAATGAAATAAAAGCTATCAAGATTTTTACATTTTTCAATTAACATATTAAAATTTGCCCCATAAAGTAAAATACAAAATTTAAGTATATAAACATCTGATACAAAAGACTTATGCAATATAAATTTTAAAAATTTGTTATTTAGAAATGTAGGTATTTTTTTTTTTTTTTTTCCACTGCAATCTTTGAATAGTTGTAATTTGTCCAAACACAAATGCTAAATTAAATAATCTGGTGTGTCACTCACACGACTTTCTCTTACCCTGAAATTTAATACAATAAATACAGGTTGCAGATTAATAGGTAAGATAACGAGTACTGTTATGTAAACCTATGTTAAACAATTCATATTAGGCTTCTGAAGAGTTTTATATGATAATTAGTTCTGTGTGAGGGGGGGCTACCGCTCCCTCAACCCCCCGTTTCATTAATGCACCTACATTTATATAGAATTTAATTCGGTTATTAAAAAATAAGTGTGTTTTTAAAAAATAATTTATTACAATTATTATTTATTAAAATTATTATTTAAAAAAATTATCTTTCATGATAATGCAGACGATTTCCATATTAGAGAAGTAGTATAACACCAAATATAAAAAAAAAGTCCATTTTATACTAAAAAAAAACTAGTATGTTGTGGTCACCACAAGACTTTCTTCTATATTTTGCTATACATATTCAATCAGTAACAATATTAAAAAAAAAAAAAAAAAAAAAATACGATTTTTTTTTTAAGGGTTTTTTTTTTTTTTTTTTTTTTGGTTAAAAGTAAAAAAAAATCGATAACTTTGTTTTAAATTATCACAGATTTATAGTTCAACCATTCGTTTTAAAGGTATTGACGAGATCTTTCGAATGATACCCATCTTCAAAATTTACCCCCCATGGGGGGGTACTTCCCCCGCAGGGGGGGAAGCGATGCCCCCCCATGCACAAAATTTTTTTCCTAGTTACGTACTACTATTATCAATAATTCATATTAATTTTACAATCACAAGTGTAAAATAACTCTTATTATGCACATTTATACGAATTTTTGTCCTATGCCATGTTAAAAATTTAGATAAAATGCTATCACAGCGCCTCCTGTTGAGCTATTGATCCCCAAATATAATCAGCACCAGTTTATGTCGGGGACCAACTAAATACCAAGTTTGGTAAAATTTCGTCAAAAAAAAAAAAAAAAAAAAAAGATTTTTTTTTTTTTTTTTTTTTTTGTTAAAAGTAAAAAAAATCGATAACTTTGTTTTAAATTATCACAGATTTATGGTTCAACCATTCGTTTTAAAGGTATTGACAAGATCTTTCGAATGATACCCATCTTCAAAATTTAACCCCCCCCCGGGGGGGAGGGGGAACCGATGCCCCCCCATGCACAAATTTTTTTTCCTAGTTAACTACTACTATTATCAATAATTCATATTAATTTTACAATCACAAGTTTAAAATAACTCTCATTATGCCCATTTATACGGAATTTTGTCCTATGCTGCCATGTTAAAAATTTGCATAAAAGGCGATCACAGCGCCACCTGTTGAGCTATTGATCCCCAAATCTAATGGGCACCAGTTCATGTCAGGGTGCAACTAAATACAAGTTTGGTTAAATTTCATTCATTGGTTTGTGAGATACAGCGTCCACAAAAAAATGATACAGACAGACAGATACACAGACAGAGAGACAGACATTTTTTAAAAACTATCAATTCGTGTTCAGGACATCCCAAAACGTGTAGATCCGTCAAAAAACGGAGGTCGAAAATTTTCGCGAATCCAATACTTTCTCTATATTACATATAGAAGTAAAAAAAAAAAAAGTACGATTTTTTTCCTAAGTTTTTTTTTTTTCGTTAAAAGTAAAAAAAAATCGATAACTTTGTTTTAAATTATCGCAGATCGATGGTTCAACCATTCGTTTTAAAAGTATTGGCGAGCTCTTTTGAAAGATACCCATCATGAAAATTTACTCCCCTCGAGGGGGGACTTCTCCTCCAGGTAGGGAGGCGAGGCTCCTACATACACAAAAAAATTTTCCCAGTTAACTATCTCTATTACAAAATATATATATTCGTTTTATTTGGTTTAGTGCAGTCTATAGACGTTAAACTCTACTTTCCTGCAATTTCCCCCATTAGACGTAATGTATTAGAATTCTCTTGATTGTCCCTGTACACAAACCATTAGCTTGATCTTAACGAAAAGCTTACTGTAGCATCCCTATGTGATACACATTTAGAATACCAAGTTTGAACTTTCTGCCGTAATTTGTTTTTGAGATATGCTGATAACAGACAGACACACAGACATACAGACAGACACACAGACCATTTGCTAAAAACATGATTTTCGTATTCAGGGGACCTCAAAACGTGTAAATATAACAAAATCTCGCGTTCGAAAATTTGACCCAAAAACAATACTTTCTCTACCTTATGGGTAAGAGAAAGTAAAAAAAATAAGTAATTATCTCCAAGACTTAAACTTCAATTAAAATTACCTTGCCTTATCACATTTAGATTCAGTTTTTAAAATGTCACTTTTTTTTTTGCCCTTGAAACCTAACTATAAATTTCATTGTTTACATTAATTGTGATTTTCAGATTTTAGGAATGCACATTTCTGGGAGTTTACTGTATACTTAAAGAGTTATCGTCTTAAATACTTTTTGACGAGTAAATATTTTCAAAATTAATTTTTCAGCAAAATGAACTCTTAAGTATCAAAAGCTGAAAATAGTGTTGCAGAGGCATCTTTCAGTCAATGCTTTTTTACTGTATTTCTTGTGATAAAAAGGTTTTGAATAGTAATTATGGTTTCATTGTATAATTAAGCATCCAAATGCGTCCAATTATGACAAAAATTGAAAGTAACCATTATGCAGATAGTTATGTCTTATTTACAATTTTAGGGACCAAGGCAATAATGTCCGGAACAAGATAACTTTAGTTTAAAATTAAACCATAAAATTATAGGTTACTACAGTATGAGATCTGTTATCCGGAAACCCGTTATCCAGAATGTTCCGAAAACCAGAATGCAAAATTATAACTCCCAAAATTTTTAATTATCATAAAATTTAACAATTAAAGTTATACAATAGCAGCGGTCAGAATTATAGTTTTACTACCTACTTTCTTTAATGCTATGGTGTTTATCTTGGGAAATATGGTGAGTACAAAACTGCATAAATAATTCTGAAAATTTTGGTTGCAAATTTAGGTTAGAAAATGAATTTTCAAAGAATTTTTTAATAGATAAACATTAATAACAGTCCAATAGTAAATGAATTTTATCCATGAATTCAGGCTGCATGCATGAAATCCCAATTGTTATAAAAATTTAAAATAGTTTTTACTAATTTCCATTATTTTTAGAATTCATTTCATAAAATATTTAGCATTATGTGCTAAAAATATTTGAAACATTTATGAACAATTGGTATCAGAGGCACACTATAAGCCAAAAAATATCATAGAAATGTTTGCAAAATCCAAATGAAAGGATTTTACTCTCAGGTCCAAAATTAAATTTTATACATGTTTATTTATTTTTAATTTATTATTACTATTAATTATTATTTACAGT
Source organism: Salticus scenicus (assembly GCA_963930645.1). Taxonomy (NCBI): domain Eukaryota; kingdom Metazoa; phylum Arthropoda; class Arachnida; order Araneae; family Salticidae; genus Salticus; species Salticus scenicus. The sequence goes on from OZ005654.1 coordinate 135,933,463, forward strand.
TTAAAGTTCTAATTAAGAATTTTTTTTTTTTTTTTTTTTTGTGAAAATAATTTATTAAATGAACAAATATATAGGTAAAGTGTTTATATATATTATTCATGTTTATCACTGCTATTTATAAAATTATTTTTTACCATTTTCATACATATAATAAAGTGTTCCGAATTATGGAAAAACCCCTTATCCAGAATATCCCAGGTCCCAAGTTTTCTGGATAACGGATCCTATACTGTATAATAATTAGAGCAAGACAAGTGATGTACTTACATAGATGAAACAGCAGATTCAGATTTCACAAACAAAAACTATATCAACAGAGTAAATATAAAATTTTGAATAAAAACAAAGCTTTAGATAGCTTTAGCATATATGGATAAAAACATTTATAGTTCTATTCTTTTTTTGGACTAGTGGCTGGTGATGTTTTTATTGAAATTTATGGAAAATTAAATTGTGTATGCAATGAACAAATATTATTGGGAGACATTTATTTTAATCTTTTGTGACAAAATTATTTTTCAATATTGTTACCACCAACTCCCAATTGGTTTATTTGCAATTTGTTCATTATTTATCACATTAATCTTAATAAATTAAACATTTTCCATGCCATTCATTCAATATAATAGAAGTATGTACATATAATCTGATTTATACCCATCGGAACAGAAGAGCACTTAAGACAAAAACTGATGTTGAATCACACTCAACATAGGAGTGCAAAGGATTAAGTTAAATAAATGATAAATATTCAGTTTTCAACTTCAATATTTAGTTAGTGCATTTTTCAGTGATATTTTTGTTCTATCTAATCCGAAATTTTTCAAAAACTTTGTTTCATAAGCTTGAAGATTATACTATACTATACTGATGAATAATACAACATTCATCAGAACTTTCTTGGAGACAGTCCACAAAGCACAAAGTTGACATTCTAGCACTTTTGAATATGATTCTAGGAAAAATTGATAATATTACAAACATTATTTGTATTGTGGTTAAAAGCATCATTAAAAAATTTCTTGGTTATCTCTCTCTATATATATGTATTTTCCCCTACTCTCCCCACGTTCAAACAATTTTACACTTTAAACGAAAATACAAACAAATGAAGTATAAACTATTAATAAAATAAAATAAATAAAACATTAAATTTACTTCGTGCTGTCATTAACATTTTCAGCTGGGTGCTCAGCTCTCTTCAGACAACGACTTCTGTTGTGGAGATCTCGAGTGACAGACTTGAGTATCTTTAGCCATAAGGTGGCGCCACACTCTGTCGGGTACCACTGCGCCACTGTCGTTACATACCTCATGAGTTGGTTGCTATTTCAATGGCTTCCTGGTATAATGTGTAATTGTAATCCTCATAATCTGCGATTTTACTGGTTTTTTCAAAATTAATTATAATATCCTGATTATTAAAAGTTTTAGTCAAAGCTGTATTGAATTTGCCAGTTTTTATATCGTTCTTATGTTCGTTTATTCTGGTTTTAATTTTCCTCTTTAAAACTCCAATGTATGAACCTGGTTTATTATTTTGAAATAAAACCAGAATAAATGAACATAAAAACAATATAAAAACCGACAAATTCAATACAGCTTTAGCTAAAACTTTTAATAATCAGGATATTATAATTAATTTTGAAAAAAACCACTAAAATCTCAGATTATGAGGATTACAATTACGCAATGTACCGGGAAGCCATTGAAATAGCAACCAATCATGAGGCATGTAACAACAGTGACGCAGTGGCCCCCGACAGAGTGTGGCGCCACCTTATATCTAAAGATACTCAAGACCGTCACTCAAGATATCCACAACAGAAGTCGTCATCTGAAGAGAGCTGAAAATGTTGACGACACCATGAAGTAAAGTTAAAGTTTTATTTATTTTATTTTATTACAATTTTACACTTTTAAACTACTGGAGGACATGGTTTCTACCACTTGTGTTGGCAATGATCCATTTTTATTCATTTATTTATTACGTTTTTTTTTTTTTTTAAGCAACTTTTATTTATGTGGGATTTTATAACAATATTTCCAATTGTGCTTTCACAAAATTTATTCGAAAATTTTTGGTATATTGAAACAATAAATAATAATACTAATTACAATTATAGATAAAAAAACAAGAACATACCATTTTTAATATGTCATCATCATGAAGTAAGTAAAGCATTGATTGCAAATGTTGTTGAATATCACAGGCTTCAAAATATAAAAATATAAAGAAATTAGAAAACCTAATATTTGCACTATCTTAAGATTTATACTTATGTAACAGAGCAAAAAAGTATTTAAAAGAATCATTTTATAACTTTTAAAACAGATTAATTAAGTTACATTTGAAAAAAAAAAATGTTGCTTTACAAATTAACTTATTTCACAAAATTTATTTTAAATACAAAACTAGGCAAATTAAAAACAGTTTAGTAAATTACAGTTAAAACTTGTCCTACAATATAACAGGAAAAAAAGAAAAAGAAATATGTACTAACATATTGGACAGAAAAGTAAAATGACATCAGTGTTAAAAGCAGCAAAAATAAAAATACAATTTGCATATTGCAGTTTCGGTAGCATTAAGTATACCATTATCAGTGGAATATAGCAAGATATATTAGCGCTCCTGAATAAAGCATGGAAGCTGATTCTACAACCAGTTGTTGGGATTGGTCAACAGAAAATTAGGAAATACTGTGCTATGGAAATTGAAAGTGATAATTAAGATAATGTGAATTAAAAAGAGGGGATACTGCAAAATCACAATTAACGATATCTTTATAATTTTTATAAATATAAAAAGTTTCAAGAAAACTGAGTTCATGTAAATATTTACATCTGCAGCTTACTTTAGCTGAGTTAAAATTAGAAGCATAATTATTCTCCCAGCAATGCTTAGCAATGACTGATTTGATGCTTTCTTGTTTTTGTAGTTAACCTATATGTTCTTTTAGATGGAACATATGTTTGTGTTTTGTGTGACCAATGTATGGCACTCCATATTGACAAGCAATATTATAGATATCCTAAGAGTTAAGCATATCATATTAATAGGGTCTTTTATCCTGGAAAGTGCTAATTTGTTTTCATGTGTGAGAAAATTATTTTGAAAGTCATGTTTCGATTTAAAGTGAAAAGGCAAAATAATACTGATATTGGAAGAAGAAATAAATCAAGAAGAATAGAAAGGATGGAAAAACTGTAATTAAAAAAGTGCTTTAACAATTATGGAAAGGTCAACTGTGATGGTATTTAAGATATTTAATTTCAGAGCTGAAGGATTCTGAAGCAGAATAAGTATTGATGGCACGATTAATAAAAATATATAAAATGTCTATTTTTTGGATAAATGAATGAGCGTGAGGAATGGAGGTGGAAAAAGCATGGAGCAGTAATAAAACTGCAAGTTTTGAATGTGAAAGGGCAATGGAGAAGCCTTTTGCATTTGCAGTATGAGAGACAAGAGCATCAATGTAAGGGAAGTAAACCATTGTTTTCAATTTCATATGTAAATTGGGTGTTATTGTTTAAAAAAAGAAAAAAAATTAATAAAGCGTAAAATTTATTTATATATATAGCTGTGCAATTAAATATTGGAATTGTTTAGACCATCATTTTAGTACCATATTCTACTTTCAGACAAAAATTCATTTTATTGTCCAAAATACCCAATGCAATAAACTTTTTTCTTTTTAATTTGGAGCTTAAGTTTTAAATAGCATTTTGGTTATTTATAATTTTCATTATTATAGGTAAAAATTCTACTAAATAGATTTTTTTTTTTTTTTTTTTTTCAAATCTTGCTTGAATAAATTTATTGGTAACCACTAGTGCAAAATAAAATATTAAATATAAATATATACATTTTTTAAATGATTAATTTGATGAAAATCATATTGCTAAAACACAATAAATAAATAGAGAGGATAACATAAAGATACATAAATAATAGCAAGACTTAAAATATATATATATATATATATATATATATACACATATATATATATATATATACCAAAATTTACACTCTTATAAGTACTCTATGCATTTAAAAGTCTAAGAACTTTAAAATTATATTGAAAAAGTATGTATTTTTAATTTCTACATCAGCAAGCATACTTGTGCATGTCTGCAGAGAGGAAGGGATGAAACAGGCATAAGCAGAGTTTCTTCCAGATGGTTAGTAGTTTACTTTAACATATACCATTTTTAAAGCAATCTTTTAATTTTCTAATAAACTCTATTTTACACTCTTCACAAGCAAACATTTTTTTGCTTAAGTTTTGTATTATAATGCAAAAGTTACTTATTGATATATTAATCATCAAATCAATTATTTCTTATACTTTTAACATTACTTACAAAACAACTATTAGAAATGGTGTTAACATTGTTTTGTGTGACCAATTATTATCTATTCAAGAGATATGGATCAAAGGAAATATTACCCTCCATGCAAAATCTTCCTAAAGGAACTCATATTTATTCAATTTAGGGGAAAACAACCATTAAACTGACGATAAATGATTAAGCATATAAACAAAACTATTGTGAATGAACATCAACATTTGTTATACATGCATAATAAGCAAAAGAAAAGAAATTTTTCTTGTATGCATACTAATAGCAATCTTGAAATAAGTGTCTGAAAGAATCCAAAATTATCTTCAAGAATCTAAAAAGTAGCTTTTTTTTTTTTTTTTTTAACCTGGAGAAAACTCTGCATAAATTATACAAAAAAGAGTTACCTCCATTTGCAATTGTTTTTCTGTGAACATGAATACATTCATCATGTGGCAGTACAAGGGCAGCACCTTTTACAGCAAAATAGCATTCTCTGAAAAAATAAATAAATAAAAGTAATTAAATTAATTTATGTAAATTTAAAAACCATTAATATTTCTTTAATTTCTTAAATAACGTAAATGATACTTAATGATAAATAATGCAAATACAGGGTGGTATTAATTAAACTGCTGGCATTCAGAGGCTGATGTTCTATTGATTGGATTCAAATAAAACTTCAGAAGTACATTATATAGATCATGGGACTGAGGGAACATATGATATAAATGTGTATATATATATATATTGCATTTCACTAACAGATGACAATTTGTGGACTAAAGCAGGTACAAATGAATTGAAATTGCTAATAAATTCTACTATAAAAACAATTTCTGTCATTAGTACAAAACAAATCATTAGTTCACAGTGACCATACTGCTGAATTAGAAAAAATGTGTGTTTTAATTATTTTTGAAAAAAAAAAAAAAAAAATCTACATCTACTTTAAACTGCAAAGCATAATCTGTTGTATCAATAGAAGGCAACAGTGTAATCTGTTGACAAATTTAACCTTTTAGGCAAAAATTGTTCTCACAATCTACATAACACACATTTGAAGTTCTTTCAGATTTGATCAGTGAAAATAGAGCTATATACCTCCGAGTATCATTTGTTTCATTTTAAATTTTAACCATGCAGTATTTCGATTTCTATTATACATATAGATGCATATGTTTACTGGAAAATATGACTGAAAACTATTTCTAAGAAATATGATAACAAGAGTTTTTGTTTAGTTATAAAATTATAAGTTAGATATTCTTTATCAAATATACTACCTTTTCTTTTCCATGGCTTTTTCATCCTTTTCTTTGTTATTGGACCCATCACATTCATCCTAAAACAGAAGAAAAAATAATTTAATTATACATATAGAAAAGATATATTAAAGAATATATTCATTAGAACTAAATTGATATTTAAAAAGGCTTAAACACTTGAGATCAAAAGAACAATTAAAGAAAATGAATATGGTAACTGTTACTAAAGGATATGATTTTCCTGTTTTGAAGCAAAGTTTTTTTTTTTTTTTTTTTGCACCACACTTTTTACATATTTAAAGAAAACGATTTGATTGCATTTTGGGATCAATTGCTCAACAGGTGGCGCAGTCATCCCATTTTTTGTTTTTCTCTCATAATTTTTAACATGGCAGTATAAGACAAACTTTTGTTTAAATAAAAATAACGAGAGTCATTTTTAACGAATGATTATGAAATTCATATAAATAATTGATAATAAATGGTTGTAGTGAACTAGGAGGAAGGGGGAGTGTGTACTTTCCAGGCAGTGTAGATTTTCAGTAGGGGTATCTTTCAAGGGGTGAGGGGGGGGGGTCATTTCGTCAAATGTCAGAACAAAATTTACTTCCTTTGTATATCTTTGTTATATTTCTTTGCGATGAAAATCATCTACATTCATCTTGAAAAATAATTTTAATAAATAAAATTTTTAATAAATAATTTGCACTGCATGAATTTTTATAGGAAAATATAGAAAATGTCTTGTGTTGGCCAGAACATACTAATCTCAATTTCACATTGAAAAGTTAAAAATTATTCTCATTCTGTACATTTATACAAAATTTTGTCATACTCCTGTATTAAAAATTATGAAAAAAAAAATCCGGTGTTAAACAACCACACGAATTCCATTACCCGCTATTACACATTGCCGTATTATACACATTTCTTGGGACTTTCCAGTAAGAGAAACTTGATACATGTGTAAAGATATAAAAAATAGAGTTTACATAGTAAGTTGGAAAAAAAAAAAAAAAAAAGAAAGAAAGAAAATCTGGTGTAAAGCAACCACATGACTTCCATTACCCACTATTTCACGTATTATATGCAATTTTTAAAAATGTGATCCAGAAGACATAAAAATTACCTAATGAAGTAGACACCTAACAAATTTCCTGTAAGAGAAAACTGATATATATATATATCCAGACTACCTGAGTCCCAACATAATTCCCATCATCACGCGCATCCTGTCCACCTCCTTGACCTGAATGAAATCAAAAATATGCAACAACAGGAAAATGTAATTATTGTTAATAGTAAAAAATATATAGAAATTAATGATCTCATTGTAACAAAAAAAAAAAACTTGTATAAGATTATAGTTCCAATGTCACTAAGATTAACTTTATTAAACAAGGCCCATACACAATTCGGTCATCCTGGTATTCAAAAGATGATAAATTTAATTACCCCTCAATATTATTGGCCCTCAATAAATCAGGACATTGAAAATTTTGTTAAGCATTGTCATACGTGTCACATTAACAAGAAATGTGAACAGAAAAGATTTGGATTATTACAGCAGGTTCCCCCAACAGACAGGCCCTTTGAATGTTTGTCTTTAGACACTGTTGGAGGATTTAACTATTACAATTCAACGAAAAAGTATTTGCATTTGGTCATCGACCATGCAACTCGTTACGTATGGGGATTTCCATCAAAAAGTGTGACAACTGAAACTTATACCAACTGTTTGAAACAAATTTTCCAAATACAAGTACCTGAAAAACTGTTAACAGATAGGAATGCTGGATTTACTTCATCACGCTTTAAGAAAATTTTAAGAAATTATAATGTTAAACATCTTCTAACTAGCAGTCATCACCCGGAGACCAATGGAAAAGTAGAACGCGCTAATAAAACTATCGTAACTAGACTTAAATGCAAAGTAAATTCCATTTCATCTAAAGTACCTTGGACCAAAGTATTAAAGGAGGTTCTTAGCTAGTATAATGCCACTCCTCATTCAGTTACAAAATTCTCACCTAGCTATTTATTATTTGGAAACTTTCCTTATGATCCTTTAATTCTCAATAACAGTTATTATCCCAAAGTAGATGAAGCTAGAAAGTTAGCAAAAGAAAACACAATTGAATACCATAATAGAAATAAAGTAAGATATAATGCTCGATTTCTCCCTGCTAAATTTAAAGTTGCTGATGAAGTATTATATGAAGAATTCCATTATCCTAATACACGTAAATTAAACTCCCCACACTCAGGACCATATACAATAGTAAAACAATTATCAGATGTGAATTTTGAAATAGACCAAATCCTCATTTCAGGAAACAATCCGAAATTGTTCATTCATCTTAGTTAAGATATTATAATAATCCACAAAAATTCAAATTAAGCCATGAATAACAATGAGTTGGTTCTACGCCAAACTATGTTTTATTTTTGCTGTTCTATCTCCCTGTGACGCGTTGGATGAGGACTTAAAAAAAAAAAAAAAAAATGCACTTGCGAGGCCTGAAATTGAGATATTTATACAGGACGCCTATCAATTTTCCTGAACTAACCAACTATGTAATTCAAAAGGACATCTAAAGTACCAATCTAAGTCATGGTCCAAGCAAATTATTAAGTTTGTTTGAATTTTGTTTATTCGTTCATGAAATGCAGCATACACAAACATTTTGATACCCAGACAGACATTAAAAAAAAAATGGTCAAATCGTGTTCAGGAAATCTCAAACATATAAATACATCGGAAACTGGAGGTAAAAAATTTTCACAAATTCAGTACTTTTTTCTAATGTATATTGCGGAAAGTAAACAACAACAACAACAAATAAAATAATTATAATAAATAAATAAAATAATCAGGTGAGGCACTGAAGCTACTTTCTCTCACCATGCATTTCAATAATTCATATATATATATATATATATTAACCCTATAATATTATCCATACCTTTTAGAGTTTTATTTGGAATATATTTCCGAATAACGTGCTTGGCTGTCCCTTTAACCCTTTGTGTCCCACCGGGACTTTAAAGTCCCATCAAAAAAATTCCTCAATATAGACTAAATTTACTACAGGATTTCATTGGAACTTCAAAGTCCCCATAGTATAAGCTTTCCCTATAGTTAAGCTATAGTTTAAGCTAAACTTAATATGAGATGTTTCTCATGCAGCAAAGAATTATAATAAAAAATTTTCAAACTATTTTTTCAAAAATAAGGTAATTTGGGATATGAAGGGTTAAGTAAATTAACTGTTTGAAATATTTTTTAATGTTTATAATTTGTATTTTAATTAATTACAATATTTATTTCTTCCAAAATTTTGATAGTTTTATTTATTGAAAAGTTATGATTTTTTATGGCATCAGTGGTTATATTAAACATAAATAAACACCTCTCAGTTGCTTTGTTAGCTATATTAATTCGTACTCTGCTATTACTCCTTTTAAAAAAATATTTATATATATATTACCTTTGAAATAAATTTGACTAAATATAAGATTTATTGTTTTTTGGAGGGAAAAAATTGGGAATAAAAGTGTTAAACCCTCACACGAATATTGTACATGAACTAATTACAGTCTTAAATGTTATGATATAAAATTTTAAAATTTCAAATTATCCAGAAAACTTTTAAACTATTCTTGGAAACTTACCAATTTAATAAAAATCTCCCCCCCCCCCCCCCCCCAGAAAAAAAAAAAAAAAAACTGAATGCACAACAAAACTTTAAATGCACTTCAAGCAATATTGAGCCATATTCTCTGTTAAATTCAAATTCTTTTGTGTCAGCCTGTAAATGAACGATGAATTAGAGGTTTGCACAGGCAGCGTTTACGGCCCAGGCCCGGCTTTCAGGTCAGGTTCAGTCTTAAAATTTTTTTGCAGGCTCGCGCCGGGCCTGAATAAAATTTTTTCCAGGCTGTGTTGGCTCGAATTTTTTTTCTAATTTCCTTGTTAATCAATGAAAAAGGAAAAGGATAAAATATTTCTTCAGTCATTTATTTTACATAATTTTACAGGCTGGTATGTCACATAAAATTTTATTTTGTTAAAAAAAGTCTGTAACTTCAATTTAAATGTCTATCAGTCTGTCTGTTGGTGATCTGATTTTCCGCAAATATTTTTAGCATGTCTCAAAATTAATATATTTTATTTTTATTTAAAGTAATATTAGATGGTTTCTTATTCAAAATAGTATGCATGTCACTACCAGTTTGTGGTATGAAGGCTATAAAAATCCTTCCACTGTAACTTTTTCTCTAAGGCTCCTTTTTCTTTTCTCCAGTGCACTGGATGAAAGTAGCATCAGTTTTAGCATATACAAAAGCAACTTTTCTATTGAATATGGTTGAATTTGCATTAAAGTTTTGTTTACCGGATCACATGAAAGATTCGGATACATTATGATATATAAGATGAAATGGTTGAAAGTGCATTTTTAGTAGTATTAATCATTTTAAATACCTTCCTGTTCTTATATTGTTTGATGAATGCTAATATTTTCGATTTGACTTTCTGTCTGTCTTTGTGCCTTGTCTGTAATAATGAATTTCTGTTTATATATATATATATATATATACAGTGGCGGATTTAAGGGGGGGGGGCTAGGAGACTGAAGCCCCCCCTCAAAAAAAAAAAAAAAAAAAAAAAAACCACTGACATTCACAATTGAATATTGCAAATGTAAATTTTTTATTGGTCTAGTCTAGAATAACACTTTGAAAAATCTTAGCCCCCCCCCCCCCAAAGTTCTTCAAGTTCTGGATCCGCCACTGTATATTTATCTTGTAAAAGTTCAGCAGTTTTGTTAAAGAACATTCTATTGCTTGGCTGTATAAAACCTCAACAAAACACATACTAAAAATCTTTTTCATAGAAAGGCATGCATTTTTCTTTCTTTTTTGTTATTTTGCATGTTTTTGAATAGGGATGGGCAATACATTGGTAAAAAAATTTACGGCCCAGGCCCGGGCCGAATCTTTAAATTTCATAACGGGACTCAAAATTTCGGTCCGAGCAGACATCTGCGATAAATGCTTTCCGTGCTACATTCTATAGGAAACATTTTTTAATGCATATAAAAATTACGTGTTAATTTTATGTTTAGCGCCGCTTAAAGATGCCAAAATGTATCGCTGAGACATTTTGTCTGTAAACTAATCAGAAATTCGAATTATTTTGTGTATCCTTATACACAAACATTTGTCTAATCTCAATAAAAAATTTCAACTAATATCGAAACGTGATACAGATTTAAAGAGACGAATTTCCACGTCAGACAAAGTAAAAACATGATAATGAAAAATAATAACAATGATAAAAATCTGAAGAAAATAATAAATCATATTTTTTATCTTTTTAACCTATTATATTAAGTGTATTGTTGCAGTTCTAAATTTATTTCCACTAAATTGTAAAAGTAATTGATTTTAAAGTATGTATTTTATTTAAAAATATTTTATTAAAAATATATTTTATTTAAAAAACACGTATTTTGTGCATTTTACATATAATTAATTGTGGGGTTTCAATTTGGGTACAAATAATAATACAAACAGAATAAATGCTCTTAATTAATTTCAGAAAATTATTAATTATAAATTTAACACAATATTTTAAAAATAGCAACAAAATAACTGAAATAATTTATGAATACGTATAAAACTAACTTAGTAACACTTGATAGAATAAACATAGTGAAATAATGAAAATTGAATTACCTAAATGTCAATCTAATAATAGGTATAAAAATAATTTGCTGCCAGAAATGACTAGAACCAATATTAAACTGAGAGGTATAAATTATGGAATAAAGTACATGATAGAATTCAGGCTATATATTTAAAGAACTTCTTTAGGAAATATATAACGAAATAACTTTAAGAGTTATTTTTCGTTGAATTATATATTGTTTATGCTCTTTGTATGATATTATAAATATATTAACCAGGATAAATTATAAATTGGTTATATGTGATATTAATGTCACTACATGATCTGATATATCTATTTAAATTGGGTTATTACTTTCTTCTATATGTAATATAGAGAAAGTATTGGATTCGTAAAAATTTTCGACCTCGGGTTTTTGATGAATTTACACGTTTTGAGAGCTGTAGAACACGATTTGACCATTTTTAGAAAATGTCTGTCTGTCTGTCTGTCTGTGTGTGTGTGTGTGTGTGACAAAATTTTGTGGCAACTGTATCTCAAGAACTACTGCACAGAATTTCATACAAATTGGTATGTAGTTGCACCTTGACATAAATTAGTGCCTATCAACTTTTGGTAAAAATTGTCTTACAGGTTGTGTTGCCATCCCGCTTTTTCTAAATTTTTAACATGGTGATATAGGACAAAATTTTGTATAAATGTGCATAAAGAGACTTATTTTTTAGTAATCATTATGAAATTTACAAGAATTATTTATAATAGAGATAGTCAACTGGGAAAAAATTTTTGTATGCGTAGGAACTTCGCCACCCCCCCCTGGGGGGGAAGTCACCCCTCGAGGGGAGTAAATTTTCAAGATGGGTATCTTTCGAAAGGTCTCGTCAATACCTTTAAAACGAATGGTTGAACTATAAATCTGTGATAATTTAAAACAAAATTATCGATTTTTTTTTACTTTTAACGAAAAAAAACTTAGAAAAAAAATCGTTTTTTTTTTTTTTTTTTTTAAAACGAAATTTAACCAGACTTGGTATTTAGTTGGCCCCTGACATAAACTGAGGCTGATTAGATTTGGGGATCAATCGCTCAACAGGTGGCGCTGTGATCGTATTTTTTCTAAATTTTTAACATGGCAGTATAGGAAAAAATTTCGTATAAATGTACATAATGAGAGTAAGAGGGGGTGTAAATTTTCAAGATCGGTATCTTTCGAACGGTCTCGTCATTACCTTTAAAACGAATGGTTGAACTATAAATATGTGGTAATTTAAAACAAAGTTATCGATTTTTTTTACTTTTAACGAAAAAAAAAAATGAAAAAAATCGTTTTTTTTTTTTTTTTTTTTTTTTTTGTAATATTGTTACTGCGTGAATTTGTATAGGAAAATTTAGAAGAAAGTCTTGTGGTGGCCACAACATACTAGTTTTTATATGTAATGATATCCTTTCGGGTACTTATATAGTGTTATTTTCACTATATTTTAAAATAATAATAATATTAAAAGTGGTTTTTTTTTTTTTTTTTTTTTTTTCATTTATTCGCCGGAAGTCCAAGCCAATGTTATTCTAAATGTGGGAAATTTTGTTTCCCACATTTTGCTTATTCTACGGGAAATTTTGTTTACTTATAACTCACTAACTGATACATATATTTAAATTCTGTTTTCACATTCAGAAAATTCACAACTATTAAACTGACGGAGGTTTTTTAAAAACGGAAAAGTTAATAGATTTTTGTTTTTAATTCTGTAATGAAAATTTTAGGCAAGTTTATTTTTATTTATTTATTTTACAATCACAAAAAAATAAAATGAAAAACAGCACGTAATTGAAATTGAAGCTACATTCAATTTAAACATAAACATTCAAGGTTTATTTAAAATATTAGAGCAATCGAAATGATTAAAAATTACAAAGAGTAAAGGAAGAAAACGTTTTAAGCAGTTGTTTATGCATTAGATTTATTTATTTATTTATTTATTTTTTTAAATATTATCAAACTAGAAATGGTCAGCCTGACACATACACATTTATATATTTCTCAAATCTGCCACTGTAATTCTTTAAAAGGAAATGTAAGGAAATTTTATCTTTGTTTTAATAGAGTAACCCGACCTGTTTTAAAATTTAATATTATTTTGCCGGCGAAACTACAAATCACAGTTTGAATAATTTAACAGCACAAATTAAATGTAAGCACACACACATAAGTTTTCCTTACAAAATTATAAAACTATAAATAATAATCTTAAAAAAAAAAAAAATCAATCGTTAGTTTACAAAATAAACTTTGTAACATACAATAACGGATGGAAAATTTCTTAGAGGGCGCCACTCTGAAAAATACTTTTAAAAATAAATTAATTAACTAACTTAAAAAAAAAAAAAAACAGCGAAACTTTTTCTTAAAAAAAGTCATAGCAATACATATTTTTAAAAATTTGAGTTTTTTTTTTATTATTTAATCCAATCAGCTTAATTACTTAGATAAATGTAACAGACCTTAATACATATCTTCCCGAAAATTTATTGAATTCAAATATCCTTTCTTTAATACCTTAGAATGAAATGACCCAAAATATTCCATGCATATTTTTGATTTAAAAACACATTTTTAAGTATGAAAATAAATAATAAATTCCAATTCCAATATATATATATATATCTATATATAATTATCTATAATAATTTTTGCAGGACTAGAACAGGCATAATCAAAAACATGCTTTTCCAATTTTTAATCGTAATTACATATTGAAGAAAGTTTAACTACAAATAAAATGGTGTGAGAAAAAGGGGCAGATACTAACAATGCTAAATTAAAATGTTGGCAATTACTTTGACATATTTTATATTTAAAATTGTTATACATTTCTTTCCGATTATTATCTGAGTGAATATAAATAATTTTTCTATGCGAGATCTTAATTTTTTTAAATGTAGAGTAGAGATGAACCCCTAATACATTTTTATTTGTAACTCTAACAAGAATTAATTATAAGTACATAATATACCCTTTTCCGAATTGCCTTGATTTTAGAAATTTGAATATGGAATCGGAAATGGGTGCTACTATTCGAAAAAATTAAGTTGATTCAAATTTTAATTTGTAGACGACCCTCTAAGCAAAATTTAACTATAACACACGGTGTAATCAATCTATAGGTATCACCCACATATTTCAACGATAATTTACTGCAAAATTAGTTGGGGTGGCTTTTATTTTTTTATTTATTTATTTTTCTAACTGTACATTGGACACACATGTAAGCGTATTTAAGCGCTGTATTCAAATGTGTAATTAAACCACGGATCATGATGGATATTGCACTCTTAAAATTAGATTCAATTTTAATATATAGAATATCTATAGATCCCCTTTCACACTGACTTATTATTATTATTATTATTATTATTTTTTTTTTTTTCAATGTATAATGAATTACTTTTTTTCACTATTCAATTATTCAGTACTCTGTGTTTTTAGTACAGAAAAACACTACATACATGCACAACATGTAATCAACTTTGGAAATTACTGTCTGCTGAACATGTTTATGGTTATTTTAAATATATATATATATATATATGTATTAGTAGTAATAAAATTAATTAAGAAATTGATTCGTTCATTTATTTAAAATACTACTGAGAGAAAAAGATAAATTTATTCGGAATAACAAATCATTGTAACCACAGTTTAAAAAGGAAAGAAGAATTTAAAAAAGAGAATGTGCAAATTACGTAATAATCTATTTTAAAGTAAACAGATACTGAATATTCGATATCGATTTTAGTTAAACGGAAAGAAAAAAAAATCAAAAATCACAATAGCCATTTTAAAATAACATTCATTTATCCTCGGAAACGATACGCACAGCTGGCCATGAGAAAAAACATTCATTCATGCAAAAAAAAAAAAAAAAAAAAAAAACGAAATTCGGTAAAAACAAGATCGTGGACACTTTTCTTAATGTTGTATGTTTAAATAACAAAATATTAAATTCAGTTTTGTCTACATTTGTATAACAAATTTCATTCCATGTAAAATTTTCATTAAACTAGTATGTTGTGGCCACCACAAGACTTTCTTCTATATTTTCTTATACAAATTCACGCAGTAACAATATTTAAAAAATATATATATATGATTTTTTTCCAAAGTTTTTTTTCGTTAAAAGTAAAAAAAATTGATAACTTTGTTTTAAATTATCACATATTTATAGTTCAACCATTCGTTTTAAAGGTATTGACGAGACCTTTCGAAAGATACCGATCTTGAAAATTTACCCCCCTAGGGGGGAAAGCGATGCCCCAAATTTTTTTTCTAATTAACTACTACTATTATCAATAATTCATATTAATTTCACAATCACAGGTTAAGAATAACTCTCATTATGTACATTTATACGAAATTTTGTACTACTTTTGTCCATGTTAAAAATTTAGAAAAAATACGATCACAGCGCCACCTGTTGAGCGATTGATCCCCAAATCTAATCAGCCACAGTTTATGTCAGGGGCCAACTAAATACCAAGTCTGGTTAAATTTCGTTTAAAAAAAAAAAAAAAAAAAAAAAAAGATTTTTTTTTTTCGTTAAAAGTAAAAAAAATCGATAACTTTGTTTTAAATTATCACAGATTTATAGTTCAACCATTCGTTTTAAAGGTATTGACGAGACCTTTCGAAAGATACCCATCTTGAAAATTTACTCCCCTCGAGGGGTGACTTCCCTCCCAGGGGGGGTGGCGAGGCTCCTACGCATACAAAAATTTTTTCCCAGTTGACTATCTCTATTATAAATAATTCTTGTAAATTTCATAATGATTACTAAAATATAATTCTCTTTATGCACATTTATACAAAATTTTGTCCTATATCACCATGTTAAAAATTTAGAAAAAGCGGGATGGCAACGCAACCTTTAAGACAAGTTTTACCAAAAGTTGATAGGCACTAATTTATGTCAAGGTGCAACTACACACCAATTTGTATGAAATTCTGTATAGTAGTTCCTGAGATACAGTTGCCACAAAATTTTGTCACACACACACACAGACAGACAGGCAGACAGACATTTTCTAAAAATGGTCAAATCGTGTTCTACAGCTCTCAAAACGTGTAAATCCATCAAAAACCCGAGGTCGAAAATTTTTACGAATCCAATACTTTCTCTATTATTACATATAGAAGAAAGTAAAAAAATTTTACTTAATTATCTTATACGGAGATAATAAAATTGTTTGTGATTACGATGAGTCAAAACGAAAGAACAGGTGGAGTAAGATGTTTAGACTAAACTTGCAATAAATAAATAAAAGTTTCCTAAAACTTTTTAAAAACGTTACCAATAATAATTATACCGATTATTTAAATTTTTCCAATTAATTTTTAAACGAAATGTTTTGGATCCAAGCGGAACGAAACGAAAAACAATGCTTACATCTTAACTCTTTATTTATGTAATGTTAGATTATTTGAAAGATGTGATCAATAATATGACCGTATTTTATGATATTTAAATTGGGTAGCCGATTCCCTTGAGAATCGGGCATCCTATTTAATATTTCAGATGTAACAGGTTACTTTCATAACGAAACATCAATTATAGAAAATTTAAATGAATGTAAAAAATAGACAAAAATTACATTATTTAAATATTTTAGTTTCTACCTGACTTTTTTATTTATTTTAGTTACAATATAATGATTTTCAAATAAGAAAAGCCTTTATTTCCAGTAGTTAAGAAAGATTGTTTATCATTCAAAAATTCTTAAAGAAAATAAGAAGAAAAATAGGAAAAATTCTTAATAATAATAATAAGACACACTCTTCATCATCAAAAATCCTTTATCACTATTTCAAATGGGCTCAAATTATTTAAAGTGCGTTTAAAAGCTTTATTCGAATGAAATGAAAATTTATATACATGAGTTATAGGTCACCGTCGCACGAACTGTATAGATTTTGATGAATCTATCGCTCTATTTTTTTTTTTTTTTTTTTTTTTTTTTTTTTTTACAGGAACACAATGAAAAATTCTTTATTATTATAACCGATGAGTAAAAATTATTAAAAATGTGATAGCGTCTATATGCCTTATGCAGCTGAAAATTTAGATACCTACGTGTTATATTTCCCCGTCGCATGAATTGTGTAGATTTTTGTGCATCTAATATTTATAGATTTTTACAGAGACACCACAAAAATTTCTTCATCATTATGACCTATGGGCTCAAATTATTTGAAGTACTAGAGTCTTAAACGCCTACACCTTTTTCGATTGAGCAGATTGCTTTCAGATTGTGGCCGGCATTTAGTTAGAAAATGTAAAGATATTTTGATTCTATATTATGTTTATTATTCTTAAGTTTCAAACCTTCAAAAAATCAGAAGAATGGAAAAGAAATCTCATTGAAAATAATATAATTTAGTAGAAATAAAAATAAAATATTTAACTTTCTTCCCTTCATTTTATTTTTTTATTTTTATTTATTCATTTTACTTTTATTTTTTATATATATTTATTATTATTATTATTATTTTATTTATTTATTTATTTTTATTTTTAGGGGGGGGGGGGTGTTTATGGGAGGGAGAAAAAAAAAGGGGGGGGGGTTGTTGTTCCCTAAAATACTGTAGCTTGTAAACCACGGAAACTCCTACCGACGAGCGCGACCTAGGTTCAAACCCAGTATTTTTATCTATCAGCTTAGAGAAATGAATGTTTCCTACGAATAGTGTTCTAACGTTTGTTATGCTAAAAAATTTTTAACTTTATTACTATCAATTTTTGCCTTTAATAATAGTTATTATTATTATGCTAATCGTCAAGTGTACTTTTTATATATCAATGTTTCATCATTCAAATGTAATTAAAAACATACAAACAATAGCCCATACCAGCAGATCGCCCATATCAAAAATAATTATCAAATATTCTGATATAAAGATAAACCTTATCTTCTAGCATGTAGCCTCCCCTCACTCATAAAAACAGAAAAATAAACAATGCCCGATAATTCGATTGTGAATATTTTTGGAAGTGTAGAATTATTAGGAAGGGCTTGAGAGGGGTGGGGGGAAGAGGCAAAAATTAAAAAAAAAAAAGACTTAAGCGTTTGAAATTGGTGTTATTAGGTTTTAAGGCAAGATAAATCGATTGCGGATATTTTCGAGTGTAGGAGGGAAGAAAAGGAGGGGGGGGGGGCGAAGGGGCAAAAATGTAGAAAAGGAACGGGAGTTACGGAAAAAACAACGGAAAACCCAGAACGCCTTTATTTTATATTTTGCAGAGTTTCGAATTCCAATTTCCGCTCACATTTCGTACTAAGGATTTTTAACGTTATATAGTACGGAATTACGCAAGTTTCGGAGAAAACCATGGATAAGTCAGACACAAATCTTTTTATAAAAATGTTTATATTACCTTTGTATCTCAGCTTCTAATTCACATAATTTCATAAGTAATATATCGTTTTAAAAATTATTTGAATTGGAATTGAAGAGTATATGTTACAAATCTCTGTCGCCAGAGGGCGCTTTGACATTTTAATAATTCAATATCTGGATTTCTAATTATGATTAAATTACTTATAACATATCATTCAAAATATTGCGGACTTTTAAACTGATATAAGCCGTTAAATTCCGTACTAGAGTTTCAGAGAAAACACAAAAAAGCCAGAATACCTTTATTACAATATTTCCGATTATAATTATGATGCAGGCTTTTGAATTCCGATACTCCGCTCACATTTTGTATTAAGGATTTTTAATACTATTTAGCCTGCAGTTACGCTAGTTTCAGAGAAAACCCACGAAAAAAATCACACACAATTTTTTTTATAACAATGCTTAGATTACCCTTGTATCTCAGCTTCTAATTAACATAATTTTATAGTAAAATATCATTTTAAAAGTCATTTAAATTGAAATTGAAGAGTACATATTGCAAATATATGTCGCCAGAGGGCGCTTTGACATTTTAATAATTTAATATCCCCAATTCTGATTATCAGTAAATTACTTATACGGAGAAGATTGGGAGACCGTAGGCCCCACAGGACTGCAGATTTTCCACTATCGGAATTTTCAAAGGTCCTTTACATGATGAGCGAACAGGCTGATTCAAATCATGAAACGTAAAGCGGCGCCTTAATCGCAACAGAGCGGAAATTTGCTACAGTAAAATTTTCGAAGCTATTTGCGCTATGAGCGAGCAAGCTGTTGTAAGTTCTAAAACGGGGATAAGGCGCCACCGAGCGAGACTTTGCGAAAGTCAGAATTTTGAAAGATCATAACACGGTGAGCGAACAGGCTGTTTCAGATATTGACACGGGAATAGGGCGCCACAGGCACTACCGAACGGGAATTTACTGTGGTTAAATTTTTCAATAAAGCCATTTTCACTATCGCTGTTGTAGGACCTGACACTAGAAAAAGGCGCCGCAGTCGCCTCCGAGCGGGAGTTTCGTAAAGTCGGATTTTTCAAGGATCTCGAACCAGCTGGTCGCCGAAGGCGACTAATTATTAAATATATGAAAGGAAATTATAGAGCGAGGGCGGACAAAAAGTCAGAGACTAATTGAAGACATATGTGTGATTGTTGGAAAGTGTTCTAAACTCTTAAGGCCAGTAACCACTTGGGCTCAAGATCAACGCTCAAAACGTCATTAATCACGCTTCCGACACAAAGAGCCAAATGTCTTGTCATCAGTTGTAGCCCTTTTTTATCAGATTGCGCAGTTACCTCAAAGGAAAGCATGCAAAATTGACAAAGATATCTGCCTCCCGGCCCCTCAATTATCTCAGCTGGGGGTTAGTACGTTCGAGGGCTTTGAGCTGGGCTGACCACATCAAAGGATTCTGAATAGAAGCCGCCGAATGAGCTGTAGTGGAAATCGGAGTTTAACACAAAAGAAAATAGTGCAATTCAAAATTTTCCAATTTTAGCCCCAACGTATCCGAATATTACCGTGTGGCTCTGTAAATCTTATTGCTAATTATACTGTGACGTATAGATTTTTTTTTTTTTTTTCCTGTACTTGAAAAATAATTAGCTATTTAATTACCAACCAACCTTCGTATGATCGAAATTTTCAAATATTACTATTTATTTTATTATTGAACTTACGATAATATGGTGATTCATTAAGAGGCCTCTCCACTTATCGTCCCCCAGAAGCCAAAGCCAATGCTATTCTATGGAGAATTTCGCCCAATTATAACTTATTAACTAATATATATTTTTAAATTCCGTTTTCACATTCAGAAACTTCACAACTAATAAACAATTTATAGTTTTCTAAAAATTATTATTTTTTAAATTCTTAATATTTTATTTTGAGGTTGTGAAATGCAAATTTTCACAATGTGAAATTTTTCATTTTTGAGCTTAAAAATGAAATCTTTAAAAAAAAAAAAAAAAAAAAACGGAATTTTAAAATATGTATTAGTTAATCAATTATAATGGGGCAAAATTTCCGAGTCCCCTTAAGAGTGTCGAACAAAAATCTTCACACGATAAAACTAATGCAATTTTGAAAAATCATTAATTATAGTGATTCATTTAAAAATAGTAACCAGAGAAGCGGGTGTAGCCTATGCTAGTTATTAAGATTTAGAGTTTGTTTTCTCTAATTTAGTTTAATGTTTTAACCATAATTTGATGAATAATAACAGGAGACTTGGCGTTGGAATATTAAAACTCAAATAAACTACTACGTCAGTGCTTTTTGCACAGAAGACGGTACGCTTAAGGCTACCGAAACAGCTGTATGCATCGCAAATTTTTTTCTTTTGGCGTTTCTGACGTAGTAGTTTATTTGAGTCATAATTTGATGGTTTAAACCAGGAGCCGAGAAAGAAAACTACCAATCGCCAAGTGGTGGTACTATTTCATTTTTTATAAAGTAAAAATAAATTCATTCCTGTTTATTATTATTCGTTTAAATTATTTTTGTATGAAGTAATAATCAATACTGGAAAGAGTATTAATAATTTTTTTAAGTGGCGACATTTATGAATTGTGTATAATGTGTATGGAAAAAGATATAGGGTAAGTGCACCAGTGATTGACACTTTTAGAGCAATCTCTGATGTTTTTAATGTTCTAGTCATCAGAAAATATTTTTAGAAATCTTAATACATATGGCATGAAAGACATTCAGAACCACATATATGTTAAAATATATACATTTGATAACTTTTTTTGTGTGTGTGAATTATTATTTGACACCCACTAAATGTTCCAGTAATTGACACTGCCAGTTTTTCCTTTTATTAGTAATTGGCACCCTGTATTCCAGTGTTTGACACTGCTAGTTATTCATTTTACCAGTTATTAGCACCCTATGCTCCAGTGTTTGACATAAAATGTTAAAATTTCTTATAAACATATGATCTTATTATTTTTCTTATTTATTAATTATTTCGGGATAGATGTCAATTATTGGAGCATGCCAATCACTGGAGCACCTACCCTACTAATAAATACCAGTTCTTAGGGTAGGTGCTCCAGTAATTGACATCTATCCCGAAATAATTAATAAATAAGAAAACTAATAAAAGCATCTATTTTACATATAAGAATTTTAGCATTTTATGTCAAACACTGGAGCATAGGGTGCTAATAACTGGTAAAATGAATAACTAGCAGTGTGAAACACTGGAACATAGGGTGCCAATTACTGGTAAAATGAAAAACTGGCAGTGTCTATTACTGGAACATTGAGTGGGTGTAAAATAAAAATTCATATTAAAAAAAAAAAAAAAAAAAAAAAAAAATGTGTATAAATCCGATTTAAAATTAGCCATGTTGGCAGCTATGTGTATCTGTTAACTTGTCAGTTGATCATGAAGGGGCAAAATTCTTATTATGACCTAAGCCAAATCATAGACTCCGCCAAACTGCCAAGAACTTACTTTTAAAAAGACAAAAATTTTATAGCTATTTAAAAATACTTTTAAAATGTAAATACATTAAAGTGAATAAAAAAAAAAAAAAAATAGGGTAGGTGCTCCAGTGATTGACATTCTCCAGTAATTGACATCTATCCCGAAATAATTAAAAAATAAGAAAATCATATATTTTACATATAAGAATTTTAACATTTTATGTCAAACACTGGAGCATAGGATGCTAATAACTGGTAAAATGAATAACTAGCACTGTCAAACACTGGAACATAGGGTGCCAATTACTGATAAATGAAAAACTGGCAGTGACAATTATTGGAACATTGAGTGGGTGTCAAATAAAATTTCATATATATCAAAGCAGTCTTTGGGGACTGCCAACAGAAGTGAAAACTAAGTAACTTGTGAATTGTATCGTTGAGCTATTAGATTATTATTTTCGAATTATTTTTTGTTTGTAAAGAAGTGTTTATGATCTGTATTATATGATTCGGCACAATATTTGTAGCTACCCAAATTAAATGAACTAAGTCTTATATTAGGTAAAAATATTGATTACTTATGAAATTATTTAATTAGTAGCTGAGATACAAAAGAACACCTCAAAACGTGTAAATCAGGAAATCTCGAATTCCACTTTCGATAATATAAAAGAACTTTAAAATATCTTTCGAATGATGTATTAAAAATAATTTAATCATAATTAGAATTTGAAATTTTAAAATATTATAGCGCCATCTGGCGGTAGAAATTTCTGTAAGCTACTGTTCGATTCCAACTCAACAAAGCTTTCAAATGATGTATTACTTATGAAATTATTTTAATTAGTAGCTGAGATAGAAAAGAAAACCCATTCAGGACACCTCAAAACGTGTAAATCAGCTGAAATCTCGAATTCCACTTTCGATAATATGAATTGGTAAAAAATATGTTTCTTCTCATGGAAAACCTTCGCTGACGATGACGCAAGTTTCATGATTTTTGTTCACCCAAAAGTGCTCAACGCGCCTAAAGATGTTTTCACTTCAAAAAATGTTATCAAATGTATATATTTTAACATATATGTGGTTCTGGATGTCTTTCATACCATATGTACTAACTTAAGATTTCTAAAAATATTTTCGGATGACTCGAACATTAAAAACATCAGAGATTGCTCTAAAAATGTCAATCACTGGTGCACTTACCCTATACACGAAAATTATTTTTCAAAATCTTAAAATTTACTACAAACAGTAATAACTTGTTATTTAATGCTCTTCTTAAAAAAAAAAAAAAAAAAAAAAAAAAAAAAGAATATTACAATTTGCAAATGAGATTATATAAACAAACTAGTTGGCATAGGTGGACTCCGCGCAGTTCCCCATCACGTATTTGTTTCCACACATTTTAATTATTGTTAAAAACTATCAAAGTAAAATTGACATATCGCATATCGGTAAGAAAAAAGGACACAACTTAAAATGCAATATTTGAGAAGAATCAACTTATAGATGGTATAAAGAAAAAACTTGGCTATAATAAAACTAACATGAATGCCTCTCAGGTGGATGAATTGAGATTTATAGATGTGACGTTTTCCGCGCTCATTGGGAGCATTTTATATGCATTTTTCAAAACATAAACCCAAATTTGCCATTTTAGGTTGATTTCTTTGGAAATCGAACTATTCCAATCACTTCGTTTATCTCTCTCTTTCTCTTTCTCTCTCTCTCTCACTCTCTCGCTCTCTCTCTATATATATATATAATCGAAATCTTATCATCATGGTAACTCCCGAAATCATACTCCAAATCGAACCAAATTTGCACAGCGAATTTATCTTATAAATATCCTTGATAAGTTCGTTAACCAAGTTGCTCCACAATTTTGTTTTCAAGTGGCGATGTATGCATAGACCATATAAGGGTCTCAACCAAGTATATAAATGAATTTTATCTGCCATATTTCCAATCGCTTTTTCTCACCAAAAAATCCGAAACTCCAAACTTTCATCAAAATCGCTATGTCCAATTTCGTGTAAACCATTTTTCTGCCATACGTTGCAATTGGCCTTTAAAGGTTTAACAGCGAACGCGAAAGTTTCTAAAGATGAAAATATTTCCAATCATTTATGTACCCCTAAACTTTCATCCAAAATCTCTATATTGATTTCCGAGTAAACCCAAATTCGGCCATTTGTTGAAATTGGCCGATAAAGGGTTAACTCAGAACGCGAATTTTTCTGAAGATGAGAGTGAATCCAATCATTTTAGCACCTCCCCGAAAACACTTAATCCCGAACTTTCAACAAAATCGCTATATCCATTTCCGAGTAAACCCGATTTCTGCTGTGTTTTGCAATTGACCGATAAAGGGTTAACTGTGAACGCGAATTTATCTGAAGATGAGATCCAATCGTTTTTTCTCATCAAAAATACCTAACTCCAAACTTTCATCAAAATCGCCTTCTCCATTTCCGTGTAAACCCAATTTCTGCCATACGTTGCAATTGCCCTTTAAAGGGTTAACTGTGAACGCGAATTTTTCTGACAATGAGGACAATTCCAATCGTTTAAGCACCCTTAAAAGCCCTTAATTCCAAACTTTCACCAAAATCCTTATAATCATTTCCGAGTAAACCCAATTTCTGCCATATGTTGCCATTGGCCGATAAAGGGTTAACAGCGAACGCAATTTTTTTTCTGAAGATGAGGGTTAATCCAAGCACCCCGAAAAACACTTAACTACAAACTTTTTTGAAAATCGCTATATCCATTTCCGAGTAAGCCCAATTTTTTCTATATGATACAGATGGCCGATAAAGGGTTAACAGCGAACACGAATTTTTCTGCCTTGCGAAATTTTCAAAATCGCATGTTTATAGTTAATGATGTTCATCCCGGCATCAAAACTGATATTTAAGAGCTGTTATTACATCTTTACGATAAAAATATTTCTTTTCATGCACGTTTAATTGATATTTCTCCCTATTCTCCCATGTTAAGAAAATCGTAAATTTCGAATAACTTCTGAAGTTTTTTAATTAGAATGTTGCAAATAAATAGGGTTCTTCTCAGTGTCATAAATGATATTTTAAAACTGGTCTGACCTCTCTGCGATCATTTGTTCGTGAGATATCGTGTAAACAGACTAACAAACTAACGGACTAACACACTAACGGACTGACACACTGACACACTAACAGACACCCTACAGACAGACACCATACAAATTTTGTCATTTTCGGATTCCTCACACCTGAAAACGTGTAAAAAAGTAAAAAAACCGAGGTCGAAAATTTTCACGATTACCTAAGTTCCCCATACCTGTAGTATGATGGGGAACTAAAAATTGAACTTCTGCCATATATTATAATTAAATAAACTATGAAAGGAAAAATCAGGGGGGAAATTAGGAATAAATGAATAAATTAGTAAAAACAAAGTACATTCACCCCTGATATAAGTTAGTATTTTCAAGCAGGTCAAATTTGATCAGTTTTGCTAGAAACTTTTTTTCCCTCATCTAAAATAATTTACTAAAAATTTTCTGTTTTGTAGTTTTTTTCACTCCTTCCGTAATGGCAACTGTTTTAACAACCTGCAATTTTATTATTATTATTATTATTATTTCGCTTTGTCAATTCCTTTGCTTTTCTCATTATTTAAACAAGTTTTATTACAGTAAAACTGATTATCCCCCCCCCCCTCCCTCCCACTTTTTTAAAAATCTCTTGTTGTTTTTCTGCGTTCCTTCTTACCTCAAGTTTAAATTTCCTTCCTAGTTAGCGTTTGGCTATACGTTTTGCACTAACAAGGAGAGGTCACGACATGGAAAATTCAGATCGGTACGAAATTGCGCAGGATTGTAGTATACTATGAGGGTAACAACATATTAGAGCAGTAGGACCCACTATCCACAAAATTTCGAGAAAAAAGCATTTAAAGTTTCAGTAATCTTTAAATACAAGTAATTTCACAAGCGAGTAAGCGCGTCCGTGGCGTGATCTTAAAGCGCGAGTCTCCCACTCAGATGACTTGGGTTCGAGGCTACCTGCGGGACACTTTTTATTTTTCTTTAACTTTTTATGTAATCTAAACTTTTTATTTATTTTACTTTATTTTACAAATCTATTCAAAATTTGAAAATTTTAATAAAATATTTAATTTTCTTGAGTATTAAATAACTTTTTCTATTTTTAATATTTATAACTTAAAAATACAATAAATTTATATAACTTAAAAAATAAATTTCAGTTTTATTTTAACTTTAAAATAAGGTAAAACTAAAGAAACTGTTTGTAATTATTTATCTAAATATTTTATTTCATTTTAGGTATATTTTATTTTATTTTTTAAACTTAAAAAAAAAAAAAAAAAAAAATTACAGAGAAATGATGATTTTAATCACATATATAATTACTATCCAAATTAAATAATTACTTCTCCAATCAATAGTTTCTTAAAAATTATAGTATAGGATTGATATGCTATTAAATTATTACAGGTAAAGAAATGTTATCTTTAAATGTAGATTTTAAATGTTAATGAACATCGTTTCTTTTCGACTTCCATTTTTTTTTTTTTTTTTTTTAATCTTCTGTGCACAAAATAAAATCCCACCTGCCCTTTATTATTAACAAGCTAGAAGTGTTTACGTAATTTATACACATTCAAACCAAATCAGGAAGCTCAAATCAAGATTTAAGTACACCTGCTATCTATTTTACACTTTGTTTACAGCTTGCTTATTTTTTTTAATTATTTAAATATTTGTCTGCTTTTCTTTATGTTTCTTATGTAGGGATTTGTAAAACTAAACTTTGTTTTTTAAGTTATGGAAATTTATTGTATTTTTCAGTTTTAAATATTAAAAATAGAAAAAGTTATTTTATACTCAAGAAAATTAAATAATTTTTTATTAAAATTTTCAAATTTTGAATTGAATTGTAAAATAAAGTAAAATAAATAAAAAGTTAAGATTACATAAAAAGTTAAAGAAGAAGAAGAAAAAAAAATGTAGTCCCGCAGATAGCCTCGAACCGAAGTCATCTGGGTGGGAGACTCGCGCTTTAGGATCACGCCACTCAGGCGCTTACTCGCTTGCGAAATAACTTGTATTTAAAGATTACTGAAACTTTAAATGCTTTTTTCTCGAAATTTTGTGGATAGTGGGTCCTACTGCTTTAATATGTTGTTACCCTCATAGTGTACTACAATCATGCGTAATTTCGTCCCGATCTGAATTTTCCATGTCGTGACCTCTCCTTGTAAGATTTGTTCAGATTCGAAAGAATGCATACATATAAATATATTGGTCAATATTATTATTTTAAAAGTCATTCAACTGCAAATACAAGTATTTATTTTTTTTATTTTTTTTATTTTTTTTTTGTTTTAAGTTAATTAACGTTTGTTTAAATTAATTTAAATAAGAGAAGTCATTAAAAAGACAAAAGGAAACATAACAGGGTGTTTGAGTGTTTTCCACTTAAATTGTACGTCGTTTAATGGGTCGAAATTTATCCAAATTCTTTTTTGAGAAACTATCAAAAATAAGCTCGCATTATCAAATCTTTTTCTTTTAGTTTTAAATAATTTAACGTTACTAAAGTGAACTTTAAATAAGTTGGGTCAATAGACCGCAATGTATACAAAATTCTACTTTGTATACAGGTTTAAAAAAAAAATAATAATAATAATAAAGTAAAAATTCTGTCAGACAATATTTAGTTCAGTACGGAGGACTATTAGTTTCAATCTGTAAAATTTTTATTTTTATTTCTATTTTTTATTCTTATACTAGCTGTTACCCGCGACTTCGTTCACGTGGAAATTTTGATGTGTATGTGTGGGAACTGACGGTTTGATCATAATATGTAATGAAATGAAACCTTATCATTGTGGTGCTGTGCAAAACAGAGTCTGATAAAGTACACTCAAAAAAATTTGTAACTCATTGAAAGCCAAAATAAAAAAATAAAAAGTTATCGCCAACATGGCG
Source organism: Salticus scenicus (assembly GCA_963930645.1). NCBI lineage: Eukaryota > Metazoa > Arthropoda > Arachnida > Araneae > Salticidae > Salticus > Salticus scenicus. The sequence goes on from OZ005654.1 coordinate 135,961,682, forward strand.
ATAAAAATTTAAAATTCGTCCATAGGGGTTCTGTACTAAAACAGTACTGCGTTGTGGAAGTATAAAAACTGGGTCGTCAATTATGAATTTTATTTCGAAACCTTTCTTTGTATGATTTTAGTTCACTATTGCACAATATTAATCTGGTTCTAATAATAATTTGGTGACTGGTTAATTAAAATTTTAACTATGTGGTGAAATTCATATAATATTTATGAGTTTCAAATTTTTAATTTTTTTTTTTTTTTTACAAATAATGATTTTTTTTTTTTTTTTCCCGGCGAATTGTTGAATAATATTTTAGTTCTTAAACAATTTTGGACGGCTTTGCCCGCTTCGCTGGCAAACTCTTTTCTATATGCTTTATGAAAAAAAAAAAAAAAAAAAAAAAAAAACTGAAATCGGTCAAAAGCTTGCTTTGGGTTCCCGCTGCCTTAGGCAGCGCCTTGTTCGTCCTTGCAATCTCCGGTGCCTGCGACAATGGCTTACCCGTGGGCTTCCATTTGGTTGCTTATCATACATAACAGTTTCGATACGGACAGTATCGAAAAATTTGAAGTAACTCTTTTATATCTGAATCCCAGTTACATATGAACAGCATTATATGTGATGTACATAATATTTGCTCTCAAGTTATTTCTTATATTTATTTGATTTAATCAATCAACCATAGAATGACAGCAATTTCAAGCCACATATAATATTACAATATGCTATGATCGGCAACTTCTATCGCATGAGACAATTATTATTTTGTGGTTATATATACTTCATGCTTAGTTAATAGTAGTTGGTATATAGAAAAATAAATAAATTAGTATGTAAACTCGATCATGGTACAGCCTTAATGCCCTTGGCGACTTTTAAATTTTTGTTGCCGTTTTAGACCAAAATATAATTTATGCGATTATTGTTCCTATACGCAAGCGAAGTGTGACGTCACTGACCGTCCGTGGATGCAAGAAAATGATTTCTCATGTCAATCACCCATTGGATTTTTTGTAAAAAATGATTAAAAATCGAAGAAAATTATTTCCCAATTTTAATCCCCATATTTGGGTACACATATGTATTAGTTATCATGTGCATGTGTTAGATTGAGTTATTTTGCTGTCAAATTGACAAAATTTTAATTTTAAATTTCAAAACTCTGTCGTTCTTGGCGCTTATTGTATTTGGTGATCAAAAACGTAATACGAAAATATACATGCCAGATGTATATTTTCGTAATATGCATTGTACGAAGTATTGTTTCATATTATTCATTACTATCTTAAAATAAGTTGTTAAAATAACCATGATTTTAGTATCTTATATCAGATACTTTATTTAGACATTTGAAAACAAATTTGATTTCAAATTATGATAGAATATTTACCATTTCCCTTTTAATCAGTATATTAGTTGGATATTTATTGTGTTAATATCATCCTTTGAAATTAAATGTTTGTGTTTTCAATCGAATATGGAAGTTTGCCATCTTTTTTTTTTTTTTTCTAGAGTTTTGAAATTAAAAATTCAAATTTTGTCAATTTTACAACAAAAATAACTTAATCTAATGCATGGACATGATAACTAATACATATCTATACCTAAATATGTGGATTAAAATCGGGAAATATTTTTCCTCGATTTTTAATAATTTTTTACAAAAAATCCAATGGGCGTTTAACATAGGAAATATTTTTCTTGCATCCACGAACGGCGAGTGACGTCATCACTTCGCTTGCGTATTTCTTTCTATCTTTTCCTTAGCGAAAAATGTCCGATCTACTTTAGCATCAAAATTATAAAAAAATGTCAAGAATTATCAATAAGAAAATACCTTTACCATAATGCTGAATTAACTTTTATGCGAAGCGTGTTTCATCCGCCATACTAAAAAAAAAAAAATCTGAAGTTGAGGTATATAAAAAAAATGCTGTGAAATAAAATTCAGAAGAAATATGTTAGATTTGTAATATTACTATTTTATTTTAAAATTATAATGTGTCATTTTCTCATCGACCAATTTAACATTTAGTAATTTCTTATTTTTCGCATGAAAGCATATTTCATTTTATGCTGAAAACAATAAATAAATACATCTCGTAAACTTTTTTTGGCAACAATTAAAAATTTAAATGGCTTATATTAAGTCAATATAAGTCAATAAGTTTATTATTTTCATATTTTAATTAATTTTAAAGATTTTTTCAATTTTTTTTTTCCTAAACCATCCCTGACCTATAAGGAAAAAAACAAAAAAAGAATGATCGAAATCGGTCAAGCCGTTTACGATTTTATAAATAACATACAGACAAACATTCATTTTTATATATATAGATCTCATTTATTGACCGTAAAATTGGGCCATGTACTTTTTAAAATGACTTAAATGAATTAAAATGAAGTGTTACCACCTAAGTTTCATACTTTAGTCAATTTTAAAAAATCTAATTGTCGTGTCGAAAAACTGTTTGCACCCCTGGATTCAGAAAAATCGCCCCTTTCGTTTGCTACCGAATTTGTAACGATTGGACTGATATTTCTAATTTATTTTAGTGTTACACAAAACTGGTCTACAAAAAATGGCGACGACGTTTTTACCCAGATTGAAACTAATAGTCTTCCTAGTCCTAATAATAACTGTTACACTCGTGTAAATCTCTAGGGTTCTAGCGATAATGACCTTATAATAAGCCTACCAATTTATATCTTAATCGAATGTAGAGGTTAGATGCTGTCGCACTTCAAATATTTTGCGTCCATCAAATGATGAATTTTTCTTTGTATCCTGGTTATCCTGGTAAAAAAAAAAAAAAAAAAAAAAAAACTATAAGTTCTGTATTCATCATGATCAATACAAATTGTGCGACAGTAATCTACGACTTACTCCTTAATTTTTAGCTCAATCGAATAAGGCGTTTAGACGCTATAATACTTCAAGTAAATTGAGTTCATTGATCATAATGATGATGAATTTTTTACTTTCTTCTATATGCAATATAGAGAAAGTATTGGATTCGCGAAAAATTTCGACCTCTGTTTTTTGACGGATCTACACGTTTTGGGATGTCCTGAACACGAATTATAGTTTTTAGAAAATGTCTGTCTGTGTGTCTGTCTGTGGTTTCGTGTTTTCACCGTATCTCACGAACCAATGAATGAAATTCAACCAAACTTGGTATATAGTTGGACCCTGGCGGGGCATTGTGCTGATTAGATTTAGGGATCAATAGCCCAGCAATGTAAATTTTTAACATGGCAGTATAGGACAAATTTTCGTATTTTTCGCCGTATCTCACGAACCAATGAATGAAATTCAACCAAACTTACCAAGTTGGAACCTGACGGGGCATGGTGCTGATTAGATTTGGGGATCAATCGTCCAGCAGGTGGCGCTGTGATCGCAAAATTTCGTATTTTTCACCGTATCTCACGAACCGATGAATGAAATTGAACCAAACTTGGTATATAGTTGGACCCTGACATGGAATGGTGCTGATTAGATTTTGGGATCAATCGCCCAGCAGATGGCGCTGTGATCGCATTTTATGTAAACTTTTAACATGGCAGTATAGGACAAAATTTCGTATAAATGTACATAATGAGCGTTATTTTAAACTTGTGATTGTAAAATTAATATGAGTTATTGATAATAGTAGTAGTTAACTACGAAAAAAATTTTGTGCGTGTGGGGGCACCGGTTCACCCCCCCGGGGGGAGGGGAAAATTTTCAAGATGGGTATCTTTCGAAAGATCTCGTCAATACCTTTATAAAGAATGGTTGAACTATAAATCTGCGATAATTTAAAACAAAGTTATCGATTTTTTTTTTAACGAAATTTAACCAAATTTGGTATTTAGTTGGTCCCCGACATAAACTGGTGCTGATTACACTTGGGGATCAATAGCTCAACAGGTGGCGCTGTGATCGCATTTTTTCTAAATTTTTAACATGGCAGTATAGGACAAAATTTCGTATAAATGTACATAATGAGAGTTATTTTTAACTTGTGATTGTAAAATTAATATGAGTTATTGATAATAGTAATAGTTAACTAGGAAAAAATGTCTGTGCATGTGGGGGCATCGCTTCCCCCCTGGGGGGGGGGTAAATTTTCAAGATGGGTATCTTTCGAAAGATCTCGTCAATACCTTTAAAACGAATGGTTGAACTTTTAATCTGTGATAATTTAAAACAAAGTTATCGATTTTTTTTACTTTTAACAAAAAAAAAAAAAACTTAGAAAAAAAAATCTTTTATGTATATATATATATATATATATATAATGTTACTGGTTGAATATGTATTACTTTTAACAAAAAAAGAACTTACAAAAAATTCGATTTTTTTTATTTTTTTTATTGTTACTGATTGAATATGTATATAGGAAAATATAGAAGAAAGTCTTGTGGTGGCCACAACATAATAGTTTTTGTGTGTCCCTGTAGAATAACTATAAGTACTGCGCTCATCAAAGTCGACAGAAATTGTGCGATGGTGACCTCCTACATACAGTGGTGGACATAATTATAAGTTCACATCCAAAATCTTGTAAAGCTATGATTTACGCAAATGCATTTGTTATAAAATATTTCTCACTTCATTTAAATCTAATTAAATAAGCATTTAACACTAATATCGTGTTTTCACACAGGAGGAGTGTCAAAATATAAATTATACAAAAATTTACGTATATAATGAATGGACATAATTATAAGTTCACTTTTAAAAAAATCCTCATATATCATTAAATTTGCACTAAAAATGGTATTTAATTAATGAATTTGGAAATATCAGTTAAAATACACTGCAGTAATATATTGTTATTTTTACTTTCAAAACCAAGCTCAATATGCCCAAAGCAAAAACACTATCTGCCAGAGAACAAGCTCAAATTGATGCATATATCAAGATGGGATTATCACATAGACAAATAGGGAAGACTGGACGTTCCCTATATGTTATTAATAATCATATCAAAAAAGGGAAAAAATATATCACATTAAAACGACCAAAAAGGAAGCCAATCATAACGCAGCGTGTTTAAAAAAAAAAAAAAAAAAAAGTTGATTGTGAAAAAGCAACAAATGAAATGCTAAATTCAAATGAAATACACTGTCCACTACAACTCTCTGTCACTCCAACACATCTAGAAGAATTCTGCATAACGAAAACAATGTAGTATAGGTGAAAAAGAAAGTCAAACCAATGTTAGAAGCTAATCATAAAACAAAGCGATTAGAATTTGCAGAAAAGTTAATGGATTATGAAGAAGAATGGAAATCAGTGATGTTCACCGATGAAAAGAAGGTCCTGATGGGATATATTATTATTGGTATGATCTAAGGAGAGAGAAACAGATTAATATCCAAGAAACTTTGGTGGAGGAAGTCATGATATGGGGAGAGATTTTATATAAAGGTGTCTTGGCTCTTGTGTGGATTTCCACAAAAATGAATTCGGATATATATGTAGAATTATTAAAAACTGCATTGATTACCCATCCCGAATCAGCTCAGTCACTTATGTTATTGGGGAGAACTTTATTCTACAACAGAGCAATGCAGCCCCCCCCCCCTCAAAAGTGACAAAATCCTGGCTTGAAGATAAACATATACCATTATTACTGTGGCTAGCATGCAGTCCAGACCTTAACCCTATAGAAAATTTATGGGGAATGATGGTGCGCAAAGTTTATGCGCATGGAAAACAATTTCAATCTGTAAGAGAACTAAAGGACAAAATTAGAAAAGTATCAACCGAAATCCCAGCAGTTACCTTGTAAAATCTCGTCATATCAATGCCAGAACGTATTTTTTGAAGTCATTAAACACAAAGGAGGCCACACTAGATTCTAACTTATTATATTTAATTTATTCCGATAAAGCTTTCTCTGAACATATAATTATGTCCAGCTACTTTTTTATTTTTGGCTTCATATTCCTAAATGAGATATATTTGTTGTAAAATATCGGTATTAAAAGTTCTTAAAAATTAATTTAAAATTTTCCATGCGGGTTTTGTATTAATTTATATTTATTTTCGTCTACTAAATCGCCAAAGTACAGCTGAACTTATAATTATGTCCACCAGTATATAACCTACTAATCAAGTTTTAGCTCAACTGGATAAGGCGTTTAGACGCTATCGCACTTTAAATCATTTGAATCCATCGGCCATAATGATAAAACATTTTTCTTTGTGTCCCTGTAAAGGGGGGAAAAAACATATAAATGCTAGATTTTTAAAAACATATAATTTGTGCGAGGGCGCCCCACAACATTTCTAATAACTTTTATTTCAATTGAATAAGACAATTAGATCACATCGCACTTTAAGTAATTTGATTCCATAGGCCGTAAAGATAACGAAATTTTCTTTGTGTCCCTATATAAATAAATAAATAAATAAATAAATATATATATATATATATATATATATATAATTAAGTGCTAGACCAGTGATTCTCAATTTCTTTTTTTTCTTTTTTCTTTTTTTTTTTTTTTTTGTCGCGGCACACTTTTAACGACTTCAAAATTTGGCGGCACATATTTCACTTGGGGCAAATACTTCACTTTATGAAAGGTCACAGTTATTGAAGATAAAAACAGTTAAAACAGTTTAAAATATGGTATTTAACTGTAAAAACAACAGTTTTCTTTTACAGTGTACTTTTCTTTAATTTAAACAAACTTTACTCGTAATAAATATATACATATATATTTTTAATATATACATTTCTAAAATTTAGCGGCACACTTTAAGAATTTGGCGACACACAAAACTGCCGCGGCACAGTGGTTGAGAATCACTGTGCTAGACTCGCCAAAATTTATACAGTTCGTGCGACGTTAACCTATAATATAGACACCAACTTTCAACTCAATCGATCAAAGCATTTAGACGTTATCGTGTTCACTCACACACACATCACCAGGGGATGAAACTACTTAACATGTAAAAACTTTGAACACTGCTATATGCAATTAGCACACCCGTTTTTTTCTTTAGGAGCGATATTTAAAATTTAAAAATCAGTTCAGTTAGTGTTCCACCTCGGTTCTAATAAGAATGGCCAGGCGCTTACGTCCGTGCGTTATTTTTACCGTTATTTTAATATGTGCTTACACACCCTCATACCTTTTTTAAATCTTTTTCCATCGAAAGATATTTATTATTTAACCCCTTAACGCGCGGTGTCCTTGCTGCGAGGACGCAAAAATTCAGATCCAGCTGCAAAAATTCATCCCGGAAATTTTTTAGCAAAAATTTACGTTTATAACATATCAGAAAAGGCCGGTTTTTTAAACCTTAAAATTTAAAATTTCTTTTAGTTTAATTTAGTTCTTGAATTCCGGTGGCAGTATAATTTAAATTATCCGAATTGTCTAGCGCCGCAAAGGGTTAAGGTTATTTCGACTTGAAATTAAATGGTGAAAATGACCAGAGACGTTTTATTTAAATATTTTTGTGAAGTATCTTGAATTTCTTTTAAAGAAAAATGGCTATGTTATTACAGATTTGAGATTTGTAATGGTTGTACAGATTCTACATTCTGGAAAATAAAGAAGCCAAATAATAAATACTTCTAAATTAATGGAATTAAATGCTGCCTTTCTTTTTTTTTTCCCCCCAAGACTGGGTATGTTTGTCTTTAAATCTTTATTCTGAATTTTAAAATATCTTATAAATAAAAACAATAAAATAAAATAAATTGAATCTATCTTATACTTGGTAAGTACCCATGTATGATCAGATCGAAGCCTCCGGTTCACTCACCACTATTTTCATACGATCACAATTTTTAACATCTTTGGTTTTGGATTAAGTGCAGCCTCTATTTATCTTTATTAAATAAAATTAAGATAAGTCTCTATTCAAGAGCTAGTAGAAAAAGTAACACCACATATGCAATTAGAATGAATGACGGGTGAAACATAACTGATGGATTAAGTGCATCATACATCATATGGCTATCATTAAAAGTATTTGTTTATATCTATCATAAATGATATCTGGAGAAATCTTAATGCATTATAAGACAAAATAAACATTCAAAAGGAGATAGTTTTATAAAAACTAATTAATTAAATATGAAATTCAGTGGCAGCAAAATTTTCAGATACCCTGAATTCAGGGATAGTCCCTGAAAAGTTTCATCCCTGATCAGTGTAAAAATAACAAAAATGAACTCAGGAAACCTCAAAAAGTATAAATACACCAGTCTTATATATATATATATATATATATTCTTTAATAGGATAGGTGCTCCAGTGATTGGCATGCTCCAGTAATTGACATCTATCCCAAAATAATTAAAAATCAGAAAAATAATAAAATCATATGTTTTACATATAAGAAATTCAACATTTTATGTCAAACGCTGGAGCATAGAGTGCTAATAACTGGTTAAATGAATAACTAGCAGTGTCAAACACTGGAACATAGGGTGCCAATTAGTAATAAAATGAAAAACTGGCAGTGTCACTGTCAATTACTGAAACATTGAGTGGGTGTCAAATAAAAATTCATAAAAAAAAGAAGAAAAAAAATGTTAGTAAATGTATATATTTTAACATATATGAGGTTCTGAATGTCTTTCATACCATATGTACTAACTTAAGATTTCTAAAAATATTTTCTGATGACTAGAACATTAAAACATCAGAGATTGCTCTAAAAGTGTCAATCACTGGTGCACTTACCCTAAATAGGTTTTTTTTTTTTTCCATGATTACAATACTTTCCTCACATAATATGCGTTCGAAAGTAAAAATAATTATTTTTACTTCCATTACCCTACTACCGTAGGTAATGGAAGTATTGTATTCGGTCTGAAAATTCGATATCGGGATTTCACCTGATTTACACGTTTTAAGGTCCCCTGAGTCCAAAAAAGTGGTTTTTGGCAATTGGTCAGTGTGTATGTATGTGTGTGTGTGTATGTATGTGGAGAATCTTCTGGCTATTATAGCTCAGAAACTAATAAAGATAGAGCTACGAAACTTTAGAATTGAAATACGTCTGGTGTACAGATGAAATTTCCAAATTTTGGTGAAAATTGAAAAACCGGAAGTGGGACCGTAAGTCCGTATCTCAAAAACGGCTCTAACGATTTTCTTCAAACTTGCTATATAAACACTCTATTAGATGTCCTTTCGAATGATATAGTTGGTTAGTTCAGGAAAATTGATAGGCGTCCTGTATAAATAGCTCAATTTCAGGCCTCGCAAAGGCGTTCCTTTAAAAACGGTTGTACGGATTTATTTCAAACTCGCCATTTTAACTCACTTTTAAATATGCTTTTGTATGTAATTATTGTTTTCCTGTCAATAATTGAGTTTAACCGGAAGTGGGACATCGGAAACGGAAGTGGGACCGTATGTCCGTATCTCAAAAACGGCTCTAACGATTTTCTTCAAATTTGCTATATAAACACTCTATTAGATGTCCTTTCGAATGATATAGTTAGTTAGTTCAGGAAAATTGATAGGCATCCTGTATAAATAGCTCAATTTCAGGTCTCCCAAGGGCGTTCCTTTAAAAACAGCTGTACGGATTTTTTTCAAACTCGCCATTTTAACTCACTTTTAAATATCCTTTTGTATGTAATTATTGTTTTCCGGTCAATAATTGATTTTTTGTAAAAGTTGGTATCTCAAAAACGGCTCTAACGATTTTCTCTTTAGTTCACTTTTATGTTTTCTGATCGCATTATCTCTCAAAAATGTATATAATATGTGTAATAGTGGGTAATGGAAGTCGTGTGGTTGTTTCACACCAGATTTTTAGTGAACTAAACGATATACAAACTAAAAGATATACCTTTCCGGAAATTCCAACATCCATTTCTATGGTCAAAAATTCTCTTCTTCTTAGCATTAATAATAATAATCATCTGGAGTGACTCCACTCGACTTTCCGAACATTAAGTAATTAACAGTTCTTTAAAAGTGAGACAAGTCTGAAATCAATCATCTCAATCGAATAAGGCGTTTAACGCTATTTATTGCACTTCAAATAATTTCAGCCCATAAGTCATAATGATAAAAAAATTTTTGTTGTATCCTTGTAAAAATCTAAAAGATTCACCAAAATCTATACAGTTCATGCGACGGTAACCTATAGCATGAATATTAATTTTCAGCTCAATCGGATAAAGCACTACACATTATCGCATTTTAAATAATTTGAGCCCAATGCCCACAATGATAAAGAATTTAACTTAATATATATATATATATATATATATTTATTTATTTATTTATTTATTTATTTATTTTTTTTTTTATTTTTTTTTTTTTTGTGGTGTGTGTAAAAAGAAAAAGAAAAACGAGAAGTATTAGATTCGCCAAAACCCATGCAGCTCGTGCTACGGTGACCTGTAACATACATACTAACTTTTATTTCATTCAGTTCCACAAAGTTTAGTCGCTATCGTGTTCACTCTCACACATACATACATCACGAAAAATCATGTTAAATCGTAGACATCTCTAAGAGGGGAGTTCGCGTCGAGACCAAAGTTGGAGGTGTACAACTAGATAAATATACATTTACAACATTCTACGACCATTCGTTTTTGAGCTTAAGCAAAATACACAATTCATTTTGCAAATCGAGATTGCAATACTTTCTTGACATATGTACACAAAGGGACCAAAAAAAAAAAAAGGCCATACTTGGGTAATTTTTATTTTTTCTTTGAAACTAGTTGCATGGGTGGACTCTGCTCAGTTTCCCATCATATGTATGTTTTCATAAATTTGTAGTACAGAACATATTGTATCAAGCTAGGAGAAATGAATTTGACCATTCGCTCGACACAGTGATAGAATGAAATGAAATCCCCACCTAACAGGCTATCCACCGTTCAATTCAATATATTTACCTTATTCTAATCTATTGTTTTATTTTTGTGGGGTCAGTTCCGAAGTTTAGTTTTCATGCAATTCCATACTATTTCCAATGCAACAATCCCTAAAATGAAAATTTATATGGAATATCGCCCAATTTTGCTATGTTCATAAAATCTTAAATTTCGAATAACTTACGAAATTTTCAAATTAGAATATTTGGTAGTCAATGATGTTCAAACAAGTATCATAAATGTAATTTTAAAAACGGTTTTATATATTTATGATGCAAATATCCGTCAAAATGGACGTTTATACGAAATTTTGCACTATTCTGCCATGTTCGTAAATTTCGAATAACTTACATAATTTTTAAATTACAAAATTCATAGTCGAGGATGTTCATGCCAGTATCCTAAATTATATTTTAAAAAAGTGGTCTGTCATCTTTACGATGGAAATATCCCTCAAATTGAACGTTTATGTAAAAATTTGCCTTATTCTGCCATGTTAAGTAAATCGTAAATTTCGATATCTTACGAAATTTTAAATTAGAAAATTCATAGTCAAGGATGTTTATGCCAGTATGTTATATGATATTTTAAAAGTGGTCTGGCACCTTTACGATGAAAATATCCCTCAAAACCGACTTTTATGCTAAATTATGCCATTTTAAGAAATTCGTAAATTTCCAGTAACTTGTGAAATTTTGAAAGTAGTATGTTTATAGTTAATGACGTTCATCTCAGCATCAAAACTGATATTTAAAAGCTGTTCTTACATCTTTACAATAAAAATATTTCTTTTCAAAAAACGTTTAAGTGAAATTCTGCCCTATCCTCCCACGTTACGAAAATTGCAAATTTCGAATAACTTCTGAAGTTTTTTAATTAGAATGTAACAAATGAATAGGATTCTTGCCAGTGTCATAAACAATATTTTAAAACTGGTCAGACCTCTTTGCGATCATTTGTTCATGAGATATCGTGTACACAGACTAACAAACTAACAGACACCATACCCATTTTGATATTTTCGGATTTTCACACTCAAAAATGTGTAAAACAGTAAAAAACTAAAACTTCCAATTTAATCATTTAAAAATTAGGGATGAAACGGATAGTACTTTAGTCGAATACCGCATATCCGTATCCAGCAGACAACAGCGTTTCAGATATTCGATATCCGACCCAGCAAAATCCCTACCTGTTATATCCCTACATTTAAATTTTAAAATTGGTAAAAATAAATAAATAAATAAAAGTATCCAAGTGCTGATTTTTTTCCCCCCTGTCCCTTAGTGTATGTTCGGAAAATAAAATAATTAAAGCCACTTATTCTTTGTATATTTTTCCCTCCTGAGAATAGTGTAAAACTAATTCTGTAAAACTAATTTTACCGAAAATTATTTACTCGGAAATCTATATTTCTAGTTAAGGGATTTAGAAAATGACCACTTATTCATTGTAGATGACGGCGGTATACATTTTTTTCTCAGTGTATAGCCTAGTGCCCTACTATCAGAGCATTTTTTAGTTAATTTGGTAAATGGAAGAATGTCATAATAATTCATAATTAAGATACTTACATATAATGTATCACATCTAACCACTTACTAACTTTTTTTATCGTCCCAACTTATAATTTAGCGCTGAAGGGGTTAAAATTATTTCCTCATAATGATTGTACACGATTTACATCACACACAAGAAGAGAGAAGCATAAAACTAAATACCCCACCTTTCAGGAAGGAGAGCGACACTCGTATATGCACGCATTTCCCCCGCAGTTTATTACTACTACAATCAATAATCCGTATTGATTTTACAATCATTTGTTAAATATAACTCCCACTATGTACATTTATATGAAATTTTGCCCTGCACTGCCATATTAAAAATTATGAAAAAATAGTATGACAGCGTACCTGTTGAGCGATTGATCCCTAACTGTAAAATCAGCACCAGTGTAAGTCAGTGTCCAACTTAATACAAGTCTAGTTAAATTTCATTCATTGGTTCGTGCGATACAGCGTCCTCAAAAATTGTAATATACACAGATAGACAAGCATTTCTCAAAAATGGTCATATCGTGTTAAAATCCTCTCAAAACGTGTAAATCCATGAAAAACCTGAGTTCGAAAACGAATCCAATACTTTCTTTTTATACACACAAACAGTAGAAAGTAAAAAAACGCAAGAATACTAAATTAATTTTTACTTCCATTACCCTACTACCGTAGGTAATGGAAGTATTGTATTCGGTCCAAAAATTCGATATCGAGTTTTCACGTAATTTACACGTTTTAAGGTCTCCCCTAAGTTCAAAAAAGTGGTTTTCGGCAATTGGTCAGTATGTATGTGTGTGTAATTTTCTGACTATCATATCTCCGAAACTAAAAAAGATAAAACGACGAAACTTCAGAATTGACACAGGCTTGGTGTACAGATGAATTTTCCAAATTTTGGTGAAAATTGGAAAACCATAAGTGGGCATAAGTTCGTATCTCAAAAACGGCTCTAACGATTTTCTTCAAAGTTGCTATATAAACACTCTATTAGATGTCCTTTCGAATGGTATAGTTGGCTAGTTCAGGAAAATTGATAGATGTCCTGTATAAATAGTTCAATTTCAGGTCTCGCAAGGACGTTCCATTAAAAACGGCTGTACGGATTTTTTTCAAACTCGGCATAATAAATCTCTATTGGATAACCTTTCATATGTAATTCTTGTTTTCCGGTCAAGAATTGAGTTTGTCAGTTTTGGTGAAAGCCTGTATCTCAAAAACGGCTTTAACGATTTCCTTGAAAATTGTCACATAAATCAATTTTAGATATCCTTTCTCATGTATTACATGGTTATTACAGGGAAATTAACAGCCATCCTGCTTGGGCAGGTTAATTTTAAATCTCGGAAATTGGTGTTTCAAAAAATAACTCAACCATTTTTTCTGTTATTTTCTAACTTGCCATGTAAAGTTTGTTGTATAAGTCTTTATTCGTGTATTAAGTTTCTCATACCGGGAAAATTTTAGGTTTCTATTATTCGTTAGGTCAATTTTATGCCTTCCGATCATATTAACAAAAAAAAAAAAAAGAAAACATATAATACGTGTAATCGTTGGTAATGTAAGTCGTGTGGTTATTTCACACCAGAATTTTTAATAAATAATTATTCAAATATATTTTTATCACTTTGTGTTTCATTAAATTTTACGTTTATTTTTCAAATATTATTAAGTTTAATAATATATATATATATATATATATATATATATATATATATACATATACATATATTGAAAACCTTTTCAAACATTGAATAGATGAAACCAAGAAACACTGAATAAGATGAAACCAGAAAAAATACAAAAAAAAAAAATACGAATATCAAGCAACCTTAAATTGAAACATGCAAATTCATTACGTTTTCAATATATGAAAGGATAGAAAGAATTAAGATGTTAAACTACTACTTTATCATTTTATATATATATACATATTTGTGAATGTATACATATATATATATATGCATTAGCATTATATAAATTCCTGTTGATTTATCTGTGTTTTACTTTCCGAACATACAGGTATGTAAGGTAAGTATTGTAATCATGTCAAAAAGCCGTCTTTGAGATTTTAATACTTCTATACGTTTTGAGGTACCCTGAATTCGTTTTCACTATTTTTACATTGATTTATGTATGTGTTCGAGTGTGTGTGTGCGTGTGTGTGAACACGATAACAACCAATGGTACGTACGTTATAAGTCACCATAGCCCGAACTCTACTGATTTTGGTGATTCTAACACTTATAGTTTGCTTTTTTTTTTTCCCCCCACAAAAGAAAAATTATTTTTCATTATGGTCTATGGGACCAAATTTTTAAAAGTGTGATAGTGTCTAAAGGCCTTATTCAATTGAGCAAAAAATTTATACACATATTATCACAGTTGCACGAACTGTATAGGTTTTGGTGAATATAGCACTTATAGTTTTGTTTACAGGGACACAACAAAAAATTCTGTATCATTATGGCCTATGGGGTGAAATTATTCAAAGTACGATAGCATCTAAATACCTTATCCGTCTGAGCTGAAAATTTATATACATGGTATAGGTCACCATCACACAAACTGTTTAGATTTTGGTGACTCTAGCACTTCCAGACTTTTACAGAGACAAAAAGAAAAATTCTTTATCATTATGGCCTACAGACTCAAATTATGCAAAGTGCGATCGCGACTAAACGCCTGATTCAAATAAACTGAAAATTTATATACATGTTATAGGTCACCGTCACATGAACTTTATGAACTTTAGGATAGCACTTGTGGTTCTTTTTACAGGGACACAATGCAAATTTCTTTATCACTGCGGCATATGGCCTCAAACTTTAAAGTGCGATAGCGTCTAAATGCCTTATCCGATGCAGCTGAAAATTTATATAAATATTATAAATCACTGTCGCACTAACTATATGCATTTTTGTGAATCTAGCATTTACAGGTTTTTACAGGGACACAACAAAAATTCTTTATCATTATATGAGCTCAAAGTATAATAGCGTTATGTTAAAATGGGCTCAAAGTACAATACCGTTAAATTAAATATCCTACTATATGGAGAAAAATACTCAAACACCCTATAATAATTTTCTCTTTTGTTTATTTAATAACTCCTCTTACTTTATTTTATCTACAAAACCGTTAATTACCCATTGTTCGGAAAGTCGAGTGGAGTCACTCCAGATTTTTTACATTTCAAGTTAACTTTCTTTTTATTCAAACGAAAAAAAATATTAATCTGTTACACATATAAGTGAAACATTAATTCCAGTCACGGTTGTGAATGTCTTCAAATGTCTGAATAACGAAGCTTTTCATGCACTAAATCTCAAGAAAAAGTTGAATCACGTGGAATTTTCCCATACACAATTCATAGCCAAACAGTGATGAATCATGGGCAAATTCTTCTAAATACACCCATAGAATTTAAAGGAAAAATTAGAGTGGAACGAATCAAACATTTTAAAGAAAAAGTAAATTATTTATCTGCAAAGAAATTAGATAATTGAATTTAACAGACTTACTTTTTCTTTCATTGAATATAAATCAATAAACAAAATGTGTGTAAAGCCCTTTTTTATTTTATTTTATTTATTTATTTTTTGAGAGCTGAATATTAGTTTATTTTATCACCGACAATTTTTTGAATGTACACGATATTTTTTTGGCATTTTTATATAATTAGCTCAATAAATTTGACTATTAAATTATGCAAATGAAAAATTTGCATTTATGCATGCGTAGTTAACAATTTAGTAAAAATGCTCACATTTCATTAGATATTTAATACTTTTGTACTCTGATTGTATTATGATGTGTCTATGTCTAATGTAGTAAGTCAAATTTCCTAAAAATGGCTTTGTATTGGATTTAATACCCTACCTGCGTATTATTACTTCCATTACCCGACTACCATAGGTACTGGAAGTATTGTATTTAGTCCAAAAATTCGATGTCGAGTTTTCACCTGATTTATATGTTTTAAGGTTTCCAGAGTCCAAAAAAGTAGTTTTTGGCAATTGGTCAGTGTGTGTGTGTGTGGGGGGGGGGGGGGGGTCTTTTGATAATCATATCTCAGAAACTAATAAAGATAGAGCTACGAAACTTCAGAATTAGTGCATAGATGAATTTTCCAAATTTTGGTGAAAACTGGAAAAACAGAAGTAGGACATCGGAAACCGGAAGTGGGACGGTAAGTCCGTATCTCAAAAACGGCTAAAACGATTTTCTTCATATTTGCTACATAAACACTCTATTAGATGTCCTTTCGAATGATACAGTTGGTTAGTTCAGGAAAATTGATAGGTGCCCTGTACAAATAGCTCAATTTCAGGTCTCGCAAGTGCGTTTTTTTTTAAAAACGGCTGTACAAATTTTTGTCAAATTCGGCATATTAACACCTTTTTAAATATCCTTTTGCATGTAATTATTGTTTTCTGGTCAATAATTGAGTATGCCAAGTGTTGGTAAAAGTTGGTATCTCAAAAACGGCTCTAACGATTTTCTTGAAAATTGTTACATAAATCCATTCTAGACTAGATATCCTTTCTCATATAATACGTGGTCATTACAGGAAAATTAACAGTGATCCTGCTTAGGTAGGTCACTTTTAGATTTCGAAATTGGTGTTTCAAAAAATAACTCTACCTTCTTTTTTTTTTTTCCCTTCTTTTTTTAACTCTCTATGTAAACTCTGTTTTACATGTTTATATATCAGCTTTCGCTTATAGGAAATTTGTTAGGTGTCTACTTCGTTAGGTGTATTTTATGTCTTCTGATCACATTTTTAAAAATTGCATGCAATACGTGAAATAGTGGGTAATGGAAGTCATGTGGTTGGTTCAAACTAGATTTTAATTAATTAAGATTTGGGCAAAATAAAGCTATTAAAGTATGTTCACAGAAATACCCCTCATAGAATGCAATGTTTTCGAATACTATTTTTTTTTTTTTTTTTTAAGAAACCGTTGATACTTCCATGAATATATATATGGTAGCCTTATAAAAATTTATACAGGTTAGAAGAAGCCCCATAATCACATACTACAAACAGAACACATTTCTAATAGGGCTGTGCCGATTAATCGATTAATCGGTTCGGTTAATCGATCAATGCTTAGTCTCGATCAATTTTTTTAATCGAGTTAATCGGATCGATTAATTCGATTAAAATTTTTCAAAATCTGATTAAAAATTTCGAACTACGAATTAAAGTAAAAATGCTGTTCTGCCTACAAAATATTTTTTCGCACATTTTGCTAAAACAAACATTCTAAGAAACATCCATCAAATAATGAAAAAGCAAAAAACAAATAAATAAAACCTCTGAAAAGAAGTTGTTGCACTTTTGTTGATAGAGAAAAGAAAGAGGACAATTATTAAACAAAATGCCGCTCCATGTGCATGCTGGAGCAACACCACCTGTCTGTAGCCTTCAGCAGAAAGTGTTGGCATAGTATTCTCAGAAACAAGAAGCTTTCAAAAAATAAAAATTAAAAAAAGAAGAAGAAAAAAAAGAAGGAATTGAGATTTTTACTATCCCACTGATGGGGGAAATGTCAACAGAGTTTCACAATACCTTCAAGCGTTTTTTGTCTGTTCAGAATTGCTGATAGTAACTATTGAAGTTGAAACAGAAAATAACATCTGTGTTCTAGTCCAAAGTGACAAAGAAGTACTAAAATATAAGAATTTGAGATTTTTATGATAATGATATGGAATTTTGAGAATTGATTTAAAAATAGTGACAAGCGAGATGGACGAGGCCTGCAAATATAAAACAAAAATATGTGTTAACTCATTTAATGTTTCTTTCAAAATTAATTGAAAAATTAATTTTGATATCTATCAATTGTCCTCACACATAAAAAATTGTTAATTTATAAATATAAATGCTTATTTTTCATTATATAACTGTTAACTTACCTTTTCTTTAAATTTAAAAGTTTTCTTTACTTAAATTTCGGTCAGCCATCTTTGCCTGCATCACGCTTTAACGATCGATGTTTTGTTTACATCGTTGCCGTTTCCAATCTTGTTCTGCATAATTTTTCTTATTTTAACTGTTGCCACTTCTACTAAAATAGTTATAGTAAATTGTATTTTCGGCTGTGGCCGTTGAGTGGCAATAGTAATGTATTGTTTATATGTAGATTTTTGACTTTTCAGTCAGTATAAAAAGATCGCGGCATGTGTGTTAAGAGGCAGTTGTCAGCAGTTGTCTGCAATGGCCAGCTAGTCTTCAATTAGAAATGAAGTAGTAGTTTTGTGAATAGTTGAGCAGCTTTAAGCTGTTGTTGGCTAAGCACTGAAGTATGTGCTTCTAGTGTTATTACAGCTAAGCTAATTATGCTCTTTTGGCTATTGCATTTTTAGAAATGATGGCTGCCGTTGTTATTTTACATATGTTAAAAGTTGTTAAGTTTTTGTTTGAATTTGTTCCTTCTTAAAGGATAAAGTTTTTTCGTCATTCGCGGGTGATGAGAATTCTTGAGATAAAAATTGATAATCGACGTTTTTTGAAATGAGACTGTTAAATTTATTTTTGATTGATGTTATATATTGTTTAGCTGTTTTTTAAACAGCATTTGTTAAGTTTGAAAAGATCTAAAGTTAGTAAAAGTGAAATTAAAATCTTCTTCTAGATTAAATCGTATAATTAACAGTGTGTAAGCATAATCCTCATCGTTGCTACTTTGTGCTAATACATCTCGTTTTACTTTCGCTGGTCAACCCGGCGATCGCGGAAGTATGGTAATCATCATCCCATTTTCCCGCTGATCAACCTGACGATCGCGGATGTTTTGTTATTAAAACGAAATGTGATTGTTCTTCAAGTGCATGATTATAGATTGTGCTTATTGCTATGTCTGGTTCACCACCTGAAAAGGTAATCTTGTTTTTGTCATATCTTTGAAAGTTTAATATATATTTATACTTTGTTGAATAAAATTGTTTTTTTGTTAAAATTTTCGTATTTGATGTGTCATAACAGTTGAACACTGGTCGGGTTACTTTTATTGAAACCCTTAAAACTTAAAGATTAATGTTTCCACTGTATGTGACCGCTTAATAAAAAATTAATTAAAACATAGACCTTTAGTCTATGTCAAATTTATTAAAAAAAAATGAATAAGTGAAAATATTTATATAAAATTAGCACTTAAAGTCACCAATTATTACTCTGAAAATTGATTTAAATTTCAGCTATGAAACAGATATAGTTGATTAGACAAAAGTTTTTGAAAAAAAGAAAATTTTTTTCTCAGTCAAACACTTATGAATAATAATATATATACACAATATGAGAGTTTATTCATCATTGAAATAAAATTATATAAAGAAAAATGAAAAACCGATTAAAAATCCGATTAATCGATTAATGAACTACGACTAACCCAGTTAAAACTCTTAATCGATTCCCACCCCTAATTTCTAAGCATTATTTTTTACAGCGATCAGGACTTTGTTTTTTAGGGTGATCCCAAACATTTTTATTTTTTACTGGCAGCCCTTTCACTTTTGGAACAAAGCTTTCATTGAAACATATGAGTTGTAACTTTTTATTTATTTATTTATTTTATTTTCTGTATTTCTGAAATTTTAAGGTATTTCATAAAGTTTTTTGAGATATTTGACAAAACATCTGAAATCAAAAGTGCCTGGCCATTAATTGAAAGGTAGTGAATGATAGTCAGAAGATTCCCCATATACTATAAACATACAGAACTAAGCGATTGTTAAAAACCACTTCATTAGATTCAAGAAACATTAAAACATGTAAATCAGGTAAAAACTCATAAAAATTTTTTTTGCCGAATACAAAACTTCCATTACCTACGATAGTCGGAAAGTAAAAAAAAAAAAAAAAAAAAAAGAGGGGGGCGCGGATACTGATTATTTAATTAAAGGCAAGTAATTAAAAATAAATTTTATCTTAAGCATTATGCACATTAATATTCAAAATCTTAATTCTCTTTCCTATACCATAGAAAATTAGATGGAAAATATTTTAATAACAGCAGATTAATTAAATCATTTAATAATTTAATTTAACTAATGTTGTTAATATAAATAAATTTATACGATCCTTATCCTGTTATCTTGAATCAATAATTCATAATTATTACTTTGCAAGCTGTACCCGGCTACGCATTGCTGTGGGTAGCAATCTCTGCTGATATTATATTTAAACGAGTTCTTAAAATTCCATATCTATATCAGTTATTAATATAAAAATCTCAAACAAAAAATCAAAACCTTGACTTGGATTACCGCTCCCTTCAGTAGTAGCATTCCGGATCGACAATGCCGACCCTATTGCCTGCAGCAGCATCTTACCCGAGCGCACGTGCATAAACAAATGTATCCAAACGCGAAGTTTGACTAGGTTAAAAGCAAGTGCATGTTCGATGGTTGGTTGGGTTTAACATTGCACTGGTACAGCGCAATGGGTAACTGGCGACGGTCTGGGACGCACCCCTCGGAGTAAGGATCTATCCTTCTTCCGAGAGACATCCTTACGGATGATGCGGAGACATACCATCACAACTTTGATCCCTCCACCCCCACCACACCCCCAATCACAATTGATGACTATGATTTCCAGGGGTATGATTTGGATGGGTATGGGAACATGAAGGATCATCATCATCAAGGGAGCTTTCATTGCGGCCACGACGTATTTTACGTGCACCAGCCACCATTAGTGTACACGACGGTCTTTGGCCGGCTCTGAACCCGCAATCCTCCAATTACGAATTCGGCGCTACCGACACCGACTGGGCTACCGTAGCCCAGCGCGTATTCGAATGTAACATTGTGTCAGGATTTCAAAGCAATCGGTGAAGAACTTTTGGAGATTTAAAATTTTGAACAAACAAACATTTACAATTTTTCTTATAAAGATTTTTTTTTTTTAATTATTTAATTACTTATTTATTTTATTTTTCGGTCTATTTATTTCATGGAAATTTCCCTCAAATTCTTATGAATTTGTTACATAAATCTATTTTCCTCTCTACTGAAATTGTTAATCTTGATTTACTCACACACCATTGTAAAATGCGAAAGCTGATTTCATAACAAATAATCAAGGTAAATGTACACACAGATGTCATAAAATGATAAAGAAAAAAAAAATAAATAAATAAATAATGATAAATGGAAACATCTGTAAGATTATAGTTGTGAATGATGAATTTTACATTAAACAATGGGAAATTACTGTTCCTTATCGACCTTAATCAATGTAGAAAGTCTATTTTATTTATTTATTTTTCCGAGTGATATATTTTGATGAGTGAAAATAAAATTAAAAAATGCTTAATGGGTGCAAATTAATTAAACAATGCAAAAATGCGCCTACGGTCTCCTAATCTACCCTTTATAAATAACTTAATCAAGATTAGAATGGGAGGTATTGAAATTTTAAAATAGTAAAGCGCCATCTGGCGACAGAGATTAGCGGCATCCACGCTTCTCTTCAATTCAATTCAAATAAGTTTTAAAATGATATATTACTTATGAAATCATGTTTATTAGAAGCTGAGATACAAAAGTAATATAAACACTGTTATAAAAAGATTTGTGTCTGACTTTTTAGTGTTTTTCTCCGAAACTTCCGTAATTCATGACTAAATACCGTTAAAAATCTTCAGTACGAAATGTGAACGAAGTATCGGAATTCAAAACTCTGCAAAATATAAAAGAATAAAGGGGTCCTGGGTTTTCTGTAGTTTTCACCGAAACTCCCGAAAGGAATTTGAATGGCTTATATCAGTTTAAAAGTCCGCATTAAAAGTACTTTGAAATATTTTTGGAATGATGTATTATAAGTAATTGAATCTTAATCAGGGTTGGCAAACTGGGCCCACCCGCAAAAACCCACTGGTTTTTTGCAAATAAGTGGGGTTTTGTTAAAAATTATTTATAATTTACAAATCCCATCTATAAAGTATAGAAAACACTTTACATTTAAAGAAAATACTCTTATTTTTATTTTCTAGAAAATAGTATTAAACATAAAAAGTAACTACAGTTATAAATATAATAAAAGCAAGTTTATCTTCTATAATTCGTTCAATTTTCCTTCTCCCGTAAAACCGAACGATATTTTTGTTTAACAGCGGACATAAATGTTGTCTAGAATCAATATTAAACTAATTAAATTGTTTAGTTTTAAAACTTTATTTTAATTTTAGTAGCAACATAATTATAAATCTAATAAAATAAAATTTACTTTTGTAATCGTTTCAACTATTAAAAAACTTAAACAAAAAAAAAAAAAAAACGATAAAGCAGTGCAACTTATTTTATAATTAAAACTAGTTGGCATAAGTGGACTCTGCTCAGTTCCCCATCACATATATGTTTTCATAAATTTCTAGTACAGGACATTCTCTTAACATGATTATCATGTTAAGAGAAATGAATCTGACCAAACACTTGACACAGTGACAGAATGAAATTCCCACCTAATAGGCTATCCACCGTTCACTTTCATATATTTATCTTATTCTAATCTATTAATTTATTTTATTAGGATCAATTTCGTAGTTTCATTTTCATGCCACTATTTCCAATGCAACAATCCTCAAAATGCATATTTATATGGGATATCGCTCCATTTTGCTATGTTGATAAAATCTTAAATTACGAGTAACTTGCGAAATTTTCCTATTATAATATTTGTAGTCAATTATGTTCAAACAAGTATCACATATGTTATTTTGAAGTTGTCTGATATATTTAAGATCCTCAAAATAGACATTTATGCTCAATATTGCCCTATTCTGCCATTTTACGTAAATCGTAAATTCCAAATAATTTACGAATTTTTTTAATTGGAAAATTTATACTCTATGCTATTCATGCCAGTACCCTAAATAATATTTCAAAAGTGGTCTGACATCTTTACGATGAAAATATCCCTCAAAACTGACATTTATGTGAAATTTTGCCCTATACTGCCATGCTATGAAAATCGTAAATTTCCAATAACTTGCGAAATTTTCAAAGTAGCATGTTTCTAGTTAGTGATGTTCATTCCGACATCAAAACTCATATTTTAAAACTGGTCTCACATTTTTTCAGTAAAAATTTTCCATTTAATGCACGTTTAAGTAAAATTTTGCACTATTCTCCCATGTTAAGAAAAGCATAAATTTTTAATAACTTACGAAGTGTTTTAATTCGAATGTTGCAAATGAACAGGGTTCTTGCCAGTGTCGAAAGTAATATTTTAAAACTGATCTGACTTCTCTGTGACAATTTGTTCTTGAGATATTGTGTACACAGACTAACGGACTAATAAACTACACACACCATACAAATTTTGTCATTTTTCGGATTCCTCACACATGAAAACGTGTAAAAAAAGTAAAAAAAAAAAAAAACGAGGTCGAAAATTTTCACGATTACCTAATTTCTCCATCTATAGCATGATGGAAACTAAAAAATTTAAATGATATGTATTGTACTTAAGAACTTAAATTCTTTTATTTTATCAGTTATTATTATTAAGAATATTTATTTTGAATAAGCATACATTAAAATAAATTATAGCTTAATCTTACTAATTAACACTATTTTAATATTAGAATCAAACCAATTTTTATTTCTAAGATAAATATTAGATTAATTATTAATTAGTTGTTTAATATAATTACGTGTATTACAACTAATATGCTAAATAACATATAGCTAACATCTAACATTGCAATGCAAATGTATTAAAACAAAAGCCCAGAAAAACCCGGGTTTTTGCCAACCCTGATCTTAATTAGAATAGGAGATATTGAAATTTTAAAATATTAAAGTGCTATTTGACGACAAATTTGTGACATCTACTCTTCAATTCCAATTAAAATAAGTTTTAAAATAATATATTACTTATAAAATTATGTTAAATAGAAGCTGAGATACAAAAGTAATATAAACATTGTTATAAAAAGATTTATGTCTAACATTTCTGTGTTTTTTTTTTTTTTTTTTTCACGAAACTTGCGAGATTCTGGTCTGAATACCGTTAAAAATTCTTAGTATAAAATGTGAACTGAGTATTGGAATTCGAAAGTCTGCAAAATGTCAAAGAATAAAGACGTTATGGGTTTTCCGTGGTTTTCCCCATACGAAATTTGGACGACGTTTGATTTATTGCGCCTTAAAACCTAACAATATCAATTTTCTCAGCCACCAAAACCTAAAAGTACCAATTTAGAACAATCAAAGTACATTTCTACATTTTTGCTTCTTGGCCCCCCTCCTTACAGCCTCTTGATAATTTTACATTTTGAAAATATCCGCAATTGTTTCCTGGTATCTCGTTCCTCAAAAACCTAACACCAATTTTCAGCACACTATGTCTACATTTTTGCCCCTTCATCCCCTTCCTCATATTAATTTAACACTTTCGAAAGTATTTTTAATTCAATCCTCAACCGTGAAAACATCTCAGTACGAAATTTCAATTTGAAATATAGCAAAATAATAATTAATTTTACATTGTCTTTTGGTCACGTGTGTTAGAATAAATATTAAATTCCCAAAAAAAAAAAAAAAAAAAAAAAAAAAGGGATTTTTTTTTTTTAAATAATTTAATTTGATGAAAACTGAACTGTATCTTGTTCTTATGCAGTCTAGGCCGAATATTAATTTCTGTGTACGTAAATGAAAAAGTTTGAAAATGCAAATTTTTTTCTCCACTCCAATATTAATGTTGAATTCCATTGAAGACAATCATCTGTCAGACAGCATGGATTGAAATGAAGTGTTTCCACCTAAATTTTATACTTTAGTTATTAAAATAGTCACTCACACTACTTTTTCTTACCCTGAAATTTAATACTATAAATACAGGTTGGAGATTAAGAGGTAAGATAACAAGTACTGTTATGTAAACCTATGTTAAACAATTCAAATTAAGCTCCGGAAGAGTTTTATATGATAATTAGTTCTGTGTGAGGGGAGCTACCGCCCCCCACAACCCCCCGTTTCATTAATGTACAAAAAACAAGCGATTAATATTTAGCTTAAAGCATACATTATTTACCATATCTCTATCAGGAATTTATTTCGATTCCCGAACAGCTTTCCTGGAAATGGTAAAATATTATTAGTAAAGCACATCTACTAACAACAAGTGTGTTGTGGCAACCATACGACTTTCTTCTACATTTTCCTATACAAATTCACTCAGTAAAAATAATTTATTAAAATAATTTTAAAAGATTATCTTGCATGATAATGCACATGGTTTCCATATTAGAGAAGTAGTATAACACCAAATATTAAAAAAAAAAAAAAAAGTAATTTATTCTCAATATTACATTTATTTATTTTATTTATTTATTTTATTTTATTTTATTTATTTATTTATTTTTTATTTATTTTTTTATTTTTTTTTGGGGGGGGGGGGGGTTAAAAATGAAAAAAATCGATAACTTTATTTTAAATTAAGGTATTGGCGAGCTCTTTTGAAAGATACCCATCATGAAAATTTACTCCCCTCGAGGGGGGACTTCCCCCCCAGGGGGGAGGGAGGCGAGGCTCCTACATACGCAAAAATTTTTTCCCAGTTGACTATCTCTATTACAAAAAATATATATTCGTTTCATTTGGTTTAGTGCAGTCTATAGATGTTAAACTCTACTTACCTGCAATTTCCCCCATAGACGTAATGTATTTGAATACTTTTGAGTGTCCCTGTACACAAACCATTTGCTTCATCTCAACGAAAAGCTTAGTGTAGCATCCCTATATGACACACATTTAGAATACCGAGTTTGGAATTTCTGCTACTATTTGTTCTTGAGATATGCTGATAACAGACAGACAGACACACACACACACAGACCATTCGCTAAAAACATGATTTTCGTATTCAGGGGACCTCAGAACATGTAAATATAACAAAAACTCACTTTCGAAAATTTGACCCTAAAACAATACTTTCTCTACCGTAAGAGTAAGAGAAAGTAAAAAATCTGATGTGGACACCACATGACTTCCTTATACACACATTGGAATATACATATTGTTATAAAAACACTGACATTTCTGCATGAGGTAACTGATTCGTAAATAAACAGGTAGATTCCAGTCCATGAACATTCCTGAAAACAAGCAAAAAAAGAAAAAACTTCCACTCCAACCACAGAAGTCATGATAATAGGATTATATACACCACCGACACCGATGTATTTTTAGGACTCCACGGCTTATTACAGAATCTCTCATTGGCAAATGCACAGCTAAGTTCAATGAAAATCATTCAAGTACAGATGGCCTAAATTTGTTCTCTTTGGTGAAAATTAGCGACGAGAAATGATACATTTCACCAAAAGAATTAACTCAGTTAAAATTCATAAAAAGTTTACTAATTCTAGCTATCTTGCAACAATATTTGCCAGCAAATTTGATCGTTAATCTCGCCAAACAGTCAAGTTTGTAATCAACACAGATTCAGTCTTGGAATCAATTTGGCAAACTTGGTGATCAAAATGGGCAAAAATTTGTAATTTAAGGTTGCCAATGTTTGGAAGCTCTAACTTCAATAAGAGAGTTCTGAAATTCTCCGGAAAGATTCATTGGTTAATAGTGCTGAACTAAATTCATAGAAAGTTCTATAAATGACTAATACTATAAGAAAAGAAGAGTGATTATTAATGATTGTAGACTTGAACTTTTTTATATCTTTACGTGATACTTTCAACGCTGCATTACAATAAAAGTGAAAACAGATGGTAGTGTTTTCATTTCCACAAAGGTGGCGTTGACTTAGCATCAAATATACATTCAAATGTTGTGAAAAGTGGTAGTTCAAGATTACGAATGTTTGGAAACTAACTTTAATAGGAGTTGAATTCTGGAATTTTTCGTAATCATTCTTTGGTTTTAAGTGCAGAACTACCTTGAAAATTCTCTAAACCCATGTGACAATACTCTCAATCAATTCAAATTCCATTCAGACTTCAAAATTTTCGGTTGATCCTGATTTAGCAGAATTTCTACTCTGTAGTGTATTTAACAATGTTTATTTTATTTCTGTAGTAAGAATGAGTGTCTCATTGGTTTGTTTCGAGAATATTTATTGATTATTAATTTTTGTGGCACAAAAACAAAGTTTTATTCAACTGTTTCCTGAATATTCATAGTGCATTCATTGACTAGAACCAGCTTATGTCTTTGAGAATTACTTTCTACACACAAAAACGTCAATCACTTTAATAACGGTATGATTATGGGTTCCATCTACAGGCTGAATAAAATAATGTTTTGTATAGAATAATATGTTTAATCTTCAGATTTACAGGCCTACACTAAAATATTTAGATACATTAAGAGCTGCAATTAGAAATTAATGGCTACATTTCCATTTGTATTAAGCCTTTTTAATGCTTTCTAACAATGTTTAAAAGTGATATAGTTTACCTATCTGCCTTTTCATTGTGTCATAACGTAGATAAAGAATACTGAAGGTTATAATGACACAACAAGTATGTACAATTGGAAAATGCTAATAATCAATGCGTACCACATGATTTTTTGTTCTTGTTTCTTTTTATTCTGTGTTAAAAATTTAACATTTTCTTTTTTTATTTTTATTTTTTATAACAGTTTAATAAAATGCTTCAGCAAAAAAAGCAAAACTTTCTTGTTTAATTTTCGCATTCTGTATACATGTGGTTCTGTATACATGCTTTTTGTGGAAAATGCGACCATAGTGGAAATCCAATGCCATTAACAATTTATGGGGCCACCCCTGGCCTTGATGACTGCACAACAATTGGGCATTGAGATAATTTTTGGATATGTTCATTTAGTATTAAGAAGTATTTCATTGTACTAAATTTTGATATGTGTTCCCTTAACTGCATTAAAGGTACCAGATTTCCATTCAGACTTAAATCTAAACGATTTATTACCAGTCCAAAGCAAAGTAGTAATGTTAAGTACCAGGGGTCGACACAGGTTTTAATTTTTGGGGCCCATTTTTGTGAAAAACAAATAATTTTTGTGAAATTTTTATTTATTTTTGTCAAATGTTGATTATTTTTGCGAAAAAAATTATTACTGTATGAAACCTTTCATTTTAGCAGTTACTCTATCTGATGTTTAATATCAAGTTAATAGCATTTCACTGAACCAAGTATAGATATTCATTAAAATTAATACTGGAAATACGGAAAAATTTTACAAAATTATCATTTTTACAAAACAAAATCTTATGAAAGGGATTTTTTTATAAATCTAAATTTTGCGAAGGGGCCTATTTTATAGATTTGAATTTTGTAAAGGGACTCATTTTAGAAATTTGAAAAGGGGCAGCAAAAGGGTCCCAATTTTTGCTTGGATCGATCCCTGGGTACTGCAACATTTTTTTTTTTTTTTTTAAATCTAAAGATATACATATCTTTGCTAGTCATCAGAGTTGAATTTGTAACTGGGCTCATTACTGAACTGAAAATAATCGAGCTTCTGACCTAATGCATGCAGTACAACAAACTGTGGTATCGCGCTATGCAATGGTGAGAGGACAGTTAGCACAATGACCTCTTTAAGCTTAGCCTTTCCTTCCCCCACGGCCCATTTGCTGAATTATCTACGAATATTAGTGTCCCTGTTACACATCAGATAACTGGCTGCCAAAAGTTAGTCATTTCAGTATTCTGTAGATAATATAAAGTATGTGCCTAAGCAATTTCATCGCATTTGAATTTATTTTTTTTTCCCCCGGCATACCTAAAAAATCTTAAGATTTTTTATAGGGAAAGAAATAAAAAGGGACTTAGGGACCATTTTGCCAAAAAAAGGGACTTTTAGGGACCTAAAATTAAATTAAGGGACTTTTAGGAACTTTAGAGACCACACTAAATGCCCTGCAATAAAAAGCTTCTAACATTAAAAAATGATTTTTTACATAAATTTTATTTTGTGCTTTTTAGTTAAAAAAAAAAAAAAAAAAAAAAAAAGAAAGCTTCTTAAAAAAACTAATTAAAATTTCTTAGGATATTGTGCAGACAACGGAAGATTTTCTTTTATTAATTGACATTTTTTTCTATTAATTATCTGCAAAAAAGTACTATATCGTCTTTTGAGGACTGAATCCGGGACCATCGCATTATCAGCATGGTGCTATAACCAAAAGTCTAAGAATTGTCAAGAGAAATCATAGAACATTCTAGAAAAATATCTAACAAACTTATACAAAAGGAATATCGTTCTCGAATGCTTTTTAAAATATTTGGAATATTTAAAATTTTTCATTTTTCTTTAAAATTTTCTTGTTGTTGAAACTTTTATAATTTTATAGCATGTCTCTGCAAGAATAAATTTTATTTTAGGATTTTAGGGCTCCACAATAATAAAAAACTTTTCAGTGTAATTTTTATTTATTTATTTTATTTTATTTATATTTTTACTGAAATTTTTAATTTGTGTGCTTTAATAACTCAAACAAAGCTTCTTAAAAAAACTATCAAAATTTCTTAAGTTACTGTGTAGACAATGAAAGATTTTCTTTCATCAACTGACATAGTTTTTATTAATTATCTGCAAAAAAGTAACACATCGGCTAGCGAGGCTCGAACCTATGAGCATTGCGTTATCACCATGATGCTCTAACCAAATAAATGTGCTAACGAGCAATGAGAAAGGATATTTAAATTTACATTAAAGTGCCTTCTTTTTAAGAGTGGCACAAAGGCATCACTTTTTATGCCAAACTTTTGACCAGGTTTTAAAAAATCAATTTTGTTATAATTTTTTTCTTTATGACTTACAAAATGCTTGTTTTTTATCTTTTTTTTTTTTTTTTTTTTTTTTTTTTACATTGTCAGTTTCTACACACATACATAAGCTCAAAAAAAAAAAAAAAAAAAAAAAAACAGTGAGTACAAAAATACATAAATGCTGTATAGAAAATTTCTCTGAAGTCATAATAAATTTCAAATATATATATTTTGAACTAATTTTTTGCTTATTAAGCCTGAAAGTATTAAATAAATAATTTATAAATATAGTTTAAATAGATATTTTCTGGTAGTTCTAACTTTGCTTGAAGATGTAATACATAATATTTGACTTGTTTTTTAAATCAACTGGCCAGCAGATAATTAAAAATTATCTTCTACTGTTTATTCTGTTTTAAGTAAGTTTTCAATTTTCCTTTTCTTTTTTTTTTTAGTATAAATGTATTCCTTTTTTAATTTTCGTATTTGTATTTATTATTTAAATAAATAAATTTAAAAAAAAAAAAACTTTTAAGTTTTATCCTGGTATGAACTTAATAAACAATTTTTAAAAAAATTACGCCTGAGTAGACTATTTTGGCAAGTAAGAAAAAATAGTTAGGTGCCATTGACACCTGACTTCCACATTCAAATTTCTAACCCTGCTGGGAACATTTGATCCTAAACAGATTTGACCCATAATATTAAAAAGAACAATAACTGATTAGTTTTGTGAACCCAACAAATTTTACAATAGAATTTATTTCAACCATGTTTGTTTTTACTATAAGAGATTGCTTCATTTACTGAATTTGAACTTTTTTTATATGGTAAGTGATTTAAGATTTTTATTTTTAATTAATTGTAACTTAAGTATACATAATATTGGTATTCCATATTGCCTTACCTTACAATAATACTATTCACATGTTCATGTAATAATTTTATTATTTTTTTAAACAATATTTTCATGGCATATGTGCATTGGGGATACATGATCTCCCATCACACGGGACGATATGATTCTGGGATTAGGTATACGTAATGTATTACTTACAAATTTTGAATAAACACTATAAAATGCAATAAACTCGCAACAATTGTCTCGGGTCGAAAAAACGCACAATGTGTGTTTTTTCGACCCAAAACAATTATTGCGAGTTTATTGCATTTTATGGTGTTTATTCAAAGTTTAAGTAATATTTTTTACAACGCCAGTTTTGTGGTGCTTTTTTATTAAATATATGTAATGTACACAATAAATGGAGCTGGCAATCACATACCACTATTTATGGTATTCCTTAGAGTGAATGGGCTCTTCCCACCGTCGTCTGTCTCAATCACGTGATAGAGGAAAACGAATAATCGAATTCTGAGAATCGAATTCAATTAAATATTGTTCTTAAGAACAAAAGTGTTAATATTTAATATAAAATAAAATAAAAGTAATATTGTGCATTTGTAAGCAGTAGAATAATTGTATTTGTAAATTTAATAATTTTTAAAAAACATTTTATATGTTTATTTATTTTTACCTATAAGAATCGATTTTTGTATATTGTAGTGTAACTGTAACATTAACTGATCTAGCAATAAATAATAGCTTCTTGTGGAATGTTTAAGGATTATAAATTGAAATTTAAAAAATTTTTTATTTAATTTAATTGCATAAAGGTGTTACAACAAGTTAATTAACTTAATTACTGGTCTAAATGGATTTACGCAGTACGATGTTGCACTGTCACTGATTTAAGTACCAAAAATCAGAGTATATTTAAACATGTCTTCATGAACATGTATAAACTAAATGATGATTGTAAATGTATACAGCAAACAAAAGATGATGAATAATGATATAAAATTGATTAAAAATGATGATGTATAAAAAATAACACAGATTAAATATGATTGATCAAAAATAAGAATAGAAAATATGTTATTTCAGCAATCGCTCTAGATAAACAAGACTTCGTCTGCTATTTGTTTTTCCTCTATCATGTGACCTCTGACATCAGGTGGGAAGAGTCCATTAGCAAGAAGGAATGATGAATGAATGAATCCCCCTGAGGAATGATTAGCAAAACACATGCACAGGCCCGGGCTGGCTCCTTTGGGGGCCCTCGGCTAAAAATCTAAAAGGGCGCCCCTTACCGAAGAATTTAAAGTAAATAGGATATTAAAATAAGTAATTTTCAAAATTAGACTTACATGCCTAAAAACCACATTCAGTTTTTCTCCCACTTGGAAAATATTCATTCTATGGAGGATCAAAATTGTAATGGCATGTCTCAGGACCATCTCTTGCTATGAGTCCCAGATCGCCGCCAGTTGCTCATTGCGCAACACTAGTATGACATAAAACCCAACCAACCACCCTACTTGGAAAATAGTTGAGTAAAAATGTAAGCATTTTCCGATGTGGTTTACTTACTTTCGAAATACATATTTATATAATTTTTTATACCACATATAAAAAAGTTCCTTGTTAGATAAAATATGTTTACTAATTAACTAAAAATTATTCATTATTTAAAAATGAGATTGTGAGTTATTTTTAAATTCAGGCAAACCAATCACACTGTTAAATCCATAATAATCTAATTTCTACTAATACCGTCCACCAACGGTTGAGCGGTTCTGCGCTCAAAGCTGATAGATGGGAGATGCCGGGCTCGATCCCAGGTCGCGCTCATTGACCTAGCCGTTTGGAGTTTTCCGTGGTTTCCTCCGAAACTCGCGTAAATACGGGCTAGGACCCCTTAGAAAGACACACACACACACACACACACACAGGGGCATTCCCCAGGGTTGGCAAACTGGGCCTAGCCCAGAAAACCCCGCCCGGGTTTTTCTGGGCGGGCCCACCAACTGGGTTTTTGCAAATAAGCGGGTTTTTGTTAAAAAATATTTATAATTTACAAATCCCATCTATAAAGTATAAAAAACACCTTACCTTTAAAGAAAAAACTCTTATTTTTATTTTCTAGAAAATAGTATTAAACATAAAAAGTAACTACTAGTTATAAATATAATAAAAGCAAGTTTATCTTCTATAATTGGCTCAATTTTCCTTTTCCTGTAAAACCGAACAATATTTTTGTTCGAAAGCGGATATAAATGTTGTCCAGAATCAATATTATATTATCTAATTAAATTTAGTTTTAAAACTTTATAATAATTTAATTTTAATTTTAGTACCAACATAATTATAAATCTAATAAAATAAAATTTTATTCTATAACCATCTCAACTATTAAAAAACTTAAAAAAAAATAGGATAAAGCAATGCAACTTTATTTTATTATTAAAACTAGTTGGCAAAGTGAACTCTGCTCAGTTCCCCATCATATATATGTTCTCATAAATTTCTAGTACAGGACATTCTCTTAACATGATTATCATGTTAAGAGAAATGAATCTGACCAAATACTTTACACAGTGACAGAATGAAATCCCCACCAAATAGGCTATCCATATCCACCGTTCACTTTGATATATTTATCTTATTCTAATCTATTAATTTATTTTATTAGGATCAATTTCGTAGTTTCATTTTCATGCTACTATTTCCAATGCAATTTACATGGGATATCGCCCCATTTTGCCATGTTGATAAAATCTTAAATTACGTGTAACTCGCAAAAATTTCCTATTAGAATATTTGTAGTCAATTATGTTCAAACAAGTATCATAAATGTTATTTTGAAGTTGTCTCATATATTTATGATCATCAAAATGGACATTTATGCTCAATTTTGCCCTATTCTGCCATTTTAAGTAAATTGTAAATTCCAAATAATTTACGAATTTTTTAAATTGGAAAATTTATGCTCTATGATATTCATGCCAATACCCTCCTAAAATAATATTTCAAAAGTGGTCTGACATCTTTACGATGAAAATATCCCTCAAAATTGACATTTATGTGAAATTTTGCCATATACTGCCATGCTAAGAAATTCGTAAATTTCAAATAACTTGAGAAATTTTCAAAGTAGCAAGTTTCTAGTTGCTGAAGTTCATTCTGACATCAAAACTCATATTTTAAAACTGGTCTCACATTTTTTCAGTAAAAAGTTTCCATTTAATGCACGTTTAAGTGAAATTTTGTCCTATTCTCCCATGTTAAGAAAATCGTAAATTTCTAATAACTTACGAAGTTTTTTAATTCGAATGTCGCAAATGAATAGGGTTCTTGCCAGTGTCAAAAGTAATATTTTAAAACTGATCTGACTTCTCTGTGATAATCTGTTCTTGAGATATCATGTACACAGACTAACAAACTAACACACACCATACAAATTTTGTCATTTTTCGGATTCCTCACACGTGAAAATGTGTAAAAAAGTAAAAAAAACAAGGTCGAAAATTTTCACAATTACCTAAGTTCTCGATCTATAGCATGATGGGGAACTAAAAAATTTAAATGATATGTATTGTACTTAAGAATTTAAATTCTTTTATTTTATCAGTTATTGTCATTAAGAATATTTATTTTTAATAAGCATACATTAAAATAAAATATAGATTAATCTTACTAATTAACACTATTTTAATATTAGAATCAAGCCAATTTTTATTTCTAAGATAAAAAATATTAGATTAATTATTGATTAGTAGTTTAATATAATTAGGTGTATTACAACTAATATGCTAAATAACATATGTCTAACATTGCAATGTAAATGTCTTCAAACAAAAACCCACAAAAGCCCAGAAAAACCCACAAATGCCAAGAAAAACCCGCAAAAACCCAGAAAAACCCATTTTGCCAACCCTGGCATTCCCCCTATAGGCCTAGGACACTTACGGAGTCAATTGGCCTTAAATCCTCCAACCATACAACCAACCTGCTATAATACCGTCGCCAATTGTCCACTGTGCAACACTAGTGCAACGTAAAACCCAACCAACCAACCTACTATAATACCTAAATAAATATTAAACACAACATTAATAAAATGCTAAGCATATCGAAAAAATGTTTTTCCACATGACACTTATAATTCAAAATTATATAATTACGAAATTTTAGCTTCGTTTTTTTAGTTTGAATGTCTTATATAATAGTTATGAGGATCGTAATCATGTGCACATTTTCATTTTTAATCTTATGTTGAAATAAGCTTTAAAAAACTTACATAAAAAAACTGTGCAGTAAAAACAACATTACAATTGTGCCCTTTTCAAAGGCAGTCAGAGGGTTTATTTTAAGACTTAGTGGAACTAAGTCGGTTAATATTTATTATAGTAGGTGGGTTGGTTGGGTTTTACGTCGCACTAGTGCTGCGTAGTGGGCAATTGGCAACAGTATTATAGCAGGTTGGTTGGAGGATTTAAGGCCGATTGACTCAGTAAGTGTCCTAGACCCATAGGGGGAATGCCCCTGTGGGGGTCTTTCTAAAGGGTCCTAGCCAGTATTTACGCGAGTTTCGGAGGAAACCACAGAAAACTCCGAACGGCTAGGTCAATGAGAGCGACCTGGGATCAGGGCCGTCGCTAGGCATTAAGCAACTCAGGCAATGCCTGAGGGCGGCAGTTGTCTAAGGGCGGCACTCGAATCATTAAAACGAAGTACGAAAAATAAAAAAATAAGCAAGATTGAAAAAAAAATATTTTTACAAAAATATATATTGGTAAAAAAGATCTTCCCCGCCCCCTCCTCTCGAAAGAATCTAAATTGGTTGAGAAAACTGCTGCTAGTAAAATTCGCCAATAAATCGAACAAGATGTGTGAAAAGGATAATATGAGAAATGTGAAAGCACAAAGCTTTGCGCTTAGAAACTATCTTTGCATGGGTCCGATGTCCGATTCCGGCTAGCCTACTAGACAGATACATTCTGAGAAAGTTTTAATTGGGAGACTACAGATGAATACATTAGGACCGAGTTCTGTTGGTATGCAACTAAAAAAGCTATTACTGACCGGATATTGTTAATTTAAGCAGAAATAAGGGATATATGTAGTATATGGAGTTCTAGATGGGTGGCCTTAAGAAAAAGACAAAATTATTTAGAATCCATGAGTGTAAAAGAAAAATAAAACACTGAATTTGAGATACAACATTTTAAGGGAATTATTAAGTTTAAACTAAGCGCTTTTTACTTTCCTAACATATTATGTAAGGAAAGTATTGTAATCATGTAAAAAATTTGACTATGAGATTTTGGTGTTTATACACGTTTTACGGTTCCCTGAGTTCATTTTTACTAGTTTTACGATAATGTGTGTACGTGAGTGAACACGATAGCGCCTAAACGCTTTGTAAATCCCCATAGCACAAACCCTATTGATTTTAGTGAATCTAGGACTTATAGTTTTTTTACACACAAATAAAATAATTCTTTATCACTATGGCATATGGACCACACATTTTTCAAGTGCGATAGCGCTCAAACGCCTTATTCGTCTAAGCTGGAAATATATACACATCTTATAAGTCATTACGCACGAACTGTATAAATTTTCGTGAATCTAGTACTTAAAGACTTTTTATAGGGACACAAGGAAAAATTCCTTATCATTATGGTCTATGGGCCCAATTTTTTTTTTTAAGTACGATAGTGTCTAAATACTTTACCCGACAGAGCTGAAAATTTATACTCATACTATATGTCGCAGTCACACGAACTGTATTAGATTTTGGTGAATTTAAAGGGAAGAAACACAAAGAAATATTCTTTATCATTGTGATCTATGGGCTGAAATGATTGTAAGTACAAATTAAACTATGGAAAAATTTATTCATACACCCTATTATAGTTTTCACGTTTGTCTTACTTTAATTTATTTATACAACTGTTAATTATTTAATGTTCGGAAAGTCGAGTGGAGTCACTCCAGATTTTTTTAAGCATTATCTAAAAAAATCTAAAATTTTAATCTAAAAAGAAAAAAAAAATGAATAGCAGGGAATTTTACATTACTTTAATTAAAAGTATACTTAAAATTTATACACATTGGATATTAGCCCACCAGCAGCAGAGCGAATCTGCGCTCAAAGTTGGTAGACGTGAGGTGCCGAGTTCAATCGCAGGTCGCGCTCGTTGACCTAGCCGTTCGGAGCTTTCCATGGTTTTCCCCGAAACTTGCATAACTACGGGCTAGGACCCCTTAGAAAGCCACTCACGGAGGGCACTCCCCTTCAGGCCTACGACCCTAGTGCTTCCAATCGGCCTTAATCTCCACAACCTAAACCAAATTAGATTTAGTTTTAGAGATAAAAGGAATTTGAATTTTTGAAATTCATTAAATTTTCAGTTATAATAAAGAATTAAATTTAAAATTGAAGAATGTATACTATTTCAGCATTACATGTTTATGTATACGAATGAAATTAGATAATGGTTTTATCTGCATAATAATATTTTATTCACAAAATTTCATTAAATTCCCAGGTCTAAAGAACATTTTCAACAATCTAGCTACAACACTAAAAGATAAAAAACATTAATATTTTAGAATTGGTGAAAGGAAAATCTAATTTATGAAAATACACAAACTGTTGGCAGTTCTCGGAAAATGAGGACAGAAAAATTTAAAATGAGGACAAATGTGGTCCTCATTAGAAATTTTCAAAATTGAGAAGGATGTCAAAAAATGAGGACAGTCCTCAAAAATGAGGACGTCTCGTCACCCTGCATTAGATTCGACTATTTTCTATTCGTTTTATGAACCTGTGTAACTAAATTAATTTAAATTAAATCCATTTTTTATGCAATGTTTGATTAGTCAACATAAAATTGCGGATTTTAAAAAAGTGACAACACGAGAAAGTGAGAGGGAAATGCTGAAAATTTTAGAATAAAACTAAAAGGAGACCGTAAAATTTTTTCAACATTTTGTTTTGTTAGGGTCTTACGTACACTTAATTTCGTTAAACCAAAGTCTTAGTGACTAAGAAGGGGAAATGGAGTTGCCATAAAAACTTTGACTGACGGAAAATCTCAAGTTATAAAAATTCGTCTAAGCAAAATTTCAGCGTATGAAGAGGCGGCAAATTGAAGCTTGCCTGAGGGCGGCAGAGCACCTTGCGACGGCCCTGCCTGGGATCGAACCCGGCACCTCCCATCTACCAGCTTTGAGCGCAGAACCGCTCGACCAAGGTCATGTATTTAAACGTTTGGAAAATTTTTCATCATCTAAAGATTTTCTTTTCTAATAGAAGCGCTATTTTAATAGACACGTTTTATGTTGACATAGCTTTGACACTGCTTTAACAACAACCCTACTACAAGACTAATTAGGGAGCGAGCGCACAACAAAGAACTTAGTTATATTAGATAAGAACACGGATTAAAATACTATTTTAATCCTGATTTTAATCAGCTGATAAGAACAAGAATTGCAGCTCCAAACAGACAAATTAAAATTTTTAAAAATTTAGTTATTTAAAAGTTCGTGGCTGGCTAATTTGGTAAGCCGCTATCAAACGAAGTTCCATATGAAAGGTATATACTATCTCGTAAATAGATTTCTCATGTGGGAAACCGATGAAATACTACCGTTTGACACTTTTGCCTCACGTATTTTCTTCAATCACGCACTTTCGACTGAGAATCACATACAGTAGTTTTTAGCACGAAGTCTACCAATCAGAGAATCGCGATTCCAGAGTTTTCTCTACCCTCATTCCTTTCAAATCTGTGAGAGAGAAATTATCGCCAAATGTTGCGCTCGTTGTTTACATCTGTGGATTTCGTTTATGCTTAAAAATAACCCTTGATTCAGCTCAAGAAAGTTGTTCTGTAGCTTTGAGATGCAATAGATTATACTTCAGGATATATGTTCTTTCGTCTGATAACAGTTTAAGATAGGAGAGAGTAAAGATAGAGGATGAAGCAGCGAATGAAACATTGTTGACTTGATCAGTGAGCATCCTAGATGAAATCAATCAAAAAAGGACAGGTTTTTAGCATGAAGTCTTCCAATCAGAGAATCGCGATTTCAGAATTTCCTCTATCCTCATTCCTGTCAAATCTGTGAGAGAGGAATTATTGCCAAATGTTGTTGTGATATTTAATCTCAGAACTTTCTTTTATTAACTTTCGTTTTTCTTGTTCCGGACTTTCTCTTTTTGTTTTTTTGCTTCCCGCCAACTGATTGTTTTTGTGCACCTGCCGTATCACGTGACGATATGTCGCGTCTCTCTACAAGTATATTGTAATACTTTTTCAATCATGTAATTTTCGTTATTCGGAACTGACGTTCCATTTTCTTATTCTATTTAATCATAATTTTTTCTTTTTGTCTAAGATGAATAAATTAAAGTAAAAAACATCTAGGCTTTCTTTCATTACGCAGCAACGAGTGAATTATCCTAAATAACAATTGATCTACATATTATGTAAGAATTTCTCAGTCTAATCAAGATTCATTATAGGAAAAGTAGTTGCTGGTCTTTAATACAGAAGTCATATTAAGGAAATTTACTTACTCTTCACCAATGGAATAAACAATTACCTGTGACAACCCAGGTAAGCTAAACTTTATTTAATTATATGACTGTTATTTTAGCAAAGAATTATTAGTAAGAAATATTTGTTATAAATATATTTAAATAACTAATTTGAGGAAACTCCGAACTCATGCACTTATTTATAAAGTATTCTTCTATCAGATTATGATTCTGATATTTTGAATTGAAAATTTAGATTTATTCTTGACAAAAGTTCAAAAGTTTTTTTTTTTCATTGCACATTGGAAGAAATTGCTACATTTAAAATAATAAAATAAAAAATGAAAATGTAAGCGAAAATATTTGTTTTTGTTTCTTCAAAACTGAAGTGACACTAAATCGAAAGTATTGAAAAGTGCTTATTTTCATGAAAACTATTTAATTTTATTTTCTTCTTCAAGTACTATTTATCCTAACTGTGTTGATTTAAAATATTAAATGAATATTTACGTAATGAACAAATATTAACAAAACTATTACAAAAAATTTTGTTTAAGTATGTCAGCAACAAAAGATATACAAATTGAACCGCTGAACTCCACAAATTATAATGTGTGGAAGTTTCGTATCGAAATGTACTTGCAAAAAGAGGATCTTTTTACAGTCTTTACTGACGATCCTCCCAACCCAATAACCGATCAGTGGCGTTCAAAAAATAGAAAGGCCAGAGCCATTATAAATCTACTTATTGATAACGAACAGATAGTGTACGTTATGAATCTAGATACAGCACGAGAGTGCTGGAATGCTCTGCGCCAAGTCCACGAAAGATCATCCCTTACCAGTAAGCTTTTCTTACTTAGGAAACTTTATTCCATAAAATTAATGGAAGGTGGTGATGTAAACCAACATATAGCTGACATATATAAAACACGCGACAGACTCACCGCCATAGGTGAAGTCATAGATGAATCGCACCTAGCTGCATTAATGCTATGCTCACTCCCTCCTTCGTATGACGTTCTCATAACAAGTCTCGAATCGAAAGACGAAGCGCAATTGACACCTGAGTATATACGAAACAAATTAGCTGATGAATATGCCAAAAGGCTTGAAAACAAAAGTATTCAAAATACAGCGTTAAAAGTCCAATACCATAACAAATCGGAGAAATTCTGCAAATACTGTAAGAAAACTAACCACAATATAGAAGAATGTTATAAGTTAAAAAATAAAAATAATTCTGCTGTTAAAAGTCACAGTAAAAATTTCAACAAAAAACCCAACTTCAGATCCAACATATGCTCTCAGAACAATGAGAAGCCAGATAGCGCTCAAATTGCAGAGGGGAGCAATAAACCAAAAGCTGATAAATTGTATTCTTTTTATGTTGGAGATAAAACTGTAAATTGGGTGGTTGATTCAGGGTCGTCTTCACATATCTGCAATGATAAACTAAAATTTCGCGAACTTAAAAATAACGTTTCTAACGTCACTATCGCGAACGGCACGCAGCTAAAATCTTTGGGTTCCGGTACTGTGGATTTGTATACCGTAAATTCGGAAAACACACAGAACAAAATAACACTTAAAAATGTTCTTTATGTCCCTGAAATAGAAACTAATTTAATTTCTATAAAAAGAGCAACAGAGAATGGCTGTATCGCTGTATTTGATGATAAAACCTGTAAAATTGTAAATCAGGGAAATACATGCATTGAGGGATATGTGAAAAATAACTTATATGAATGTCAATTAAATTATTCTGAAAACAAACACACAGCGAACATTGTAATACAAACTTGTGATAACGAAAATTGCATAAACAAGTGGCATGTGAAACTTGGCCACAGAAATACTAACCACATTAAAGATTTAGTTAACAAAACAAGGACATGGCTGTGGGTATAAAATTAAATGATTGCAAACATAATACTGAATGTAAAACATGCATAATGTCAAAATTAACTGATTCACCTTACCCCAAAGCTGCACAATTTAGAGCCTCCGTACCACTCGAACTGGTCCACACAGACTTATGTGGCCCTATGAAAACCCCCACTGTAGGTGGAAAATATTACTTTCTTACATTTATAGACGATTACAGTCATTATACTATTATATATTTGCTAAGAAATAAGTTTGAGGTATTTTCTAAGTTAAAGGAATATGTGGCTATGACCGCAAACAAATTTGGCCGGAAAGTGCAAGCAATTCGCTCCGATAACGGGGGTGAATACACTAGTATGGAAGTAAATGAATTTTTGAATAAAGAAGGAATTGAGCACCAGTTTACCGTTCCTTACTCTAGTGCTCAGAACGGCGTGGCAGAACGTAAAAATCGTACGCTGACCGAAATGGCTCGCTGTCTGCTTAAAGACAGTAATTTACCGAATTCCTTTTGGGGGGAAGCCGTAAATACTGCAAATTACATACAAAATAGGCTCCCGACCTCCTCATGCGACTCAACTCCTTACGAAAAATGGACCGGCCGTAAACCCGATTTATCAAATATAAAAACATTCGGATGTCGCGCATACGCATATGTACATAAAATACATAGGGGAAAACTGGATAGCACCGCTCAAGAAGGAATTTTTGTGGGATATGATAATCGTAGCAAAGGCTACAGAATTTGCACAAATAATAAAAATGTAATAATTAGCAGAACTGTAAAATTCTTGGAG
This sequence comes from Salticus scenicus, assembly GCA_963930645.1. Lineage (NCBI taxonomy): Eukaryota > Metazoa > Arthropoda > Arachnida > Araneae > Salticidae > Salticus > Salticus scenicus. The sequence continues at coordinate 136,003,911 of OZ005654.1, forward strand.
GATGAATATAGAGAATCCCACAATAATGAAACATCACTATTCAAGAATGAAAATTCAAATGATGAAATTCCGGTGTCCAAATTACCAATATTAGATACTGATATAAATATAGATATAGCGGGCGATAACGATAGTCCGGATGACACGCAAACTCTGCCGCGATGATCACAACGATTAAATAAAGGTGTTCCGCCCGACAGATTTGCATTTGCAGTAAATGACAAAAGAATTGATGAGCCTAAGTGTTTTGATGATATACTAAAAATTCAAAACCCAGCTGAAAAAGAAAATTGGCTGAATGCCACACTCGACGAAATGAATTCACTCAGACAAAACAATACTTGGGAACTTGTTGACGCTCAACCAGGGACCAAAGTAGTAGGGTGTAAGTGGGCGTTCAAGGCCAAATACAATAGCCAAGGACAAGTCGAGAAATATAAAGCCAGGCTTGTTGCCAAGGGTTTTTCTCAAAAATACGGGGTGGACTATGACGAAACTTTTGCGCCAGTTGCATCGCATACCACTCTAAGAAGTTTCTTGACCATGTCACTATATAAAAATTTGAATCTAAGGCATGTAGATATAAAAACTGCTTTCCTACATGGAAATTTGCAAGAAGATGTATACATGCATCAACCCGAGGGTTATGTTGTCCAGGGCGAAGAAAATAAAATATGTAAGTTAAAGAAAGCGATATATGGCTTGAAACAAGCCGCTAGAGCGTGGAATTTGAAAATTAATGAAACATTGTGTAAATTAGGATTTAAACAAAGTCAACATGACAAGTGTTTATATATACGTAACAAAGATAACACAGAAACTTACATTCTTGTGTATGTTGATGATCTACTTGTAGCTGGTAAAAATCACGATATTGACATACTAATTAATCAACTTAGGGAAGAATATCCATTAACCGACCTTGGGGAAGCCAAATATTACCTCGGCATAAATATAGAAAGACCTTGTAAAGGGGTAATTACGCTTGATCAAAATAATAAAATACGAGACATTGTAACCAAATTTGGGCTAGATAACGCACGGCCCTCTGACACACCAATGGAACCAGGGTATATAAAATTAACTGATAATGACAATCTCTTACCAAACAACACAATGTACAGACAGGCTATAGGCGCGTTACTTTACATTTCTACAGTATCGCGACCTGATATAAGTGTTGCCGTTGGCATCTTAAGCCGTAGAAACGAAAATCCTAGAGCGAAAGACTGGGAGGCAGTTAAAAGGGTTATTAGATATTTGAAAAATACCCAAGATATTAAATTAAAACTTTGTAACTCTGGTGAACCTGTTCTTAGAGCATATTCGGATTCAGATTGGGCCAATGATCCAAGTGATAGAAAGTCTATATCTGGAAATTTATTTAAGATAGGAAAAAATCCAATATTTTGGACTTCGAAGAAACAGTCCTGTGTGTCCATGTCTTCAGCAGAGGCTGAGTACGTCGCAGCTGCGAGTGCTGCACTTGAAATACAGTGGCTCAACAAACTACTGGATGATTTAAATTTGCCGCAAGAATGTCCTATAGTGTTGTACCAGGACAACCAATCTACCATCAAGATTGCTGAAAATGATAAGTTCCAGTCAAAAACAAAACACTTACAGCTGAGATATCATCTTCTGCGAAACTTAATACAAGAAGGCCTAATCAAGCTTCAATACAAACCTACCAAAGAAATGAGCGCCAATACCCTCACAAAAGCTCTGCCAAAAACTGATTTTAATAGACATAGAAATGCATTAATGAACAATTGAAAAATTTCTGAGCTTAAGAGGGGGTGTTGTGATATTTAATCTCAGAACTTTCTTTTATTAACTTTCGTTTTTCTTGTTCCGGACTTTCTCTTTTTGTTTTTTTGCTTCCCGCCAACTGATTGTTTTTGTGCACCTGCCGTATCACGTGACGATATGTCGCGTCTCTCTACAAGTACATTGTAATACTTTTTCAATCATGTAATTTTCGTTATTCGGAACTGACGTTCCATTTTCTTATTCTATTTAATCATAATTTTTTCTTTTTGTCTAAGATGAATAAATTAAAGTAAAAAACATCTAGGCTTTCTTTCATTACGCAGCAACGAGTGAATTATCCTAAATAACAATTGATCTACATATTATGTAAGAATTTCTCAGTCTAATCAAGATTCATTATAGGAAAAGTAGTTGCTGGTCTTTAATACAGAAGTCATATTAAGGAAATTTACTTACTCTTCACCAATGGAATAAACAATTACCTGTGACAACCCAGGTAAGCTAAACTTTATTTAATTATATGACTGTTATTTTAGCAAAGAATTATTAGTAAGAAATATTTGTTATAAATATATTTAAATAACTAATTTGAGGAAACTCCGAACTCATGCACTTATTTATAAAGTATTCTTCTATCAAATGTTGCGCTCGTTGTTTACATTTGTGGATTTCGCTTATGCTTAAAAATAACCCTTGATTGAGCTCAAGAAAGTCGTTTGGTAGCTTTCAGATGCAATGATTATACTTCAGGTTATATGTTCTTTCGTCTGATAACAGCTTAAGATAGGAGAGAGCAAAGATAGAGGACGAAGCATTGTCGACTTGACCTGCAAACATTATAGATGAAATCGATAAAAAAAAAGGACAGATTTTCCCCGCAAAGTCTCAATACTTGTTTGCATTTAAGTTTTTTGGTCGCAAATTTATCTTAAACTGTGTGGGAACTAGTCTTAAACTGCAGCACATGCGATGAGTCAAAATTGATTGTAGTTAAATGTAAAGATTATTGGAAAATAAATAGTCAAATTGCTCTAATGCAACTAATTATAAAATAGTATATATATTTTTAGGGGTTTTCTGGGGCCCCCTTGAAGCGGGGGCCCTCGGCGATCGCCGACCAGCCGACTTGGCCAGTCCAGGCCTGCACATGCATGTGGCTGGATGAATGCAACTTTTTTTTCCCCCCTGATTCAACAGGAGCAGAATCACCTCAAAAATTTTCTGATGAGAATGAAGACACCCAAATCACATTCTTGGAAAAGTCGAGAAAAAATTTTGTTTCAAAGTTTGAAATAAATTTTTGAGAAAAAAGTATCAAATGTTAATTTATATAACTTGAAAACACTGACATAAGCCTTTTCAATAAAGAGGATTGTGTTAAAAATTTGCAAAAATTTTCTTTGAATGTCAACAGTTTTGACATTTATGTTTGACTTTCATGTTTCGAAAATGCTCACTTTTTTTTTTTTTTTAAATGCAAAATAGGTCTAGCCAAGTCTTTCTTACATGTAATAAATGTAGAACTTATTTTACAAAAAATTTTGACACAAAATTCAAAATCTATTTCTCTTTACTTTGAACTATTCAAATGTATTTGTTTCCAGGATTAAATTTCCCTTGACAGAGGATCAAGTGCCCCCATAATTGGGCATTTATCCCCCTTCCAGCTCCCCATTGTTGAAAATATATATATATATATTATATAACTTAAGAATTCATTTATAAAATAATAATAAAAATAAATGTTACATCAAAAAATACAGTTGTGTCATTTATATTTATTTAAAGCATTTAAAAAATAACAGTATTTAATTAAATTTAAAAAAAAAAACTGCAAAAAGGGATCAAATCCATTGTCTCCTCTAATTCTAAATTTAATATTTAAAGTTTTTTTTTTTCCCCAACTTATTACAATATTTTATAGAGAATAGAACTTTTAATATGCAGCTTTTAAAGTGATTATAGATAAAAAGAATCATATTAATTTATTGTATATATTATTTTTACCAAAAAATAATCCGACCTTTACAAGAATCTAGTATCTTTTGAAGATAGATCATTCAGAAAGATAATCAGGAAAATTATCTTTATTTGCAAATAAAGTTTTGATATAAATGATACAAAAATTTTACCAATTTATTTAGAATGCAAGTATTTTCACTCATTCAAAGATAAAACAGCTGTTTCAGGTTAAAGAGAGGTTTTATTTAGAGAAATTAAATTCCTAAAACAAACTTAATATTTAATTACTCTTGATGTAGCAAACTGAACTACAGAGCAATAATGATTATTATTTTAAATTATAATATGGTTCAAAATTAATGGTGGTCTGTTGATTTGGGACAACAAAAACTTTTTTTTTTTTTTTTTAACACTTAATATAATACATTATTAATTATCTATGGTAAGTATCAGACATTTAACTCATAAACAGGGGTGGCACCAGCTAGGGGGCCGGGGGGGCACAGCCGGAAAGCAGGAAAATGCATTGTTGTTATTATTTTTCTCTGTCTCCCAATCATTCACTTGTATGGTTATAAATTTTATAGTGATTAAGAAATCCATTTCTGAAAAGACAAGATCGCTGCATTTATAACTGAACCTTAATTGCACATTTCTAAATGAGTAAATAAATTAGTTGCGGACCAAATCCTATCCTCGAGCATAAATTAACATTTAGTTTCATAGCCAGTAATCTAGTTATGATACTAAAATGCAAACTAAGGTATATATTTCATATAAAATATAAAAAGCATCTTAAAGTAACTTAAACAAATTTAAACAAAAGATCTCTAAAAAAAGATAGAAAATTGTTATATATATATATATATTTACAATTATTATTATTATTTTAATCGAAATAATAAGTTAGACAACTCTGTTGTATTATCTGTATCAGTTAGGATGAGTAATTGTCTGTGAAACAATTAAAGGAAGTCAATTTTAGAAATTATTCATAATTTTAAGAAAAGTTATTTATAAAACATCCATTTATGACATTGGTGATTAAATCAACATGAAAGGCAGATATTCTACTAATTTGTGTAATCTGTTAGTCCATCAAAGAAATATGTCCAATTGAAATATTTCTGTATTTATTAATTTTGAAAAGTTACAATACAAATACAAATAAATAATACATTAATTACTATATTTGTATTATGAATTAAGTCATTTCAAAACAAAAATCTGAAACAAATTTCATTACAAATTATGTTTTTTTAATAACTGAAGGTAAAGGTTGCATAAGTAGTGTCAAAAGAGTTCATTGTCTAAAATATTATTTTTCCCCTAAAAATTTCATATAACTAATCCTAATATTACATGAAAACTATCAATTTTACTTGGATTTAAGACTGTTTCTATTTTAAATGACGCCTTTAGAAAAAAGGGCAATATAAACATTGAAGAAAAGGATTATACACAATATTAACACAGTAAATAAAAATAGCACTTTTTTTGGGGGGGAGAAAAAAAAAACCTGGAACTATTTATAATATATGTCATAGGTACAAGATTATTTGCCATAATTATTAAGATATCTATGATGCATCAGCGAATTTAATTTTGTATGAAAAGCAGCGTTAATTTAGCTAAGGGAGCAGGAGAATGACGCAATTAAAAATCCAGCCAGTAACATAAAATCAACAGAAAATATATTTCAGCTGAAATTCAATTATTATTTTAACAGTCATTATATGCATCAAAAATGAAATCCATCAATTTCTAGTATAATATCAAACGATCTACGAAAAAATTGCGTCTCTAATCTTGAAAACATATTCAAAAAATGCATTAATATTGCACAAAATACTTATTAATAATTCATTAAAAATATTTTATTTTTCACTGAAAATATCTAATCAAATAAATACAAATGAAAAATCAATTAACCTTAACCCAGCTGATCCCTTATATGTGCGTCAACAAAACAATCCTTTTAAAGTCATAGGCACGACGTAAATAGTACCATTGCAAGTAATGTACAAATATGTTAATATTATAACGAAATAAATGAAATCGCCACAGAACGATCAAATTCAAGCATTACAAAAATAAACAACTGTCAAAATATTTACAGTACTTACTGAAGATGGACTATGGCAGCTTGTATTATTATCCCCGCACGGTGACCTTTGGACAGTCACTAAAGCCATGTTATATCACAGCTTTAAACTTTTACAGCTGTCCCTTCATGTTACCTTTCACTTAATGTTGCTACATTAATTAAATATAACTAAATCCACACCATCATAAAAATTTTGACGAACTCTCTATCCACCCTATAAACCCATAGCATCTCGACTCCAAAACATTAAACGCGCATGCGTGATCCAAGTTCCAGCTCTTTGGTTACTTCCGTTTTTCTCTATTTCCATTCCTTAAAAATCTTTTAGGAATTTATAATAAAAAAATATTAATTAAGATGAATATTAAAAGCAGAATAAATCTGTATTTCAATCAGTTTTGAAAATACGTGTAATAAAATTATTCAAATTTACTAAATAAATTATATTCAAAACGTATTAATTTACATTTAATAATAACAAGAATACGTTTTTTAGTTCACATTATCTTATAAAAATCATTCATTCTCTTCCAGTAGTTGAATGTTCTCAAATTAATGAATGGTGATTGTTTATATTTGGTTTGTACAGTCGGCTGCAAAATTATTCGAGCACTAGCAATAATCCTTGCCAAAAAAAAGTACACTTAATACAGCTTTGTTAAATAAATCCTTGTCGAGTCAGGTTCTTAATGAGTCTAAGAACATGATTCGACAAGGATTTACTTAGCAAAATAGTCTTAAGTGTACTTTTTAAATATAGGAATTATTGGCTAGTGCTCGAATAATTTTGCAGCCGACTGTACCATATTAAGGCGACCAAATTTTTGAAACCCAATTTCAGGACAAATTATCGAAGCGTCCTAAAGGACAGAGCTAATTCGAGGACAGGGCTAAATTATGCTTTAATTTGAGGACAATTCTGTAAATTCGAGGACATTTGTCCTCAAATGATTTTTAAATTGCTGAATAGATCGAGGTCCTCATCATACGAGGACGTTGGTCACCTTAACCATAATATATCCGCTATCCGCAAATAAGATAATCCAAATGAATTTGGCCCAGTCGGTAGAGCGCCGACCTCGTAATTGGAAGATTGCGGGTTCGGTACTCGAGCCGGCCAAAGACCGTCGTGTACACTTAAGGTGGCTGATGCTCGTAAAATCTGTCGTGGTCACGTCACAAAGTCCTCCATGTTCCCATAAAAAATTATACCTCTGGAAGTCACCAAAGCGGGAGAGCCACCCCTTCCATGACGGATCAAAATTGTGATGGCATCAGGGACCGATTTACTCACTTGGAGGCCCAGGGCACTCATGTTCAATGGGCCCCTTTTCCTTGTACTTTAGTATTACAACAAAGAAAACAAACCGCACATTTTTTATTCATGTGTCTAAAAATTCTCTTCACTTCACTTCACTTTTCATTTTATTGGTAAGAGTAAGGCTTAACTAGATCCGATGTCATAAATATAAATAATGGAATTGGAGGGTCTCTCTTAGTTAATAACATAGATCATTATGCAAACCCTTTATGGTTTTAGTACCATATCGACAATATTCGTACAATCAGAGAAATTATTGAAAGAAACTTGTCAATCGGATCAATGTACATCGCGCCTGTGTATCTGCTCTGCAGTGCGTGCCTCGGATTTAGTTAGCCTTAGTAAGTGTTTGGAATGCAGCATCGGTAGCATGCAGTTGTGTTTGCGTTTAGCGAAAATATTGTAATTTTTTTGATGAGCTGATAGTTTCCTTGAAAGATCATACCGCCGATTTATAAAACAGCACAGCAAAACCTTCATCCATTGACGAAAAAACAAAAAACAACAACCACTATAGCAAATTTGGAAATTTTTCATTTTAACTATTCTTTTAAATGTATGATGGAATTTCTTGGAGGCCCCCTTAGTGTGAGGGCCCAGGGCACATGCCCCGAATGCCCTGCCTTAAATCAGGCACTGGATGGCATGTCTCCGGACCACCTCTAGGTGTGTCCCAGACTGTCGCCAATTGCCCATCTGCACAGCATTAGTGCGACGTACAGTCGGCTGCAAAATTATTCGAGCACTAGCCAATAATTCCTATGTTTAAAAAGTACACGTAAGACTGTTTTGCTAAGTAAATCCTTGTCGAATCATGTTCTTAGACTGATTAAGAACATGACTCGACAAGGATTTATTTAACAAAGCTGTATTAAGCCCACACAACACACTTCATCCCGATTAGGTTGATATTACGTAATCGCGATCAAATATCACGTCCCATTACGTTGAAATTTGCTATCTGCTTTGGTTGATTTTTGGTTGAAATGTCACAAGCAAAGTTGTAACATGGCCCCAAATGAGACTTAGTTGGTACGTAATATCAACCAACTTGTTATGTAAGACATTCAGAGTTTGTCCAATTCATGTAAAATCAACCAAATTTGGATGTAAATGAAACATTGTGTTTTCAGCCATTTCATGTAATATCAACTAGATTTGGATGTAAGATATACATCCAGATCTCATCTAAATCATGTAAAATCAACCAAAATTGAATATGTAATATACATCTAGATTTCATCCAGGTTTTATAGAAATTACGTACAATCAACATAGCTGATGCATTTTTCTTTTCTTTTTCCTTTCCTTTTAAGAATTTTAATGCACTTATTTCAAACAGGGGAACCAAAAGCATTGACCTTGTTTTTTATAATGCAGAGATTAATTTTAAACATAAGTGTGATATTGATTTTCAATATCAGGGTTTAAAAATATATGCTTAAAATCAATACCTGTATATTTTTGTCTAAAATTAATATTTGCATAATAAAAAGCATGGCCAATGCTTTTGGCTTCCCTGTTTAAAATAAGTGCATTAAAATGCTTAAAAGAGAAAGAAAAAAAAAAAAGAAAAATGCATCAGTTATGCTGATTGTATGTAACTTCTATAAAACTTGGATGAAATCCAAATGTATATTCCATATCCAATTTTGGTAGATTTTAATGGAATTCATTACCCAGGCAGAAAATTTGGCAAAATAGTTTTTTTTTTTCAGATCACACCTGGAAGTTTTTCAGATAAAACTTTGTATATCATCTTATTAGAATATGAGACATAATTTTGCTCATTGCAAAATACTGTTTTTTTTTGTTTTTGTTTTTTTGTACAGGCAACAATTATTATTTTTTCAAATTCCTTGAAAATTTCTAGTTGGTTTCATAAAATTCTGCACCATTTTTTACTTCCAACAAAGTATAAGGAATTATACTTTGTACTCAAAGTACAAAGTATAAGGAATTATAGTAATCCCGATTTGCGAAATGGATTTTGTATTTCAGATTGCTCGAAAACGAATGGTCGCTGAATGTTGCCAATTTATATGTGTGACTGTCATGATGTCTAGTTGTACACCTGCAAGTGTCGTCTTAACACGAGCTCTCGTTTTAGAGATATAAGCGACTTTACACGATTTTTCGTGACATCGTACGCATGTGTGTGTGTGTCACATAACTCAAAAACGATTGGACGTAGAAAGTTGCGAATTGGTACATAGGTTTGTTATAACATCCAGTTGTGCACCTCCCTTTTTGGACTTTGTATAATTTTCCGTTTTGGAGATATTTAAGAAAATTAGGTTTATAATGACCAAAAATACAAAGCTTTTGGCCATAAAGTAACAAAAAACTTTAACTCAAAAATTGTTTGGACAAATATTGCAATCGAATTTTAACTGACTTCCTGACTAGCTAGACATTTGAAATTTTCAGAAATGCTCAGAACACGTTGACAATGCATTTTTTAAATATTTTTAGCCAACTGTTTCGGATACATGTTGCCTTCAGCAGCTTTTATATGATTCAACAGAAAATTTATTTAACTACCCAGCTAGCTAGACATTTGAAACTTTCAGAATAGTTCAGAACAAAGTGAAAATGCATTTTTTTTAAATACTTTTAGCCAACTGCTTAAGATACCTGCTGCCTTAGGCAGCGTTACCTGTACAAATCTTGCAATCAATTTTTAACTAACTTCCTCACTAGTTAGACATTTGAAACTTTCAGGATAGCTCAGAACACAGTGAAAATGCATTTTTTAAATATTTTTAGCAAATAGTTGAGGGCCACTGGTGCCCTCAGCAGCATTTGTATGGCTCCAACAGAAAATTTATTTAACTTCTCGACTAGCTAGACATTTGAAACTTTCAGAATAGTTCAGAACAGTGCGAAAATGCATTTTTAAAATACTTTTAGCCAATTGTTTCGGATCCGTGGTGCCTTCAGCAGCGTTACCAGTACACATTTTGCAATGATTTTTAACTGACTTCCCGACTAGCTAGACATTTGAAGCTTTCAGAAAAGCCCAGAACCTGTTGAAAATGCCTTTTTAAAATTATTTTTAGCCAACAAGCCAACTGTTTCGGATACCTGCTGCTTTCAGCAGCATTTATATGATTCTACAGAAAATTTATTTAACTAACTTTTCAACCAGCTAGACATTTAAAACTTTCAGAATAGTTCAGAACACGGTGAAAATGCATTTTAAAAATACTTTTAGAGAACTGTTTCGGGTCCCTGCTGCCTTTGTCAGCGTTTATACGGTTTCAACGGAAAATTTATTTAACTAACTTCTCGACTAGCTAGACATTTGAAATTTCCAGAATAGTTCAGAACATGGTGAAAATGCATTTTTTTAATACTTTTAGCCAATTGTTACGGATCCCTGATGCCTTCAACAGCGTTACCAGTACAGATCTTGCAAATGATTTTTAACTGACTTCCTGACTGGCTAAACGTTTGAAACTTTCGGAAAAGCCCAGAACACATTCAAAATGCATTTTTTTTATTATTTTCAGCCAACTGTTTTGGATACCTGCTGCCTTCAGCAGTGTTTATATGATTCAACAGAAAATTTATTTAACTAACTTTACAACCAGCTAGACATTTTAAACTTTCAGAATAGTTCAGAACATGGTGAAAATGCTTTTTTTTAATACTTTTAGAGAACTGTTTCAGGTCCCTGCTGCCTTTGGCAGCGTTACAAGTACAAATCTTGCAATCGACTGACTTCTTGACTAGTTAGGCATTTGAAACTTTCAGAAAAGCTCAGAACACGTTGACAATGCATTTTTTAAATATTTTTAGCTAACTGTCTCAGAGCTAATGATAATGCTTTTTAACATTATGTATATATTTCTAAAGGGGTATATAGGTAACGTATTGTTTATCAGTCAAATTTTTGAAAGTGTGTTTTTATCATATTTATACATTTTGAGGTCCCCTGAATCCAAAAACCATGTTTTTAGCGGTTAGTCTGAGTGTGTATCTGTTATCAGCATATCTCAAGAACAAATAATAGCAGAAAGTTCAAACTTAGTATTCTAAATGCGTATCATATAGGAATGTTACAGTAAACTTTTCGTTGAGACCAAGCAAATGGTTTGTGTACAGGAACATCCAAGTGAATTCAAATACATTGTCTAAGGGGAAATATATGGCAAATACAGTGTAACATCTACAGGCTGACTTAACCAAAATGGAATATATATATATTTTTTTAATTCTTAAAAGCATGTTTTGTGTAGATTGTGGTATGAAAATTATTCATCATTCATTTACAAGGCCAATTAAAGTATTTGGATGGGGCTATACTTGGAGGAATCATTATTCCTTTTGCGTTAAATGCTTTTCAAAGAAGACTAATTTTTAATACAAAGTATTCTTAATAGTGCATATTGATTATAGACAATACACAGGGATACTCAGAATTAAGCAAAATGTTCTTTTCTATTGAATCTAATTAACAGAAGTGGTTTGTATATTTTACTATGGTGCCGAACACTGCACAATTAATGTTTCATATGCATACTGTAAATAAAGTAATTTTTGAAGTTTTATTTTCAACTTTGTTTTTTGTATTATATCATGTTTTGAAGTGGCCTGATTATGAAAGTCCAATTTTTAGCAGTTGGTCTGTATGTGTATCTGTTATCGCATAACTTAATAGTAAATAACTGCAGGAAATTCAAATTTAGCACTTTGAATTTCATATTAGGTTACCGGCAAAAATTTTATAAATACTGGCAAGTTTGAAGGTAAATTAATAATAGCCTGGTTTTTTTTTTTTGTAATAATTCTATGCACAGAACTGTATATCAAATAAAATTGTTTTTAAAACTATTTTAGAATGTTCTAAAAGTATATTGAATTTTATTATCTTATGCTATTGAACTTAAAATTTAATATGCAATCAATCATTATAATATTGAAATGCAGGGTAAGAGAAAATGATGTGTGTGACACACCAGATTTTTTAAGATATGGTAATATAAATAAATACATACAGATTGATCACTAAAAATTGGACTTTTGTAATCAGGTTACCTCAAAACATGATATTATACAAGAAAAAACAAAGTTAAATTTTAAAAATTACTTTTTTTACAGTATGAATTTGAAACACTAATTTTTCTTTCTGAGCAGTGTTTGTCGACACAGTAACGTGCATCGAAGCACTTCCATCAATTACATTGAATATAAAAGAACATTTAGCTCAATTTTTGGTAGCTCTGTTGTCATATTGTCTATAAATAATATTGTGTACTTAAATTTAGTCCCAAACAAAAAACACCTAACAAAAAATGAATTACTATTCCAGCAATTTTCAAATATAGCTAGGCTGACCAGATCAAAATACCTTTATAATAGAGAAGCGTTAAAAATTGCTACAATTATCCAATTATGGGTGTATTTTTTCATTCCTAATAAATAAGGACTAAAAATAAAGTATTACTGATTAATAATTTACTTTCTACAATTACTTAAAACTTAGAAAAATGCCTTCAAAAAAAAAAGGAAGTCCCCATTTGTCCCCAGAAAATGGGGACGTTTGGTCAATATAAGTATAGCCCCAAATATCCAAATATTTTGGGTAGCCCTGTACACAACAGATGAATGATTTCCCTATCACAATATACACAAAACATGTTTTTATGCATTAAAAAAAAAAAAAAAAAAAATTGTTTTTGTCAGCTTAATGCTGTTACACTGTACTTACTCGAAATTTTTCCAAGGATAATATGTTTGAATTCTCTTGGATGCCCTTGTACATGAACTACTTGCTTGATCTCAAAGAAAAGTTTAGTGTAGCGTCTATATGATGCGCATTTTGTACATTACAGTTTCGACTTTCTGCTACTATTTGTTCTAGAGATATGTTGATAACAGACAGATATACAGACTAACTGCTAAAAACATGATTTTCAGATTCAGGGGACCTCAAAACATTTAAATTTAACAAAAACTCAATTTCAGCTATTTGATCCAAAAACAATACTTTCTCTACCATGTATACAGATAAGAAAAGTAATACAATTTACATCATGTCTCTAGATTACTGTTCTTTTGTACATTCTTCGTTTTCCTTTTATATGCAGATATTACTTAATTTATTAAGTGCTAATAGCTACATGTGATTTAAAAGTTAGTTTAGCAGTTCTATACTGCAGTCTGCAAATCATTACAGAAAATTCTGTCTGTTGGGGAGTAAATCCCCCCCCCCCAACACACAAATATAAAAAAGTATCCCTGCAGTTTTAAATTCATAAAATAGATAATCAGCCTTATCCCCTAGCAATAGCAATATTACTTATACTCTACAAACATATATATGTAAAGAAAATATTGTAATCATGACAAAAATTTTACTTTGAGATTTTGGTATTTCGATAGGCTTTGAGGTCTCAGAGTTCATTTTTGCTATTTTCACGGTACTATATGCATGTGTGTGTAGTATATATGTGTGAGTGAACATGATAGCATCTGAATGCATTGATGAATTTACCTGAATGTTGGTATATATGCTATAGGTCACCGTAACACAAGACCTATTGATTCTGGAGTATCTAGAGCTTAGTTATTTTATAGTGACACAATGCGAAATTCTTTAACATTATGATCTACAGGCTCAAATTCTTTAAAGTGCAATAATGTTAAAGAACACACTATATGGAGAAAATTATTCAAATGCCCTATTATAATTTACTCTTCTCTTCATTTAACAACTTCTTTTACTTTAATTTATCAGAAAGTCAAACAGAGTTACTCCAGATTTTTGAATATAAAATTAATTTAGCATACATGGATCACCCACTGGGCATTAACCTAATCTAAAGAATCACATCTTTAATAGTAAAATTTATGTCAATAAATAACAGTGTTTTCTTTAATTAACAACTAATGAACATTAATTATTATTCACCTAATTCCTTGTAAATAATTTTCAATTTTTTAAACATTTTTTGAGCCTTTCTCATGATTTTTGAATTGCTACAACTTTGTCTTAAAAGCTTATAATAAAAACATTACATTCTTCCAATTTACATTTAACTAACATGGATCACAAATATGTCAAATGGAGACACAGAATCCAAATTAGAAAAATGAATCAATTCCACATTTTACTATTACTAAAAAACATGAAACTTTTATACTGTAATTAAAGATAAAACTTAATAGCTTTATTCAGAGCTTATATGTATATCATTCTTTCCATCCAGAACTTCCTCAGCACATGTTTTAGGTGATGTTGACAGTTGAAACTGATTTTTTGTCACTCTCCTTTTTTTATCTGAGTAAATGGCACCACTTTCAGTCTAGGACCAGAACTGGTTCATTATAGATGCAGCTACAAACCGGTTCTAGGCATAGACTGAATGTGACACCATCCACTGAGATCTGAAGTATTTTGGAGAACTTTCTGAACCAAAAATTTTTTTCAGTCTCCAGAAATTAGAGCAAAAACCAGTTCAAATGTTGTGCAAAAAGTTTTTGTGCAATAGCAGCATAATAAGTGTACTGTATATACAATTTTCAAATATTTTAAATACCACCATATAAATTTTATCTTTATGAACATATTCATTCTCATTGTTCCAAGTAAGTTGCATCCCCTTTTGACGTTCAAATAACTTGACTCTTGACTTTTTTTTTAGTAGCATTTCATACCACCTGGCATTCAACAAAGTTGGATCACATTAATTACAGGCAGTTAAATTCCTGATTACCTCCATGTTTTCACATCGTGATGCATAATGATGGTTGTGATGTAAAACTGTAGAGGTAATCACTAAACTATAATTAATATGATCCCGCTTTTTCGGAGGACAGGTTGTATCAATGAAATGCAGCTAAAAAGAAAAAGCCAAGAATCAAGTCTCAGTGAATGTCAAAATTAGAAACAAAATTAAACTCAGTGCAATTTTTAGATAAAATATAAAAACAAAAGAAAAAATTAGAAAGTACTTACGTAGCTTAAAAACACACATATTTTTATCAAAAGTGATTTGCTTAACTTTTTTTTTTTTTTTTTAACATATGTTTTTTTTTTTATATATATATACATACGTATTTTCTATTTGATTAAACATATTAATCAAACTTGTGCTTTGTTCCATATGCTGAATTTGTTTTAACTACTACAAATTGTAGACTGTTCGGCAAGATACCATGAAGGACTGACTTCCAACCTACCTGTATTGGTTTGAGATTCAAATTTCAAAAAGAATCAAAAGAAACAATATGTATTTATGCATTTTTATTTTAAAAATTACATAAAATTTCTTTATTTGCATAGCGAAGCTAATTGAACATTACTATTTTAATTCAACATCTAATGTTTTTCTCTGTAATAGACAAGTTCTCGCAGCACCTGCAGAGAGAGAAAATAAAAAACATTTCAAAAGGAAAAATAAATAAATAAATAAAAACTGACAGTTATGTCCTCCCATAAACCAAAAATTATACTCAATAACAATATGCAAGTTATGGTATTTATAAGAAACAATTTTGTATGATTATTTAATTGAAACCAATCAGTTTTGAATTTTCTCATCTACAATAAGTACTAGATTTTTCAATAATACGAGTAAATCTTCATATATAAAAAAGACAGTGTCTGGACGTGTCTCCAGACAGCATAGCACTAAAATGGTAATAAAGACAGTCATGTGATTCAACACGAAGATGCTTACTGAGACATCATCCTAGTGCATTTTAAAGCCCGATTTTTCAAATTTTTCATCATTTTTTAATTAATTGAAACATGATAATAATAACCTTATATTAGTTTTAAATTAGTTGACAAACATATTAAAATTAAATGTGAATAATAATAATAATTATAATAGAACATCATTATAACTTAAAAATTTTGAAACAATTATTGATAAATGTTAATATATATACTTCATGATGCTAAAAACAAATAGCTATTAAAGGTTAGTTCTATTATAATTATTTTTTATATTTTTACTGTCAAATTGTAGATAATAAACTGTCAATGATATCACATTTGACTGAATAGCACTCTAAACTCTATGAATCAAATTTTATTTTATAAGCTTTATTTATAGATCTTCCTAGGTGATTTTTTTTAACATGATTTATGCAGATCACATAATACAATGATCACTGTCCAAATGTATGGAAAAATATATATAAATTATATTAAAAGCTACTAAAAAACAGAAAAAGAAAAGCAGTTCTGCAGACTATGGAATATATTTTCCTTTACATTTATTGCCCAGAGGGGACAAGTTTTCACCATGGGTATCTTTCAAAAGAGCTTATCAATACCTTTAGTGTGATATTGTCACCACAAGACTTTCTTCTGTATAATTTTAATTATACACCAAAATCATAAAATAGAAGTTTATTAAATTATTTTCCATATAAATGTAGACGATTTTTATCTAACAGAGTTACATCACTACAGGAAACGAAGTTCTCAGATGCACATCCCCCCCCCCTAATTTATTACTACTATTATCAATTATTTATATTAATTTTACAATCATTGATTAACAATTATTAATTAACAATTAATTTTATAATTACATTGTTTAGAGTTATATGAAATTTTGTTTTGTTCACGTTAAAAATTTACAGCCCGACCTGTTGAACAATTGATCGCCAAATCAAATCTGCATCAGTTTATGTCAGGTTTCAACAAAATTCCAAGTTTGGTTAAACTTTGTTAATTGGTTAATGAGATGCAGTGTCTACTACATTAGTGATACACACACACACACACACACACAGAGAGAAAGACTGACAGACAGACACTTTCTAAAATCAGTTCAATCGTGATCAGAAGTCAGAATATCCTGAAACGTGTAAATCCATCAAAACTGGAGTTTGAAACTTTTTACTAATGCAATACTTTCTCTTTATATACATACGAAAAAGAAAAAAAAAAATAACAAATGGCTGAACCACTGATCTGCGTTAATTTAAAACAACATTATCGATTTTTTCTTTCATTTTTGCCATAAAAAACTTAGCAAAAAAAATCTTATTTTTACTGTCTTCTATGTAAGAAGGAAATATTGGTTTTGTGAAAATTTTTAAACAGTTTTTGACGTACTTACATGTTTTGAGATTTCCTGATCACAATTTGACTGCTTTTAGAAAATGTCTGTCTGCGTGTGTGTTACAAACTTTGTAGGTACTGTATCTCAAAACCATTGAACAAAACTTGGTATTTAGTTGGAGCCTTACCTAAACTGGTAATGATTAGATTTGGGGATTAAACACTCAACAGGCCGTGCTGTTATTCTATTCTTTCTAAATTTTTAACATGGCAATACAAGACGAAATTTTGTATAAATGAACATGATGAGAATTATTTTAAGCATGATTGTAAAATTTGGATGAATTATTGCTAACAGTAGTAGTAAGCTAGGGGAAAAAGGTAAGTGCATGTAGGAACATTGCTCTGCTCCATCCCCCTTTCGTTAATTTTCAATATGGGTATCTTCGAAAGAACTCGTCAACACCTTTTAAATGAATGATCGAACAATAGATCAGTGATAATTTATACTAAGTTATTGATTTTTTCCATTTTTAATGAAAAAATAAATAAATGAAATAATGGGAAGAAAATTCATTTCTTCTGATGTCTGAACAAAACTGATTTTCTTTTGGCATTTAATATTAAACTACTTTCAGATAAAAATCGTCTGCATCCATCATGCAAAATAATTTTAATAAATTATAATTTAACAAATAATTTATATTGTGTAAATATGTACAGGATTATATAGAAGAAAGACCTGTGATGGCCACAGCATACTAGTTAATATGATAAAAACAATGTTTTAAGAACTTCTGAATAGTAGCAATATAAAATTATACAATGCAAATAAATACCCTAATATGTATTACTAAAATTATAAATAAAGTTACAACCAAAGTAAACAATGAAATTTATAAAAAAGTTTTTGTGCTTAAAAAAAAGTAATTTCAAAGAATAAAAATAAAACGAATAAAAAAACTATTTGTCTATACTAAAAAAAACTAAAAAAAAAAAAACTAAAATCCATAAAATTTTCAAATTTCAGACATGGTACAAGCTTACAGAAAAAAAGGCTGAACTTTTCATGCCCCCCCCGCCTCTCAAAAGTGGTAACAGGCAACTGACACAATATAAATTATTCAATAATAAAAATAATGTTAAATCTGATTGCATACATGTACACACAATAAACAAAATCAGAACAATAAATCTTACATTAACTGTCATATTAATTATAATTAAAATAGTTGTAAGTTACACTTCATCATAAGTTACACTTTTTTGTTTATTGATTTTTTATCCTATAACATAAAATACAATTTTTTTTACTAATTGTGAATATTTCCATTGTGTGCACTATGGAAGATTGAACGTTGTTTGTATTTTTTCGAACAATAGATACTTTGCCGTAAAATGATAGTATGTTATCAATTATTTAAATATAGATAATCAGTGTTTAATCCTTTCATAAACTGTATAATCATGTGCAGAAAAAAATATTTACCTTTAAAATATTTTCTCTGTATAGATTAATAGAATATAAATATTAAAATTTGAGAAGGAGGGGTCCATTAAACATGAGTGCCACAGTGCTCCACAGGAATAAAACGGTCCCTGCTGAAGCCTCCAAATTTTTTTTAAAAACTCCATACCCATTTAATTACATATAATCAGTTACATACAGTTCAAGTCAGCTGTCACTGCTTGTTTAATGAATTGTCCCGACTCAATATAGAAAAGTTAAAAGAATAAATGAAAGCAATAAGATGAAAATGAAAATGTGAATTTTGTTAATGGGTATAGCGTGAAAAAATTTTCTTGATTCAAATTATATTAGTTTAGCCTAAATATAAGTTTTTTAAGATATCCTACTTTTATTTTTCTTAACTCTTTATTCTATTTTCTTTGGGAAGTATGAGTAAAAGTTTCCTCTTAATACATTGTTTCAGATTATGATGTCATTTTCCCTAATAAATTACCCTTTTCCAAAATTATTTTATCAGTTCCATAGCATGGATAAGATTTTAGGGTGGACGAGGGTAATTCCCGATCAAAAAAATAAAAACATCTAAATAACTCTAAAAATATCACAATTGATGTTAACCAAATTCAGCATGGTTAAAGCTTTACCATGTGTCAATTCAATAAAATATAGAGTTTGATTAAAATGTTTCAAAAGTTTGATTAATTGAAAAAATTCATTGATCAGTAATTACCCCAGCAACCGGGTAAGTATCGATCACACCCTGACCCCGGGGGAATTGCGGATCAGGACATTTTTTGTTCTATATTGATTAATTTGGACTACAAATTATATCATTTTTAACATAAACCTGATTTTAATTATATATATATATATATTTAAATAAGCATATTTAATTTACTATTTTTATTTGTTTTGAAATTTCATCCAAACTTCTTGGCAAAACGCTTTATAACATTTAAAAGCATAATGTACATAGCATTACTGTCCTAATTTTATTATATATTTTATTTCAACCATACATTTTTATTATATCCTTAATAAATAAAACCATTTATTATTATTACAGTTTCTTTTTTACTGTGAAATAAAGGTAAAATACTATGTTTTTGATATGAACTTTTCTTTGATTCATAGTTAAGTATTGCAATTACCAATTAAAAATATTTCAGTTTTATTTGTATTTTAATTTAAACATTTAGTTTTTTTATTATATCCTTAATAAATAAAACCATTTATTGTTATTACAGTTTATTTTTACTACGAAATAAAGATAAAATAGTTGGCTTTAATTTGAACTTTTCTTTGATTTAAAGTTAAGTATTGAAGTTAACAGTTAAAAATAAGTAACGTTTTATATAACTGTATAACTTAAATCACAAGTGTATACAATACAATTTAATTTATTAGCATTTAGTACAATACTTAGTAATCTTGATTATTAGTCATGCTTACTACAAAATTTTGAAATAGCTTGAAAGATTGTTTTGATTTTAAGCAAAATACATACATGATTTTTTTATGAACATGAATGAATATATATAGGTGCACACTACATACATGTACATTGATAAATATGTCTAAAATAATTTTAAACATATGTAAAAAAAGAATCTGTTGTATAAATCAATATAGTTGTATAACCAGTATACTAAATTACAGAAACATTATTAATATAATTTAAAAGCTTATATACATAGTTGTAAAATAACATTTAAATAAATAAAGCATTTTGATCTATCTCTACGTGAATGGCTAAAAACTATCTGTTATAGTAAAAAGCTCATTATCTCATTGACTGTTGAAATTCATCAATAAAAGAAATAAATGTCATTTATAATGTATTGTTATTAGCCACCAATATAAAGAGAGCCCAAAATGCCACTTTCAAGAAACATTGAGAATCGTGAATTAAAAAAGAATAGTAGTGAGTTATGTTATAATTATGCAGAAAGTAAGCATCTTACTTAATTAATTTGCAAGCTTTTAAAACTGAAGGGTTGCTAGGAAACTGCAGGCCAAATCTAGATTCCTTACATATTCTTCATAAACTTCTTAAATAAATAATCTGGGAAGAAAAATACAAAAGGCCAAAATTAAAAAAAAAAAAAAAAAAAAATAGCTTATAAATACTGCATAGTACAGGAAGAAAAAAAAAAACATTTCAAAGTTTATATTCCAACTTTAGAGGGAAAAAAAAACATATCATGAGTAATATTTTACATTTAATAATTACCTCCAAGAGAAATCAAATTTTTAAAAACAAAAATTATGCCTAATCAAAAAATACCATCAACACGAAGTTACAATTTTCATAGTTTATGTAATGTTAACTGTAATTTTAGACTTTATATAAATATGCGTATACACATGTGCACAGGAAGAATTTTTTATATATATCTACAATAAAACAAAATTCTGCAATCACAGAATCTGGGATCAGGTCTGGTATAATAAAAAGAAATAATATAATTCATAAAATGTGCAAAATTTGCTTGTACAAAAAAGAAAGTATAACTCTTTAGCTACGACATTGATTTATTATTATTATTAAGTGTATCTCATTTATAGATTGTTAAATTAATCTGCAGTGTTAGCTGCACTGTTTTTGCTATTGGTATTAACACATAAATAGCAGAAGACTAAAAATACCAATTTAAAATCATTAAATAAAAAGTGAGAGAAAGAGAAATTAATGGTTTGGCTTCTCTTTTAATTGTAAATTGCACATATATATGATATTTAATATATATAAATATATAATATTTACAACATTCAGGAGAAAAATTGCTAAGCGTATCTCATTTATAGATTATTAAATTAAACTGCAGTGTTAGCTGCACTGTTTCTGCTATTGGTATTAACACATAAATAGCAGAAGACTAAAAATATCAATTTAAAATCATTAAATAAAAAGTGAGAGAATGAGAAATTAATGGTTTGGCTTCTCTTCTAATTGTAAATTGCACATATATTTTTAATATATACAAATATTTTATTTTTACAACATTTAGGAAAAAATTACTCTTGAGAAAAACATAACTAAATTTAATAAATTAAAACGTATGCATATTGTAGATAAGAGAAAGAGAAATTAATGGTTTGGCTTCTAATTGTAAATTGCACATATATAAAATTTAATATATATAAATATATAATATTTACAATATTTAGGAAAAAAATTACTCGTGAAAAACAAGTTAAAGAGTATACATATATTCTAGATAAGAGAATCCAAACCAGTACAAGCAGCTCATGAGAAATCTTTGTTTATTCTCATTTTCTATGGTTCGTTGTTCGTTAGAAAATTTTACAGTTGTTATTCATATAAGTTAACTTCGGAATCACTGAATTTCTCATACTTAAATAACACCTTTCATTAATGAAATCAATCTTATTTTTTTTAATAATTTGAGAGAGTTAAATAAAATTACAACAGTTTTAAAATAAATTTAAGCTTTTATGAACACATTTTTGGATTGTTTATTAAAGGTAAACAACTGATCAAGGCATGCTTGAATGGTTAAAATACAATGGAAATACCGATTAAGTTTACAATAAAATAATTGTACCGTACCGATATTTTCATTTCTGCTTAAAATAAAAGAAAGGTCCATTTGGCCATGTAATAATATTTATGGAACTATAAATCAACGGATAAGAAATTATTACACAACAAGCAAAAACTAAAACCACCCATGAAATTAAATTTTACAAATAATAAACCTTTTCAGGGATAATATGCATTATTACACTAAAGTCAAATATCAGAAATGAAAATAAAATTAAATGATTTTATATACTTACATGATAATTATTATCAAATCGTATTCTGTACAGAACGATAATGTAAAATTGTTTTCACTTCAGAAACACATAATTAGGATGAAATGCACATCTCAGATGTTTGTGAAATGTGACGATTTCGAATGGGTAAAATGCAATGGAAACTCTGATTAAGTTTACAGTATAATGTTTACTTGTAATATAATTTCATTTCTGCTTAAAATAAAGGCATGCTAGAATGGTTCGTCAAATCTACGGTAATGTGACAATCACAATATTAATTAAACAGCGCAATTCTTTCACATTTTACAAAAATAACATGGCGGCGAGCGAAGCGATGGACGAGAGGAAAAGTGGAATGGTTGGTTGAATGCGCATGCCCAGTTGCTCGTTCCGTTTTAGTAAAAAGTACGCTGCATGCTTCTTGAATTCAACGTAAAAGGACACTTCATTGGGGATGAATTCGCTCAATTGTGGAACACATTACTTCCAAGATATTTTTCTAATAATGTATGTCCAAATTTGGTTACTCACGACACATACTTTCAACATGATGGTTGAATTTATGTGAGCATCTGACAAAAATGGGATGTCAGTTCTCTGGAGGGACGTGTTTTGGACGTACGAGACGAGAAATCAACAAAATTTGAACGTATGTGCTGTGTGGGAAGTGTACTTTTTTTTGGCAAGGATTATTGCTAGTGCTCGAATAATTTTGCAGCCGACTGTAAAACCCAGCCACAAACACAAACAAATGAATTTGGACTCTTAAACAATCTAATTATTAATAATACAGATAAACATTTTGTTATTATTTTCTTACTTAGAAAAAAGAGTTAAAGTTTTTTTTAATTGCATTTTAAAAAGTATATGATATATCAGTGACAGACTTAAGGGGGGGGAGTAGGGAGCTGAAGCCGCCCCCCCCCCCAAAAAAAAAGTACTGACATTCCCAATTGAATAGTACAATTGCAAACTTTTCATTGATCTGGAATTACATCTTGAAAAATCTTAGCCCCCCCCCCCCAAAAAAAAAAAAAAAAAAAGTTAAGTTCTGTATTCGCCACTGTGATATATCCATAAGTAAAAATGGTAAATCTAAGACACAGGAGAGGACATATTCAAAAGCCGACATAACGAAAAAGGGGTCGACAGCATTTTGATGATGAAATATTGCGTGACTTTTAATTGTACTACTAAATATATGAAAGGAAATTTGATAAATTTTCTAAGTCATATTTGACCATAGATATAGTAATTTATATGAATCTATCATTCCCATATTACCATGCAAATATTTTTGTGCGTCTTTTAATTCTTCTAATAAATTTATGAAAAGAAATAGGATACGTTACCGTAAAAGTAAATTATGTTTGACTAAATTATGAAAAATATAATTTTTATAATCAGTTGCTTTGTTATTATTATGAATGAAAAACTGTTTTGATTTTTAATGGAATACTTTTTTTAAAGTCTGATATTTTTTAAGATTTTATATTAGTAAGTAATATAGAATTTTCAAAATTCTTTTAAATATAGTTAACAGCGGTGTAGTTAAAGAACGTTGGTTTTAGTACATAAAAAGAGTTTAAATATTAACTAAATTAATAAATATAGTTAAAAAAAAAAAAAAGAATTTGATCTGCAGTTTTTCATTCACCTTTAGTACATAAATTATTCATAAATTTTATTTTCTAAATTATCCGTGTGTACTCACTCAGAGAAAGAAGGTCAATATGGCAGTTTTCCTCGGAGAAAAAAGGAACAACTTTTTCTCACTCCATGTTCAATCTATGTCTTATTACTATATCTATAATCTTGAGAGGGAAACTCTTGCTCCTTTGCGTGAAAATTTTCAACTGGAGAATGTGAAAATAAATCATATCATTTTAATAACCGAACTCTGTTTAGTTTATAAAGCGTGATTTGGATTCTGAATTTCGATACCATTATTTTTTTTCATAAAATTGCGCGTAAGTTTATTTTTAAAAAGTATGTTGTGAGATATATTAAAATAAATAAATCTAATAATAGAATTTACTTAAAAAAAAAAAAAAAAAAAAAAAAAAAAGAAAACCTCATTTATTTTTTAACGAACATTTTCTTCTAGTAATTCTATTTTGACACTTAAGGGGTCATAGAACCTTTAAGAGTGAAAAATAGGCAAGAAAAAATCATCATCTTTTACATTTAATTTCACAGAATAATGTTATTTGCTCTATGACATATTTTTTTCCCTGGCTACAAATTAAAGTATTATAATTTAAAACATATTTTTTATATTTTCATAAAAGAAAAATAAGATTATTTTTATTTATTTTATTTTTTTGTACAATTTTAAACAGTATGTTTTTCTTTCTTTTTCTTTTTTTTTTTTTTTTTTTTTTTTTTTAAGTGATACGACCACTTGCGTGCAGGATTTCAAGCGAAATACAGATACAGTACACTCTCAAAAATCCGCACAGTTTAAGTGTTTTGCGGTTTTCTAAATTGTGTAGATTTTAGAGTAATTTCTTTATTTACACCTTAGATCCTCATTTGAGTAGCAAAACTTTAAGAAACAATTTATCATGAAAAACGGCAGTTTTTCGAGTGACGCAAGCGGAAGGACAGACTGAACGCTGCGAACTCATATATACAGCTAGTTTGACATCAAAGAGATTTGTAAAAGCCGACACTTACTATCATAGCAAATATACCATATTTTGTTCTGATCTTTTCAAAATAGTCTTTTATCTTCGGTCTTAATCTATCCTGAAAATTTTACATTTCTACATGCAACATGTTTTGAGATCTGAATCTCAATTTAAAGCCAGAAAGGGAAAATGGATGGTGTAATGGACTAAAATCATGAAAAATATCTCTAAAACGGCACGAACGATTTTCATTTAATTAATATATGTTGTTAATGGGATCTTTCTGAATCTAGTAACGTTTTCGTTTTTTTTTTTTTTTTTTTTTCAGGAAAACTCTTGTTTTTTTTTTTTTTTATAAAAGTTGTGTTAAAAATGGAACTATATTACTCCGCCAATTGCATGCTTTCCTTCGGCGACAACGTCGTGATTCGGTTCTTACTTGCAAGGCTTGAGTTGGTTCCGTTGGTTGGTTGACCAACGTGAATGCAGTCAATGAATTATTTAAATTTTCCCTTTTTAACGCAAAAATACTTTATTACATTTTTATATATTTATTGTATATATACCAAGTCAAATTCACATTTTCTCTTCTGTTATGAAAAAGATATTTTTGATCTCAAAATTTCATATTTAGTCAAAAAAGTATTTCGACAACATTTTAAATAAGGAAGTATTTTGTAATTTTAGATATCCCATTTTATCATGATAATGATGAATTTACTATTTTTTAAAGCGAAAAATTTTTTAATCATTCATAACTATCGATTTTATAGTAGTACAATGATTTATTATTCTTATTCATGTATCCTTCCGCACCGGGAAGCGTATCTGCATTATGTTGGCGCGTACAGCCGAACCTGGCGAATTTTTGTAGCTAGCGCCGAAACCTCTCTCCCGCGAAGCAACCCTTCTTTCCGCTTCATTCACGATTCGTTAAGGATTCAAACAATCTTCTTTTTTTTTTTTTTTCCCAAGCGAATAAGCTATTAAAAATGTGTCAATGGAGTTTTAGTATCGTAATTTTTAAATAATATATTTAATGCCAAAATTTATTAGAAGTCCTCCACCCTTTAAATTTAATTTAGCAAGATTAATGAAGAAATAAAATTAGAATATTCTAATTTTAAAGCTTTGAAATACATTTATTCATTTATTTGTTTATTTTACTTTCTCTTACCAACATACGAGTGTATAGTATATGGTAGAGAAAGTATTGTTTTGGGATCAAATTTTCGAGATTGAATTTTTGTTATATATACACGCTTTGAGGCTCCCTGAATCATAATTGTTAAAAATGTGTCAATGGAGTCTTTGTATCGTTATTTTTAAATAATATAATTTAATACCAAAATTTATTAGAAAACCCTTTAAATTTATTTTATCAATATTAATGAAGAAGTAAATTTGTAATATTATAATTTTAAAGATTTTAAAATTTTCCTTGAAATGCATTTATTTTATTTTATTTTTATTTTATTCTGTTTTATTTTTTTATTATTATTTATTATCTCTTCGTCAAATAAAATTGTTTCTAAACCTATTTTATATTATTTTAAAAGTACATTAAACTTTATTTTCTTACGCTATTGGTCTTAAGATTTAATGTGCAATCTGTCATTATAGTATTGAAATGCAGGGTAAGAAAGAAAGTCGTATGAATGACACACCAGATATCATTATTATTATCATTATTTAGTTTACTTTACTCATGTATTGTAAGAAAAGTTTTATTTTTGATCCAGATTTTCGAAATTGAGTTTTTGCTACATTTGCATGTTTAAATATCCTGAAACTAAAAATTAGGCTTTTAGTGGTTGCCTGAATGCGTCTGTGTGTTTGTTATCACCATACCTCAAGAATACATATTGGTACTCGGATGAAATATTAAGTAATTCGTGTACAGTGACTAAGAAAAGAATTCAAATTCATAAAGTCTATGTGTGAATTTTCTGGTAAATAAAATTTAATATCTAAATGAAACAAAATAAAATAAATTGAACTTATATTTTATGTGCATGAAAGAATGTTTCGTATACAATGTGAAATGTAAATCTTTTATTAGAAGTTTACACAGAACCCCACAAAAGAATTCAGATATATTCATACAATGGAACTGATGAAAGGTCATTTTATGTCGTGCTATGTGTTTTAAATTCTGTGCTAAATTAGTACATTATATTGTGTTTGTATAATGTATAGTAAATATACAGGTCTACCCCAAATTAAATGAAAACATTTATATATATATAAAATCAATGTAATAAATGCAATTAAAATTTAATTTATTTAAAATTATTCTCTTATTCTAATTTACTTTATTTTATCCGTAAAAGGTCGCAAAAGTATTGTTTTCGGATCAAGTTTTCGAAATTGAATTTTTGCTACATTTATACGTTTTGAGGTTTCCTGAGTACAAAAATTATTTTTTTAGTGTTTGGTCTATGTGACTTGTCTGTGTGTACTATAGATATGATGTACTCAGGTAATTAAAAATATATATGATCTCTCTCTCTCTCTCTCTCTTTTTTTCACGTTTTGAGGTTTAGTGAATTCCAAAAATCACATTATTTATGAAGTGTTCTTAGGTTAATCAGTTTTTTAGTTAGTTACTTAGTCTATATATAGACACATGTCTCATGAAAGAATGATTGTAAAATAGGTGCATCAGTTTTTAAATATCACTTATGTTATTGATAAGGACAATATTGCTTTGGAACAATGTAAGTTGTAAACTTCGCAAGTTATTCAAAATTTACGTTTTCTTTTTAGTATGGCAAAATAGAGCAAAATTTCGTTTAAACGTCCATTATGCCAATATTTTGTCGTAAACATGTCAGACTAATATTTTAAAATATCTTTTTTAATGCACTTTATTAAATATGAAGATTTTAATTTGAAACTTTAGTAATTAAAAATTGTTTTTCCTTCACTTGACAAATTAGGCCAATACATCCCACGAACTTGCAGTATGGGGATCAGTTACGTTGGAAATTAATGTACGAAAACAATCCTAATAACATTAGTCATTTAATTACGATAAGTTAAATGTATCGAATCGGATAGAGGGTAGCCTATGAGGTGCGGCATTTCAGTCTGCGACTGCGTTGAGTGTTCCATTATACTCATTCCTTTTAATATGAATACATTTCGCTCTCAATAGAAATTAGTAACAATAAATATAGGATGAGAATGGTTATGCGCATCATTATTACTTTGATTTTTATAACATATCAAGTTAGATTATTTATGATTACTGAAAAACAAATAGAATAAAATTAATAAAATGTTTAACGTTTTATTTTTAAACTTTGTATGTTGGGGTTGCGGGGGGGGGGGGGGGTAAAGAATGAGAAATGGACATGTCTGAGGAAGAAATTATACGTAGAAACTTTTATGAATTTCAACCTTAAAATTTAACACGAAATATCGATTTTATTATGATTAAGATGTTCTTTAAAAATACATAATAGATAAATATAAGGTGAATATTTAATGAAAATTCAAGCACTGCATCATAAGAGAAATAATTTATAAAGTCGTACATTTAAAAAATTTAAATACAAAAATGTTAATAAAAATAGTTAAAATGTAAAATGGCGTACTACTGATTTGGACTTATGAACATTCTTCATGCATTTTACTAAGTATTTGTAATTTGTTTAAACAATTTTTACAAACTTTTTGGCCTTATACATGAAATCGGATCTCAATGCTAATATATTACTATTATTATTATCTACATCTCTATTCGGAAAACTATTTTTTAATTTCAAGATATGTTTCGTTTTGCGATTTAAATCCTACATTAATCACCAGAAGAAAAAAAAAGAAAGAAAGAAAAACGCCGGATGTTTATTTATACAGGTTAAGCGGCGTGAAGTTTCTCTTTGTACTCCCAGATTTGGCGAAAATCGCATTCTCTGGCGAAAAATTGTGAATTTGTGCTGTGCGCGCCAACATAATGGAGATACGAGACCGGGAATGGAAAAAAACAGCAAATAGAGTTTTGGCGCCACCTTTTGTTTTTAATTTAAAACATACACTATCACAAATATATATATATATATATATATATATATATATATATATATATATACATATTTCTTTTTAAAAATTAAAAATCTTTAAAAAAAAAAATACAGTTAGAGTTTATATAAGAGTTTTTCAGACAGATAGAGTTTTTAAGACTTTAAAATGATACATATTTTAAATATTAACATAATCAAACTAATTTTTTTATTACTATTTAAAGCAATAATGGCTAGGGATGAAAGAGGGGATAAATACACTGTATATTTAAAAAAAAAAAAAAGAAAAACATGAAAAATAGAATTAAAATTCATGAAAAATGTGTCAAATAGCAATTATTGAAAAACACGTCAAAATAAATAAATAAGATCTACAGTAGGTAACAAAAGTGTCCGAACGCTAGCGAAAATTCTTATGTAAAAAAAGTACACTTCCATACGGTTTTTTAAATAAATCCTTGTCGAATCCTGTTCTTAGTCAGTGTAAGAACATGATTCGATAAGGATTTATTTAACAAAACCGTATGAAGTGTACTTTTTTTACATAGGAATTTGTGCTAGTGTTCGGACACTTTTTTTACCGACTGTAATTTGAAACCCATAATAATTTATTTAAAATATATAATTCTCACTTTCTTTCTTTCTTTCTTTCTTTTTTTTAATTAATTAATTTCTGCATGGAAAATTCTATTTCATAAATATATTTACAATTACAATAAACAAAAAATCCACCTTGAATTTTAAACTAGAAGGCTTCGCCCGCTTCGCTGGGCACTATATTTAAAGGATTTCTTTTTAATTGAATAATTGAAACGTTTAAATAAATATATTTCGATTGGCGACTATTTTCTTCACAGTTTTAGTATTTGATCTCCTTGACAATATCAAACATTTTTTTAACTTCTCGAATCTGTGCAACAAAACTATTATTAAAACGAATATTCTCAAAAACAGTCAAATAGAAATGTTAATTCTTCGAATATTCTGGAAACAGTTGAAGCTGTTACTCGTACAGTAAAAATCACTATTCGATGAATGGTCAAATCAGAGAACAGATGTAAGTCGTTTTCGCAGCAATCACTATAACGCACGTATGTATGTACGCTTCACGCACACGAAAAAAAAATTCACTCGACAGCCCTACCTCGCTGTGCATGAATCTCAGAACACACGAAACTCGGTTCCGCGGCAATCACTATCACGCATGTTAAAACCAAAAAACATCACTGGACACCCCTACCTCATGCATGAATCTGAAAACGCACGAAACTCGGTTCCGCGGCAATCACTATCACGCGTGTTAAAAAAAAAAAAAAAAAAAAAAAAAAAAAAAAAAAATCACTGGACACCCATACTTCACTGTGTATAAATCTGACAACGCACGAAACTCGTTTTCACAGCAATCACTCTCAAGCATGTTAAAACCACAAAAACATCACTGGACACCCCTACCTCAAATCAATAAAAATCAAATAAACCAATCAAATATCAGAATTCCTCATGACGTAGCTCTAGTTCAATGTAAAATACACTGAAATCAATGAAAATCAAATAAAGCAATCAAATCTCTTGTAATTCTTCAAAACGTAGCTCTAGTTCAATGCAAAATACACTCAAATCAATGAAAATCAAATAAACAATCAAATCTCTTGTAATTCCTCAAAACGTAGCTCTAGTTCAACGTAAAATACACTCAAATCAATGAAAATCGAATAATCCAATCAAATCTCTCCTATGATTCTCCATTCTGCGTCCTTATAAAAATGGGAAGTTTTTTTTTCACATTTTTATTAATTAAAAGAGAACTAATCAAAAATTCGAAAATCTGACTTCGATGTGCACAATGACCCTTTGGCGGGAACTTTTGTATTAAATCACGTGAATGTCCGAGCTACCGTTTTCGAGAACAGTGAAATATACATATATATATACAAATATTGCTTACTTGATGGTATAAGATAACTATTTCTACCTGTTTCTAAACAATTAAGAGTTATATATATATATATATATAACTATATATATAACTATATATATATGTTTATGGTTTTAATCATGAAGGTATTAATTTCATGGTTTTAATATAAGCTACTTGATAGCGCCATCCAGTAGCTTATATTAAAACCATATACATTCCTATATTTAATTTATTTTTCTTAAAAAAAAAAAAAAAAAAAAACACTTTTAATTGCTTAGAAAGCTGTAGAAATAATTATTTAAAATTAAAGGAGAGTTTTTGTTTATTGCAGTTGTAAATATATTTATAAAATAGAATTTTTCATGCAGAAATTAATTAATTAAAAAAAAAAAAAAAAAAAGGAAGAAAGAAAGAAAGAGAGAATTATATATTTTAAATAAATTATTATGGGTTTCAAAGTAAAGATGTTATTTATTTATTTTGACGTGTTTTTCAATAATTGCTATTTGACACATTTTTCATGAATTTTAATTCTATTTTCATGTCTTATAAATAAATATATATATATATATATATATGCAGTGTATTTATCCCCTCTTTCATCCCTTAGCCATTATTGCTTTAAATAATAATAAAAAAATTAGTTTGATTACGTTAATATTTAAAATATGTATCATTTTAAAGTCTGAAAAATAAATATATGAATAAGCTCTAACTGTATTTTAAAAAGAGATTTTTAATTTTTAAAATGAAATATGTATATAACTTGTATTTTCCATAAAACTTAAGGTCCGCGGTAGCCCAGTCGGTAGAGCGCCGGCCTCGTAATTGGAAGATTGCGGGTTCGTCTCGAGCCGGCCAAAGACCGCCGTGTACACTAATCGTGGCTGGTGCACGTAAAATCTGTCGTGGCCGTAATGTCCTCCATGTTCCCATCAAAAATTATACCTCTGGGGGTCACCGAAGCGGGAGAGCCATCCCTTCCGTGGAGGATCAAAATTGCGATGGCATGTCTCCGGACCACCTGTAGGGGTGTATCCCAGACCGTCGCCAATTGCCCATCTGCGCAGCACTAGTGCGACGTAAAAACCAACCAACCAACCAACCATAAAACTTAAGCTTAATTTGTATGTACTTAACTTGTATTAACTTTAGCTTAACTTGTATTTTCCATAAAATGTTTCTCCAAATGATTTTATCTTATTTTTAAAATTATAAAAATGTAGAGCTTAATTTATATTTTGTCTATTTTTCTCCCCCAAATATTTTTATGAAATATTTTTTACCTGCACTTTTGATGAAAATTTAAATTTTGAATATTGGAGCAGTATCTATATTTAGCCTCAAAAGGGAAAAGAAAATAAATAAATTTCCATTTTTAGCATCAACTTGATTTTTTTTTTTTAATTGTTCAATTTGCATTTGTAATTCTCTAAAAAGAAACTTGCAAAATGTAAATTACGTAATTCTAACTTAAATTTGAAATTTCTCACTTATTATTATTATTATTTAAAGAGTTTGATAATCCCACTCAATATTTTTTTCTTGTACGAAGCTTCTCCATTTTGTTTCCAAGTGGCAGACTACTTGAAAATTTGTCAGCATGATAACGTTTGAAATACTGAATTAATTCAAACTAAATTTGCAGTGTAGATTTATCTCAGAAATGTATTTGTTATGTTCATTTGCCAACTTAATCTACCCTCTTGTTTCCCTGTGCCAGCCCACTGAAAATTTCAAATTTACATTAGAAAGGTTCTATGAACCGATTTGCTTAAAACTCCATATACACATAGCCTTCATTAATAAATCCATCAAGTCCATAAATAAATTGTAGCTGCCATTTCGAAAAAAAATAGTGGCAACTTCATAATAAAAGATAAATCAGTTTACCCTTCCTAGGAGCCAGAAGAACTTGTTTTAATTTTTGGATCAATAACCATATAAAAGTAATGTTATCAGTACAAAAAAAAAAAAAAAAAATCTGGAGTGACTCCACTCGACTTTCCGAACATTGAGTAACTAACAGTTTTGTAGATAAAATAAAGAAAGAGGTGTTGCTAAACAAACAAAAAAGAGAAAACCATAACAGAGTGTTTGAGTATTTTTCTCCATATATCACACAAGGTTTTATTTAACGCTACTGAACTTTGAGCCTTAGATCATAAGGATAAAGAATTTTTCGTTGTGTCCCTGTAAAAATCTATAAATGCTAGATTCACCAAAATGCTTATAGTTAGTGCAACAGTGATTTATAATATTCATAAAAATTTTCAGCTCAATTGAATAAGGCGTTTAGATGCTATCGCTGGTCTCATAGGCCATAAAGATAAAGAATTTTTCTTTGTGTCCCTGTAAAAAAACTGTAAGTGCTAGATTCACCAAAATCTATACAGTTGGTTCAAATGTGACCTATAACATGTGTACAAATTCTTTGCTGAGATTAATAAGGCGTTTAGACGCTATCACACTTTTAAAAATTTGGCAAAGAATTTTTCTTTGTGTCCCTGTAAAAAAACTATAAGTGCTAGATTCTCCAAAATCTATACAGATTGAGTACCTGTGACCTATAATATGTGTATAAAGTTTTTGCTCAATTGAAGAAGGCATTTAGATGCTATCGCACTTTTAAGATTTTGGTCCCTTGGCCATAATGATAAAGAATTTTTCTTTGTGTCCCTGTAAAAAAACTATAGGTGCTACATTCACCAAAATCTATAGGGTTCGTACTATGGTGACTTGCAATATACGTACCAACTTTCAGCTTATTCGAACAAAGCGTTTAGACGCTAGCGTGTTCACTCACAGACATACACACATACATACACACACACATACATACATCATCGTAAAAATAGTGAAAACGGACTCGTTGGACCTCGAAACGTATAGAAACATCAAAATCTCGAATTCGGATTTTTGACATGATTACAATACTTTCCTCACTATAGTGTTCGGAAAGTAAAAATCTTAACGGGTTAAAAGTTTGCGACGCCGCTACTTTACGGCTATAAGAATTTGAAATATGAGTCTTAAAAATAATGATATCAAATTTTAAGTGACGCTTTGCAATTAGTTAAAATATACATAGATTTTCTTATTTGATCATTTACTTTTTACTTTTATTTATCCTATTTATAATGCAAACATAATACTTTTAGCTTCAAGATCAGACAGATATATAAAATACACTCACTGATGCTTTTTTCATTCACATTTCAAATTCAAAATAACAGTTTTAAAAGGAATGATATAAAAATTCCAGTGGCACCTCGGTATTATTTTAAAAGATATGTTTTTAGATTCCATTAAAATTACTTTTGTTTTGTCTAATAAAGTATATTTACATATTGAAACAGTGCTTTTAATTTTCAAATATACTGTCAAATAATTATACTTTCACTGAGTTTGCATTATAAATTAAAACTATTTATTTCAATAAATTGATTTATCTTTTGCGTCACGCTATCCAAAACTGCAAGTAAAATTTGTGTAAATGTCTTCTTTACTTCACACTACCTCTTTGCGCAAATTTTCACTTAGTTGGATACTATGTTTTGGATAGCGTGATGCAAAAGATAAATCAATTTATTGAAATAAATAATTTTAATTTATAATGCAAACTCATTGAAAGTATAATTATTTGACAGTATATTTGAAAATTAAAAGCACTGTTTCAATGTGTAAGACTTTATTAGACAAAGCAAAAGTAATTTTAATGGAATCTAAAAACAAATCTTTTAAAATAACACCAAGGCGCCACTGAAATTTTTATATCATTCCTTTTAAAACTGTTATTTTGAATTTGAAATGTGAATGAAAAAGCATCAGTGAGTGTATTTTATATATCTGTCTGATCTTGAAGCCAAAAATATTACGTTTGCGTTATAAATATAAATAAAAGTAAAAAGTAAATGATCAAATAAGAAAATCTATGTATATTTTAAATAACTGCAAAGCGTTACTTAAAATTTGATATCATTATTTTTAAGACTCATATTTCAAATTCTTATAGCCATAAAGTAGCGGCGTCACAAACTTTTAACCCGTTAAGGGTTTTTTGTACTGATATGTTATACATTCAATGTTGAAATAAAGAGTGCCTAATAAAAGTAAAAATATTTCATGAAATTTTAATTTAAAAAAAACAATTTTTATGCATCATATTATAGTTGCAAATTATCTAGATTTTTGAAAAGTCTGATTAATAGAATAGTAGTTTAAGTAAGAATATTCATACATATTTATTTTCGTATAACTTGCAAAAATGTCAACAATTCTTGATCAATCCCATATGAGTTTGTGCTATGAGAAAGTTTGAATGTTTATCTTCATGAGAGTATCTTTAATGAAAACTGCTTTTTTTCTTCTTCCTCTAAGTTAATATGATTTTGCGGATTTCAGAGAATTGCGGATTTTAGGGTTGTGGATTTTTGAGAGTTGACTGCATATAATATAATACAAAAAATCAACTGCAATAACAAACTACAATACTTTCTAGTTTCTCTTTAATCTGAACCTAAATTTGTCCCAATTTAGGTTAAAAATATATACTTAAAAAATAAAATTTAAAGATAATTTATTTTTAAATAAAATCTGAAGTACCATCTCCATGAAAAATAGGGAGGGGGATGGGTACAAATTTAGGTTCAATTTGAAAAGAAAGTGTTGTAGTTTGTTATTACAGTTGATTTTTTGTATTATATTATATATTTTGTTTGAAATCATGCGCATGTGGTCATATCACTTTTTTTTTAATTACTTACTGTTTAAAACTGTACAAAAAATAAACTTATTTTTCCTTTATGAGAATTTAAAAAATATCTTTTAAATTATAATACTTTATAGCCAGTAGAAAAATTATCGTCATAGAGCATACATCGTCATAGAGCTTACTATCTTTTAAATTATAATACTTTATAGCCAGTAGAAAAATTATCGTCATAGAGCATACATACTGAGAAATTAAATGTAAAATATGAGGATTTTCCTTGCTTATTTTTCACTTTTAAAGGTCGTATGTCCCCTTAACGGACGGGTCGAATTTGCTTTGCCTTTCCCATTTTTCAGACATTTTACACCCAGTGTTTGCAATGTATTTACAAACAACTCCGCCTTCAGACGTTTCTTTTACATATTGTGTACTACGTTAGTCTGTAAAATATGCCCAGATTTCGTATCTGTACAACCAGGGTAACATTCCTATATATAAATACTTCGACTAGAAATAGTATAATTACTATATGTAGCCCATGAAGCTGTAGCACATTAATTCATCTTGACATTAAAACTGGCTGTGTTAATTGGTGATAAGAGTAAAATTAACTCAGATTAAAACAATAACATATTTATTAACATTAACAAAAAATAAAAATAAAATTATGTTGCATCTTGCAACTTAAATAAATAAAATCATAACAAAATAATAATTCTTCGAAGCAGCCGCTCAGGCTTCCAACTTCGTATTTATAGCTCAGCTGCTCTGACGTCAAAAGCAAGATTGATGCCACTCCAGGAAATTGAGAATGGGAAGTGTAGCCAGACGCTACAGGCCGCCCCCTTCCAGGCTTTCAAACGACATTTATACGTGACACGTTTTCCAGATCTTAAGATGATTTTCTGCTCCACTTTTGGCTCCAAATCAGAATTCATCACAAACGCTGGCTTTAACCTGTTAATGGAGACTGTCCTCTCTGTGCTTCGAACCTGGATCTTGAAGTGTTTCGGATGACAAGACAGCACCTTGAATAGTCCCTCGTAAGGCTGCTGCAAAGGCCTGCGAATGAAATCCTGTCTAAGGAAAACAAAAGGACAGTTATTAAGTTCTTTATGTATAAATACTTTTTGAACCTTATGTCTAGACATAGCAACAGGGCGCAGTTGTCCGATACGCTCCCTTAATAAAATTAAGAAATCTGTTTGTTGGATTTTAAGTTCACTACCTCTAAAAAAATCACCAGGTAATCTTAAAGGTGAAACGTAAACCATTTCGGCAACTTTTGCTTGAATGTCATCTTTGAAACTGGATCTGATTCCCAATGAAATTACTGACAAAACTTCAGTCCATTTTTCAGTAACATGACATTTAATAGAATACTTAAGTTGCTTATGGAAGCGTTCAACTAAACCGTTTGAGGCTGGATTATAGGCCGTTGTACGCAGCTTGTGAATCCCCAACATTTTCGTTAAATCTGAAAAAAGTTGGCTTTTAAATTACCGACCCTGATCGGTTGTAAGTTTTTCAGGTACGGCAAATCTGGTAATCCAGCCTGAAAAGAATGTTTCAGCTATTGTTACTGCGGTCTGATCCACCATAGGGAAAACCTCAGGCCACCGGCTGAATCTGTCTACACAGGTTAAACAGTATGTAAACCCTTTTGAGGGGGACAAAGGTCCAACGATGTCAATTTTCACATGACTGAATCTACATCGTGGTAATTCGTATGGTCCCACAGGTGAAGCTACATGTTTATGTATTTTAGATTTTCGACAATCTATACAATATTTAACCCATGCCGCAACATCTGTTTTTAAATCTTTCCAAATAAATCTTTCGCTTATCAGTTTAACCCTACGTCAGGCGCACACGTAGGATGAACAAAATCAGGCGCAGCCTGCCTGAGAGGCCAGGTAAATACTTTATTGTTAAAATATTTGTACTACAATTAATAAATTCGTACTTATGCATCAAATTTTCCTTTATTACTTTCTATTCACTCCTAATAAAGTCACCATATGGGTGTTTTTGAATTAAAAATCATGTGTAGGAGATTTAGAGAATAAAAAGCAGAACGGACCTCTCAGACAGGGTGCGCCCGACGGAGGATTAATACTGGTTTTAACACCAGGATGTGAAAGATTGTGTAAATTCTTAAATATCTCTAAACGAAATTCTTTTGGATCATAAGCTCTTACTGATCCGATAGAAGTGTCTCAAAAAAGAATAGGACCTTCTTTCGAAATTTTAAATTCCTTAAAAACTAAGAATGTATTACCCTCTTTTAAAATTTTGAATTCCTTATCCCCGATCTGAGCTTGTGCCATAGATTCATAACACTTTTCATCAAATAAGCTTATTTGTGAAATTCTGGATAAAGTATCTGCTGCAACATGCTCTTTACCTGAAATATATTTTATATCAGTGGAAAACTGTGCTATGTATTCTATGTAGCGTTCCTGTCTTGGCGAAGAAGCGCTCTTTTTTGAAAATGCGAATGTAAGAGGTTTATGATCAGTAAAAATAGTAAACTGACGTCCTTCTAACATATATAGAAAATGACGTACAGAACTATAAACTGCGACCAATTCACGATCATACGTACTATATTTCTGTTCAGCATTTGAAAGTTTAATAGAAAAAAAATTCCAAAGGTTCGGAGATTCCGTTAAATGTTTGTTGTAAAGCTGAACCTATCACCTATCGCTAGGTCACTAGCATCTACAATTAATGAAATTTGAGCATCGTGATTATAAGCTAATAAAACTACATCAGCTAAAGCTCCCTTACATTAAAAAAAATTATGTTTAAGTTCATCTGGCCAGTTTATTTTTTTCGGTCATTCTTTTTTGAACCCTTACAAAGTTCATATAATGGGGCCTGTAATTTAGCAGCACTTTTTAGGAATGTATGATAAAAGTTTATTATTGCCATGAACCTACGTAATTCTTGTACAGTTTCTAGCAAAGGAAAATTTTTTAGGGTTTCTATTTTCTCAGGTAAAGGGGATAAACCTGCACTAGAAACTAAATGTCCGAGAAATTTAACTTCCTTTTGTCCAAAAATGCCTATTAAGCACAATACCGTAGTCGTTAAACTGTTTAAATACAGTTCTTAAATCATTTAAATGCTGTTCATTATTATCGGAAAAAATTAATACGTCATCTGAATAGACAACGCAACAATCTAAATCGCGAACAACCTCATCCATAAATCGTTGAAAACTTTGAGCTGCATTTGAGAGTTCCATACACATAAAAAGATGCTCATATAAACCAAAGGGGGTAATTATTGCAGATTTACCTATAGAATCTTTATCTAAAGGTATTTGATGGTAGGCTTTAATTAAATCTAGCTTTGAAAATATTTTTTTATTATGCAAATTATGAGAAAAATCATGAATATGAGATATAGGATATTTATCCGGAATTGTTTGAGCATTGAGCCTACGAAAATCTCCGCATACTCTCCATTCCCCGTTTCTTTTGGGTACTATGTGAATAGGTCTTGCCCATGAACTTTTCGACGGACGTAAAATACCTTGTTCAATTGCTGGGAGGAAACAAGCCAAATTAAACTACCCTTACGTCCGTGGTTCTAAGGTGACTTCTAAGTGGTAGTACATTTTGAATATCAATTTGATATTCGGGCATGTGCTGTGAAATGCCCTAAAATTAACCTAATTAAGAATGTGAACATTAATCTGAAAAGGAATATGATTATTAATAAGTAAAATTACTCTTATCAAACAATTCCAGACTCATATAATTTTCTTTATTAATTTTCCATTTTTGAATATTAGTTAAAACGATGATTTTCATAATTTCAAAATACATAACACATATGGGATCACAATAATCACCTTTTTAATCCCAATTATATCAATTGCATCGAAATAGGACAAGGATGAGTACTTAGAAACGGGTATATGTTTAACAAGCGTTTTGCAAAAATTTAAAGATTACTGACCAATGAATAAAATGAGTTTTCTCACCTGATTACCAGATGCTAGGAGCAGCCAGGGCATGAGAGGTGGGTCATCACATGGAACAATTCCTTAAACACTTTTCTTGGGCACTCAATCCATACATTTTTGTCACTTAATAAATGCACTACATATTTTTATATAATTTCATCATGGCCAAGGCTCGGCCTTTTTTTTATAGTAAGCTCAAATGGCGAGCAACTTCTTAGCGGAGATGGCATAAGTCATAACGATGAGGCAGTAAACAGAATTCCTTTTCATGGTTTCAGCATGAAGACAATCGACAGAATCCCTTGAAATTTTTTTATCATTTTTCTTGAGGTTTCTCATTATAATTTTTTGTGGAGGTTTTCTTCTTGTATTTTTTTTATTGGGTGCTTAGGTCTCACTTTGTAATTTCTTTATTGGGTGTTTCTCTGATTGGACCAGGTTTGCACAAATCTGCATGCTTCTAGATTTCTTAATGCATTACTTAAGACTTAGCAGGGGCTTTATGGCGGTCGCCTGAGGAGCTCTATTTGTGTGGTCCCTTTTTGAGTTTTCCAAGTATTGGCCATAAATCTGTATCGTAAATCTGTCAGAAGCTTTTACGTGTCTTTTTGTGGCTTTTCTTTTTTTAAATAGTGTCCTTTTGTGATTTCTTATTTTGTTTTTAACAAACGGCTGCACTCTGTCCAGCAGCTTATCCCCCTGTCGAACAAGTTTGAGACAGTTTCTTTATCTCAATACATTATTAGTCCTTTAGTGTTTTGCAGTAATCTTGTTTTTGTTTGGTCAGTAAAATTTCTTATACATATTAGTGCTAAACTGTTTGTCATCGTACATTGGAGGGCACTGTGATATAGTTCAGCATTAATAGTTCAATGTATGTATATGTATGTTGATTGATTAACACACAGACCCACACTTGATTATTGATTGGTCATAAAGTATAGTTCAACATTAATTGATGATTGATCATAAGTTATAGTTCAACCTAATTATTAATTGATCCAAATATGTAAATAGTTCAGTATTTGATTGTTGATTGTAGTTCTATATGTAACTATCAATATGTAATAGGCTGTTTTATGTCCCATGCATGTAGCTTGTTGATTTTGTGAAAACAGTTTGTTAAATTTTATTCAGTTTATCATTTTGTGACGCATGTTGTGCAGCATTAATTCACTTGGTCAGTAAATCATTTTAGTATTAATGCTAAAATTTATTATTTTTTGCATTTTAATTCATTATTTATAATTATTCATACAATATACCGACACTCATTTTTTTTTTCTTTTAAGCATTTATAAATATACATACAATACATTAAATTCACATGTAATAGCACTTTTTCTGAGTTGTTAGCAAAATTCTACAAGGTTATGCATTTCCTCTACATACATATCATTCATTACTCTCAGTATATAGGACAAAAAAAAAAAAAAAAAAAAAAAAAATGTATATTATATGAAATACATGAATGTAATTATTTATAACAATAAAGTAATGCAGTTTTCTTTTTTTTTTTTAGAAGAGCCGCTTTATTTGGAATATCAATTCTATCTTCCCAGAGCTGTTTTGCAGAGCTGGAATAATAGAGGGGCTGACGCGAATTTCCGCATTATGCTCGAATGGACCAAATTGGCGATCCGGTGTTTGGCGAGAAAGCCAAACTGAGCAGGGTTGCACTGAATAAAGGAGAAAAATCCTCCTGACGTTCTGACATCTCTTTTGCGCATCTCGTCCGAACTCTACACAAAATTAAATTTTACAGTGAATTTTATTACATTGAAGATTGAAGTAAAAATAAATCTAATTATCACAAAGTTTGTATTATGAATAAAGAATTAGTTATCTAGGGAAATGTTCTACTCACCCCACCTTTTCGTAATAAATAATGATTATTGTTTGTTATCCTTATTTCGGCAGTTGAAATAATAGTAAATGAAAGTATTCCTAGTGTTATTAAATTGATTCAAGCGAATTGTCAGAGTTATTTTTATTATGAAGAAATAAGGGTTTAATAACATCGTTGTTTTGCTGCCGAATTCGATAAACAGTAATTATTGACATTCACATTGACTATTGATAGTAAATAAACTTAATGCATTATTCACTTTCATTGTCTTGAAAATAAAAATGGAAATTTTTGCATTAAAAAGTAAATTATAATGTTTTAAAAGGTGAAACGATGTACCACTGAATGCTGAAAAATATAAATAGGCTTAGAAGGTAATTATTATAACTTAAACAAAAAGTTAGAGCACGATAAATTTATATGATTTATTTGTAGTAATACTTTATTTTTCAGTAAGTGTGTTGTAAATAATAATTAGAGTCACAAAAGCAGTTAATTTATTATTTTTAAATAGTTTTTTTTCTGTGTGCTTCTTATTAACAATGTGCAGTCATCAAAACAATTTTTTCCTCCTAGTTGTTTGTAATTTTCCTTTTTATCCAAATCTTCTACCCCTTTCCCCTTTCGAAAATTCCAGAAACAAATGGATCGAGAAATTTAAAGAAATTTAGCACAAGGTTACAAAAACCATTTTAAAATTTTCATGTAAACAATAATAATAACCTTGAAATAAAATAAAGGCTTGTAACTCTAACATATTTTTATTTACCTATTTACTAACATTTGTGAGTTAACGTGAAATTGGATCTGCAAATTAAATATGCAGTATGTGTAAAATCCCTTAAGAAATTTCAACTCTGAAAAATACCTAAAATCTGTATCATTCTTTTGCCAACAGTTTGCATAATTTTTATTTTATTTAAAT
The DNA here is from genome assembly GCA_963930645.1 of Salticus scenicus. Taxonomy (NCBI): domain Eukaryota; kingdom Metazoa; phylum Arthropoda; class Arachnida; order Araneae; family Salticidae; genus Salticus; species Salticus scenicus. The sequence goes on from OZ005654.1 coordinate 136,046,407, forward strand.
GAACTTTTGACAAAAGTTGCTCAATATGTTTAGCTTTCAACCTATGCAATAAAAATTTCTCTATCTTTCGTACATGCACCGTACAATAATATTTACTATAAATGCTCATATCTCGACGAGTATTACACGTGTAAATTTTACGTTTCAGACTCAGAATAATGTTTCTCAAAAGTTTTATCAATTTTTCAGCAAGTTTTGTAAAATTTTATGAAAATCCGTTCTAGTTATAAACAAAATACTTGTCAAAAGAATTAATAATTTTTGAAGAAAATCTGCCTAAATAATTGTGCAATTCCCATGCTAAAACACACAAATATTGAACATAGTATATGCAACAATGTATTAACACTAAACCTACCACGATGGGTCAAATGACCCATTTTAAACTTTTTGTCAGAATTTCTTGCAAGTAACATTATCGCATCGTCCATGTTTCATGTACCAAATTGTGCTAAATAATATATTTTTGCTATACATAGTAATATATATATAACATTTTAAAGATGGGTCACTTGACCCGCTGTGGTAGGAATAGGTATGCATGAAGTATCGGTAGGTTTAGTGTTAAAGTTACACAAGTCATTTGTAACTTTTTGTGATACAGAGGGATTCAAAGTACTTTAGCTCTTTTTCAATTTGTGGCTGGTCTCCTAATTGCAATTTGGATTAAATCATTAGTGAAAAACATTAGTTTCAGGACATTTATTTTAGTAATTTTTTAGATAATAAAAAAAATGTCAAAATAACCAGTTTTATATCACAATTTAATGATATATTGATACTAGAAAATTTATTAGCATACTAAGAATGTTTTTACTTTAATGCATATAAAATTATATAGTACACTTAAATTAAAAATATTTTATAAAAATACTTTTACAGAAGTTTTTACTTTGATTTAAAAAAAATATATATATGTATTATAAAACTGTTAAAAACTCCTTAAATAAATCTTTCTAGTAAAATTCAAAAATCGAAATAAATTGTGACATGATAAATTCACTTCCTACTTGAAATATTAATAATTATTTAAATAAATCTAGCCCCATACAGATTTTTCTGAAAATTCATGATTGTGAATATTTATTAGCTAGCTAACTATGAAAATATATGTTATACATGGAATTGTAAATGTGGGGTGTTGGAATAGGTAACAGTAGAATAAAGTTTTGGGAGTATCTGTTATTAAAAAAACTCACGCAACAATTAGTATTATTATTTACAGAGCAATAAGACTTACTATCTTATGTAAACTATTCATTCATACACCAATCATCTGTAATATGTTCTTCTATGTCTATGTATCATGTTCTTCATTTTAACCCTTTACTTGTTCTTAGTTTAAGTAATTCGTTCCCTCTAATTCAAATGAAGCAGATTTCGTTATATCCAACCGAATTCAAATAAAAAATTTCGTGTAGATCTCATTGTAAATTTCTAAAATGCCTAGCACCGTGGTGGAAAGGGGTCCAGATGCTTTCTATAAAATTATGTGGTTTCTATCATGACAACACAGTTCAAATTTAAAGTTATAAAATTCGGACTGTAATTTCCTGTGAGAAATGACAGTAGGGGATTAGACCCTATCCTTTTCAACGGTGAACTCTTTGCCATACTAACATCCAACTAAATCTAAATTTAAAATTTCATAAAGTTAGGACCGTAACTTTCCAAAATAAAGCCTTGTGGGGGGGGCAGGGAGGGGGTGCAGTTAGTAAGATGATGCAGTCTTTGTCATACCAACAACCATTCAACTCCAAATTTAAAATTTTGTAAAGTTAATACCATGATTTTTTTTAAGATAAAGCACTGTAGGGGGGGGGGGTTAACAGGAGATAAGACCATCCCTCTTTTCAATGGTACAATCCCTGTCATACTTATTGAAATTATGAGGCTACGAGTTCTGATATTCCTCAATTTCTTATTCCTCAATATACTTTTGTAATAAATATTCTTTATTTAATAGTCAACAGTCAAATAATTAAAAAGTTTGTCTTACCTGGGTCTGCACAGGTAATCAGCATTCTATTTTATTGAAGAAAAATCTGTTCACTTTATCAGCAGATTGGATGCTTGAAATATTGGATGAAAGATGCATGTATTAATTTTATGGAACTTCTAGTTTCAGGAAAAACGAGACTACTTATTTTTCTGTAAAAGAAATGTAGATTAATTACGTTTTCAGATATTGATAATAATTCAGATATTGACTGCGTAATAGATGAATGCCTAGATTTTTACTTTTTAAATTTATTTATCTTAGACATAAAAAATAATGGAAGGAGGACTCAAATAAAAGAACGTCCTAATACAGAAAAATGTTACATGATTAAAAAAAGAAAAAACAGTAGTAGTAGAGTGACGCGGCATATCGTCACGTGATGAGGCAGGTGCATGAAACAATCAGTTGGCGGGAAGAAATAGTTTTGGAACATAAAAAAAGAGTTAATAAGTTTGTTCTGAGGTTAGATATTACAACACCCCCTCTTAAGCTCAGAAATGTTCAATTGTTCATTGTATATTGTCTATGTCTTTTAAACGCAGTTTTGGGTAGAGCCTTTGTGAGGGTGTCGGCAGTCATTTCTTCGGTAGCTTTATATTGAAGCTTGATGAGGCCTTCCTGTATCAAATTTCTCAGAAGATGAAATCTCAGCTGCAAGTGTTTTGTTTTGGAATGAAATTTGTCACTCTCAGCAATCTTTATCGTTGATTGATTGTCTTGATACAACACAATAGGATGTTCTTGCGGAAAGTTTAAATGATCTAAAGTTTCTTGAGCCATTGTATTTCAAGTGCAGCGCTCGCAGCTGCGACGTACTCAGCCCCTGCTGAAGACATTGACACACAGGACTGTTTTTTCGAAAATTGGATTTTTGCCTAACACAAATAAATTTCCAGAGATGGATTTTCGATCACTTGGATCGTGGCCCAATCAGAATCCGAATATGCTCTAAGAACAGGTTCACCAGAGTTACAAAGTTTTAATTTAATATCTTTGGTTGTTTTCAAATATCTAATTACCCTTTTAACTGCCTCCCAGTCTTTCGCTCTAGGATTTTCGTTTCTACGGCTTAAGATGCCAACGGCAACACTTATATCCGGTCGCGATACTGTAGAAATGTAAAGTAACGCGCCTATAGCCTGTCTGTACATTGTATTGTTTGGTAAGAGATTATAGTTATCAGTTAATTTTATATACCCTGGTTCCATTGGTGTGTCAGAGGGCCGTGCGTTATCTAGCCCGAATTTTGTTACAATGTCTTGTATTTTATTACTTTGATCAAGCGTAATTACCCCTTTACAAGGTCTTTCTATATTTATGCCAAGGTAATATTTGGCTTCCCCAAGGTCAGGTAATGGATATTCTTCCCTAAGTTGATCAATCAATATATCAATATTGTGATTTTTACCAGGTATAAGTAAGTCATCGACGTAAACAAGAATGTAAGTTTCTGTGTTATCTTTGTTACAGATATATAAACATTTGTCATGCTGACTTTGTTTAAATCCTAATTTACACAATGATTCATTAATTTTCAAATTCCACGCCCTAGCGGCTTGTTTCAAGCCATATATCGCTTTCTTTAACCATATATCCAAGCCATATATCGCTTTCTTTTCTTCGTCTTGGACAACATAACCCTCGGGTTGTTGCATGTATACATCTTCTTGCAAATTTCCATGTAGGAAAGCAGTTTTGATATCTACATGCCTTAGATTCAAATTTTTATACAGCGACATGGTCAAGAAACTTCTTAGAGTGGTATGCGATGCAACTTGTGCAAAAGTTTCGTCATAGTCCACCCCGTATTTTTGAGAAAAACCCTTGGCGACTAGCCTGGCTTTATATTTCTCGACTTGTCCTTGGCTATTGTATTTGGCCTTGAACGCCCACTTACACCCTACTACCTTGGTCCCTGGTTGAGCGTCAACAAGTCCCCAAGTATTGTTTTGTCTGAGTAAATTCATTTCGTCGAGTGTGGCGTTCAGCCGATTTTCCTTTTCTGCTGGGTTTTAAATTTTTAGTATATTGTCAAAACACTTAGGCTCATCAATTCTTTTGTCATTTACTGCAAATGCAAATCTGTCGGGCGGAACCTCTTTATTTAATCGTTGTGATCGTCGCGGCAAAGTTTGAGTGTCATCGGGACTATCGTTATCACCCGTTATATCTATATCGGAATTTAATATTTGTAATTTGGACTCCTGAATTTCATCATTTGAATTTGCATTATTGATTTGTGATGTCTCACTATTGTGGGATTCTGTATTCTCATCTTCCAAGAATTTTACAGTTCTGCTTATAATTACATTTTTATTATTTGTGCAAATTCTGTAGCCTTTGCTACGATTATCATATCCCACAAAAATTCCTTCTTGAGCGGTGCTATCCAGTTTTCCCCTATGTATCTTATGTACATATGCATATGCGCGGCATCCGAATGTTTTTATATTTCATAATTCGGGTTTACGGCCGGTCCATTTTTCGTAAGGAGTTGAGTCGCATGAGGAGGTTGGGAGCCTGTTTTGTATGTAATTCGCAGTATTTACGGCTTCCCCCAAAGAGAAATTCGGTAAATTACTGTCTTTAAGCAGACAGGGCGCCATTTCGGTCAGCGTACGATTTTTACGTTCTGCCACGCCGTTCTGAGCACTAGAGTAAGGAACGGTAAACTGGTGCTCAATTCCTTTTTTATTCAAAAATTCATTTACTTCCTTACCAGTGTATTCACCCCCGTTATCCGAGCGAATTGCTTGCACTTTTCGGCCAAATTTCTTTGCGGTCCAGTGTTGCCAGATTTGGGGACTTTTTTATTCAACTCACACCAATAATTTTGAGAAGTGATATTTGCTATACATAATAGTCGTTTATCTTTCGAAGTGCTTAGACAACCGTTACAATTAAAATTTAGCGGCGGGGGTTGAATAAAAAAGTCCCCAAATCTGGCAACACTGTTGCGGTCATAGCCACATATTCCTTTAACTTAGAAAATACCTCAAACTTATTTCTTAGCAAATATATAATAGTATAACGACTAAAATCATCGATAAATGTAAGAGATTAATATTTTCCACCTACAGTGGGGGTTTTCATAGGGCCGCATAAGTCTGTGTGGACTAGTTCGAGTGGTACGGAGGCTCTAAATTGTGTAGCTTTGGGGTAAAGTGAATCAACTAATTTAGACAAGATGCATGTTTTACATTCAGTATTATGTTTGCAATCATCTAATTTAATACCCACAGCCATGACCTTGTTAACTAAATCTTTTATATGACTAATGTTTCTATAGCCTAATTTAATGTGCCATTTATCAATACAATTTTTATTTTCACACGTTTTTACCATGTTTATAGTGTGTGTTGTATCATAGTTAACTTTGCATTCGTATAAATTGTTATTAATATACCCTAACAGCACATTTAGGCTTAACTTATCCACAGTACATCTTAAGGACGTTTCTGGGATGCCTTTTCATCCAGAAGACATCTTGAAGATATCCTGGGAAGGCGATGTGCTGTCTGGGTAACCTTCAATGCATGTTTCTCCTTCATGCATTATTTTGCATGATTTGTTTTCAAATATTGCTACACAACCATTTTCAGTAGCCTCTTTTACAGATATGAGGTTTGTCTCTATTTCTGGTACATATAAAATGTTTTTCAATATTATAGTATTATGTGTGTTATTGGAATTTATGGTGTTTAATTTCACAGACCCATGATCCAGGGATTCTATCTCCTGTCCATTCGCGATTGTTACGCGTAAATTATTATAATTAAATTCCTGAAATTTACTCCTATCATTGCAAACATGCGTTGAACAACCCGAGTCTACATACCAATTGTTAGACTTCTCATCGATAAATAGAGTAAATATTTTGTCGTTGGAGTTTTCATTTTCACTCTCAGTAATAAGAGCCCTATCCGTGTTATGTCTGTCTTGAGAGTACATACCAGATTTGAAAGTTGATCTGGCATTGCTGGCTTTTGTTTGTTTCTGATTCTTTTCTTTATTTTTAAGATGCCAGCATTCTTCAGTTGTATGCGATTTCTTTTTACAATAGCGACAGAAATTTGAATTTTCTGGATTTGGTTTAAATTTAACCTTTAATACTGAATTATTTTCGGATTTGTTTGCTTTTTTTTTAGAAAATTCATCGATTAATTTTGAGCGTATAAACTCTGGTGTCAAATCTTTTTCATCTCGAGATTCTAAAGCTGTGATTAGTACATCATAACTTGGAGGTAAGGAACAGAGCATTAGTGCTAAAAGGTGCCTGTCATTAATTTCTTCACCGATTGATACTAGTTTATCACGTAACTGATAAATATATGTTAAATAATGTATCATATTTCCACCCTCAGTTAATTTCGTAGAGTAAATTTTTCGTAGTAAAAATAGTTTACTGCTGAGGGTGGAGCGTTCATGTACAGCTTTTAATGCATTCCAGCATTCTTTAGCGGTTTGAAGATTTTTCACATGGATGATTTGATTGTCCTCTATTAAGAGGTTTAGTATGGCGCGAGCCTTTCTGTTTTTGTTGTTCCATGTGTCAGTTGTCGGATCGGGAGCATCGTTTATGACCACAGAATATAAATCTTCTTTTTGGAGAAATATCTCCAATTTAAATTTCCAGACGTCATATTTCTGTGAATTTAGTTTTTCTATTATTGTATCCTTGGTGATACTCATATTAATATTTCAATTTGTTTTCTTTCTAGAATACAATAACTGAAATTTTATTTTTAAACATTGATATGTTTATTTTAAACATTCTTATATTTATTTTCACTTTGTTTTTAATGTATACACACGTTTCTATACTTTCGTTTTCATGTTGTTACGTTTTGAAGAAACAAAAAGTGTTTACTTTCGCTTACATTTTTTTTTTTTTTTTTTTTTTTTTTTTTTATGTAGCAATTTTTTCAAATATGCAAAGAGAAAAAACTTTTGTCAAGAATAAATTAAAAATTTCAATTCAAAAATCAGTCTCATAATCTATTGAAATTATGAGGCTACGAGTTCTGATATTCCTCAATTTCTTATTCCGAAATATACTTTTACAATAAATATTCTTTATTTAATAGTCAACAGTCAAATAATTAAAAAGTTTGTCTTACCTGGGTCTGCACAAATAATCAGCATTCTATTTTATTGAAGAAAAATCTGTTCACTTTATCAGCAGATTGGATGCTTGAAATATTGGATGAAAGATGCATATATTAATTTTATGGAACTTCTAGTTTTAGGAAAAACGAGACTACTTATTTTTCTGTAAAAGAAATGTAGATTAATTACGTTTTACAATAATTCAGATATTGACTGCTTAATAGATGAATGCCTAGATTTTTACTTTTTAAATTTATTTATCTTAGACATAAAAAATAATGGAAGGAGGACTCAAATAAAAGAACGTCCTACTCATACAGAAAAATGTTACATGATTAAAAAAAGAAAAAACAGTAGTAGTAGAGTGACGCGGCATATCGTCACGTGATGAGGCAGGTGCATGAAACAATCAGTTGGCGCGAAGAAATAGTTTCGGAACATAAAAAAAGGAGTTAATAAGTTTGTTCTGAGGTTAGATATTACAACAATACTAGCACCTATTCAACTCTAAATTTAAAATTTTGTAAAGTTTAAACCATAATTGTTTAAGATAAGGCACCAAGGGAGTAATTCTCCTTCCTTTCAATGGTGCAGTCTTTTTCATACTAATAACCATTGAAGTCAAAATTAAAAATTTCATACAGTTCAAATATGGTTCTTCGAGATAAGGCACTGTGTAGAGGGTAAGAAGAAGTAAGACCTCCCTCTTTCAATGGTGCAGTCTTTGACATACTAACAGTCATTCAAATCCAAATTTAATATTTCATACAGTTTGCACCATAATTTTTTTTTTGATAAATTACTATGGAGACTAAGTAACCCTTCCCATTTTTTACTAGTGCAGTCTTTGTCATACTAACCTCCCAATTTAAAGTTTTGTACAGTTCAGAACATGATTTTTGAGATAAGACACCATGGAAGGTAAGAAGGGGTACCCTTCCCCCCTACCCTTTCAGTGATGCAGTCTTTGTCATACTAACACCCATTCAACTCTCAATTTAAAATTTCATAAAATTCAGACCATACTTTTTTGAGATAAGGAACCATGAGGGGGAGGGGCTAAGACCCTCCTCCCTTTCAATTGACGACTTCACCCTCTGTCGTCATTCGACGTCATGGTGAAATTTAACCTATAGGAGTCTTAATTTACCCCACAATTAAAGGACTATAGCCAATCATAGCGCAGCTTTTCCACACAAACAAAAGGAAACTCTGCCTCGTTCTAGCAATCTTTGTCATACGAATGCTTAACCAACTCCAAATTTAAAATTTCACAAAGTTCAGACTATACTTTTTCGAGACAAGGCACCATAGGGAATAAGATCCCGTCTCCTTGTCATACCAAAAACCATTGAACTCCAAATTTAACACTTTCGTAGGTCGTGGGAAGATTACTTATCACCTACATGATCTTACAAAATACATCTATGGAAAGCGCAATTCCCATTATACTATATTGGCTTGCTATTATGATGATGGAAACACTAATCCCCATTTCAGTGTGGTTCTACCATTTATTGTTCAATCGACTGAATAGAATCAGCAGATTTGTTTTGAAAAGTTGTGTGAGATTTGTTCTGCTATGGCTCCTGTTTTGATATGATATGACATTTGTACTACTCAACGACTCTACTGCAAAAATGAGCAAAACATTGTTTTTATTATAATAGCACCTTCTTATTTTGTATATCTCTGCACATTTTATGCCAGTAACTATCTAATAAATGATAATTCAAAAATGATAACATCTGAATAAACAATAATTCAAATTCGTCAAAATAAAATATATTTCCTTAAATGATATTGTTTAATTGTTACTAAAATATAAAAATCTGGGAGAAATTCAAAAGGGAAATAAATGGCCACGAAAGGGGTAAAATTTCGTGAAGTCCATGATATTTCAAGATAAGGCACTGTGGGGGGTAAGATTAAATTAGATTTTGGATTTAGTCCAATTGACGGCTGCAAGTCCTAGGGCTGTGGGGTAGTAACCTCCGTGGGGGGTCTATATAAGGGCTCCTAGCCCATATTTATGCAAGTTTCAGAGAAAACTACGGAAAACACCGAGCGGCTAGGCTGACGAGCGCAACCTGGAAGCAAACCCGGCACCTTACGTCTACCAGCTTTGAGCACAGAACCGCTCAGCTGCTGCTGCACGTGGGGGTAAGAAAAAGGTTTGACCCTCCCGCCTTTCGATGATGTAGTCTGTCATTCTAACATCCATTCAACTCCAAATTAAAAAATTTGTAAAGTTTGGACCATGATCTTTTGAGATAAAGCCCTATGGGGTAAAAAAAGGGGGGGGGGGCAGCCTTTCTCCTTTCAATGGTGCAATCTTTGTTATACTAACAACCATTCAACTCCAAATTTGGTATTGGAAGTATATTTGATTCAAAATTCGATATCGATATTTCACTTGATTTACATGTTTTAAGGCCTACTGAATCAAAAAAAGGGGAGGGGGAAAGGATAAAAAACTAGAAATCGAGTTAAACGGTTCAAAATTGGTATACATAGCTTTTTGGCACCTACAAGCCGAATAAGGATATTTACAAATGATGATATGAGGACATTTTACACTTTTTATGAGGATATTTTACACTTTTTATGAGGATATTTTACACTATTTACAAAAGTGTAAAATTATTAGGGATGGCGAGAAGGGGGCAAAAAATTAGAAATTGTGTTAGACTATTCAAAATTGGTATATACAGGTTTTTCGGGCCTACAAGTCGAATGAGGATATTTTCGAAAGTGTAAAATTATTAGGGGAGAAAGAAGGGGCAGGGGGGGGGGCAAAAAATTAGAAATTGAGTTAGACGGTTAAAAATTTGTATATATAGGTTTATGGAGCCTACGAGTAGAATGAAGATATTTTTGAATGTGTAAAATTATTAGGAGGCAGTGAGAAGGGGGGCCAAAAAAATAGAAACTGAGTTAGACCAATCAAAATTGGTATAGATATGTTTTTACAGCCTACGTGTCGAATGAGGATATTTTTGAAAGTGTAAAATTATTAGGGGGGCAAAAAAATCAGAAATTGTGTTAGACCGTTCAAAATTGGTACTTATCGGTTTATGGGGATTACAAGTTCAACGAGGATATTTTCGAAAGTGTAAAATATTAGGGAGGGGAACAAGAAGGGGGGCAAAAAAATTAGAAATTGAGTTAGACCAAAACTAAATTCAAAAACTGGCGCACAATCAATAGAAAGACCGTTAAAAATTGGTATATATATGGTTTGGAGGCCTATGAGTCGAATGAGGATGTTTTTAAAAATGTAAAATTATTAGGGGACAGGGGGGGGGGGGTACAATGAAATGCGGATCTTCGGGACCCGCAATTCCAAAAATTCTGTATCCCTTTCTTTAAAATTGGAGACAATGGTGCGCTAGAGCGAACTCTGATTTTATAGCTATATGAATTTGCTATTTATGGGTCAGAAAACATTCATATATGAAATTTTGAGTGACACTTTATTAATTTAAAAAAAGATAGCTTCTTTTATTGCAGCATTTGCTTTTTTGTTCTGTTTTTATTTACAGTGTGAATATTAATTTTAACATGAAAAGATATGTAAAATGTACTTATTGATGCTTTTTCATACATAACTCTCATGAACTCAAAATATGGGTTTAAGCTGGGTTTGCGGTGCCTCGCTCGACACTATCTTACGCACAAACTCTGTCTTAAGATGTAAACAAAACGCAAGTCGTATTGGAGTGCCTCACTATCATACGATAACCTCAGAGCTTTCTTAAGTCAAATCGTAATTGGATGCGCACGCAATCACAACATAGCCCGCTCTGCGTCTCCCATTGGCTGGCTTATTTCTCTTACGAGGTCACGCGGAGGATTTACGCTTGAGGCACCGCAATACCAAGTTAAGATCGTTCTTAACCACGCCCATTCTACGAAAGTTCGTAACATTTAAGATTAGACTTATGAACGAGGCACCGCAATCCCAGCCTTAAAAGAAATAATATAAAAATTCCTATGACACCTTGGTGTTACTTTAAAAGATTTGTTTTTAAATTCCATTATAATTACTTTTGCTTTGTTTAATAAAGTACATTTACACACTCAACGCTTTTACTTTTCAAATTACACAGTTAAATAAACATAGGTGCCAAGTCTCAGTTATTTTCAACAGAGATTTCATACCAGAAGTGTTTTTATAAATGATTTCAGTTTATTTATTTGTCAAAAATATATGTACTTTAAAATCCTAATTATAAGCCCCCCGTTTTTCAAAAACAAAACCAGTAAAAAATAAGGAGGAGCTTATAATTAAGATTATTATAATTTTTTTTAATGTTGTAGTGCTGCCATCTATCTCCAGAGAATGAAACTAATGTTTATTATCTAAACCAGAACTGGATGTAACTTACAGAAATAAATTTTAAAATATGAATTGAAAATGATTTTATTATTAATTAAAATTATTTTTTCATATAGTTTTAATAGTAAAGATTAATAGAAGAAATTAGACTGATTTTGCAATCGTTAAGGTAAATTTTGAATGTCATCAAAAATTAATTAATTTAGAGTATATAAATAAATGAGTATATATTTAGATAAATATGAAATGCATAAAGCTCATTTCGTATACTGTTGTTAAACATAACATTTTATAAAAATATGACATCATATTTTTAAGAATTAAATTAAAAGTAAAGCTAGTAGTTTTTTAAAAATGCGACCTTTGTTAAATAAATAAAAGAGCTCTATTTATTATTTATTAAATGCATATAAAGAAAAATTTACTCACATATTCAATTATTATTTTAATGAATACTGAAGAAGTCTACAAGAACATTTTCTGAAATTAAGATTGGTGCTGCCATCAATCGGAAAATAGGTTTACAATTTCAATATAAATCTATAATTATTTTTTATTTCCCATTCCCACTTCATTGTTATTTTCTTAAAACAGGAGAGAGGAATTAGTAATTTTGCTGTAAAAAAAGAATGAATTTATTTAAAATCATTAAAAATACATAAGATTTCAGAAATTATTTTTTTTTACTCAAAATGAAAAATTAGAGGGGGGGGGCTTATTTTTAGGATTATGGAAAAAATCCAAAGTTGCCTAAAAGTAGGGAGGGGGCTTATAATCGGGATTTCACAGTATATATATTTTTCTAAACTGGTGTTAAAATTTGATTTAAAAATTATTAATGTAAATCACATTTTTAATGTGTTTGTATTATATATTGAAATGTATTTATTTCAATAAATTGATTTATCTTTTGCATCGCACAATCTAAAACAATACGTAAAGCATGAGTAAATGTTTATTTTGGATCATAGTATCTAAACTAAGTGAACATGTATGCAAATAAATAAATAATGTGATGCAAAGTAAACATTTCTGCAAATTTTACTTGCATTTTTGGATGACACAAAAGATAAATTAATTTACTAAAATAAAAACATTTAGTACACAATACACACTAAGTAAAAGTGCAATATGTTTGACAGTGTATTTGAAGATTGAAAGCATTGTTTCAATGTGTAAATAAACTTTATTGGACAAAACATAAATGATTGTAATGGAATTTAAAAACAAATCCTGTAAAGTAACACGAAGGTGTCTCCTATATATTTTTTAAAGTTCATATTTTCAATTTATCAGAAATTTTAACAGTCAAACATCAGTAAATAAATAGTATATATTATTTCATGTTACAAATAATATTTATACACAGTGAATATAAACAGAACAAAAAAGAAATAAGTGGAAAAAAAAAAAAAAGAATCCATTTTTTAATTAATAGATTAGCATTACTCAAAATTTGATATTTTTAAGAACCAACCTGTTAAGGATTTTGATATTTAGTTGGTCATTAATACACAATTCTTAAACTTGTAGGAATTATATAGTATTTATAATTAATAAGAAAATACAGTTTCAATATTATAATTAAACACTAACAATAAATATCACATTTTATAATGGAATTTTAATATAGTAGATAATGGATATACTGTACATTCAAAAAGGAAATAAACAATACATGTATGCATATAAATTTAAATAAATAAATTCATATCAGTGGCGGATTTAAGGGGGTATAGAGGGCTGAACCCTCTCCCCCCCCCCAAAAAAAAGTACTGACATTCACAATTGACTATTATAGTTGTAAACTTTTCTTTGATCTGGAATAACACTTTGAAAAATCTTAGCCCCCCCCCCCCCCAAAAAAAAAAAAGGTAAGGTCTGGATCCGTCACTGATTCATATTTACATATTTTATTTCAGCTATACTTTTAAATAAATATTTTAATATACTTATTATTAAGTTATATAACAGTTCTTCGAAGTTTATTTATTTATTTTCAGAATGGAATTTTAACATGAAAAAAAATTATTTTCTAAACTAGCAACCAAACCTAAGCACTTATTTAAAATCTTGAAAAATTTAAATCAATAATTCAAAACATTATTTATAAAACTTTTTTCATAGCTGAAGTTTTTCTAAATGCAACTAACAATCAAATGCAAGCGTTATTTGGGAGCACAACTCATTCATTATTTAAATATAACAGTACTTCAATTTCTTCTAAATGCAACAATTAGTCATATCTATCTACCCAATTTTTATAATAAAATTTTCTTATATAAAGTTTATAGATCCAAGATGAATGAGAGAATAAAAATCTACCTATATTAAATTCTTGAAAATCATTTTAATTGGAAACGAAATTACACTTGTATAAATCCTCTTGTAAGCCACCTGGGAAAATTAAAATATGTGCTAGCAAGCATGCACTTTCAAAACACAATTGGGTTCGGACAAAATCTCGCGGGACAAAATATCGCGAGGACAAAATATCGCCCACGTAAATGAATACAAAGCAAAAATGAGTGGGTAATTATTAGTAATGTTGTATAAAATTTCATGGCAACACATTCCTTAGTCAGAGCACTAACATTCTGACAAACCTACAACAAATTTTTTTTTTATAAATTTTACTTAAAATAGTTTAAAGACTATATTTATTAACTTTTGTCGAGATTAGTCATAATGAATTCAATCGTGCTTATCAATTTTAAAATTTTTAATTCAAGTTTGTGAGTAGTGTTCAGATTTAATGTCAGCAGTGATGTACACGATTTTTAAAATGTATTTTGAATAGTGAAAAGCAAAAGATAAAATAACTTAAAAATAAACATAGATGAAATAATGAAATTCAAGCCATGTGGCCCCCGCCAGAGATCACGCGTGGTGACACAAAATCAAATTTTCAAATAGATCATACTATTTTTTTTGACGCGATATTTTGTCCGGCGAGATTTTGTCCCGCGATATTATGTCCGGATCCCAACACAATTAATATTTAGTGCCTTGAGAAATGCAGCTAGCTGGCAAAAGAAAAGAAGAGTAGTTTGCATTCAAATCTGACCTAGAAAAGAAGATGTACAGTCGGTAACAAAAGTCTCCGAACACTAGCAAAAATTCCTATGTAAAAAAAGTACACTTAATACAGTTTTGTTAAATAAATCCTTGTCGAATCCTATTTTTAGACTGAATAAGAACAGGATTCGACAAGGACTTACAGTCGGCTGCAAAATTATTCGAGCACTAGCCAATAATTCCTATATTTAAAAAGTACACTTAAGACTGTTTTGCTAAGTAAATCCTTGTCGAATCATGTTCTTAGACTGATTAAGATTAAGAACATGACTCGACAAGGATTTATTTAACAAAGCTGTATTAAGTGTACTTTTTTTTGGCAAGGATTATTGCTAGTGCTCGAATAATTTTGCAGCCGACTGTATTTAACAAAACTGTAGTAAGTGTACTTTTTTTACATAGGAATTTTTGTTAGTGTTCGGAGACTTTTGTTACAGGCTTTATATAATAAGTATTGCATACAAATAAATAAGGAAAGAATGAATAAAAACATTTCATACCTTTTTAAAAAATATATTAGGTTTATTAAAACTAACAAAAGAAATGAAACACCAGTAAATGTCTCAGTGAGTATGGATATTTTTTTATTTAATTGCTCTAGCAATGTGAAAGAATACAATAGTATTAAGTGTACTTCTTTACATAGGAATTATTGCTAGCGCTCGAATAATTTTGCTGCCGAGTGCCGACTGTATGCTTATTTTGTTTCTAGAGTTTTGAAATTTAAAATTAAAATTTTGTCAATTTGATAGCAAAATAACTTAATCTAATATATATACACTATGAATAATTGTACATAAATATGGGGATTAAAATTGAGAAATACTTTTCTTTAATTTTTAAAAAATTTTTACAAAAAATCCAATGTACTCGATTTACATAGGAAATCTTTTGCTTATCCAGTTATTTAGTAGTCTTAATCCATCCCCGCCGATGGTCAATGACGTCACTCTCTGTCAAAGCTCGCTCTCTGTTTTTTTTGCATTTCAAGATCTGTGTGGTTTCTAGGATTCCAGTATCCGAACAGCTGAATCCTTATCTACACACAGTGGATCACAGTGATTTTTAGATCAGCTGCGTAGTAGTTCTTTCACTGTCATCGGATAATTATTTGCTGACATTTCGGCCATGAAGTTACATAATTAGAGGAGGGGAAACGGTAATGGCGGTGAGCATTGAAAAACGGACCTAAGGAGAAAGTGGGTGATAGGGGGCGCTCCGAACATACTAGACTCACTGTTTACACGATAAGTATGCGGGAAATTTAAGATTTTAATTGATATTAATATATTTAAATTGCCCACAAAGTGGTAATGGCGAAGAATTGCTTTGCTTATGTATGTAATAGTGGCTATCGATCAACTATCGCAAAAAATAAAGCTTTAGGGAAGAAAAATCCAAGTTTATTTTCTGCTCTTAAGGTTAGTTTTATTCCTACTTAATTTAGAGCTTTAAAACTGATATTTAACAAATAATTTTCATTTCGAGTATTATAAGTAGCTATTCATTTAGTATAAAATGCATATTTCCGTTTTTATGGACCAGTGTAGTTTCTTTTTTTGCATTTGAAGGCCTTTAAAAATTCTCATTATTAAAAAAATCATTATTATCATCATTATGAATATTAAAAAAATGTACAATAAGTATAATTTTATTATTTGTGACATATTATGTTATTTTATCAATCTCAGAAATGAAATTTGATTTGTTCATGAATAAAAAATTTTAAATGACTTACATGTTTCGCTTCTTTATTTAAATAGATAAACAGATAATACTATATGTGTTACGTATGTGTAAAAAAGAAAACAATTGAAATAATTGACATTTAATGATAACAATCTACAAAATAATATATTTATATATATAAGATACCAATTAATTATTAAACCAATTAATTATTAACCGATTAATTATTAATTATTAAACCGATTTGCATGTTATTGGGAACTATAATTATATATATTGGCCAATAATACATGCACAAAATCTGAAATTCTTAACAAGGTGGGTGGGGAGAGGGTTTGTTCAGAAATTTCATAAAAATGAAAAAGAATAATAAATAAATAAAGGATTTTTAGAATTAAAAAAAAAATAATAATAATAATTAAATAAATATATATATTTTTAATCTTTTAGTGAAAATAGCTTGCTTTTAATTAATGTCTAATTAAACATTTTAATTAATAGCGATTAGCTTGTAATAAAATCAAGACAAACCAT
The DNA here is from genome assembly GCA_963930645.1 of Salticus scenicus. NCBI lineage: Eukaryota > Metazoa > Arthropoda > Arachnida > Araneae > Salticidae > Salticus > Salticus scenicus. Next base: position 136,063,161 of record OZ005654.1, read on the forward strand.
ACGTTATGTACGTATATGTGTATATGAAAATATATATGCATGTATGAAATAGTACTTAAAAGTGTTGTGTGATTAAAAAAAATTTGCTTTATCCAGAATCCACCAATGCAAGATAATGGTAAAGTTGAAAAGACTGATTAAAAAAAAAAAAAAAAAAGAACGAAAAGAAAAGAAAGAATGTTTTAACATTGAAATCGGAAATTTCTCAAGTAAATTTATTACAGTGAAAGAAGATTTTATAAAATTTTTTGTAAATTACTGGTTGGGAAAATTTACATACGCATTATTATATAAAATATAAGTACCTTAAATATTTTCAAAAACTATTTAAATTTTAAAACTTAAATTCCAAATGTCAGTTTTTTGGAAATACTTAAAATGATTACTATTTTTTCATTTTTCCCCTCGATTTCACATTATTAGTACTAGAGGCCTATTTCAGTCGGTACAGTTGTCGAATTTTTATAGGTCACTCTTAATTAGTGCTAGAGGCCTATTTCAGTCGGTTTATTGAATGGGGATTTATTGAATGAAGTCCCCCCAGGCCCAACTTTGACATGAATCCCCCCCCCAAGGTACCCCTATTTCAGTCGGTACAGCGTTGTCGAATTTTTATAATACACTCTTAATAGTGCTAAGGGCCTATTTCAGTCGGTTTATTGAATGGGGATTTATTGAATGAAGTCCCCCCAAAGCACAACTTTGACATGAGTCCCCCCCCAGGCCCAACTTTGACATGAGTCCCCCCCAAGGTACAACTTTGACATGAGTCCCCCCAAGGCCCAACTTTGACATGAGTCCCCCCAAGGCCCAACTTTGACATGGGTCCCCCCCCAAGGTACAACTTTGACATGAGTCCCCCCAAGGCCCAACTTTGACATGAGTCCCCCCAAGGCCCAACTTTGACATGAGTCCCCCCCAAGGCCCAACTTTGACATGAGTCCCCCCCAAGGCCCAACTTTGACATGAGTCCCCCCCAAGGTACAACTTTGACATGAGTCCCCCCCCCAAGGCACACCTTTGACATGAGTCCCCCCCAAGGCACACCTTTGACATGAGTCCCCCCCAAGGCACACCTCCCCCTCATTGGGAAAAAGAGAAAAAACTTTGTTTTGCGGCTATAAGACAGTTTGGACTTCCAACGTTATTTGTTACAATATCTGCAGCTGAAACGCATTGGTTTGATTTAATGAAAACTTTATCATGGAATTTAGATCGTCACGAATTAACTAAAGAAGAATTTGTCGATATTAACAAGTTTAGCAGTAGGCCTCTGGCACTAAATTAAAATCTGTCAATGTCAGATTTTCATGTTTTAAATAATGAAATAATGTCGTGTCTGTATAATTTTTATAGTTTAAGAGCATACCCCTAAAGATATTCAGGTATTACTTTGTTGATTCATCGTAAAATATTTTTTTTTAAATATCTGAATGGTGAAATGTAATATAATTTTTGAGTATTCAAACTTAAAAATATTCAATGGAAATAGGATGTGGTGTATGGTATTAAAACAAATTGTCTCTCTCTGTAATGAGGCTTTAAAATATAGTTTGTATTTTCTTATTGAGGAAGAAAACTTTCAAAAAAGAAGTAGTTGTAGCTATCAAAAAACTTTCTTCTATATTTATATTTTCCTATACAAATTCACTTAGTACAAATAATTTGTTAAAATGTATTAAATCTGTTTTCCACAATAAATGTAGACTTTTTTTTTTTTTTTTTTTTTTTTTTTGGTAGAAGTATAATACTAAAAGCTCAAATAAAGTTGATGTTATGTTCTACAACGATATCTTAAAAACTGAGCTCTCTCTTTTTTTTAAAATGAAAATAATAATAATAATAATAATAATAAAACTTTGTTTTAAATTATCATAAGTCAATGGTTCAAATATTCAGTTTAAATTTATTGATGAAAGATATCAGTATTAAAAATTTGCGATTGCCCCTACATGTCATTATTATTATTATTATTATTTTCTAGTTCCCTATTTGTATTATGAATAATATTTTTTAGTTTCATAAGGATTCAATTAAAACAATTCCGATTGTGTAGATTTATAGGAAATTTTGTCCTATACCGCTAAGTTAAAAGTTCAGAGAAAACGGGAGGGCAACAATACTTGCTGCACGATTTTCACCCAAAGTTGATAGACCCTAATTTATGTTAAGTTGCAACTACATATCAATTTATATGAAATTCTCTGAAGTAGCTCTTGAAATACAGTTGGAATAAAATTTTTGTTACACACACATACAGAAATTTTCTAAAAATGATTAAATCCTGTTCTGGACCTCTAAAAACATGTAAATCTATCGAAAACTGGAAATCGAAAATTTTTACGAATCTAATACTTTCTTTTATTGCATATAGAAGAAAGTAAAGAATATCTTTATGGCTTTAATTTTAAACAAAAACTAAAAGACAGATTGTTTTTCTGTACTCCTTCATATTTTCAAAAAAACAAGGCTGCAAAAAAATATTTTGTTTTTAACAATAGAGGAAAGAATCTCACAAAAGCTTCTTTACAGTTTTATGTCTAAAGAAAACATTGGGGAAAAGGTTGCATTTGTATAGCCTATATATAGTCTAAAACTTATTTAGCTATCCTGTAGAGTATTATTGTACTATTTTTAGTAGAGAACATGACACTTAAATAATATATATTAATTGTAAGGTATTTTATAAATACCACCAGAAATTAAAGAACAGAAAGACACACCAAGTAAAGTCATAACCATGCATGAACAATGTTTTAAATTATTAAAAACGCTTAACACAATTAAAAATGCAATTCCAGCAATTTCAACTACAGCCCATAATGCAACTGAATATTTTTGTGTGTCTGTTAGCAGTAAATCTTTGCTGTTCATGCCATATTCCACAGAAAACATACATTTCGTTATTAGCAATTTTCAACTACAGCCCATAATGTATCTGAATATTTTTTGTGTATCCCTTAACAGTATATCTTTGCTATTCATATCCTGTTCTACAGAAAACATATTTTTAACCATAATAATAATAAGGTCAATTTCCTTATGTTTTGTTTAGTACAAAGGTATTAAAACAATTTTTTAAATATTATCTCTTATTGAATGAAATACATTGAAATTATTTTGAATATCTTTGTGTATAAATTAGTCGTGCTCTGTAACTGGAAAATTTTTAGATAAATTTATTATGAAAGCGGGTGATAAATTTTATAAAACATTTTATAAATTACTATTTTATAATTATGAAAATGCACATACATATGCATTGAATTATGAGAGTATTAAGTATATTAATTTTTCTCAAAAACTATTTAAGAATAAATAATTTAGAATTTCAGATTTTTTTTTGAAAATATTTAAAATGATTTCTGCTCACTAATTTCTAATTTTTCATCTTGATTCTACTTTATTATAGTTTAACAGTATATTCAAGTATTACTATATATATATATATATATATATATATATATATATAATCTATTTTAAGGCCAATTGTCTGCCCTAGAAATTTGAGCCAAGGTGGATTGCCTCCTTGGGTCTTTCTAAGGGATCCTAGCCCATATTTATGCAAGTTTTGTAGAAGATAAGAAACGTCTAGGCAGACAAATGACATGGACTTGAACCATGCTCCATGCAACTTTCCTCTATTGGCTTAAAGTTATTGGGGACTTAGTACTAGGGACTTGAGCCTAAAGGGGATGCCCTCTGTAGGGGGTCTTTCTAAGTGATCCTAACCTGTATTCATGTGAGTTTCGGCGAAAACCATGTAAAACTCTAAACGACTAGTTCGACGAGTGCTTCCTGGGATCTAATCATCCTGCACTTCTCGGCTACTACCTTTGAGTGCAGAACCTCTCGGCTACTGGTGGGACCTATTCAATTAACCAAACATCTAAAATGTTGGTATTCGGTTTAAGGTGAATTGTCTACACTAGGGACATGGTCCTAAGAGGTACTAGCCCATATCATTCGCCAGCTTTGGCGGAAAACACGGAAAACTCCGAATGGCTAGGTCGACAAGCGTGACCTGAGATCGAACCCAGCACTTCCCATCGTCCAACTTTAAAGGCAGAACCTCTCAGTCACTAGTGGAGCTGTAGAAAGAAAATTCTAATACTAATTAATTAGCAGGGAGTATTTATTTAATAATTTTCAAGAAATATAAATATAACAATTATTATAATATTTCATTGCATGTGTGGAAAATATATATATATATGTGTATAATTGTAAGAAAGTAATTAAAAGAAAGTTTTAATTTATATAAATGAAAAACGTTTAGTGCGAGTTCAAAATGTAGATATTTAAAAACAAATTATTACAAATACTAAGTAATAAATATTGAAAATGTTTTCAAGAACAATTGATAAATATTCCTTATATACAATTCCTTGGTGGGTTTTTTTTCTTTTCATTTCTTCCCACTTTTTATTATTATTATTATTTGGAATATTTCAAATTGATTGTTTCATTCGATTATTATTTATTTATTTATTTATTTATACGAAATAAAAGATTTTTTTTTATTATTTATTTTAGATTTCTCAAAAAAGCTTTTGCTGAATGATTTTAAAATTGTCGAACTTTAATAAAAGTTTATTAACTTTTTCCAAATGAAATTCCGCGATTTTTTGTGCAATCTTTCTTTATATTTTCTTTTATCTTTCAACTTCTTTCCGCTTTGGCTGAAACCGAAAGACGGAATTTCCGATACCGCCACGAGATGGCGCTGCAAAGACCCGAGATGTCTGCGGAGAATCGACAGGGGAAAATTGGGGTTATTCTTGAAACATCGCGATCCCCGTCCTTCTCTTTATAGGTTCATGATTTCGGCATTGTAAACATTCTCCTAAAACAACATGTCGGCGCGTACTGGGGAAGTTAGTCGGACTTTAAAAGATGCTCTTTTTGAGACATTATCTTCCATTTTATCTCCTATACACGATGTTAGAATTAGTGCTGAACAACAGATTAGTGTTCTTGAAGTTACAGATGGTAAATTTTTGTAATGTATATTATATTAAGAAAATTTAAATTTTGACCTGATCAATGGCGATAAGGCGGGAATTTTATATTGCTTAATTTCAAATACCGCTAATTGACGTTTAACATGCTTGTTTTATGAACAAGATATTTAATAAAGGAGAGTTCTTTTTTTCAAAAAGAATATTGCTTTTCTTCTCGTCTGGAGGAGAGTTGTGTCATGACATTTATTGTTTAAAAAAAAAGAAAAAAATGTTATTTATACTCTACATACAAATGTGTCCCGTAAATTATTTTATATGTTAATTTTTAAGATTAAACTTGTAGTACATTAAGTCATATATATATATATATATATATATATATATATATTTTTTTTTTTTCACAATTATTCTACAAATGAAATTGAGAAATTTAGATTATTTTCGAAGTAGTTTGATGGTGCTTATATAATTAGAACCAGGGTTGGCAAGTTTCTTCCAAGGCGGAAAAAACCAGCCGGAAGAAATAGGTGGAAGAAACTTTTTCTTGAAAATTTATCCTATAAATTCCAGATTTGTAAGATACAATGGATGCATTTATCTTATGAACAACTTAAAGTAACATTAATTATACCTATAAAATTTAATTTCATATTTAATTAATAATAATGAGATTTTTACCAAAGTGATCTTCGGTACCTGATGATCACGTTCCAAAATACTCAAAATCCAGTAAAAAAAATCAATTTCAATTTAAACAGCGTAAAGTTTAATAATTTAGGCAATTTTATTTCTTTAAGTGGTAATAAATAATGGATCACTTGCTTGTACTTTCTGATTAAACAGCTAATAGCAAACATCCAGTTAATTAAAAGAACCAGTATTCAATAATTACTGTATTTCAAAATGTCATCAAAAAATTTATTTTCTTTATAGTCGAATACAATACAGTCAACTCCCACTAATCTGCAGATTTATAATCTGCAAATCCTTCTAATCCGTAATTGATTTTTTAATGTAAAAGAAATTTGCATCTCATATTTAAAAAAAATTAACATTTCTCACTTTTTTTTTTTTTTTAAATAAAATTTTTAGCGTAATCCTTGGTTTGAAACACAGTTGGGGGGAAGGGGGGGGAAGTAACATTCTTATATTTATTATCCTGCAATTAACATAGTCTAATGCGTAAAACAAACCACATTACATCAATAGTTAACAAAATTAGTCGAATATTATTTCCGAACTTTCAAAAATATTTTGTTTTGTATTTTTTTAAATTTGTTTGTTTACATTTTATAGGTACCTATTATTTGATTATGCTTAAATTATTTACCAGCATATATATGAATGTGATAGATTAGTTTTATTAATATTGAAGAAATATTTTATTCTAAAATATATTAGAAATAATTTTTCCATTTTGATGTCTGTCTATGAATTAATAATAACTGATTGAGCTAAATGTTTTCAGTTATTTCTTAACAGCAACCACCTTCTACATAATATTAGACAATCTCAAAAAGAGCTGGTTAAAAATTCCTAAAAAACTGTTTTTCATCTACAATAAAATAAAATTTTAATTTATATCTGTAATATATTCAGATCAATCATCATCAATTTATATATTCATTTATGTGGGAACCCAGATTTTTTAAACTCATGGGTCCTGGGAACCCAGGATTTTGGAAGACTAGCAGCATCATGGCATTCCTATGGCTTTGAAGTTGAAGCATTTTGAAATGACTTGAATTACTCCTAAAGATTTTGCCAATTTTTCTTCCATTTGACCATGAGTCTTCATGAAGTAATGCCTCCAATTCTGCATCTTTGAAAAACCCCTCCTCTCTTCCACTGCCATGCTGGTGTAGAATGTCAAAATTACTTTTTTTCAAAGCTTTGAAACTATTCACAACACATTCTTTCACTAATAGCAGTCTCATCATAAAAATTTGAGTCCATTCAATGATCCCCAGTTGCAGATTTATTCATATTGGAATAGAAAATTAAAAGTTTCCTCAAATGATGAAAGCTTGGCTCATAAACTGACATTTTCAATCGAGAATAACTTTGCAATGCAATGCAGACACATTGTTTCAATGGGGTTATGTTGACAAATTGCCAAGCTTCTTATATGACATCTATATCTGTTTATTTTCATCATCACTGACTGCAAAAAGTCATCTATTGAAAACTGGCAGAAGCAAGATTGTGCCTACACCCTACACACAATATGTTTAAGAAAATTCTTTGAAAATGTCGTGGTTGAAAGTTGAAACAGAATATATATTTATAAGTTCGCAGTGAACATAAAAAAATATTTTTTTGAAAATGTCAAATTTGTTTTCTGATTTTTTATCATATCTGTAAAATATAACCTAATAGTTAAAAGGCAATATAGGGTACGTGCTCCAGTGATTGTCATGCTCCAGTAATTGCCATATATCCTGAAATAATTAATAAATAAGAAAAATAATAAAATATATTTTACATATAAGAATTGTAACTTTTTCTGTCAAACACTGGAGCATAGGGTGCTAATAACTGATAAAATGAATAACTAGCAGTGTCAAATACTGGAATATAGGGTGCCAATTACTGAAAAAATGAAAAACTGGTAGTGTCAATTACTGGAACATTGAGTGGGTGTCAAATAAAAATTCATAAAAAAAAAAAATAATTGTTATCAAATGTATATATTTTAACATATATGTGGTTCTGAATGTCTTTTATACCATATGTACTAACTTAAGATTTCTAAAAATATTTTCTGATCACTAGAACATTAAAAACGTCAGAGATTGCTCTAAAAGTGTCAATCACTGGTGCACTTACCCTATATATTTATATGTGAAAATATATTTTGTAAAAACTGGCATTTCATTTAAAATTTTTATCAAATAATCTGTAGAGAATAACTTTATGGTTTAAAAGGAAATATATAGGTACAGTACACTCTCAAAAATCTGCACAGCTTAAAACGAAGTGTTTTGCGGATTTCTGAATTTTGCAGATTTTAGAGTAATTTTTTTTTATTTACATCTTAGAACCTCATTTGAGTAGCAAATCTTTAAGATACAATTTATATGTTATATATACAATGTTGAAATAAAGTGTGTCTAATAAATGTACAAATATTTTATGAAATTCTAATTTAAAGAACAATTTTTATATATCACATTATAGTTACAAATTATCTAGATTTTTGAAAAGTCTGATCAATACTAGTTTAAGTAAGAATATTCATGCATATTTGTTTTCCTATAACCTGCAAAAAAGTCAGCAATTCTTGGTCAATCACATAAGTTTGTGCTATGAGAAAATTTGAGTATTTAATCTTCATGAGTGAAAATCTTTCTTGAAAACGGTCTTTCTCCTTTTCCTCTAAATTATTATCATTTATTTTTTAATAATTATATATAATTACACTTATCATTTCCTCCTCTGCAATATGTTGAGTGATTGGTGATTCATCAGCATCAGTTAAAAACTGATTTGTCTCTTAATACAGCTGCAATTTCTGCAATCCACTAATCAACAAATCAATTGTGACAATGTTTGTTTACATTGCAAATGATATGTGGATTTTAGGGTTGCGGATTTTTGAGAGTTGACTGTATTTACATAGAAATAAACATTTTGTGAAATTGACATCATATTAGAAAAAGAAAAAAGAGACACACATGTTTGCAGTTATTTTTACCATGGTTAAACATGGTAAATTAATACTTGTTTGATGATATTTACCGGTCAGTTACCTAGGGGGCGAGCCAAATTTTTCAAAATTAAATAAATTTATATTTTGACCATTGAAACAAGCTAATAAATCAGTCTGTAGATCCTTGCAAGCCACTTTAGTCCCCTGTAGATTGTCTTTGGTTGTGCCCTGTTGGTTTCTAATTTCCATTTGTTACATTTCAAATTTTCATTTTGAGAATTAAATAATATTTCAAATTTTTGCTGCCTTAAGCCTAAGTCTAGGCCTTTGCAGGTTTTAACCTAAATACAGTTCTGACAAAAGTAAAATATGTTTAATGCTGACTCAAAAATATAAGAATCACTAGGGGCAACTCAATAAAAATCTGTTTTCAAAAGTTGTATTGATTGCCTGCCGCATCCAGATCCGGACAAATTTGTTGCTCTTGTATGTTGCGACTTTTGTGCGTAACAAAAGCAAAATATTTAAGGGCCTCTAAACATTTAAAATGTTAAAAAGGGCCACCAGATAATGAAATGTTTTTAGAAAGGCTATTGGTTACTAAAAATTTGTTTTGCCTGTTGTGTACTGTGCTCCACCCAATTAGCAGAGTGTTGGCACTAATGTTAAGATAATATTAGTACCAGATTTATACAGATTCTACACATCTTTATGAACATACTTAGCTTTCTATATTAGAAGTTTATTATTTGTATTAATATATTAATGTTTTCATAAAATCTTCTATTATCAATATGTAAAGTTAGCTGTGAGTCCTTTTATACTATTTATAATATTTTTTTTTTTTTAGAATTTTCAGTTCATCTTACAGAATTGATGCTTGATAGTCAAGCTCCATTAGCAATTCGGCAGTTAGCATCTGTATTATTAAAACAGTATGTTGAATCACATTGGTCTATTAATTCTGAGAAATTTCGACCGCCTGAAACTACACCAGAGGTTAGTTACTATAAAAGTCATTTTAATTTTTTTGGATTATATATTTTGTATATTAACAGGGCTCGCGTTGGTGCGATATAGCGCACCATTGTCCCAAATTTTAATGAAAGGGACGCATAATTTTTGAAATTGCGGGTCCCGAGGACCCGTAATCAAATATTGGATTCAGGAACTTTTTCAGAAACAAAACCACCACTACTACTTAAAGAGAGAAAGAAAAAAGAGAGAGAGAGCTTATGTATGAAATATCCTGAACGATATTAGTTTAAAATACAAATTACTTTCATTTAATGATAGAGTTGAAATGAATATTAAATAATGCATCTAAAGTATTAATTATTATTATTATTATATAAAAAAAAACAGAGGAAAAGAATGTTTAGATTCTTCAGCTAAATAACATGCACAAACGGTAAGTTTTTCTTTATATATATATTCTGTTGTTAGTGAGTTGTGCTTTATAATTCAAGGAAAATTAATAATAATAAAAATGAAAATAAAAAAACAAAAATCTGTAAAATTCCAAAATCTTGAATATTTCCAATTCTGCTGGTCCTAGATAACGGGTCCTATACTTTTTTTTTTTTTTTTTAACCTGCTAAATGTAAGTTTCTTTAATTATTATTTTTTTTTTTTCAAGATTATTTTTATTAATCTTGTTTGAAGTCTATTGCTATTGTCAGGATAATCATAATTTTTACTTCTTTAAAAGCTCTTTTAATTGCATTAAACAATTTTCGTTGCACTTTTTATTAATTTAATTTAGTAATGTGCTGTTTTAACTACATAATCAAATGCAAGTTTAAGAAAGGTAAATGCTGATTTCATATGATAAAAAAATTAGTTAGAAAGTTTTTATTTAATTATTTATTTTTTCAATGCAATGTTTCAAAATGTAAAAAGGAATTGTGAAAATCTTTTTGTGTTTGTGAAAAATATTAGCAGTTACAAGTCCCCCCCCCCCACCCCTCAAAAAAAAAGTTTTTTCAAGGAGGGAAAAAGGTGTTCCTATTTTTCGAAAACTTGACCAACATTTTTTGTAGTGATTGGGGTCTTGGGACCCCACTTTTCAAAAGGTCAGCGCAAGCCCTATTATTTTTTAATAATTTTAACATTTCCCCCCTTTAATTAGTACTTTATTAAAGGTCATTCTATTGTGACCAACAACAATTCAAATACCACATTTGCTTTAAAATTTTCAGTAATTTAAGGCAAATGTTTTACTTACAATCGCATTAAAAGCTTCATATTGAAAGTTTTTTCTTTTCTTATAATATGTTAAGATATTATAAGGTAACGAAATAAAGGTTTGTAAGTAATGTAAAATTGAGGTTGAAAGAAAAAGAAATGTTAACTTTGATTTGGTTACAAATTTTTATTTTGGCCAAAAACAATTATAAATCAATTCACAATTTATTAATTTTCAAGGTATGATTTGATTTCTGGATGTATTGTAATGATGTAAGAAAGCAAATAACTGTCATTATGCACCTTCAATGTGATGATAAAGTAATTATTTTAACTTAATGAAAAAGTTATATTGGTCACGTTGGAATGACCCTAAATTAGATTAACTCTGATCTGACTGCCAATATATGAGATAATTTTTAGTTAAGTATGAGTTATTGTGTAGCTTAGTGTCAATATGTTGAGTAATTATCTTTCTTTAAAATTCAAATTTAGCACAAAAGGAAATACTATTTAGTCAAAAAGTAGATAAATAAATAAAAAGGGAAAAGTCTCATTATGTATAATTACATATCTGTTTACCTTTTTCATTTAACCCTTTGGGTACATTTGACGTCTGAGACACGTCATTCACTTTTTTTGTTTTTTATTTTTGTTTTGCAATTCTAATTACTTGAAGACATCTTAATACTACATATGTCACCAATATTTTAGAAATAAATAAATTCTTACGTAAAATGTACTGCTTTTACATACTACTCCAAGCAACCAAAAATTATATCCGTTCCATATGCAAATATTTTCTCAAATAAATCCGTACCCGGGTGGTTAATATTGTGATGTCTCTTTTTTTTTCTTTTATTAATATTTTTTGTTTGTCTTTTTTTGTTGATTTTACTGATATGTCGGGCAAATTAATAGCGACAATTTTTAAGTTATTGCTGTTATCAGAAATATCTTAGTATTTTTTCCCTCTTGCGTGCTGATACTATTTCTATGAAACAAATTCTGAATTTCAACTTACTTTTAAATATTTTGCATTTAAATTGAACCATTAAAAATTGAAATTAAATCCAAATATACTTAATGATTCCTGATATTTTCAGTGGTTATATAGTTTTTGCCTACAAATATTTGAATAAAGAATAGAGGTTATTCTATAGAAATATATTATGAAATTATCTAGTTTTGCTTTTTAGCAAAATTCTTATCAACATACTCCCTAAGAAAGACCCCCCCTCCCCCAATGGAGGGCAATATACCTATATGTCTAGGATTCTAGTGCAATCAATTGGCCTTAAACCCTGGAACCAAACACTTAAGGGCCCTCTTCACTCACCGCCGCCGGAAGTCGAAGCTAATGTTATTCTATGGGAAATTTTTCTTTACAAATAACTTATTAACTAATACATATTTTAAAATTCTGTTTTCACATTCTGAGAATTCCCAGCTGTTAAATTGACAGACCTTTTTCAAAAAATTATTTTTATATTTTATTTTGAAGCTGCAAAATAAGAATTTTCAATGTGTGAAATTTTTTCATTTTGCAATTTCAAAATAAAATATTAAAAATAAAAAAAATACATTTTTGTAAAAGGTCCGTCCATTTAACAGTTGGGAATTTTCTGAATGTGAAAACAGAATTTAAAAATATGTATTAGTTAATAAGTTATTTGTAAAGAAAATTTCCCCATAGAATAACATTGTCTCAGGCTTCCGGCGACGGTAAGTGAAAAGGGCCGTTAACAACATATTTTAGCAAAAAACAAATTTTTTCAGCAAAATTCTAAAAAAAAAAAAAAAAAAAAAAAAATGGCAGTTTAAGACCTGGTCATTATATATATATACTAGTAAGTTGTAGGGTGACTAAGGCACCCTTTGATAAATGATCATTTCATTACTATTGATTTCTCACTTCAAATAATTCATTTGCTAGCAAGCCCATGTGAAATTTTCGCACTTTATTTATCTCTTCATTACCTTTAAAATTATCATTTTATAGACGTCATTTTTTTCATATGCATGAGCAAATTTAATATTTATTTATTTATTTTCACATGAAAGCATATTTCATTTCATATGCCGAAACGAAAAAAAAAGGCAACAATTAAAAATTTAAATATCTGTTTTAAAGCTGTTATTTTCATATTTTAATTAATTTTAAAAAATCTAATCAAAATTTCATTACAAATAAGGTACCAAATGAAAGGGGCGATTTTTCTGAATCCGTCGGGTTAATCAGCTTATCAATCGGACAATTAGATTTTTTTAAAATTAACTAAAGTATGAAAGTTTTCACACACAGGCAGTGTCCAAGGAAATCTCTTAAGCCTAAAGCATGACAGAGTCGGTCACTGATGAGCATAACTATATATGCTGATACTGCTAATTAGGATCATTCACATAAATATAGGGGGAGGAGGAGCACCTTGGGACACTTTTTAGATAATGGCTTTTAGAAAATTTATTTTTCATTCAGTTTTCACCAAACTCAGTTTGACATAAAGTTTAAGCATTCCCGTTTCAGTTAAAATTTATTCCAATGCAGTTACTGCATCAAATTTAATTTGAGTAAAAAATTTAAAAAATCTTTACAATGAAAATGTCCGAACATAACCCACTGAGTGGGATAGCTTCTGATATTGACAATAAAACTTTGATGCATAAAATTCTAGTTAATCTTTTATTATAGACTTAGAGGCTAATAAATGACAATGTTTCGTATACAGTACATTCCCAGAAATCCACACAGCTTGGGACCTAAGACTGTAAAAATATTACAATTTTGCAGATCTTAGGTTTTTTTTTTTTTTTTTTTTGGATATAGAATTTTAATGCTGTAATGCATTAAAAACAGGGTTTAACCTGGCAAAAAAATTACTTTAGCATTTTAGCAAAAATAGGCAAGCACTATTTTAGCTTTTTCGAAAGTTAATTCTTTGGATACCATTGATTTCTTTTACTTAGCTTTGTTATCCTCAGTTTTATTTTCTATTCTTTTGTTCATTGATGATTTTAACCAAGCATCCATATTTGTGACTTTAAAAAATATGAATCAGGGAAACTATGTTTTGATTTTAACAATAGAAAAAGAGGTACTCATATCACATGTGCAAAATGAAAAAGCAATTGAAAAATTAAGTAAAGTGTAGTGGTAGATAATCGTGAAATACTAGTGCTAAGAATGCTTCTATGAATCAGATTCTGAATTCTGACATACTTTTAAATATTTTTGCATTTAAATTCAATCATTAAAAATTAAAAATAAATCCAAATTACTACATAAATAATCATTCCCAAAAATTTCAGCCCTTTCGTAGTTTTTGCCTGCAAATAATACAAAAAAAAAAAAAAAATCAGAGTTATTATAGAGATATTTTATACAGTTATCCAGTTTTAGCTCTTCAGCGAAATTCTGACCAACATGTTTTAGCAAAATATGATACCTTTTAGCAGAATGCTAAAAAAACTAATGGCAGTTTAAACCCTGATTAAAAAGGATGATGATATAAATAAGCAGTAAAATATGAAAAAAAAAAATAAATAAATAAATAAATAAATAATAATAATTACTAAGGCAATTAAAGAATAATACATGTAGTAAAAGATATTAAGTTTTATATAAATACATTTTTTTTTTTTTTTTCAAATATAAATAAAAATTTGCCATGTAAAGCAAAAATATAACTTTTAAGTATATAAATTTCTGATACAGTATAAACTTGTGTGTTATAAATTTACGAATTATATTACAATTTAGAAATATAAATCAGAATATAAACTTTTTTTTTTTTTTTCTTTCTGCGGTCTCTGAATAATTATTACTTTTTGTTCCAATTTCTAATACAAACACAAATGTTGTTTTAAAAAACTTACGAACTGATCTCTTAAATCTGGACTTACATTAAAATTACCTTTTCTTATTCATTATATACAGTTTCTAAAAATTTCACAGTTAAAATAAGTACTGTCCTGATATTTTTCCTTGAAAACTTTATTATAAATTTCATTGTTTGGTCGTGATGTGCAGATTTCTGTAATCTGCTGATTTTAGGAGTGTGGATTTCTGTTGAGCCTTCTGTACTAGTGTATTACATTAACAAATATTTTATTTTACATTCAAAAATTGCTTTCGTCTAAAATCTGAAGAAAAAAGAGTTTTCAGAATAACAATAATCATTTTTCAAATTTTAGCACATTTAATGGCTTACATGCAAATATTGCTTTCTTTGCATTGCATAGTGGTTGGGCAGGTTGAGAGAGTGTCTCAACCTGCCCCACTTGGATCATTATCATAATGTAACTCTCAAAAAGTTAGGCTTAGCAGTTTTAAATTATTTCATTTCTTGCATAAGAAAATTGGATTAGTAATCGTTACCTGCTGGTGTGAGAAGTTCCAAATTACACTGAAGAGTAGACTGTGCTACCCACTATGATGTCTTAAGAAAATTAATTCCTAAAAAGTCTTGCTTTCGCCTCCAAGGCAGTAGCACATGTTTTTTTGCACCTGATGAAGGAAGGCTACTGGCTACGTCTTTTCGAAACTGGTTGTGTTGGCTTAAAATTTATGGTGTGTGAAGAAGTCTTATTGTCTATTTAAAATTAATTCCTGTTTACAAAATCAAAGCTGAAATTTAAGGTGTCCCAATGTGGACCATGGCCCAAGGTGCCCCACTGTCCCCTACAGTTAGTCAATTATTTTTTATGTAATTTAATGTTTTAGGTCAATTTTTTTTAACTTTGTAAAAGTAATTTTTTGAAATCTTATGCTCATTTTTTTCTAGGCCAAAGCAGCTATCCGGGCACTTTTACCAGCTGGTTTGCAAGAATCTATTAGTAAATTACGCTCTAGTGCTGCTTATGCAATATCAGCTGTGGCCTACTGGGATTGGCCTGAAGAATGGCCAGAATTATTTAACATTTTGCTTCAAAGTTTTGCTACTGAAAATAGTTTTGCTGTTCATGGAGCAATGTGTGTTTTAAAAGGTAAGCTTTTAATTTACAAAATTTTCTGTCTGTATAGATGTTGTTGCAATTTCTACAAATTAACCTATCATCTAATATTTCATACAATCTTAAATTTTTTGCTATAAAATCTAAAGATTTCAACTTGCAGTTTAATTTTTATTTTCTGAACATATACACTTATTACTATGCAAAGAAAGTATCACAATAATAATTAAGAAAAAGTATACGAGACTTTGGTATATTTATATATACCAAATATACATTTTCCCAATATTCTAAATCTTCTTACACACACACATATAAAGAATAGATGGCACCACCTTTAATTGATGCTTCTATTGGGCTCAATGTATTTGCAACTGCGCTCATTGCTAAGAGTTCTATTGTTTCATGGGCTATTGTGTAGTTATGTATCATAATTTGCTATTTTTCTTACATTTTTAAAGTATTTCTTGCTTTTTGTTTCGATTAAGGAAGGCTGTAGTATTTCTATTATATTTAATATTTTCATATTTCTTTTATTCATCTTTGTATTTCCTTTTAGTCATGATTATGTAGCAGTAGCAACCACTTTCCTTTTGCTCAGTTTATTATTTATATATGCCTGCAGTTTCCAGGGTATGTATGAGATCTTTCATCGTTAGAAATGTGTTCAAATATATTTTTACAGAGATATTTATGTTTAATTTTGAGGCTGTATTTTTAATTTCATTAGATGCTTTTTTATTATAGGGGATTGCTGCAGTATATTTGACTTTAGTAACAACTATAATAAAATCACTACAGCCTTAACCAAAACTAACAAAGAATAAAATATAGACTACCTAATTATGATAATCATAAAAATGGAATAACATGTGAAATAATACTTTTTACTTCTATTACCTGACTATCGTAGGTAATGAAAGTATTATATTTGGTCCAAAAATCGATATCGAGCTTTCACCTAATTTACATGTTTTAAGGTCTCCTGAGTCAAAAAAAGTAGTTTTTGGCAATTGGTCAGTGTGTGTGTATATATGTGGGAAATATTCTGACTACCATATCTCTGAAACTAATAAAGATAGAACTATAAAACTTGAGAATTGAGACAGGTCTGGTGTACAGATGATTTTTCCAAATTTTAGTAAAAATTGGAAAAACAGAAGTAAAACATCCGGAACCAGAAGTGGGACCGTAAGTTCATATCTCAAAAATGATTCTAATGATACGGCTGTACAGATTTTTCTAAAACTTGCCAAATTAACGACCTTTTAGATTAGTGTTCACATTTTTTTAAAAAAAGGGCTGGGCGGATTTATCAAAAAGGGCACATACTGATAGATGAAAGGGCACTTTTGACAGACGAGAGCACTTTCTTCACCACTCGCTAAATGGTTTATAAAATGTACAATCCACAAAATAAAAATACAAATAAAAAGAGAACACCCATCTATCTCATCACCTTATTAACGGCGAAACACAGCAAGTACCATCCTTCTTAGATTCATGTGTATTTTAATTTAATTATTTATTAAAATTGTAAGCTTAGCAGCCACTTACAGTTGTAAACATGCAATGATGTTAAAATTTATATTTTCAGCAAATACACAATTTGGACTTTATGGGTTCTAGAGAAAATTTTACCTCTGGATACTAAATTAGAAGTAATTTGGCATTTTTAAAATCTGGTCTCCTAGTGGCAATAGTTCTTTAGGTGTATCTCAAAATCTACTTGACCAAAAGAGTTGTAATCTACAAATATTTTAAAAGTGTAGGCTTTAATATGTAAATGCCTTAAGCATTGTTTCCCATAAATAATTAAATTACACATAATTCTATAGAAAAATAGTAGGTATCTATTTTTCTCTCACTGATATTTGCTCGATCAGATAGATAAAAGTGTTATGTGTTATCTTTTTTTTTTCTTTTTTTAAGTCTGCATTATTATAAAAAAAAAAAAAAAAAAGAATGCACCTAGTTTTTTCGAAACTTAAAAAAACAACAACATGCAGTATGTGCAAAATAAATGTAAAATTAACAATATATTTCTTGAATTAGGCGATCCACAACGTCTATAGATACAGGAAGAATCTTTAGTCTGTCTATTTATGCTCCTTGATGGATGGTTACATTTCCTTTTCCTCCTCAAAAAGCAAAATTTTGCAAAATGTCCAGGTTTTTCACAATTAAAGCACATTAGAGGTTTCTTTACTTGAGATTTAACTTCTGTGTGACTAACCTTTATACTGTCTTTAACACATAATTTAATTCTTATTTCTTCTGCTACAAGAGTTTCTACAATATTTTTGAAGTTAAACTGTTCATCTTGCCATCGTAGAATCACTTGAACTATACTATCAAATACTGACGGTAAGAATCTTAACAGTTGAAAGTTCAAATAAGCTTCACTGAAATTTGAATCAAGCTTTTGAATATTTTCATATATTTGTGATAACCGAGATGCAAAAAGTTTTATACTTTTATCAGTCCTTAAACGAGTCTCACTCAGTTCACTAAATATTTGTTCACTATATAATTTGAGAAAATATTTTAATGTATATATTGTTCAGAAATGTTAATTGTTCTTTCAGAGATAACAAATGATGTATCTGACACCCAAATGCCTCAGTTTGCTCCAGTTATTCTTCCTGAAATGTTAAAAATATTTCTTCAACCTGAAGTGAGTATTTTTTTTAATCTCAGATCAATAAAAAATATTATTTTAATTCCAATATATATTCATTCATAAAGTCAAACTCATTTGTTTCAATTTAAGAGGAGGACCTAGGTTTAGCAATGAATTACTTTAAAACTTGTTGGTTTAATAAAATGTCTGTTATAAGCATTTTCTGAGCAGGAAAAAGTGATGAATTACCAACTGATAAAGTTGGCAGTATTTTTTTAATAAGTGTAATTAAATTGGGACAGTATTATTTAAAAAATGATAATAATTATATATTTAAAATTTAAAATTAAATACCTTTAATATAACTTCATGCAGGCAGAAAGCATTTTGATAATGTCACCAAAATAGCTAATTTTAATAAGCAAACATACGCATATCTCAGAGAAAGTATTGAAATCGCGCACAATCATCAAGTGATAAACGACCACGAATCGGCAGAGATAGACAAAGTGTGGTGTCACATGTACAGCTATAAAAGAGAAGATCAGTCTTTGGATGACTGCCAACCACAAAGTGCAGTTGGCACCGTCGAAGGAGGGAATCCCCTGCCGAAAAAGCTTTCTGCCCGCACGAAGTTATATTAAAGGTATTTAATTTTAAATATGTATTATAAACTTTGTTAAAAAGTATTCCTTATAATGGATAATAATTATGTTTATTAAATGAGTAGATTCTTATTTATTTTGACTTCTATTACATGATTACTATAAGTAAGTGACGTATTTTATTCGTTTAAAACTTCAATGTAGAATTTTCACTTGATTTGCTTGTTTTTAGATATTTTGAGTAAAAAAAAAATGTATTTTTGAAATTTTTTTCAATTTGTGAAAGGGGGGGGAGGAATTTTCTGACTATTAGATCTTCAAAATGATAAAAGGTAGAATTTCAAAACTTCATAGTTGAGGAGATTGTACCCTTTGTACAGATTTTGCCAATTTTTGGTAAAAATTTAAAAGCTAAAAGTGGGACTGCAGGGCTCTTACGATTAAAATGGCTCCTATGATTTTCCTCAAAATTGCAATATAAACCCCTTTTAGATGTCATTTTGTATATATTAGTTTGTTGCTTCAAGAAAATTGATAGTCATCCTGAATAAATTGGTCAATTTTATTTTATAAGTGGGTTTCTTAAAAAAGGCTCGGTGGATTTTTCTTTAAATTCATATTTGAATTCCGTTTTAGATTTTCTTTCATATGTAATTGTTGATTTCTTGTAAACAAATGATTGTTTTAATTTGTGGTGAAAAATCGAAAATAAGACCAAAAGTCTGCATTTCAAAAGTGGCTTTAATGATTAAAACTTGCTACATAAAACACTTTTTAGATTTTCCCCCCCATGTATTCCGTGGTTACTTCAAGAACATTAATAAGTGTCCTGTTTAGGTAAGTCAGTTTTAGATCTCAGAAAGGTGCCTCAAAAAACAACTTTACCAATTTTCTTTAAACTCACTTTAGAAAATCTCTTTCCGATGTCTTTATAACATGTTTTAGGAAAATTGATAGGCA
The DNA here is from genome assembly GCA_963930645.1 of Salticus scenicus. Taxonomy (NCBI): domain Eukaryota; kingdom Metazoa; phylum Arthropoda; class Arachnida; order Araneae; family Salticidae; genus Salticus; species Salticus scenicus. The sequence continues at coordinate 136,083,105 of OZ005654.1, forward strand.
TCTGATTAGTTAGTATGTTGTAGTTAGTAGTTTATTTTGTAGTTAGTAGTTTTATGTCTTTTGGCCACACTATTTTCAAAAAAGAGTTTTATAATGTGTATAGTAGTAGATAATGGAAGTCATACGGTTGTTACACAAGATTTTTTTTTCCCCCAAGAAGGCCAGAGTTTATATTCATACCTTGTTTGTAAATGTTAGTCTTTAAATGTCAGAGTGGCTAGCAGTCAGGGAAAATCAAAGAATCATGGAAAAGTAGGGAATTTAGAAAATCTGGAAAAGTCAGGAATAGTCAGGGAATTTTCTTTAAAGTCAGGGAATTTTAACAAATTTTGTGAAAATAAGCTATATTAACCATTAAATTATTAATGATATTTTAAATCACTAAATTTTTTGCTAGTGTCGTGAAATTTTCATAGAAAATAAACGTGAGAGTCAGAGAAAAATGGAGGAAAATCTCAAAACATAGTCAGGGAAAAGTCAGGGAATTTGAAAAGGTTTAAATGCTAGCCACCCTGAATGTTGATAGATGGTTCAACCGTGCAATTTGATATTATAAAAAGTTAACATTTTAAAGCTATTTTTACATATAAATTTTATAACAATAGTTTACTTTTAAAAGTTCTCTATGTTTTTAAACTGGAATCTTTCCCAAAAAATCACTAAAATTAAAATACTTAATAAACATTCTTTTGTGGAATTATTTTTTTTTATGAATCACTTTGAATCAGGGTTAGTAATTGCAATATGAAAATCAGTCATCAATGGCATCTAATTATGTTTTCTTAGTTGCCAAAAATAGTCTACTTTCACATAATTTTATAATTAGTTCTTGTGATCATAATGCTATAAAATTTAAAGCTATGTATGAATAAATGTATATAGATTAAAAAAATTTCTTTCCAAACACTTGAATAAACTTGTATTAAAAAACTTATTTATATTTAAAAAAAAAAAAAAAAAAAAAAAAAAAAAAAAACTGTTTACAAGTTTGTCAGCTGATTTTTAAAATCAGTTATATATCAAGTATTGCATCTTAAACAAAATCAATGAGACTAATAAAAAAATATTCATTAAACTTTCTTTTAGCAGGGGCCAATCCAGGATTTCAAACTTAATACCTATTTTTGTGAAAAATCCTAACTATATTTTATTTTTTTTTTTTTGAAAAATCGTAGCTCTTTTTCTCTCTGTGTGGGTGGGTGGTGGGGGGCTCAAACTAAGTAAAATAATAAAAATAATGCCCAGCAGTTAGTGTGAGGCTTATTGCTGAACAGAAACCAAAACTCATTTCTTTCTGAAGTAAACAGTTCAGTAGAGAGAGTGTAAGTAGAAATTGTTTTTATTTGTGCTAGTATCACTGCACTATATATGAATTGTACCATGGAGGATAGACACATCACCATACAGTCATCAAAACTTCAAACCACCTGACGAATCAACAAACAGTACACTATTGCTACAGTGTCTCTACCGATACACGCAAGGGTCGTTTTGTTTACTTATGCTACACCGTTTCTTGCCCATAGTTAACGCTTGTGTTTAGATTACAATCAACATTCTGTAGGATTCTTGCTTTGTGAATCGCATCAACAGAAATGCACAAATAAGTTACTTTTCTTTGAAAATGTGCTCATTTAAAATGTCAGATTTTGCTGGTATGACTAAGTTTTTTGTGAAAGTTCTGATTTTAGCTGAATGATTTTTGAGAAGGTATCAGGTTGTAACAAACATATGAAATGTCCGATTCTCACCAGTAAAATTTTTGAGATTTGGTTCCTTATAAACTTTTTTGATACAGTCGTTAATTATGTATCATTTTAAAACTAAAACCTTGTCTTTTTCATCTGATGTGTTTCAAATAAAAATATTGTGATTTGGTGGTAAGTTTATAGCTTTAATCGTAGGATGAATTATAGAGATTTTAGAGTGCTATTTTTGTATGAGTGCAAAAGTAAGCATAATGCTGCAGCAGCTGCCCGAAACATTAATGCTGCATTTGGAAATGGTTCTGTAAATGAACGTACCATTCGACGTTGGTATGCAAAGTTCAAAATTGGGGATGAGAGTCTCACAAACGAAAACCGGGGCAGATCAGAGACATGTTGTGGACAATGAAGTTTTACGAGCAATAGTTGAAAAAAATCCAGGCAATACTGTTAGAGATTATGCAGAAGAACTAGGTGTATTTCCTACAACCATTTCATGTCATCTAAAATTGATTGGCAAAGTTAAAAAATTGGATAAATGGGTACCGCATGAATTGAGTGAGAATCAGAAGCGCAAACGTTTTGAAATCTTGTCTGCCCTTCTTCTTCACAACCAAAATGATCCTTTCCTCAATCGAATTGTAACTTGTGACGACAAGTGGATTCTGTACGACAATCGTAAATGTTCAGCACAGTGGCTGGATGCTGACAAGGCTCCCCAACACTTCCCAAAGCCGAAACTCCATCAAAAGAAGGTTATGGTGACTGTTTGGTGGTCCTCAGCTGGTTTAAATCACCATAGCTTTCTAAAACCAGGCGAAACCATCACAGAGAAGAAATATTGTAGAGAAATCGATGAAATGCACCAGGAACCTACACGTAAACAGCCGGCATTGGTCAATAGGAAGGGCCCTATTCTTCTCCAAGATAACGCTAGACTGCATGTTTCAATGATCACTCATCAGAAGCTGTACATGTTAAACTATGAAGTTTTAGACCATCCACCATATTCACCTGACCTCTCACCTACAGATTTTCACTTTTTCAAACATCTCGATAACTTCTTGCAGGAGAAATGCTTCAGAAATCCAAAGGATGCAGAAGCAGCATTCAATGAATTTGTTGCCTCCAGGACGACTACATTTTATGATACCGGCATAAAAAAAACTTGTTTCTCGTTGGAAAAAGTGTATTGAAGCTAATGGTTCCTATTTTGATTAATAAAGTTTGTTCTGTAAAAATATATTCTTTCTTTAAGTAGACCATGAAAATCGGACATTTCATATGTTACAACCTAATACCTTTTTTGCCAGGTTGATTTTTGTGAAGGTACCCATAAACGGTAGTAAAATCGACCTGTATTAACGTATGTTTAGTTAATTTATGTTTTCAGGCGTAATATAAGATGAAAAAGAAACTAAGAGTTTTGAAATTTTTTGTGAATTTAGAAAATTTGTCTGCAAACAGCATTTATATATTTACTTTTACATACTTGCTAATTCTGATTAAACTTTTGTATGTGTTAAAGCCAGCATTGTAATATTTTTATAAAGATAATTAAAAATAGGCATTTTGTAAATTATTAAATATACATATAATATTAGGTGTGCCAGAAATTTTTGTCTGCTCCAGTTACAACTTTTACTGCAATTAGATAATTTAAAAACAGCATTAAAAAAAAAAAAAACAGGCCAGCATTTGTTAATAGGAAGGGTATAATACTACTTCATGATAATGTCAGGCCCCACACTGCTTTTGGATTCATCAGAAATTCCCAGAGCTAGACTGGGAAATTCTGTCACATCCACTATACTTACCGGACCTAGCGCCCTTCGATTATCACTTGTTTGTGTCCTTACAAAATTTTTGCAGGGCAAAAAAAGATTCAGACAAGCACTGGTTCGATTTTTTACTCTAGGGATAAGGCATTTTTTTAAAATGGGGTATACGAATTGCCATCTTGCTAGCAAGAAGTTATAAATAATGATGGTAATTATATTATTCATTAAACTTTATCCAAGGTAGGAAAAAATTTTGTGTTATTCTAAAAATGACAGAACTTTCTGGTAGACCTTTTATATTTTGAAATCTGATCAAAAGGTATTTTGAAGTCTGTTCAGTTGGGTATAGTTTTATCAGTCATCAAATTTAAATTTATAAATGTAAAGTATGTATAGTGATTGCTAATTGCAAACGCTGTTATATTAACCATCATATTGTTTACATAAATTTAATGGCAAAATAATATTTTCTTAATATTTTCAAAAGTTTTGCCTAAAATTTTATGACCAAAAAAGTATTTTGATCTCATTTCTCTCCTGTTTCAACCTTCAGAATTGAAGCTTGTTAAAATGCTAGATAAGTATGTGAACTTGTTTTTAATCTTTTTTTTTTATTGTAATTTATTTTTCTGACTGAGTGAAAATAATGCCTGGACCGGGAGTCGAACCCCAGATCTTTGATTTACAAGGTCAAGGCTCTACCAATTGAGCTATCCAGGCCGACAACCAACGTGTTGGTTTCACAATCAATTTTTAAAGAATAAAGCAGGCTGGAGTCTTGAAATAGAACATAGAATAATTTCAATATTTTCTTTTAATTAAACTGCACACACTTCCATAAACAGATATTGTTGAACACAAACATTACTATTTACAAACTATTATACAACAATTATATACAGAGGGCCCGGAAATTAAAGTAATATTATATTCGAATAATATTCGCACCATAGCGACATATTGATCAAAACAGAACATTCTTTCTTAGCGATAAACAGAAGCATTCCGGTAGCTCTCGCTTCAACCGGAGAGGAGTTGAGTTGTACTGCTGAGTTCTGCAGTTATTGCTGGCCTTGGGGAAGGAACTATTACAGCTGCTCTAGTTTTCCAACATCCTCCCCACTTGAGCGTTCTGCAAAAATGCTCAACAGAAATATGACACTGAAAAATACTAATAGAAAGGTTAACAAATGACAATATATATATGAATTACATTAAATATCTAATAATAAAAAAAAAGAAAAATACCAAAAAAAAAAAATATATTTAGAGTTCACTTTTTAAAGGAAAAAAAAAATGTTTTTATAGTTTTTGAGCAGTCTTATGTTAAAATTACACATCAAGTCTTTTTACTGGCCTCACTACCCTGCCAAAACGTGTCTTAAGTAGCTCTCCATCATTAGGCTTCTCACTACTGTTATTTGTTTTTGGTGCAGGATTTGGCACATGCTGTTCAAGTCTTTGTGTGATTTCAAGAGGATAGAGTCTCTGGATCGGTCGTAGTAAAACTCCTTTCGATGTTCTAAGCTTAACCAGCCTAATAATTCCATCTTTACTAGGAAAGAGTTCGATGACCTTTGCCAAGGGCCAACATAAGCGTTTCTTATCGTCGCTGCCAATCAAGACTATATCACCCACTTGAACTGTGTCGTGACTTTTGGGGATCGACGAACGTAGAAAACCAAGATATTCTCTTCTGAATCTTTGCTTTAAAGATTCTCTTACTCTCTGAATATATCTGTATCTTTCAACAACGTCAGTTTTCTCAATTTGATCCAAGTCAGGTACATCACTTGTTCGTAATTCTTGAAGGAACAGTGAAGGCGTTAGAACACTTAGTTCTTGATCTTCAGATATGTACGTTAACGGTCTAGTGTTCATAATAGATTCGCATTCACATACAAGCGTATGTAGTTCTTCTTGTGTCAGAGAGGCTCTACCTAAGTTTTTTCGAAGCAAATATTTGAGAATTCTTATAAGTCTTTCCCAGAACCCTCCCCACCATGGGGTTGATGGTGGGTTGAATTTCCATCTAATTTCCTTTACTTCAAACGTTCGTTGAATCTCAGTCCAATCCAAACTCTTCAATGCGTTATTTAATCCAGTGAAGTTTGTACCGTTGTCGGAGTATAACACAGAAATCCGTCCTCTTCTCGCTATAAATCTTCGTAAAGCCTGAATGAAAGCATTCGTACTAAGTGATGGAATCAATTCTAAATGTACAGCCCTAAACACCGCACAAGAAAATAGTACGATCCAAACTTTTTCTTTGGACTTGGTGAGCAGAGGACCTGCTAAATCAACTCCTGAGACTTGGAAAACTGCTGTTAATTTCGTGTGATCTTCTGGAAGAGGAGGAAATGGTACTTCTAGATGTTTAACCTTCTGCTTCTTACAGATATTACACTCATGTATGACACTTCGAATAATTCTTTTTCCCTTTAAAATCCAAAATCGTTCTCTCAAAATAACAAGTAGAGCAGACGCTCCAGCATGCTTGTTGACAATGTGCTCTTGCTCGATAAGTCTTTTCACTACTGGATGTTTGGACGGAAGAACCAAAGGAAAAATAAAATCAGAATTTTCATTTTCGTTTGTAAGTCTTGATTTCAGTTTTAGTATTCCCTCATCATCTTTATAAGTTTGGAAATTTACGAGAGATCTTTTGCCTTCTTTATCTGTAAAGCATTCAGTCTGTACACAACGAAAAAGTGTCTTTTGAGCATTTTCAGTTTCTTCAGATGTAATATTTGGATATTTTCTTAAGTCTTTAGATTTCGGTTGAAAACGTAATATCCAAGCTATGATTTTAACAATCTTGGAAAATTTTGAAACTCTGTTCGCTAATCGGGATACAACAGATTCAAACTCAATATTATTAGCAGAAACTACAGTTCTTCTTTTTTCTTGAGCAATCTCTTCTTCATTGATATTTATGACTGACTTAGGCCATTGCTCTCTTGGATTCTTCAACCAGACTGGTCCCAGCCACCACTGAGATTTTAACAACTGTTTAGCTCCACATCCTCTGGATGCAAGATCAGCAGGGTTCAATTCACCGGAAACATGGAACCAATTCTCAGCATCAGTAAGTTTCCTAATTTCATTTATGCGATTATTCACAAAAACTGACCACTGTTCTTGCCGCTTAATCCAACTGAGTACTGTAGATGAATCAGTCCAAAAATAGGATTCTATTTTTTCCATTTTCAGAGCATCTTTAACTGATTTGAACAATCTTGCTCCTATTGTAGCTCCCATGAGCTCTAAACGTGGAATTGTTATCTTTTTCAGTGGAGTTATTCGAGATTTAGCTTGCAATAAGTGAATGTTCACTACACCATTAGTGGACTCAGATCTTAGAAAAACGCATGCAGCATAGGCATCTTTGCTCGCATCTACAAATGTATGCAAACTTAGAAGTGACGATTCAGTCACACCAGTCCATCTAGGTATTTTTATGTCTTTTAAAAAATGCAAATTTTTGACCCAACCAAGAAACTTCTTTTTAATTTCATCACTAACTTCCGCATCCCAATGTTCTTTAGTTTTCCATATGGCCTGAAGCAAAATTTTGGGTTGTATTAAAGCTGGGGCAATATAACCTGTCGGATCGAAAATTTTACTAATAAATGACAAAATTTTTCGTTTCGTTAGTTTTTCTGTCTTATCAAATTTTAATACTTCATAATCTATTTCTAAGGTATCAGAGTATTTGTCCCATATTAAGCCTAACACTTGTGTTTTAGAATCTTGAGAAGGGATTTCAGGACAAGCTGTACTTTCCCAGCCCCTAAGATCAAATTTCCCTTCTTTCATAATATCTGTGGCATACTTCACAAAGTTATCTAACTCTGAAATGTTATGTACACTGGCCACACAATTATCCACGTAAAAACTGTCACGCAATCTTTCCAGCAATTTTTCAGAATACTTTATTTTCAACGATTCAGCTGACAAATGGTGATGAATAACTGCCATGAGTAAAAAAGGGCTGCTGGTTACCCCAAAAACACAACGTGTATGACGGAAAACCCTTATGTCATCTTTGTCATCATACCAGAGGAATCTTAAGAAATCTCGATCTTTTTCGTGCAGAGCTATCTGTAAAAACGCTCTTTTAATGTCAGAAATAACCCCAATTTTGTATAAGCGAAATCTTGTTAAAATCGAAGGAATGGTTTCAATAAAGTTAATACCAGTCTCTAAGCAATCATTTAGGGATGGATAACCAGGCTTCTTAGCTGAGGCGTCAAAAACGGGCCTAATTTTCATAGAGGTCATTGATGATGTTTCCTTAATTACTGGACGATGGGGAAGGTAATAAGAATTAGCAAGTGCCAATTCTTCAACGGGAACTTCTTCAATAATTCTATCATCAATCCACTCTTTAAAAACTTCATGGTATTTTTTACGATATCCAGTTTTTTCTAACTTTTTAACAGCAGATTCTAATCTTTGTACTGCAACTTCGTAATTGCTCGGTAAGCAAGCATGGTCATTTTTCCACGGTAAATGGACCTCATATCTTCCATCTTGTTTTTGTTTGACTGTTTCTTTAAAATGTATCATAACAGCCTTTTCAATATCTTCCCTATTACTTTGTTCTATAGGATCTCTAATGCCAAGGAGTTCTAAATCCCATAATTTCGAAACCGATATGTCTTCTTGTGAAAGCATACTAATGACAGACATATTTATATCTCTACAACTACTGGACTGAGGGACTTTTCCCATCAAAGTCCATCCTAATTTCGATTCCATGGCGACTAAGCCTGACTTAAGTTGTTCTCGTCTACCAGTAAATAATTTACCCACGACGTCTGCTCCCAAAAGAACTTCGATAGGCCCAGAATTGTCAATGTCAGTTAAATTGATTCCTTTATTTTTTAACTCACGTATCCAATTTCCTTGATTTATCGCAGAAATATCATTACAAATAACATTTTGATCTAGAGCATTTAAGCTACAAATATAATCATTATGAAGATTGCTCAAATAAATTTTTTAACATATGTGTTTATTTATATCTGTTTTCTCTCCACCGAATAATGAATGACAAAATTCTTCTTCTCTTACAAAATCGAAATTTAATTCTTCTGCAGTGGATTTCAATATATATGACTTTTGAGACCCTGTATCTAGGACAACTCTCGCTTTGCGCTTCGCATTTTTTCCATGCAGCATTACAACTAAAGTTTGTAAAAATACATTCTTAGTGGCATGCGATTTTGATTTAGTTTCTTTTTGTGTAAACAGTGTGTCAACACACTTTTCTTTTATTTCATCGTGATTCGAAAGTGACCTAGAACCTTCATTATTTTTATTAGATTCCAACGTGGGACACATAAATTTTAAATGTTTCTTACTACAAATCTGACACCTAATGTTTGATTTGCATGAATTGGCTACGTGGCCCTTAACTAAACAGATTCGACATAATCCCTTATTTTTAATAACTGAAAGTTTCTCGCTTAAAGGAATATAAAATGCTTTCTTACAAAATCGCATTTCATGATCTTTTGAACAAAATGAACATAAATTACTTTTTGAATCATGTGTAATTAGTTCCATTGCGGATGAATAATTATCTTTTACATTTTTATAAGTTGTTAAACCTTTATGTTCGCGCTCAGGAAGCGTATTACAAAGATCGGTTCTGCTCAATTTAATCTTTTCTTCGGACTGTACTTCATTTCTTAAAAACAGAAGTATGGCATCAAGACTCGATATTTTATTTTCAGTTTCTAGAATTTTTCTCTGTCGTTCAAATAAACGTAATATATTTATGGGTAATGAACTTTCAACTAAGGGATATAAAATTAGGCCACACATTTCACTAGTAACACCTAAAGTGCCTAGCGCTCGTAACTGAGTAGATAATTTATTATATAAACCGCTCAAAGAACAATTTTTCTTATTATTAGAATTAAGAACGAGTTTTAATAACTCCCTAACATAAAAATCGATCAAAAGGTCTTCTCGACCATACCTTTCTTTTAAGCTCTGTATAGCCAAATCATAATTTTCTTCAGTTACGGGATATGACTGAACAATTTCTCTTGCTTCTGATTTAATTTTAGTTGACTGAATCAAATAGTGAAATTTATCTGCTTTACCTAAATTTTTATTCTCATGAATATTCTTAAATTGATTCCAAAATGTGAGCCAATCTTTTAAATCCTCCCCCGAACGTGTAAAGTTCAACTTCAGGTAGACGCTGACATAGTGTTTTACTCAATTTGTTAATCTCTAATTGATTATCAACAATATTTCTTTCTTTTACATTTAATTTTTTGTGATTTTCTAAAAAGCGTTGAGCTTTTAATTGAATTCTCAGTGATTTTTCCCTATATTCTTCTACAGAATCAAATTCTGTTTCAAATTCTTGTTCTTTTAAAGAATCTAAATATGTATTATGTGTCAGCTCTAATGTATCAGATTTTTGTTTAAATAAAACTAAACTGATCTCTACTTCTTCGAACGAAGAATTTTCGTCTGCTAGTATATTTTCTAGCTTATTATAGGCCCTCGTAAAGGAAGCTCTGTGTGCAGTTTTATTTCTTTTGATTATTTCCATTTTTACTATCAAATAATATAATACAATATTCACTCAATATTTATTTTACTTAGTAAATCTCGTTTTCATAAATTTGAAATCACCACAAAATAAACTTCAAAACCAAAATATTTTCGTTTTACAAACTTTCAATTGACAATCATAAACTTCTATTTTCATTATATCAATAAATAATACATTTTGTATTACTATCTAATACTATCCAAATGATATAATAAATTCATTAATAAAATGCATTCATTTAGGAAATATTCTTCGTAAGTTTCGTTTTAATATTTCTTTTTTTTTTTTTTTAGATCATCAATGAAAAACTTCAAAATGGAAAAAATCTAATCTTCTTACCTCTTAATTATTAATCATTCTATTTTAAAAGACGCCACGCCCACCCGGGGGCGCCAGCTGTTGGTTTCACAATCAATTTTTAAAGAATAAAGCAGGCTGGAGTCTTGAAATAGAACATAGAATAATTTCAATATTTTCTTTTAATTAAACTGCACACACTTCCATAAACAGATATTGTTGAACACAAACATTACTATTTACAAACTATTATACAACAATTATATACAGAGGGCCCGGAAATTAAAGTAATATTATATTCGAATAATATTCGCACCATAGCGACATATTGATCAAAACAGAACATTCTTTCTTAGCGATAAACAGAAGCATTCCGGTAGCTCTCGCTTCAACCGGAGAGGAGTTGAGTTGTACTGCTGAGTTCTGCAGTTATTGCTGGCCTTGGGGAAGGAACTATTACAGCTGCTCTAGTTTTCCAACACAACGGACATTACTCACTCAGAGAACCTTTAGGCAGAAACATCTGGATGTTTCTGCCTAAAGGTTCTCTGAGTGAGTAATGTCCACCGGTTGTCTGCCTGGATAGCTCAATTGGTAGAGCCTTGACCTAGTAAGTCAAAGATCTGGGGTTCAACTCCCGGTCCAGGCATTATTTTCACTCAGTCGAAAGAATAAATATCAATTAAAAAATATATATATATGATTTTCTTCCCAATCAGTTGATTGTGTAATTTTAATATATTGTATTTGGTTTTAATGTCTAGTAATTGGCAAAAATAATTAAGCACTTCTGTGTAAATAAATTTACATTAAAAAGTTAACTGTTCAGTATTACTAGAAATTGCAATTCATTATTTTTTTTATTGGTTCTTTAAAAGTATTTTTGTAGTTCTTTAAAACTCTTAGTTTTATGTAAAATTTATTTTATTATATAAAATTACATCCTTAGTTTTTTTTTTTTTTTAAATATACTTTTGAATCTATTGTAAATTTTGAAAAATTATATATGTATTTTAATAGTAACATGTTAAATATGCAGTTTCAAGCACATTACCGTAATTTCGCGCGTATAGTCCGCGGACTATGTGTGTTAAAAAGCAAATTTTTTCACCCGCGGACTATACGGTGGTGCGGATTATCTGCTAGTTATTCGCAGTTCAAATCCTCAAAATCAGAATTAAACATGCTAATACTACGAACTGCCAATCAAATATAAACATAAACAAAAGAATAAGACACAAAGAAAACATCGTATCGGTAGCGAACCATGGAGCATAAAGCAAAATATCACTATTAGGATAGCATGCTGCTGAATATTCCTGTACTGTTATTTTTTAAATTATGTTCACAAAATATCGTCGAAGTTTTACTACTGAGCAATACCAATGACAAACGTTGAGATAATCTTCCAAAAAATATGTCTCCTAGTGGTGAATCACATACAATCAGCCATACTGCATTTCTAGTAGGAAAGTAAAACTCACTCAATGACTCAACCGGGAATTCCGATAGAAAATGTAAAGAACAACTTTAAAGGTTTCTTTTAATGTATAATTTTTAAAATATGGTTTATTAATAACAAGTACTTCTTTTCTTTATACTATTTATTTTAATAGTGGGAATGCTTTAATATTTTCATATAAAACTACATAATAGTGATTTACTTGCTGTTTTCATGGGGTTATATTTTTCTCCTGCGGACTATACGGTAGTGCGGACAATCTGATGATATTTAAAATAAATTTTACGTAAAACTTCACCTGCGGACTATGCGCGCGAAATTACGGTAATTTTATTTATTCTCGTCATAAATGTTATAATTAACAGTACATTTTCTCTTGCATATAGAAATATAGTGTATGTACTAGATGTAATTTTATGATATAAAATTACATCCTTAGTTTTTTTTTTTTTTTTTAAATATACTTTTGAATCTATTGTAAATTTTGAAAAATTATATGTATTTTAATAGTAACATGTTAAATATTCAGTTTCAAGCACATTAATTTTATTTATTCTTATCATAAATGTTATAATTAACAGTACATTTTCTCTTGCATATAGAAATATAGTGTACGTACTAGAGGTAGAGCTATTGAAATATTTACTACTTGTGCTGAAATAATTTCATCTATGGCTCCATATAATAAGGTAGGTTTTTCAAGAAATTTTTTGATGAAATATATCTTTACAAAATTGAAGGTTGTTAATTTAATTAAAGGCAATTAAATATATATATATATATAATATATATATATTTAGATACTTTTAATTTAGATAATGTATTTTTTATACAATATTTTTGAGATGTGTTATGATTAAAGGGCAAGAATTTTTAATTTCATTCCATAGACATTTTTATCATGCACATTACAAAAGGAAGATTATAAAAATAATAATTACTTAAAAGATATATCCGGTAACGGAATCTGAATGAATGATTTCCATTCCAATATCTAAGGATTGTAAAGCACCAGTACAATTCAGCGAATAAAATTTCAATGAAGATTTTCCTAACTGAAGTTACTTTATGAGAATATCAGCATTATCCAATATTAGTAGTACATGGAGTTTGTTCTTCCTAATTTCAGCATTAAAATTTGTCAGCAAATTTTGAAATAAAACTATCATCCATGCTTTATTATTTATTATTCAGATTATCTATGTATAAAGCAGAATTGAAACTTAAAAAGCATTTTTGACTGTATTGATTTTTTTTTTTTTTATCAAAGCTATCTGTTTTTTTGTTTAAAATAAAAGTAATATGTAATATTTTAATTTCTTATATTTTTTAACAGATTTTTTTCAAAAGTTTTCTTTCTAGTTGCAAATTATAAAATAAGTCTCTTTTCATCCATATCATAATATCAAGAATTATAAATTATAAAATGATTGCATCACCCTTCTCCCTCCCAAAGAATATTGGGTTTGATTATATATAGTATTTTAAAGAAAAGGAATTTAAATAATGGTTTAAAATTATTGAAAAATAATAAAAGTTTAGAACATGCATAAACAAGGTTACCTCAGGTCATAAAGTGCTCGTTTTTAACCTTCCATTTTTAAGTCTTAGAAGTTACTTTTCTTAATAGTCCTTAGAAAGTATTTTTTTTTTTTTTTTTTTTTTTTTTTTTTTTATTATTATTATTAATTTCTTTCTAAAGCAATATCCGCAGTAAAACTGCTTCAAACAGGTATTGTCAGGAAACTGAAGAAATCTGGAAAAGTGCTGATATAAGTGAAAGTTACTAATTTCAAAATTTCTATCTACAGTAGATATGCTGAATATTCTTCATTTGGCTTTTTGATAAGGTGTGAAGGGGGAGGGAGATAAAACTCACTGTAGTTTTTTTTTTTTTTTTTTTTTTTCTTTTTAATTTTTTTGATGTCTTAAAATTCCTATTTTTAGAATAAAGAACCTGGCAAATGTTTCCTTGTTCAAAAGATTCATCTGATTTTCATTGGTTCGTACTAGGGGAAAAAAAAAAAAAAAAAATATTTAGTGTGCATTCAATCTTACTTGATCACTGAAACAAATAATTTTCCATTTTAGAATGATAAAATAGGGAAAAATGCCTACATCTGGTAAGTTTACAGAACAGGTGGAGGAGTATGGTTTCAAACTTTTATATGAGCAAATACTGCCAGTCAAATATCAACAGAGTTAACTTTATTGTAGGGCATTAACACATTCGCTGCCAATCTCGCCCCAGTACATGATGTGGAGTGTTGTTTCAGATGTCAGTCATGTGAGATTAGCAGCGAATGTGTTAATATATTAAGCTAAAGAACCAAAATCAGAATCAGAGTCACTCTTCTGCTCTCTTTAAAAATCAATTTGGCTTTTCCATTAAAAATATGTAGTATATATGACTGAAATTACTTTTTTAATTGTAAGTTTTTTTTTCTTCAAATATTCTTTTTACAAAATATTTCTTTTATGAGTTTAACAGATTTGTTAAAGCATATTACGTTAAGTTGTGTATTAAATTGTTTTATTATACCTTTTACAATCTTTGTCTATAGAAAGTGCTTTATAAATAGCTTATTTTTAATTAGAAAAGCAAGGGAACCCTGGGTAAAATTTAGAAGTAAAAATGCAGTAATATAACAGATACTTGCTCTGTTGGTAGAGTATGATTTATAACTTGTAAAATTGTGATCTTGAATTACACTAAAAGTTACACTCACTGATGAAGAGTAAATACTTTGTGGTAAATGACATTTAATAGACTTTTTTTAATAAATAGTACACTGCACATATTTTAACACACAACACAAAAAGAATAGAATACTTTTGGTTACATTGCCAATTTCCACTTATTTGCATCAGACATCAGACTGACAAAATAAAAGAATCAAATGTAATTGTTTTTATTTTTTCCAAATAATTCATTATATATTTTATGTTTCAGTCTGCGGCAAAGACATTATTATTTCCCATTTTGACTCCTTTTTCTGATGCCTTGGTTAGTGCCTTAAAAGTTCCTAATGGTATGACTTCTGATGATGGTTTAAAAAAGGATATAATCCATGTAAGTAATATTAGTGCTCTTATAATGATAAGCAATTGTCCTTATTTGTACTTTATGAAAAATCACCGAAAAGATAAACGTATAATTACAATAGATTTTTATAAAACACACCTTGTGGAATGAGAATCAGTGTATATTATAGAGTTTTGAGATTTGTAAAATGATCTATATAAAACAAAACTTACACACCTTGTAAATATGGACAAATATACCTATTTTAGTTTTTTTAGTAACTCCTGTGTTTGGATTTGGGGTGTTACTCTGTGGTCATTTTTTGTACATTAAAGCATATTATACTGGGACCTACAGCTTAAAATTCATTTCAAACTACTAAGAACATCTGTGCCTGAAGAGTTTCAAATTCGGTACCTGGCAATCAAAGACTAGAATGTTAACCATTTGTCGTATCAGATGTGCAATAACTCTTGAGAATAATTTCAAAATACCAGGGTATGGAAAAAATCATGATTTAAAAAAAAAATAATAATAATAAAAATAAAAAAAAAAGATCAGATTTTTTTTTTTTATTAAAACTGGATTTTTTTTATTTAAATCAGTTTTTTTTGTTTTATTTACATTATTCGACTGAAAATAAATGTTAAGAAATTAAGCATGAAAACTTTTTTTAAATTTAAATGTGAATACATATAAGAAGCAATAAATATAAATAAACTAAGTAAAAAAATATATATATGAGTATATTAAAAAAAAAAGTTAAAAAAAAAAAAAAATGTAATATTAGCCAACATAGGTACATTCTACCCTCCCCCCCTTTTCAAAAAGAAAAATAAATAAATAAAAATATAATATAGTATAATAAAAATAAAATAAATAAATGATTAAGTGTAAATAGCTTAAAAGCATATAAGATAATAATTATTATTTTTTTTTTTTAATGTTTTTTCTTTCTTCTATATGTAATATAGAGAAAGTATTGGATTCGCGAAAATTTTCGACCTCCGTTTTTTGACGGATCTACACGTTTTGGGATGTCCTGAACACGAATTGATAGTTTTTAAAAAATGTCTGTCTGTCTGTCTGTCTGTGTGTCTGTATCATTTTTTTGTGGACGCTGTATCTCACGAACCAATGAATGAAATTTAACCAAACTTGGTATTTAGTTGCACCCTGACATGAACTGGTGCCCATTAGATTTGGGGATCAATAGCTCAACAGGTGTCGCTGTGATCGCATTTTATAGGACAAAATTCCGTATAAATGGGCATAATGAGAGTTATTTTAAACTTGTGATTGTAAAATTAATATGAATTATTGATAATAGTAGTAGTTAACTAGGAAAAAAAAATTGTGCATGGGGGGGCATCGGTTCCCCCCCTGGGGGGGGGGGGGTTAAATTTTGAAGATGGGTATCATTCGAAAGATCTCGTCAATACCTTTAAAACGAATGGTTGAACCATAAATCTGTGATAATTTAAAACAAAGTTATCGATTTTTTTTACTTTTAACAAAAAAAAAAAAAAAAAAAAACTTAGAAAAAAAAAATCGTATTTTTTTTTTTTTTTTTTTTTTTTAAATATTGTTACTGATTGAATATGTATAGGAAAATATAGAAGAAAGTCTTGTGGTGGCCACAACATACTAGTTTATTATTATTGTCATTAAAATGTACAGATTAAAACATCTTGAATATCAAATTAACAAATTTTTTGAAGAGAAACTTTTTGGAAGATAATTATTCAATTAAAGGAAATTCAATGTGTATATAATATATATAAAATACACACATTAGTTTGTGCAATTTATTACCAATAAAATACACATAAATTCTAAGATTTTTTCAAAAGATTAAAGTTTTAAAAAATTAAAAAAACTGAAACAACTAGCCAGGCCATTACCATTTCATTTCTAATTTTATAAAAGCCTAAGTAAAAAGGGAAGAATTGCTTAAGAATGCCTTGGCCCAGTTAAAAAACATAGTAATCAGAATTAGAAATAAGAAAAGTTAAACATGAAGGACAGAGTGACAGACAAATCAAATGCTTCAGTTCAGATAACACAATATTTATTATTATTAAAAAAAAAAAAAAAAAAAAAAAAAAAACACTTAGGGCAGAGAATTTAAGGTTTTGTATAAAAAATTTGGCTGCAAATGAACGTAGTTAGCTTCAAAATAAGAATAGAAGATAAAAATAGAGTTGTAGAAAATTAAAAGAATCATTTTTAAAATTAATAAACACAGATATTTTATTTATTTATTTATTGGAGGGAGGGGTATTTGATGTAAATAACAAGTAAGTTCAAGTTTTCTTATGTTCTAAGACTATATAAAACTACATATTGACCCAAAATTGTAACATTTTATTTTTGATTTAAATCAATGATTTTTTTAAAAAAATCAAAGTGATTTTAATCATGATTTTAATCAAGCTGATTTAAATCGGCATACCCTGCAAAATACAATTGCTTTTATAACACAAAGAAATACAATTTAATAATATTTATAATTTATAGAAATGATTACTGTATAAATTTAACAGCAAGTGCATTGGCACTGCACTTGCTATTTTTTTTTTTTTTTTTTTTAATGCATGAGTAAGTTCAGCAGTTTTTAAATATTCATTTTCCAAAATTTTTTTGTTAAAAAATAAATAAATGGAAACATAAATATGAAACAATGGCTCAAACTTAGTTTGGTAATATTTACAATGCAAAAAAAAAGGGCTTCTTAAAGGTAAAATTCAATCATTATGTCTGATGTCTTATGCATTATATAGATTAGTATTATAAAGATCTTGAACTGTGTTATATTATTTTTCTTTTGTACTTTGTATGTATTATTTTATATGCATTTTAAAGCAGGGGTCTCTTCAGAGGCAAACCTGGGTCCGTTAAAGGACTTATTACAAAATTTTATATCTTAAAAAAGGACCCTTTGCAAAGTTATTTATCCTAAAACAGGACCCTTCACAAAATTATTTATCCCAAAACAGGTCGGTCCTTTCACAAAATTTTTCTCCTTAGACCTTTGATAAATCTCTCATTTTCAAAATTAATCTTCAGTGGAACGAACATTAATAATCGGACTGCCTGAATAATCGGACTTTTTGTTGTATTTCTCCCGAGAAGCTGATATTCAATTTCTAATTTATAAAGGACTTCTATGCATATGTGTGAGTTTAGTTCTATCAAACTGAGCTGTCATTGTCAAAAATGAAACCTGAATTGTAATTTTATTTTGCAAAATTACATTTTTCACAATTTCACAAAGAGAAAAGTTTGGAAGAACTTTATTTTCACACTAAATTTAGATTCACAAAATTACTCGTAGAAATTTTCACAATTTCAAAAAAACAGGACCCTGTGTGAAAAGTCTGGAGAGACTCCTGTAAATTCACTCTTTTTTTTATTTATTTAATTTCTACTGTGTATTTAACAGGAAACCAAACTCAATTGGTTAATACTGTAGTCTGTTCAAAATAATACTAGACATAAATAAACCAGTTTTCAAGGTATTCCATTTGCGTGCCTTTCTTGCAGAAATGGAGTCTTTGTTAAGCATAAAAGAATAAAAAGTATGTTATGATTAATACCTTAGCCAAATCCCCACTCTAAACAAAGAAGAGCTCAGTAAAAGATGAAACTATAACACAATCTTCTTCTTTATATATTTTAGTTTTTCTGACAATGATTCTACTAAAATATACAACAATGAAATATCTGAGAAAGTAAGAGAAAATTGTTAAGGTAACAAAAGAAAAGGTGAGAAAACGTTAACAAAATAAGGAAAAGAATGAGTAGCCTTTGTTGGTGCCAACAGTAAGAGAGACGTTATTCCTGTCGCCAAATAACATGTGCTTTTGCTTACTTTCGGTAGCTAAAGCTTTTCGATAAGCTTATTAAGTTGAACAGACTATATATATACTTTAATAGTTGAATAGTTAAACTTTAAAGAATTTGTATTTGTTGTGATTATTATTACTTCTTTTCATTTGTTTAGATATTTTTATCTTACAAGGAGATGGCAAGGGTGTGGGGTCCTCAAATCGAACGGAGGTTCCGTGTGTAGTTAGCACTCAGTGAGTGTATTCATAATATACTCAAACCCTAGAGCGCACTACTTAGCCATCGCCGAGAAAAAAATTCCTGAAGTTTGAAAAAAAAAAAAACAATTTTAATTTGTATTAAAATTTAATAAATCGTTATAAACAATTTCTTTTAAACTTTTATACATTGTTAAATCGTGAATTTAATGATTTCTAACTTTTTAACATTAAACATATGGAAATTTATTATTCGCATGTGGTTGGAATTAAATAAAATTTAATATATCAAAAATAATATGAAGAATTTACGTGCTCCTGTAAAAAAGCTGCTTTTATTTGTTGTGCAAGTTGTCGACAAAATTTGTGTTTTTCTTGTTTTTATGATGAATATCATCCAGGTTTGTGTATTCGTAAAGATGAATGATTGAAAGAATTGCTAATGCTATAAACGTATAATCATAAATATTCATTGTATTTAATAATGTTATTTTATAAAAAATAAATGGTAATGTTTAAAAGAACTGTGGCTTTTGTATTTATTCTATCTACAGTTCTAAGTTCTAATCGTTAAAAAGTTAGAAATCATTAAATTCGCAATTTAACAATGTATAAAAGTTGAAAAGAAATTGTTTATAACGATTCATTAAATTTTAATACAATTTTTTTTTTTTTTCAAACTTCAGGATTTTTTTTCTTGGCGATGGCTAAGTAGTGCGCTCTAGGGTTTGAGTATATGAATACACTCACTGAGTGCTAATTACATGTGGAACCTCTGTTCGATTTGAGGACCCCACATCCTTGCCGCCTTGTTAGTAAAATAAATAATGGAATTTACTAATTATTTTGTAGGCATTGAGAGTACTTATTAAGCAATTTCCTAAGCAAATGTCTGATTGGCTGCCGCATATATTGCAGCCAGTGTGGAATTCATTAACTGATAGTGTTACGCAGTATCCTTTTTTAAATGAATCTCAATAAAGAGATATTCTGTTTCAAGTTCATTGCTTTTAATTTTTAAATCAAGTGTTTAAAATTTTTTGTTATAAATAAGATATTAATTTTTTTCGTGTTTTTCAAAAGATGATTTTTAATATTTTATTTTTGTGCTAGAAAATGTGCAAAATGAATCAAATGGATTTTTCACACTTTATAACTTAAAAATGAAATATTAAAAATGAATTTTTGAAAAACAAGAACAAATTTAATGGCTGGGAATTTTTTGAATCTGAAAACAGAATTAAAAAAAAAAAAAAACAGCATTGGGTTCTATTAACTAATTTTCCTATAGGTTAACATAGCAATTGGCTGCTTATTATTTATTTCCTTTTTGTTTATGGATGTGATTTTTTTTTTTTTTTTTTTTTTCAATCTTCAATTTTAATTACCATGTTATGATAATGATAAATAAAATTTTCATATGTATATATATTATATGTATTTTTTACATGTTTGTAAGCTCAAGATATTTAATTATATATTGTTCATTTCGATGTTATAAAATTGTTGCAATGCACTCTACTAAATTATAAAAGAAATCATACAGAGATAATTAAATTCAAATATATCTAATATAAAAAAAATTAAAAGTTACTTCCTTGATGATTTCCTTTCTGATTTCAACAGGTAATGAATGTTCCTTTGTGTCTATATGTCTGTTTAGATCTATGTCATTGCATGTTTGTTCATTGTAGCAATGAATATACATGCAGTGACGTAGAACCAAACACAAACATAGGCCAAGTGCAAAGTGGCGTTACCTGTTGAGATTAAAAAGGAACAAAGAGATAGCCACAATCATCAAAGGAGAAAAGCTGAAGAAGGCTTGGATCACTGTTGAAATACTCAGTTGAACTTTAAAAAGGTTTTTTAAATTTATTTTATATTATGATTGTGTTACAATTATTATTCACTGTTTCTCTAATTAGCATTAAATTTTGTAAAATTATTTCTTTTTATTTCTTTTAGTATTATTCTCAACTATTTAAATAAAATAGCATTTATTTAAAATAAAATAAATAAAAATTATGATCCATGTCTCTGATTAACCCTTTCATTCTCTCTCTCTCTCTTTTTTTTTAATCCATAAAATAATAAATATTATTTAATCATAAATATATTTCTAAAATATAAAATATAACTAATTTTTAAAAAAAGAGTAATAGCAGTAATAGACTAAAAGCAAGTAAGGTGATTATTTGTACTTAATGTAACCAGTGATACCAATTAAAATTATAACTTTTCAATGAATAAAAATTTGAAATTTTGAAAGAAATACATCTTACAATGAATTAAAATACGAGTTATAAACATTGGGGGGGGGGGGGGGGGGGTAGTTAAAATAGTTAATTCATTTAACTTGCCCAAGAAAGAAAACTGTTTCAAATATTATCATAATAGAATAAAACATCCTTTCATTCAATACGGTAATGGTGAAATCATCTAAAATATATATTTTTCATTAGGAAAATGTATATAGATTAAAATATCGTTCATTTTGAATTAGTGGGAGTTTTAGATGGTAAGAAAGAAAATCTTAAATGTTATCTATATATTAATAGGCAAGCATAAAATTTGTAGTCCCTTTTTAACATATTAATTATGGGAGTAGAGGGTTGAAAATGGTACCATTCGAAAGGTATGGTTAGCCGGAAGGTGCGAATGCAAATATTATTTTCTTACGATGTCAAGAAGGTATTTAAAATACATTTATTTTTTATGCATTTTCCCCCATTTTTCCCTTTTATACACGTATTCCTTTACATTAAAAAATACCTAAAAGTAGAAAGTTGTTAAATCTGGCAATTTCATAAAGCTCAAATAAAACCATAGACACAGTAATTTGTATAATGTAGCATCACTATACGCAAGCGAAGTGATGACGTCACTGTCTGTCCATGGAGCCATGAAAAAGGTTTTCTGTGTTAATCGTCCATTGGATTTTTTGTAAAAAATTATTAAAAAATAACGGAAATTATCTGCCGATTTTAATTCTGATATTTGGGTATAGTTATATATAAGTTACTGTCTACATGTGTTTGATTGAGTTATTTTTTCTGTAAAATTGATAAAATTTTAATTTAAAATCACAAAACTCCAGGGAAAAAAAAAAAAAATGGCAAACTTCCTGTTTCGAATGTAAACATAAACATTTCATTGCAAAGGGTGATATTTAAACAATAAATATTCAACTAATATACTAAATAAAAGGAAAATGGATTTGTTACTAACTGCTGCATGTATAAGTAGGCGATACGGAAAAAATTCCGATTTCCGTTTTTTGCTGAATTTACATGTTTTCAGCTTTCTTTACGTTTCAATTAACTGAAATTGGCTACTTATTTTTTTAAAAACTGTCTTTATTGCTAGCTTTTGTGGGTAGAAGAAGCAAGTAGAAGATACATAAAAACTTTTGATTTCCGGTTTTCGATGAATTTACACGTTTTGAGATTTCCTTGCATTTTAATTAAGTGAAATTGACTACTTATTTTTATTTTTTATAAAGTGGATTTATTATTCTTTCCTCTGCATATATAAGTAGAAAATATAAGATTCAGAAAAGTTTTAGATTTTCGGTTTTCGATAAAGTTACAAGTTTTGAAATTTCCTGAACTCAATTTGATCATTTTTGAAAAATATCTTTTTTTTTTTTTTTTTTGTTCAAACACTGTACTTTATGAACCAATCTAATTAATTTAACAGAATTTGATACTTGATTGGACATGGTACCTATTAGCTTCTGGGCTGTATCACACAACAAGGGGCGTTTTCACGTTGCGATTTTCTCTCATTTCAGGAAAGGCTAACATCTACAGAGAGAAATAGTTATATTAAGTAAAACTCTGCTGATTCAATTAGAGTGAATATCGGCAAACAATTGCCGCAGCTGTGTTGCAATTGCATTCCGTTTAGGACAAGGCAATAACTTTGCTTTGCTTCGCTTTGCAAAAAAAATGGTCGAGTTTTGACCACTGGGCGATACTATTGATTCTAATTGGCATCACGGGGAATGAAAGGATTAAAATTATCATTTGAGTGTTTTTTGATTGTAAATAGTAACTGTAATGAGAATAATCATCCAATTGTTATTTTATAACTTTTAGACGAATACTAGTTTGATTAAAGATATTTATATTTCAATAATAAATTATCAAAGCTATACTTTTCAAACCCAGTTGTCTTTCATTAAAAATAAATAATGTAGTAATGAATGAATTTTAGTTATTTTTATTTATTTATTTATTTTTGTATACATTGTTGGTCTTAATAATTTAAGATATGTAAGCACTACTGTAAATGATTTTGAAGAAGCTGATAACTCTGTGGATTCTGATGGTATATCTGTTCTTTTCTTTCTTTTTCTTTTCTTTTATCTTAATATAATTTATACTATTGATTTTTTTTTTTTTTTTTTTAATTCCATTAAACAATTTGAAACAAAAAAAAAAAAATGCTATGGCCATCACATATTCTACATCACATTTATTTATATAAATAGCAAGGTTTTTATTTCTGTACTGATAAGTATAAAGGATTTAAGTCCATGTTCTTCATTTTTCAGGAGACGAAAAATAAAGTTAAACTAACTAAAAACTAATCAGAATAATCGGTAAGGAAAAGGGATTATGTTGATTTTTACGCTTTATACCATTCAGTCATTGTCAACCTTCATTTAATAAAGGAAAAAAATTGAATTAAATCATGAAAAACGGCAGTTTTTCGAGTGACGCAAGCGGAAGGACAAACGGACGGAACGCTGCGAACTCATATATACGCCTAGTTCGACATCAAAGAGATTTGTAAAAGCCGACACTTAATATCTCAGCAAATATACCATATTTTGTTCTGATATTTTCAAAATAATCTTTTATCGTCGGTCTTAATCCATCCTGAAAATTTTACATTCCTACATGCAGTATGTTTTGAGATCTGAATCTCAATTTAAAGCCAAAAAGGGAAAATGTGTGGTGTCCACTGTAAGGATGTAAGGATGTAAATCTCTAAAACCGCACGAACGATTTTAATATAATTAATATATGTTGTTAATGGGATCTTTCTGAATCGAGTAACGTTTTTGTTTTTTTCAGGAAAACTCTTGTTTTTTGTAAAAGTTGATTTGAAAATAGAACTATATTACTCCGCCAAAATGTATGCTTTTATTCGGCGAAAATGTCGTAATTCGGTTCTTACTTACAAGACACGTTGGTTGGCTGACCAACGTGAATGCAGTCAATAAATTTTTGTTATGAAGAATATAATTTTAATTTTAAGATTTCCCATTTCGTCAAAAAAGTATTTAGATAATATCTATAATAATAAAAGGAAAGGTTTGTCTGTCTGTCTGTCTGTCTGTCTGTCTGTCTGTCTGTCTGTCTGTCTGTCTGTCTGTCTGTTCTTTTATACGTTCAGCCCCTATTGAACGCAGAAGTACAAAAATTGACATACGGATGCTCTGGAGCCTTTCCGATGTTTTCCTCGAAACAGAATTTAAAAATTTTAATTAGTTGTGGAGATATTAATTAAAATGTCCACTCATGTCTAATCTAAAAGCGATCTCAAAGCAGAAAAAGTGGAAAATAAATTAGAAATATTTGTCCGATCGTTACAATTTCGATACCAAATGAAAGGGGCATTTTTTCTGAATCTAAGTGTGCAAGTGGTTTACCGGTACAACAATTAGATTTTTTAAAATTAACTAAAGTATGAATTTTCTGTGGCAACATCATTTCAAATGCCAGACATGAAGACCCATCGTCTGCCTCGAAAAAGGAAATGATTGCAACCGATCAAGATGTCACGTGTTTTGTAGTGGGGAAAAATATTGCAATTTTCAATTTTTTTCAAATTTTAATTCACGTTACATTTGAATTTATATTCGGCCTAGACAGCATATTATAAAGCTACTGTTAAATTTTCATGAAAGTATGTGGATAAACAAAAAAATTAGATTAAATTTTGTATTATATTTTTTTTAATTGAGATATGCCGTTGAAATTTCGTAATATTTCTTTTTAACGCCCGATATTTCGATTCTGAATATTTTTGAAAGTGTAGAATTATTAGGACGGGCTTGAGGGGGTTATTAGGACGGGCTTGAGGGGGAGGGGGGAAGAAGCAAACGGCCAGAAAAAAAAAATAAAATAAAATAAAAAAATAAAAAGAGTTACAGCGTTTGAAATTGTTATTATTAGGTTTCAAGGAAAGATAAATCGATTGCGGATATTTTCAAGTGTAAAATTATTAGAAGGGACGGAAAGGGGGGGAGGGGCAAAAACGTAGAAAAGGAACGGTTGTTTCGGAGAAAACAACGGAAAACCCAGAACGCCTTTATTCTTTTATATTTTGCAGAATTTCGAATTCTGATACTCCTTTCATATTTCATACTATGGATTTTGAACAGTATTCAGCCCGGAATTACGCAAGTTTCGGAGAAAACCACGAAAAAGTCAGACGTAAATCGTTTTATAATAGTGTTTATATCATTTTTGTATCTCAGCTTCTAATTAGCATAATTTCAAAAGTAATATGTCATTTTGAAAATTTTTTGAATTGAATTTTAAGAGCAGACGCCAAAAATTTCTGTCACATTCCAGTAACCGACCATCATAAGTAATGGAATTCGAGATTTCACGTGATTTACACGTTTTAAGGTTTCCTGATTAGGTTTTCTTTTGTATCTCAGCTACTAATTGAAATAATTTTATAAGTAATACATTATTTGAAAGCTTTGTTGATTTAGAATTGAACAGTAGATTACAGAATTTTCTACCGCCAGATGGCGCTGTAATATTTTTAAATTTCAATACTTCGAATTCTGAATATGATTAAATTATTTTTAATACATCATTCGAAAGATATTTTAAATTACTTTCATACTATCGAAAGTGGGATTCGAGATTTCACCTAATTTACACGTTTGTAAGTAATACATCATTTGAAAGCTTTGTTGATTTGGAATTGAACAGTAGATTACAGGAATTTCTAACGCCAGATATTTTAAAATTTCCATATTTCAATTTCTAATTAAATTATTTTTAATGCGTCATTCGAAAGATATTTTAAAGTTCTTTTAAATTATCGAAAGTTTTCACCAGATTTACACGTTTTGAGGTCTCATGAGTCAGTTTTCTTTTGTATCTCAACTAATAATTAAAATAATTTCATAAGTAATACTAATACATCATTAGAAAGCTTTGTTGATTTGGAATTGAACAGCAGATTACAGAAATTTCTACCGTCAGATGGCGCTGTAATATTTTAAGATTTCAATATTTCAAATTCTAATTATGATTAAATTATTTTTAATGCATCATTCGAAAGATATTTTAGAGTACTTTTATATTATCGAAAGTGGGATTCGAGATTTCACCTGATTGACACGTTTTGAGGTTTCCTGAATCGGTTATCTTTGGTATCTCAGCTACTAATTAAAATAATTTCTAGGTTTACTTTTGCATCTCAGCTAATCGAGTTAGACCGATAAAAATTGGTATATGTAGGTTAATTAGTAGGGGCTGAAAGAGTGGGGAAGGGATAGTCGCGCGCAGCGAGTACGAGAGTGCGCTGCCGAAGGCAGTGGGGACCCGGTGCGACTTTTTACCTGATGAGAAATGATTTTTAAAATTTTCTTCTCTTAAGAATAAAAGTTTCATTTCAGAATATGTGCGCGCGGCGCACGTTATCTTAACACGTGCGTGCGCATCGCGCATGCGTTTGGGATCCGGTGCGAGTTTTCACCTGATGATAATTTTTTTTTTAAATTTTATTTTCTTAATAATAAAAGTTTGAGTTGAGAAGGAATATACGTGCACATTGCACGTATATCCTCACAAGCGCGCATGGATATGCGCTGCCTAAGGCAGCGGGGTCCAGGTGTGAGTTTTTACACGATGATAAATGATATATATTTTTTAAATTCCTTTTTTTTAAGAATGAAAGTTTATGATTTTCACCCGATTTACACGTTTTGAGGTATACTGATTAGGTTTTCTTTTGTATCTCAGCTACTAAATAAAATAATTGCATGTGTAATATTGCATTTGAAAGCTTTGTTGATCTGGAATGGAACAATAGATTACAGAAATTTGTACCGCCAGATGGCGCTGTAATTTTTTTTAACTTCAATATTTCAAATTCTAATTATGATTAAATTATTTTTAATGCATCATTCGAAAGAAATTTTAAAGTTCTTTTATATTATCGAAAGTTTTCGCCAGATTTACACGTTTTGAGGTCTCCTGAATTAGTTTTCTTTTGTATCTCAGCTACTAATTAAAATAATTTCATAAGTAATGCATCAGTAGAAAGCTTTTTTTATTTGGAATCGAACAGTGGAATACAGAAATTTGTACTGCCAGATGGCGCTGTAATATTTTAAAATTTCAATATTTCAATTTCTAATTATGATTAAATTATTTTTAATACATCATTCGTAAGATATTTTAAAGTTCTTTAAAATTATCGAAAGTTTTCACCAGATTTACACGTTTTGAGGTCTCCTGAATCAGTTTTTTTTTTTTTTTTTATCTCAGTTATTAATTAAAAAAAGTTCATAAGTAATACATCATTTGAAAGCTTATTTTAGTTGATACACATTTTAAAATACTTTTACATTATCGAAAATGGAATTCGAGATTTCACCCGATTTACACGTTTTGAGGTGTCCTGATTAGGTTTTCTTTTGTATCTCATCTACTAATTAAAATAATTTCATGAGTAATACATCATTTGAAAGCTTTGTTGATCTGGAATGGAACAATAGATTACAGAAATTTCTACCGCCAGATGGCGCTGTAATTTTTTAAAATTTCATTATTTCAAATTCTAATTATGATTAAATTATTTCTAATATATCATTCGAAAGATATTTTAAAGTTCTTTTAGATTATCGAATGTGGAACTCGAGATTTCACCTAATTTACAATTTTAAGGTGTCGTGATCAGGTTTTCTTTTGCATCTCAGCTAATTGAGTAAGACCGTTCAAAATTGGTATATGTAAGTTAATTAGGAGGGGCTGGAAGGGTGGGGAAGGAATAGGCGCGCAGTGCGCATGGGTTTGGGACCCGGTGCGAGTGTTTACCCGATGATAAAAGATTTTTTAAAATTTTATTTTCTTAATAATAAAAGTTTTAGTTGAGCAGGAATATGCGTGTACAGCGCACGTATATCCTCAAACGTGCGCGTACAACGCGCATGGGTCTGCGCTGCCGAAGGCAGTGTGGTCCCGGTGTTAGTTTTTACCCGATGCTAAATGATATATTTTTTAATTCCTTTTCTTAAGAATGAAAGTTTATGAGTAATAACATGGAATTTTGAGAAGTCATAAGGATAGTGAAGGAGTACGTGCGCGCAGCGCACAGGTCTATGCTGCTGAAGGCAGTGGGGACCCGGTGCGACATTTTTCCCGATGAGAAATTTTTTTTCTCTTTTTTTTTATCACATGATAAAAATTAATGCAATTTTGAGAATTCATTAATTATTGTCATTCATTTAAAAATAGTGACCAGCGAAGCGGGCGTAGCCTGCTAGTTTAAAATAAATTAAGAATTCTTTAATTATAGATATTCTATTTCATCATTATTCATAATGAATTAAAATTTTTTTTAAAGCGAAAACGTTTAATAAATCCCTCATGCACACAAATTTATACCATGGTCCATGGTCTTTGGAGCGCATGCGTACATCATACGGATGCGTACATCCTG
This sequence comes from Salticus scenicus, assembly GCA_963930645.1. Taxonomy (NCBI): domain Eukaryota; kingdom Metazoa; phylum Arthropoda; class Arachnida; order Araneae; family Salticidae; genus Salticus; species Salticus scenicus. The sequence continues at coordinate 136,111,713 of OZ005654.1, forward strand.
TAGACGCTAAGCCAATTGTTTTCCCTATATCCGTCCGCGGTGTTTGTTTAATTTGTTGATTAGAAATTGGAATTAATACGAAATTTTGCATGATTTAGACAAATATATCTAGTGCTCGGATACTTTTTCTGTGACCCACCAGTGTACCACGCCAGCGTGAACGTGTTAATCATAATTTTTATTAAATAAATTAAAATAACACTGAGATATGACAGCGAGAGTGTGACAGTGTTTTTTACATTTTTATTTACTATCGGGAATTAAAATATTTATTCAAAAATTCCACCTTCTTGCATGATTTAGTGGTAAGTGTTTTATAATTTTATATTCTTAAAACTTGCTTAATTTTACGTATATGTAATTATAGTCTTCGTCTGATTGCACGAAGGTATTGTTATTTGTAAACAAACCATTGTTTACTTTTTTTATAGTCGCTTTTTCCGCAAAATGTTACTCAGTTTTCTGTAATATGATAATTAAACAAGTTTTCAAATTCTTTATTAGGTTTATTATTACTTTAATTATGTTGTTATTATTGGTAATATGTCACCTTTTAGCTTAGCAATTTTTGGAAAAATAAATTTAAATGTTTTGATTAGAGATCCTAACTAATCGAGATACTAAGAGATACTTCGATTACAGTCCAAAATTTATTTATTGGAATAAAATAGCTGTATTATTCTTTTCAAAAAACAGATTACGAAAAACTTTATTTTTGAATGATACAGCCTTGTAAAACGAAACAACAAAAATCCTATATATGATAACATGGAAAGGGAGAAAGGGAGCTATCTGACTGATGTACAGCCTTAATTAGATACATCACAAGTCTAATGTAATGGGTAATTGGGAAATGTTGTGTGTACTGTATTAATACATTATAACTGAATATTGTTAAATTTTAAATGAATCTGAATGTCTTAGTTGTGTATCATAATAATCATTTATAATGTTTTTGACGGATATAGCTAAGGTAGTATGAAAACTACTTTATATCAACAGGGTTGCCACGCTACCTGGAGAACCTGGAATAGTGAGGGAATTTGAAAACTGACTATAAAAGTCAGTGAAAAGAAAAATCTGCCAATGCACGGTCATTTCCCCCCCCCCCCCCTTTTTCCCCCCCCATTAGCTTCTGCTATTTTTTTTAAACATCCCCACACTTCTTTTTTGCTCATGTAAGGAATTTCTTATTTCGCTTATAAGCGACAAATGCTATCATTATATGCAACTTTTGTCATATGTAAATTTTGTGTTTACAAGTGGGACCTTAATTATTTTGCCCTCAACACAGTCAGTGCTCAATATACGGTTAGACTGGAATCTTTAGAATATACCTGGAAAACCTTTTAAAAGTCAGGGAATTTCATTCTCCTGTTTGAGTGGCAACCCTGTATCAAGTTTATACTGTACTCTACTCTAAATATAATAATGCAGCACAAGCAGTATAAAGAAAATAAGGCTAAGCTTTACTATAGGGTACCTGTTGGCGATTCATGATGCTGTGATGAGATTCAGTGTATCGACACTTTTTAATAGTAACTTTTTTGTATCGGTACTTCATTTAACTGTCTTGGAACTTTGTTTTCTTTTTGTGCCAGCCGCGCGCGTGCGTTTATCGTAATGCGGCCCAGCTGAATGATTTTACCATGATTTTATTAACTTCGATTCTTGTTTGTTTGTGGGTTTGTTTATGGGTTTATTTGTGTGTTTGTCAGGGACAAATCTTGCAGTCGATTTTTAACTAACTTCCCGACTAGCTAGATATTTGAAATTTTCAGGACAGCTCACAACACGGTGACAATACATTTTTCTAATAATTTTAGTCAGCTATTTCAAGTCCCACTGCCTTCGGCAGCGCTTATATGATTCGACAGAAAATTTATTTAACTAACTTCCCGACTAATTAGACATTTGAAACTTTCAGAATAGTTCAGAACACGGTGAAAATGCATTTTCTTAATACCTTTAGCCAACTGTTTCGGGTTCCTGCTGCCTTCGGCAGCGTTATCAGTACAAAGCTTGCAATCAAATTTTCACTAACTTTCCGACTAGCTAGACATTTGAAACTTTCAGGACAGCTCACAACACGGTGACAATACATTTTTCTAATAATTTTAGTCAACTGTTTCAGGTCCCGCTGCCTTCGGCAGCGCTTATATAATGCGACAGAACATTTATTTAACTAACTTCCCAACTAGCTAGACATTTGAAGCTTTCAGAATAGTTCAGAACACGGCTAAAATGCAATTTTTAAATATTTTTAACCAACTGTTTCGGGTTTCTGCTACCTTCGGCAGCGTTATCAGTACAAAGCTTGCAATCGATTTTTCACTAACTTCCCGACTAGCTAGCCATTTGAAACTTTCAGGATAGCTCAGATCACGGGGGCAATACTTTTTTTTTTTAATACTTTTAGTCAACTTTTTCAGGTCCCTACTGCCTTCGGCAGCATTTATATGATTCAACAGAAATTTTATTTAACTAACTTCCTGACTAGCTAGACATTTGAAACTTTCACAATAGTTCAGAACACGGTGAAAATGCATTTTTTAATACTTTTAGCCAACTGTTTCGGGTTCTTGCTGCCTTCGGCAGCGTTACCAGTACAAAGCTTGCAATCGATTTTTCACTAACTTCCCGACTAGCTAGATATTTGAAACTTTCAGGATAGCTCAGATCACGGGGGCAATACATTTTTTTTTTTTTAATACTTATAGTCAACTTTTTCAGGTGCCTACTGTATTCGGCAGCGTTCATATGATTCAACAGAAAATTTATTTAACTAACTTCCCGAGTAGCTTGACATTTGAAACTTTCGGAATAGTCCAGAATACGGTAAAAATGCTTTTTTTAAATATTTTTATCCAATTGCTTCGGGACCCTGCTGCCTTCGGCAGCGTTTCCAGTACAAAGCTTGCAATCAACTTTTAACTAACTTCCCGGCTAGATAGCCATTTGAAACTTTTATAATAGCTCAAAAAAAGGTAGCAAGGAATTTTTTTAATACTTTTATCCAATTGCTGGGGTTCCGGCTGCCTTCAGTAGCGTTTATATGATTCAACAGAAAATTTAAAACATGGTTTATAAAAAATTTTTTATCTTATAATTATTTCTTTTTAATGCGTTTTTGAGGTATAAAAATTAATTTTTTGAGTGTATTTTATTATTTTATTTTACTTTTTAATAAATGGAATTATTTAGGGGAAAAAAGTGTATTCTAGTAATTGATGCAGTATAGATTTTCATGCATTTTTTTATTCATGTGCCATGAATTAGGAGTATCCAGTGATGGTTTTTTTTTTTTTTTTGTTTTGTTTTAATATCGGGATAGTGACCACTGTAGTACAGATTTTTTATGCATTTTCTCATTCATGTGCTATGACTTAGGGGTATCCAGTGATATTGTTTTAGTCTTAATATTGGGATACTGACCGCTGTAGCATGAATTTTCAGATTCGTGCATGACAAATTAGCTGCATCCAGTGATTTTATTTATTTTTTGTTTGTTTTGTGATTGCTTCTGTACAGATTTTCATGCATTTTCAGATTCATGCAAGGCTGTAATTTTGAAATTTTGGGGCAAATCTTCAAGTTATTTTAGATTATACATCATTTATAATGCTGAATTTTATGTGTTAAAGCTTGAAAGCTCTCTGATTTTTTTTTTTTTTTTTTTTTTTTTTTTTTTTTGTGGTGAAGTAGCTCAAATTTATATTACTGTTTTAAATATTTTATTAATCTTTAAAATATGCTTAATTTATTTCAGTGAATTTCAAAACAAGCACCAGAGTGAAACAGTAATTTATTTTCTTAAAATGTATTTTTGATGTTTTGTAATGATTCAGAATATCGATTTGCAGTAATCGACTCATTCAGTGAGATGTACATCAGCAACAGCGATGGGTGCCTTATAGTAAAGCTATTCCAAAAATAAGCTAAATAAAACTTATCAAAAGCTTTCTTACTTAGATTTCTTTTTCTTCTTCTTTTTTTCCCCCCATAGCAGTTAATTGTACAAATGCATCTTAAAAATTAAACCCACTTTCAAGGCCTGCATTATTTATCATTAATAGATTGCTCACACTGTTTAGTGACAGTTTGTTTATAATTTCATTTCTTACCAAATTTATGCAACTGAAAACTATTTTCACAATTTGTCCGAAATCACAATATTTTTGAAAAAAGTTCATTCTGAATGAGGAATTTGCACACATGGGGGATTTGAACAAAATCCTATTCTTCTGGTAGTTTTAGGCCCATAAATTTCAAAAAGTTTATTAAAAATGCAAAAAAAATTCTCATTAATTTAAAAAATAACTTTAAAATTAACCAAAAGTCACGTGACTTCAAAACGCTGCCTGACGTCACACTTTATGATGCTTCAATGTTTACATTCTGTTAGCCTGGTCAGTAAGCAGCAATTTGTTTTAACTTTCGTAATTATTAATCATTTATGTGATTTCTGAGCATTTCTTTTTCATCTTAGAATCATTCAATATCATTATCACCATTTTCCATTATCATCATTTTCAAATGTTTTCTTTTCATGGCGGTTGTCCAATGTTTTCGTTTCATAGGATCCTGTGGAACGCTAAAGAATAACTTTTGAGAAGCGTTAGCTGTTGTATTAGTGCAAAATGGTACAATACAAATAATACAATATTTATACTACAATTTTTTAATATCAGTCATTATTATATCATAGAAAACCTATTTCACTGATTCAAGAAGCAAAGTAAAGCATGAAATCAAATGTAAACAACGATTACTTTAGTTTGTTGTCATAAAGAGTGACGTCACGATATATTATACTGCGTTTTCTCTATACAGTAAATAGTGCGATGTTAAAATTGTTATAAATCAGTCATTAGATTTCAAATAAAGAAAATGTATGTATTTATTGTGTATTTATTATTATTCATGTAATGAATATGTATGTATTTATTTTCTTACCTTTTCATTTTCTATTAGAATAAAATCAGAAAACGTGCAAATTGTCTATTGTGACTTTTTTGTGAAAGATTTTTATTATTATTATTATTATTATAGAATTTAATGTAATTTTTTAGTATAAATGTGTGATCATGTTCTTTAATTATCGTATTTTGGATAACTGTCTAGCATTTTGCATAAAAAGCGACTGTAGTGGAAACACTGGTTTGTTTATATTTGACAAAATTTTTGTTCTTCATAACAGACAAAACATGTAATTACATTTTATGAAAAACTAATTGTAAGTTTTAAGAAAATAAAACTATATAGCTAAGTCCGCTAATTACCGCTTACCTTACCTTTAATTACCTTTAATATTACCGCTAAGTCATGGAAGGAGGTGGAATATCCGTAGACATTAAATATAAACAACTCCTGCTGCCAGGGATCACTCTAGAGCATTTTAGCGGTACAAGTTGCCACAGGGTTGGCATAATACTTACTGTGCAATGGTGTAACGGGTTTTATCAGTTTTTACCGCCTTCATTTATCTCAAACACTTTAAAGATATATTTTAAAGTTTTTAGTTCTCAATTTCCCAATGTATTATTTAATATTTACTATGAAATTCCTACTTCTGCAATTTCTAAAAACATTTAAAAAAGAAAATATTTTCTTATTTATTTAGCTCATACCAGTTTATGTCATTTAGCATTGGCTCATATGATATTTAAAAAATAATAGCATTGTTTACATTGTACTGTTTAAAAAGCCCTGCAGGCTCCAAAAAGTTTTTAAAAAATAATAACATTTTAATTTAACTACATATAATCAATTAAATACAATTCGAGGCTGCTGTCACTGCTTGTTTTAATGAATTGTACCCACTAAATGTAAAAAAAAAAGTGAAAGTATTAAAATGGTAATGAAAATATGAATATTGTTAATGGGTAAAGTGTGAAAAAATTTTCTTGATTCAAATGATATTTGTTAAACCTAAGTAAAAAATTTTTTAGGATATCTTTTTTTTTTTATCTTCCCTAATTCCTTATTTTTTTTTTTAAAAATTGATTAGAAACTATGAGTAAAGATTTTTTTCTCTTAATACATTGCTTCAGTTATATGTCATATTTCCTACTAAATTATCCTTTTCAAAAATTATTTTATGTGTTCAATAGTGTGAGTAAAATTTTGCTTTATTTCAATACATTATTGTAGCTACAAAGTCAAAGTCTGAAGTTGAGTGGCTCATACTACCGCATTTATGATTGTTATACAATTACTTCTTATTATGAAGATATTATGTTGAATAAAAATGTTGGTAATAAATGCCTACATGGATTTTTTCTATAGAAATAGAATATTATTTATATTTTTATAATTTAAGTAAAATGATTGATAGTGTGGATATTGTGCATATATATACACATAATAAAAAACAAATGTTGTACAATAATGTATGAATACATAATAAAAATCAATTAAATCTTGATTTAAATAAAAAAAAATCGATTTTTTTGAAAAAAATAAAAAAATCAACAACCCTGTTTGGAAGTCAGATTTTCGAATAGTGTGCAACGATGTTAAAATTTATATTTCCAACGAATACACAATTTTGACTTTTAGATCCTGGAGAAAATTTTACAACTGGATACTAAATTTGAAGTAATTTAGTCAATATGCTTAGCAATTATACTTATTGGGACTTTTGAGTTTTTTAATGTTTTTTTTTAAATGTCCCAAATACTCAATTATTTCGTCGATAATAGACGTAATTTGCACTTTGTTCTCAAAGCTGAATGCTGAAATACACAATAATTTTGCAGCTGATTTCGAAAATACGGGATTATTTTCACCGCTAACTATGGTGTCAATTTTTATAGTTAAAATTTACATTTAATCACATTTAATTCCCAAATACCGCTATTATATCTCTGCTAACTAATAAAATTCACTGTATTATTTTGCGCCTAATCGATGAAATTCGTATTCTTTATAAAGTTTAATCTCCAAATACTCAATTATTTCGCCGCTAATCTATGAAATTTATGCTTTTCTCAAAGCTGAATCTCGAAATATGCAATAATTTTGCAGCCTAATTCGGAAATACGGGATCATTTTACTATTAACTGTCAAAAATTTATGCTTAAGTGCAACTAATTGCTAAAATACGATATTAATTCGGCGTTAATCGATAAAATTTGAAATCTTTTCAAAGGTGATTTCTGAAATTCACGATGTTTTGTGGCTGATTATTGAAACACGCAATCATTTCGCCGTTGCTTAATAAGGTTATTTTAATCCTAATTGTTTGCTGAAATAGGCTTTATCTCTATGTTAATCAATGAAATTCACCCTTTTTTGCAAAGACAATATCCGATGTATGCAATAAATTTGCTGAAATATGGAATCTATCATTTTACCGCTTATTTTTTAAAATTATGCAAGAGCAACTAATTGCTAATATAGACTATTATTTCACCCCAGTGGCAGAAACACCGTGACATGGTGACATAGTCGCGGACACAGAATAAATGCTTGCAGACAGTTTTTGTCTGCACTAATAAAACAATTAGTCCGTAACTTTCGAACACTCTTTGTCTGTCTCTGTACTAATAAAAAAAATTGCCCACAACTTTCAGACAGTCTTTGTCTGCAATTTACGGACATTTTTCGCCTGCGACAATGCGCTACCCATGTATGACGTCTTAGATGCTCTTTGGTAGGAACTCTAGAGCCCCCATATAGGTGCCTTGGTAGGAACACACAAAACAGTACTTAACAACGGCGACCTAAGCAGCCTATATCTCCCTTGATAGACAGCATATGCGTATTCTTTTCCCCTGTTACTAAGATTCTACGGGGACATAGAAAAGTGCTAATTTCTTTTAAAACTGCTCCAAAACTTCTCCTCCACTTCATAATTCACTTATAAAAATTTCTGTATCAAAACTAAAACTAATACTTTTGTTATTTATACTGTGTTGTGTCAAACATTGCTATAAATATTTAATTGAATGAGTTCAACTTATTATTTTATAATTGTTTATTACTATAGTTCTGTAGTAAAATTGTATTTGTGTATTGTTGCACGAGATCACCACTATTGTTAAGCTCTCTCCCCCAAAAATTGCTGCTATCAGCTTCAGGCTTTTTGAGTGTAAGCCGTTCTCATCCCTGATTACAGGCAAATTTCGCAGACAGATTTTGAAATTTTAAAAGCCTGTCGCACACAGCTACAAAACTTTCTGCCACTGGAATTTCACTGCTAATTATTAAATTTTGTATGTTTTTAAAAAATGATTGCTGAGATATGAGATTATTTCACAAAACAATAATAAAATTACTTTTTTTATTTTAAAACTTTAAAATACCTTGCAAATCCTTTCACTTGAGCAGCTTTGGATATATTTCGACTCGCATAAAATTCGCGGTCATCTTCAGCTGTTTGTTATGCTGCTCTGCTGATCTTCGTCTTCATCCTCTTCCACATCATCCTCTTCACCTCCTACGTCATTCTTTCGTCGATGTTTATTTTGTCGACGAAAGAATGACGTAGGAGGTGAAGAGGATGATGTGGAAGAGGATGAAGACGAAGATCAGCAGAGCAGCATAACAAACAGCTGAAGATGACCGCGAATTTTATGCGAGTCGAAATATATCCAAAGCTGCTCAAGTGAAAGGATTTGCAAGGTATTTTAAAGTTTTAAAATGTTATTTCGTCCTTTTGTGCATTGCATATATGTTACTTTTTTTATTATTTATACATTGCAGAAATACGCAATACAAAAGTCTATCTACAATACGGGATCGTTTAACCGATAACATTTACTTTTAATCTTTCAAAGTACGAAATAAGCTGTTAATTCATTACAAAACAACATAATATTTTTGCAGTGAATTATCAAAATCCCCAGTGGCAGAAAGTTTCGTAGCTGTCTGTGACAGGCTTTTAAAATTTCATAATCTGTCTGCAAAATTTGTGTTAATCAGTGGTGAAAATGGCTTACACTCAAAAAGCCTGAAAGGTGATTGGGGGGGGGGGGGGGGTAACATCAGGTGATATCGTGCAACAATACACGAATACAATTTTACTGCAGGACAATATAGTATAAACAATTGTGTGTACTCATTCAATTCATCTCATTCAATTAAATATTTTATAGCAATGTTTGACACAACACAATATAGATAATTATAAATAATAAAAGTAGTTTTAGTTTTTATACAGAAGTTTTTTTTAAGTGAATTGTTATTCGAAAGTTGCAGACAAAAACTGTCCGCAAGCCGCTTTTCTGTGTCCGTAACTATGTCGCGGTGTTTCTGCCACTGGGTCGAAATCCATTGTTTCATGTCTTATTAACAAAATTTACCTTTATCATGGCTAATTGCTCAAATAGCGATTGTTTCTCTTTTTCACTAAATAAAGATAGGCAAATATTTTCGCTGCTATAATGGATGAAATTCGTGCTATTTCTGAAAAGTGATATCACAGATGTTAAATACATATATATTGAGTCAAAAATCAGCGAGATTTATGCCTTTTTTTGGCGTATGTTTTCTGATTACATAATTTTTGCATCTGATTACCGAAATATATGCAATTTTCTCATCTTTTGAAATACTGAATCAATTTAAGTTGGACATTGAACTTATCACACAAATATCTTGGATGAATTTTGTTCCAACATTTATCTAGTTTCCAAGTTGCAGCCACTTGAAATCAGGCTGCTACTTGAAAATATGCCACAACGATAACTTTTAGAATACTAAACTGGTTCAGACAGCAGCGCCAACTTTGAAAAATTTCTGGGGGGGCTCGAACCAAGGCCGTAGCCAGGATTATTTTTTGAGGGTGGGGGGCATCACATTTCTAATACAAGGTCATCAAATATGGTGTAATAATGTACACACGCTTACCCAAGGAAAAGAACATATGCACACACAAACAACGGCCTGATTAACACAGGGGCACGTGCCAGGGGCTCTGAGTAGCAAAGGGCCCCAAAACTGGACCTGAAAATGCCATCATAATCTTTGCCATTTAGTTTATGTAAATCGAATTTATATGGCAGTAACTTTTGTAAAAATAGTTATATTACTTTGCATCGATGTTTCTGAAAACTTTTGCTCCTCATGCACAAACCATAAGTGTAGCACAGTAAAGGGAATCATCTTCCTCTGAACTCACCCCGCGCCCCATACAGAGACTTTCAGCCTCTCTTGTTTTTCTTTCTTTTTTTCTTAGTCGATTTATGTCCATTTTCAATTGCAACAACCTTACTTTACAGCTATGATTTTGGTAAAAAACTAAATAAGAAAGAGGAAAGAATTTCTTGTTTAATAGAGAATCAGTATTCAAAATTTCTGGGGGGGGCTGATCCCTTACAGAAAATTTTCTGGGGGGGCTCGAGCCCTCAAGCCCCCACATAGTCGGCGCCACTGGGTTCAGATCAAAGTTGGGGAGTGAATTTAATACAGTTTAAATATCTTGGAAAAGTTTGCTAGGCAACTTGCTCCACCATTTTGTTTCCAAGTGGCTGCCACTTAAAATTTTTTTATTACAATAACTTTTGTAATATGGAATCAGTTTGAATCGCATTTGCACAGTTGACATATTCAAATATCTTTGATAAGTTCACTGGGCATCTCAGTCACTCTGTCCTTTGTTTCTAAATGGTGGCCACTTGAAAATTATCACAATAACTTTTGAACCGATTTGCTTAAAACTCCATATGTAAATAGACCTCTTTAATAAATCTACCAAGTTCATTAATAAATTGTAGCTGTCATTTTGAAAAAAGATGGTGGCATCTTCATAAGAAAAGATAAATCAACCTAACCTTCCTATGAGCCGGAACGACTTGTTTTAATTTTTTGATCAATAACCTCTAAAAAGTAATGATATCAGTACAAAAACCCTTAACGGGTTAAAAGTTTGTGACGCAGCTACTTTATCACTATAAGAATTTGAAATATGGGTCTTAAAAATAATGATATCAAGTTTTAAGTGACGCTCTTCTATTAGTTAAAATATACATAGATTTTCTTATTTGATCATTCGCTTTTTTCTTTTATTTATATTTACAATGCAAACATAATATTTTTAACTTCAAGATAAGACAAATATATAAAATATACTCACTGATGCTTTTTCATTTTCATTTCAATTTCAAAATAACAGTTTTAAAAGGAATGATATAAAAATTCCAGTCACGCCTCGGTGTCATTTTAAAAGATTTGTTTTTAGATTCCATTAAAATTACCTTTGTTTTGTCTGATAAAGTATATTTACACATTCAAACAGTGCTTTTAATTTTTAAATATACTGTCAAATAATCACACTTTCACTGAGTTTTGCATTATAAATAAAAATTATTTATTTCAATAAATCGATTTGTCTTTTGCGTCACGCTATCCAAAACTGCAAGTAAAATTTGTGCAAATGTTTTCTTTGCATCACACTGTCTCTTTGCAGAAATTCTCACTTAGTTGGATACTATGATACAAAATAACATTTACATATATTTTACTCACAGTTTTGGATAGCGTGACGCAAAAGACAAATCGATTTATTGAAATAAATAATTTTTATTTATAATGCAAAACTCAGTGAAAGTGTGATTATTTGACAGTATATTTAAAAATTAAAAGCACTGTTTGAATGTGTAAATATACTTTATCAGACAAAACAAAGGTAATTTTAATGGAATCTAAAAACAAATCTTTTAAAATGACACCGAGGCGTGACTGGAATTTTTATATCATTCCTTTTAAAACTGTTATTTTGAAATTGAAATGAAAATGAAAAAGCATCAGTGAGTATATTTTATATATTTGTCTTATCTTGAAGTTAAAAATATTATGTTTGCATTGTAAATATAAATAAAAGAAAAAAGCGAATGATCAAATAAGAAAATCTATGTATATTTTAACTAATAGAAGAGCGTCACTTAAAACTTGATATCATTATTTTTAAGACCCATATTTCAAATTCTTATAGTGATAAAGTAGCTGCGTCACAAACTTTTAACCCGTTAAGGGTTTTTGTACTGATATTTTATACCATAGATTAATGCTAAATTTCTGATTTGAATCTTTTTTTACCAAAGGATTTTCTCAAAGAATGGATGACATTAATTTAAATCCTTTATACCAGTCAATAGAAATTTTTTTTCTGAGTCTGACTATGTACTTAACTCAAAATCGACATATTTGGACTTAAATCCTTTATGCTTATCAGTACAGATTTTTCCTCAGTGCTTTAACTTATAGTTTTCAATTCTATCATATAGATGCTGAGGAATTATACAAATCCTAACAAAGCTATCTTGTAAAATAAAAATTGAAGGTAAAGTTAAAAAGATGCTGTAGCAGTGCTACCTATGATGACTGGATGATAATGCACCAAAATTTAATAATTTATAAATTTTTTTTATAACATTTTATTTAAAATTTGGTTCAATTTTAATAAAGAAGTACTGAGATATAATTTTTATGTAATTTTTGAAAAATTACACTGTGGCTGCCATTTGTTGAGTTATATTCGATAAAATCTAATCATCATTAATTTGTATCAAGATTCAACTGTATAGAAAATTCAATGAAATTTTGCACTTTAGTTTTTGAGTTAATTTAAAAAAAAAAAAAAAAAAAAAGGGTCACACCTAGATGAAAGAACTTTTAGAAATAGTTAAAATCATGTTCAAGGATGTCCTACGACACATAAGTTCATAAAAAAGGGAAATCCTAAAACTATTCTTGAATCAAATATATTTTTCCTACTTTTCTGTATAAAAAAAGAAGAAAGTAAGAAACATCTGTGTATTCAAGTGTTTCCGTAAAAAGTAAAAGTAATAATGTTGAATTTTAGGCTTTTTAATAACACTTTCCAAAGCTTCAGTGGAGAAAATGGATTTTTATTAGCAAATGCAGTTAAGATTAAAATTAGATGTCATCTGGAACCATAATAGTTAACTCAATCCCTACCGCTCATTATTGGGCATTCCCATAGGTGCTAAGTCTCCGTTATTTTCACAAAGACTTCTTACAGGAAAGTTTTTTATGAATGTTTTCAGTTTATTTAATTTTATGTGTTCATCAAAAATATACGTGACAGATTCCTTTATAGAAATACTGGTACATAAATCTGATTTAAAAATAATTATAAAATAAAAAACTTTTTATAAACCACGTTTTTAAATTTTCTGTTGAATCATAGCTATAGAACTAACTACATTAGCACTTTATCAATGCATATTGTTACAAAATTGTAAATAATTGTATTTATTTTTGTATAAGAGGCTTAGTAAGTTGATAAAATGTCAATTTTCTGCATTTCCAGCTCTTTTTCGCGTTAAAATAACTTAATTTTCTCTTTAAAGCGCATTAAAAAGCTCCAATAGGCAGGTAATGGATTTGGTGCCAAATTTGGTGACTTTTTGCCCTTGGCGACTTTTGGCGAGAAAATTCTTATTATCAATATTCCAAAGATGGACTTCTAATGTGATTGGTTAAAAAGTTACAGGAAATTTGAATTAAAAAAAAATTTGGTTTCAAAAATAAAATATTAATCCTTTCAGAACAACATATATTTGCATCATGAACTACATTAGCACTTTATCAATGTGTAGAAAATCTTTAAAGTGATAATGACGTCAATTTTTGCCAGATGCATAATTTAACTTTTTACAATTTTTTAACGCTCACATTTAATTAAATGTATTTATTTTTATGTCGAAAGAAAAGAACTCGTAAATTTTTTTTGGCAACAATTAAATTATAGCTAATATTTTAATGACTATTTTTATTGCTATTAGGACCTTATTATTTTCATATTTTAATTAATTAAAAGAAAACTATTCGAAAACCTGACTTCAAAGTATTGTGTTGTCACCGGGTTCTGAGCTACTGTGAAAGTTTCAAATGTTTAGCTAGTAGGGAAGTTAGTTAAAAATAGATTGCAAGATTTGTACCGGACAAACACACAAACAAACAAGAATAGAAGTTAATAAAAACATGGTAATTAGTAATGTTGGCAGCAGTGCATTTTAGCTATTATGGTTTTTGGCTATTGGTCAGTGTATGTGTATGCATGTGTGGAATCTTCTGGCTATCATACTTCCGAAACTAATAAAGGTAGAATTACAAAACTTCAGAATTGAGACAGGTCTGGTGTACAGAAGAATTTTCCAAATTTTGGTGAAAATAGAAAAACCGGATATAGGACATCGGAGACCGTAAGTGGGGACCGTAAGTTCGTATCTCAAAAACTGCTCTAACGATTTTTTTCAAATTTGCTCTATTAACACTCTATAAGATGTCCTTTCGAATGATATAGTTGGTTAGTTCAGGAAAATTGATAGGCGTCCTGTATAAATAGCTCAATTTCAGGTCTCGCAAGCGCATTCCTTTAAAAACCGCTGTACGGATTTTTTTCAAACTTGCCTTATTAACTCACTTTTAAATATCCTTTTGTATGTAATTTTTGTTTTCCAATCAATAATTGAGTTTTGGTAAAAGTTGGTATCTCAAAAACGGCTCTAACGATTTTCTTAAAAATTGTAATATAAATCCATTCCTTTTTCATGTATTACGTGATTATTAGAGGAAAATTAACAGTCATCCTGCTTAGGTAGATTAGTTCTAAATCTCGGAAATTGGTGTTTCAAAGAATAACTCTACCATCCCCCCCCCCCCCTTCATTTTTTACTTCGCTATATGTAAGCTTCGTTTTAAATGTCTTTACACGTGTATAAAATTTCTCTTCCCGGAAAAATTTTAGACTCCTACTACTTCTTTAGGTCACTTTTATGTCTTCTGATCACATTATCTCCGAAAAATACATATAATATGTGTAATAGTGGGTAATAGAAGTCATGTGGCTGTTCACGCCAGATTTTTTTTTGTTTTATATATGTAATCTTTTGTATTTAACATTCTTATAAAAGAGAGTTGTTAAATCTACTTGTGCTGCAATTTTTTTAAATGCAGTACGAAGTCAGTCTCATGATTTAGCTTATTTTTTGGATTTATTTTTTTCCTTATTTATTTTTTTAAATGGCAAACATTCTCTTATTATTTGGCTTTTAACAACAGAAATAAGAGATAGAGAAGTTCATATTCTAAAACATGTCAAATTTTGTAGTTCTTTAATAAATAGGTCATATTTAAGCAAATTGTGAAAAACAGATTTTCAATGCAGGCACTTTCTTTTTTATTAATACAAATTAATTAAATTACTTTTAATCAAAGTTAAATTTATGTCTGTCATGGTTTCACCTATAGGTTAATGTTGCTCTTTAAGTATTGCAGGTAAACACAGTGACTTAATTAATTAAAGTGCCTGTCTTGTAGACAGGTGATTGTATGTTAAAATCATATCAGTCAGTTCCTTAGGATAAAACGGAATTTCTCAGTATATTTTATTAAAAAAGAGGGGGGGGGGGGGGTACTTTAGATAATAAGCTATAAATAATAAGTGAATCCTTTTTTTTTTTTTTTCAAATTATAATCAAGCTATTTTTTATTTAAAGAATTAGAATTGAATATATATATTTTTTTTAATTTGTTTCCTTAAGGAGATAAATTATCAAATATATTTTTAGATGATTTTTATTAAAGTTGAATTTTCTATTTAGAATGTTCTTTATTTAAACAAAATTTTCTGTTATGATGTCTCGCTTGCCTTATATTAACTATTGTAGTATTATGAATATGCATAGTACAGTAGTTTAGTTAGTTAAAGCACCTATTTATTAAACAGAAGATTCTGAGTTCGAATGTTGCTGGTGTTTTGTTTTTGTGTTTTCACAGTTACAATTTTACATTGTAGATGAATTTTTTATTGTAACTGAATTTTTATAGTGTAACTGTTTTCAGTTACAATTTTATATTGTTACAATAGTTCAGTTACAATTTTATATTGTAATTAAATAAATAAAATAATAATATTAAATTACTATAATTTTCTTTTTTCAGGTGAAGCTATTGGTTTTGAAAATTTAGTTTTCAGTATTTTTGACTTTATAAATACATTAATTGAATCCAGCAAATATAGACATCATATTAAAAATGGAATGGCAGACCTTTTATATTACGTATTACTTTTCATGCAAATGACAGAAGATCAGGTAAGATATTCTATGCAGTTGCTGTTTTGAGATAGTTGGATGTTATTTTGAAATTCATCAAGAAATACTGTTAATCTAGTAAAAATTGTAAAATAATAGTTACATGAATTAGGAATACAGTGAACTCTCGTTAAGACGGCCCCGCTTAAGATGGATTTCTCGTTATTACGTACAAAAACAGAATCCCTGGCTAAGGCCTATAATAATTGCATGTTAATAAACATCGCTTTTTACGTACAAGTCATTCATTAAGATGGATATTTTTCCCTCTTCGAAAAAGAGTCAATTCCCAAAATCTTTACAAATTCAAGTTTTTTTTTTTTTTTTTTTTTTTTTCTTTTAACATGAAAAGGTACAATAATAAAAGAGTTAATCCATACTTGCCAACTTTTCCGGTTTTTCCGGAAGACTTCCGGTTTTTTAACGTATCTATTATAAACTAAAAGTCTATGTTTCAAATAATTTCTATTAAGCAGATTAAATACAGTGGAAACATTAATATTTAAATTTTAAGGGTTTCAATAGAAATAACCCGACCAGTGTTCAACTATTATAACACATTAAAGACCAAAGTTTTTAACAAAAAAAACAACTTTATTCAACAAGATATAATGATATATTAAGATTTCAAATTTATAACAAGAACAAGATTACCTTTTACAGGTGTTGAGCTAGGCATATTGATAAACACAATGAAAAGCAGATGACAATACACTTCAAGAAACGTCGCAGAGCCTCCGCGATCGCCTGGTTGATCAGCGGGAAAATATGATGAAGAAATATACTTCCGCGATCGCCGGGTTGATCAGCGAAAGTGAAACAAGACGAAATAACACAAAGTTGAAATGAAGACAATTGCGTTCATCCACTATACACTTCAATTTAGAAACTTTCATTTAACTTTTAATTAACTTTTAAAAAAAATTCAAACTTGAACAAGTGCCACTTAAAAAGCGACTAAACAAAATTAACATCATTAAACTAGCAAATGTAACGATCTCGCCTCAAAAGGACGTCAATTATCAATTCAATTCAAAAACTTCCATCATCCATGAACGACGGAAAATTTAACCTTTAACAAGGAACAATTTAACAAACAAAAACTTAACATATGTAAAATATTAACAACTTAACAACGGCAGCCATCATTTCTTAAAAAAAAAAAATGCAATAGCCAAAGAGCATTAATAGCTTAGCTGGAACGATACTATAAGCACATACATCGTTACTTGGCCATCAAGCTACTCACACAACTCATAAACTACTGCTTCATATCTAATTGAAGACTAGCTGGCCATTGCTAAACACTGCCGATAACTGCACTTTAACATGCCTGCCGCAATCTTTTTATACTGACTGAAAAGTCAAAAATCTACATATAAACAATACATTACCATTGCCACTTAACGGTCAAAGTCAAAAATACAATTTATCATAACTATTTTAATAGAAGTGGCAACAGCAAAAAATAGGAAAAATTATGTAGAGCAAGATTGGCAACGGCAACAATGTAAACAAAACATCGTTAGTAATGGCGCGATGTAAGTAAAAGATGGCTGACAGAGTTCAAGTAAAGAAAACCTTTAAATTCAAATAAAAGGTAAGTTAACAGTTATATAATAAAAGATAAGCATTTATATTTATAGAATTAACAATTTTTATGTGCGAGGACAATTGATAGATATCAGTATCTTCCGGTCTTCCGGACAGATGATGAAATCTTCAGTTTTTAAATAAGTCGCGGATATCGTTCATTTTAAAAATAAACCCAAATGTTCTACGAAAACTCCTGATTCCCAATCTTTTTCCATCCATAACATAAATGTCAATATTCATTTCAAACTTGCTTAATGAGATTCTAGAACATGTAAAAAAATAGAATTATTAAATATTTCTTGCCTAGCGATCAGCAATCAAATGTTCTGCAGAAGTCTTTTGTTTCCTAATCTTTATCCATCTGCAACATAAATGATAATATTAATTTTAAAGTTCTTACATTAGATTCTAGAAGTAGAGTTGAGAGAGTTTAAATATTTCTTACTCTGTAATTATTTTTGTATTCCCCCCCCCCCCATCCTTTCCCCGGATTGTGATCAATTCTAGAAACAGTAAAGCAATGGAAGTGCTCAATATTTCTCACATATGTAATTATTTTTAGATCTTTATTGCTGAATTTAATGAATCTGTTTATTTTTCCTCAATTAAATTAAATATTTGTATGTCATATTTATACCAAATGTGTAAACATGGGGGAAAAAATGAAGAATAATTTTTTCAGGTAGGAAAATTTTTCCCAAATCAATTTAAGAAAATTAATACTCAGTTGGTTTTATGCACGTTTGAAACTGATAATTAGCTACTGCTACTTTTTTTTTTTTTTTTTTATGTATGATTAATGCTAATACACAAAAATCATATTCTATATTTATTTAAAAAATTAGTTATACTTTAACATAACTAAGTTTTTTGTCTATTGTTAAATAAATTTCTTACAGATTCTGTTTTGTAGATATTTATATGTTGAAGCATTATTTAAAAGCTTCATTTTTTAAGCTTCATTTAAAACTTTTATATATTTAGTATAATCAATCTATAGTAAAACGTTTTTATAGATTGCTTCTAAATATTAAAATTGTAAAACTGTATTGTTTATACATCAAATAGAAAAAAAAAAAAAAATCTTCCTTTTTTTATGAAATCTTCTGGCTTTTCAACAAAAATCTTCCCTTTTTTTATTAAAATTGGTTGGCAAGTATGGTTAATCTCTTTCACTCTGCACTATTACACCGTAAGAGTTAAACAGCATTGATTGACAGTGACATTTGAGATCAACAATTTGTACCTGTCTCCACTTCTATTGTGAAGACATAGCAAAGGATTTCGTTATCAGTGGCAATCGTCCTTACAGTACCAGTACACATTCTTTCCTCAGTTTCTGAAAACTGTGGTTACTCAGTCCAGCTGTAGTCAGTGTAATCGCGTGATTTTTATCTGACCCTACAATCGGAATGTCTCACACTTTTACTCATTGCTTTAAATCAAGTAGTACTATGTTGTACTATATGAAGAAAAGAAGTTTTTAAGTATTGTTTTTCCTGCGTTTATATTTTTTGTGAATAAAAAGGTTTGAGGAAACAAATTTTCATTCGTATGTGAACATAATAGTGATTTTAGAGTTCATATAGAACTTCAGTTTATGAACTCCTGTTATAATGGACTCTCGTTAATATGGACAAAAACTGCCGGCCCTTGATTGTCCGTTTTAACGAGAGTTCACTGTATTTTATACTACAATTTTACTATTTTATTACAATTCTAATGTTTCTTAGAAACATTCATTTTGGATTTTAGATAAAGTTATGGTCATCTAATCCTGATCAGTTTGTTGAAGATGAAGATGATGAGACATATGCATATTCTGTTAGGATTTCTGCCCAAGATTTGCTACTGGTAATAAAATTTTCGTATGTTTTAAATTTTAATTTCTTACTTATATTAAATGCTCACTCAAATCTATTTCAATCTTTTATTACAATAAATTGTATCTAGAACAAGTGTCAATTATATATATATGATCATATATTTACGAGCTGGCATTTTAAAATTTTTGAATATTTATTTGACAAACATTTTGCTTTGTTTTAGTCTTTGGCTCAAGAATTTGAAGACGAAACTGCCGTTTCTTTATGTACTGCGATTACAAGACACATACATGAAACAGATAAAAACTCTAATCCACACTGGTATGTTTAAGCTAAAACAGTTTTTATCGTTAGTATTAATATATACATATACATGCATGTATTTTTTATATATTATTTATTTTGTAAATAAAATTGAATGCATGTTTAAAAATTGATTTAAAAAAGTAAAATAAAATAAAATAAATAAATACAAGTAAAAAAATATCTTTAAAGTTGGCTTCCTTAATTTCGCCTGTTGAGCTCACTTGGGATAAGCTAGGAAGGGTTTAATCCAAAAATAAATATAAACAAGTCCTTCCGGCTTCTTCGGAAGGGTAGGTTATTTCATTTTCCTTGTCAAGTAGCCGTCAATTTGTTTCAAAATGGTGGCTACAAACAATTAATGCACTTGGTAGAAATATTGATGTAGGCTTATGCACATATGGAGTTTTAAGCAAATCGGTTCAAAAATACCTTTTTATGTGAGTTTTAAATTTTCAAGTGGTCGGCGCTTGGAAACAAAAGGGTGAGTTAAGTTGACAAATATATGAAATGTATTTGTGAGATAAGTCATACACATACAGTTCGAATTAATTCAAAATCTCAAAAGTCATCGTGTTGAAAAATTAAGTGGCTGCCACTTCGATCAAAATGGCAGAGAAAGTTGCTCATCTAAGATATCGTTGCAAATTTGAAAATAATTTTTTTTTGTAGAAATTCTTTCAAAGAGGCTTAGTAAGTTGATAAAATGTTAGTTTTCTGCATTTCTAGTTTGTTTTAGCATTAAAATAGCCTAATTTTTTCTTAAAAACACATGAAAAAGATCCAGTAACGCAGGTAATGGATTTGGCGACTTTTCCCCTACGGCGACTTTTTTGGTGACATATGGCGAGAAAATACTTGTTATCGATATACCAAAGATGGACGCAATAACGTGATTGGTTCACGAGTTACGTGAATTTTCTAGATTTTTGTTGTCATCATCATCATCAACTTCAGGGATTAGGCATAGTGCCTGTTCCGGCTTCATTGTTCAGTCCACCGCTTTCTCGGTCGTCCTCGATCTCTCCTGCCCTTTGGGCAGTAGTCGATTTTGTTGTTTGAATGATAAATCCAATTTTCAACTTTGATTTGAATTAAGTATTTCTAAAGTTACCGTGATAACAAATGTTCAAGTGGCCGCCAGTTGGAAACAATACAGTGGAACAAGTTGCCCAGCAAACATATCCAAGATATTTGAAGCATAGGTTCACTGACCAACTGTGGTTTAAATCAGTGCCGTGTTTCAAAAGTTAATTTTATGGCCAATTTTCAAGTGGCAGTCTAAGTGGTTGCAACTTGGAAACAAAATGGCAAAACAACTTGCCCAGCGAAATCATCCAGTATACTTGTAATAATAAGTTTCTTGCCCAGTTCTAGTTCAAATTAAATCAGTATTTTAAAAGTTATCATCATAAGAAATTTTCAGATGGCACCACTTGGGAAAAAAAAGAGTGTCCAGCGAACTTATCTGAGATATTTTAAGGATAAATCCACTACCGAAATTTGATGCGAATTGATTCTGTATTACTAAAGTTACCATAATGACAAATTTTCAAGTAGCCGCCACTTGGAAATAAAATTGCGGATCAAGTAACCAAGTGAACTTATCCTAGATATTTGAACCATAAGTTCACTATCCAACTTTTATTTGAATCAGTTTAGTACTTTAAAAGTTATCGTGATGGCATATTTTCAAGTGGCTGGAACTTAGAAACAAGATGTCGGGACAAGTTGCCTAGGGAAAACATTCAAGATAATTATATGATAATATCACAGTCCAAATTTGGTTCGATTTGGAGTGTTATTTCAGAAGTTATCGTGATTTTAAATTTTCAAGTGGGAGCCTGATTTCAAGTGGTCCCGCTTAACTTATCTGCCACTTCATTAAAAATGGTGGATAGAGTTTACTAATAAACTTCATTGAGATCCTTATGTGGTCTGTATTTATATCAAAATTCAAACAATTTCGGAATACGCTTTTTACAATTTCAATTTGAAATTTTCAAGTGGTCACCACTTGAAAACAAAATGGCAGAGCAACTTGGTTAACAAACTCATCTAAGATATTTATAAGATAAGGTAAGACACTGTTCAAATTTGGTTCCATTTGGAGTATTATTTCGGAAGTTATCATGGTTTTAAATTTTCAAGTGGTAGCCTGATTTCAAGTGATCCCGCTTAACTTAAGATATCCGCCACTTTATTAAAAATGGCAGATACAGTTCATTAATAAAGTTATTTGAGACACTTGTATAATCTATGTATGCATCAAAATTAAATAAAAATTTGGAATACGCTTTTTACAATCTGAATTTGAAATTTTCAAGTGGTTTCCACTTGAAAACAAAATGGCGGAGCAACTTGGTTCATTTAAGTTATTTATAAGATAAGACACTGTCCAAATTTGGTTCTGTGAAGAATATTCGCAAACATTGCCAAATCGGCGATCGATCACCAAATGTGGTATAGATTTGTGGTTTATGGCAACCCTGTAATTATTATAACCTGTGGTTTTTATGTATTTGTTCTTTCTCTTTCTGTTTTGTGCCGTCATGTAATAAACGTCTTATTATTATTCCTGTCTATTGTTTTCCACTGTGCTTTGGTCTCTCAGGTTCGATTTGGAGTATTATTTCAGAAGTTATTGTTATTTTAAATTTTCAAGTAGTAGCGTGATTTCAAGTGGCCCCGCTTAACTTAAGATATCTACCACTTTATTAAAAATGACGGATAAATTTCATTAATAAACTTCATTGAAACCCTTATGTGGTCTATATTTACATCAAATTTCAAACAAATTTGGAATACACTTTTTACAATTTGAATTTGAAGTTTTCAAGTGGTCTCCACTTGAAAACAAAAAGGCGGAGCAACTTGGTTAATAAACTCATCTAAGATATTTATAAGATATAAGTTAAGACACTGTCTAAATTTGGTTCGATTTGGAGTATTATTTCGGAAGTTATAGTGATTTTAAATTTTCAAGTGGTAGCCTGATTTCAAGTGGTCCCGCTTAACTTAAAATATCTGCCACTTTATTAAAAATGGCGGATAAACTTCATTAATAAACTTCATTGAGACCCTTATGTGGCCTGTATTTACAACAAAATTCAAGCAAATCTTGCTTTAAATATGCTTTTTACAATGTTGGTTTGAAATTTTCAAGTGGCTGCCACTTGAAAACAAAAAGTCGGAGCAACTTGGTTGACGAACTCATCCAAGATAGTTATAAGATCAGTTCACTATCCAAATTTGGTTCCATTTCGAGTATTATTTCGGGAGTTATCGTGATGACAAAATTTTCGTTATAGATGGATAGATAGATAGATAGATAGATAGATAAACGAAGTGATTGCAATAGGTCGATTTCTAAAGAAATCAACCTAAAACAAACTACAGTAGCAATTGTCACTAGATTAGTCACAAGAAATTCTATTGAAGACGTTAAAATTACATACCAACCCCCCCTCCCCCCCCCCCATCCCACACACACACACAAAAAAAAAAAAAAAACTTCTTTAATTAGAGAAACAATCGATGTTATCGAAAGACAAAATGAATTTTCTAACAGTTTTCTCTTTCACAGTAAACTGTACACAAACATTGGTTCAAATTACTGAAAAGTAGATACAATTTTTAATTCAATACTTCTACATGTTGATATTTTACCCCACAAGAGGGCACTATATTGTTAAAACTTTCAAATCTCAATGTAATATACAGGATGATATGATAGAACAATTGGACTAATGAGAATGGTTTTTAAAGTAATCAATCAAATTGATGGTACTTTATGACTAATTAGTGAATCCTCATTTTATTCAACTTAAAGTTATTGGATTTTAAGGATATGTACTTCAGATATATTTGAACATTGCGTAATATGAAGTTAGAAAACTTTAGGGATTCTTAAGTGAATAACTATCAATATATTGAACTTATATTTTCTACATTCGAAACTTTTTTTGTTTTTTTAAACTAGGTTAATTTGAAAAAGATTTTACAATAAACAAGTTGAAAGCGAAGCAAATGATGGAAAATTTTAACATATATGTTTTTTAACAATTATTACAGATTTTTTAACTTTTTAGTTTTTGTATATAATCATTATATTTTCATGTACTTAAAAATGATATTTTGCTAAGTATAATTATGAAAAGAAAAAATCAACAATCCTTATAATTTCATTGACCCAGATAGGGGAGACAGGGATTAATTAGCATGAGGGGCTAGTTGGCACTCAACTTCTGTTTTCTGCCACAGTTGAGGTAGAATGCTATCATTTTACTAGTGTGGAGGCGAAGTATATGTATAGGTGCACCATCCAACGTAAATTCAATCTGCTTAAAAGCATCATGAAGAAAAAAAAAAGTCCCCCTCCCTTTTTTTTTTTTTTTTTTGGACAGGGGAGTAAATATTTTCATCGTACATCTTTTTGGCCAGATGAATCTGCAGATCAAATTGATGTGCTGCTTATGGCAGTTTTCGAAATAATGTTAACTGTTGTTGCATGCATGTATATCGTTATCGATTTTTTCTGATGTTTGGAATTCTGTGATTTCCATCTTATGTTGGGTATAACCTGTGGGGCTAGTTGGCATAGTTCGGTATAGGATCATTTTGCATAGTTATAATATAGCTTTGGCATAGTTTAACTTTCTTAATGATAGTTCGAAGGCTGAAGAATCTCTCCAAGCTGAAGAACTTTCACCCTGAGCCTTCTTCAAAGACACTGGTGAGGATTTTCATTCGACAGTTCCTAAGAAGCCCGGAGGATCTCAAAATGATGATGTAAGGTCACATAAAACAAGATTAACAACGAATCCTCCACAAAATCAGGGGCCTCCTGACCACCCTAAATTTAAAATAAATAACTTTGTTTTGGTCAAGTACCAATTCTGTGCCAGTGCTTTAGAAAAATTGATCACAATGAGGTTGACATGGATACCATAATCAAAAAGAGGAAAAAATGGAGATTCTCAGACGAGAATTTTATACGACCAAAATAAAATTGTACACAATTAATTTGAATCCACCTGTTCAAATAAATGATCGTACCACTCCTACATTCGTAGTTGATTTCAAACATTGGTCTAATTCTATCGGAATAACTATAGGTAGCTATATCAAGAAGCAAAATTTATTTTTCTTAGTTCATTATTTGTTTATACATTTAAGCAGAAATTTATGGCCAAATATTATTAAAACAAATTTAAACAATATTTATTAAAACAAATGTTTAAAAAAAAAAAAAAATGTTTTCCTTCGAAAATTGCTGTGTTCTGCCTAAGTATCCCTATCCACATCAAGTGTATGCCAGCTTGCCCCTATGGGTATACTAACTAGCCCCGTACTTGGGTTATAATTGGCATAGTTGCAAGCTCTTAGAAAAAGTGTTTTTGGGAATAATTAAACATGTTCTTAATTAATGGGTCATATATGATTTTTTAGCCAAAGAGTTTAGCTTTCTGATGCATTCATCAAAATTTCTCTAAGTATTGCACAAAAAATTAGAAAAATCAAAAACCAAAATCTATGTCAACTAGCCTAGTCTCCCCTACTGTTCTCAGTTTAAATTTTTTTGCAATAGAGCAAAATATTGAAAGACACATGAAAGAAGCTTTCCTGTCCACTGCCCAACATTTAGCATGCACAAATGTTTTACATCATTTTAAAGACAAAAATATATGTAAATATTATTTGTGTATTTGTAAAATAATTATAAGATACATAACTTTTTATAAACCATGTTTTTAAATTTTTTGTTGAATCATAGCTATAGAACTAACTACATTAGCACTTTTATCAATGCGTATGAAATCTTTAAACCGATAGTGACGTCAATTTTTGTGAGATACATAATTTAACTTTTTACAATTTTTTAATGCTCGCGTTTAATTAAATTATTTATTTAATCACGTTTATTTTTATGTCGAAAGAAAATGAACTCGTAAATTTTTTTTGGCAACAATTAAATTATAGCTAA
The DNA here is from genome assembly GCA_963930645.1 of Salticus scenicus. NCBI lineage: Eukaryota > Metazoa > Arthropoda > Arachnida > Araneae > Salticidae > Salticus > Salticus scenicus. The sequence continues at coordinate 136,137,491 of OZ005654.1, forward strand.
TATTTTAATGGCTATTTATAAGGTATTAGGAGGTTATTATTTTTATATTTTAATTATAAGAAAACTATTCAAAAATTCCGAAATTGGACTTCGAAGTATTGTGTTGTCATCGGGTTGTGAGCTATTGTGAAAGTTTCAAATGTCTGGCTAGTAGGGAAGTTAATTAAAATTCGATTGCAAGATTTGTACCGGGCAAACAAACAAACATACAAACAAACAAGAATAGAAGTTAATAAAAACATGGTAATTAAGGGGGAAAATAATAATCAATGTAACTGTTCTTTTGCTCTTTTTAAAAAAGTAAAAAAGTCTGTAGTAGATCTTTCTGTATTTTTCTAACTCTTATTTTGCATTGATGTTTTCAAAATACCTAGCACTTTTTGTTGATACAAAACTTCACCAAGTGGGAATTTGTTACAGTTAGATATTAGGAGTTGCATACCAGTTAGTCATTGTAGGAAACGTGTTTTAAATAATTTGTTTAAAAGCAATAAAAAAAAAAAAAAAACTTATTAAGAGTGTTTTTAAATAACATTGTTAAAAAAATTCTTGTGTGGGGGGAATCAATTATTATTCCAGGAAGAATATAAATTTATATATGTCTTTTGTTCTTTCTTTCTTTCCCAAATCTAGATGTTCCCAGTGTTGTTATTGCTGTGATTTAGTAAAATATGTTTTAATTGCAAATTGCCTGTATTTACCCCTTTTCTTTTAAATTATATATAATTTTTTAGGATTTCTTTCGTTTTGCCTGTATATATTTGATTTATTGCAGTGCAGTGAATGCAGTGAATAACCATTGAAATTCAAATTTTTGGTATTAAAGTCATTTGATTTATTTAGGCTGATAACTAAAATAAATTTTATCACAGAGAAAGGATCTTGTTCTCTTTTACATTTTGAATATATATGTTACAACTTGAAAAATCAGTATAAATAAAGATCTTGAGTAACCCAGTTATTTTTAAATAGTTTAGTTACTATTGACATTGCATTTATTCTCCATTATATTTCCAGTAGTTTTTTGTACAAGTGATCATAAAAATTTTGTAAGTGAATATCATGAATATTTTACAGGTGGAAGATTCATGAAGCTTGTATGCTAGCTCTTGGAAGTCTTAAAGATTTGATTATTCAAAAAATGCAGGAAAATTGTCTACAGTTTGATATTATTGGATTTATACGTAATGTTGTTGTAGAGGATTTAAATTCCACAGGTAACTTTTTCTATTCAGTGATTTATCAGAAACTGATGTTATTGATATATTAATACTTTTGACCTAATCCAAAGGAAGGTAATTGATTTGTGTACAAATATATACATATATCTGTATCTTTTTTTTTTTTTTTTTTCGATAAAAAGCTCAACTTTTAGTTGACGAATGAATGTATGAAGTAATAACACTGCTTGGCATGAAAATTGTGTCTGACACCATTTCAGCATATTCTTATGTAAAATGACCTCCTGAATCCGAATATGATGCCCATTTTGCCCTATCACCCACCGTTTTTTATTAATGGCCCCCTATTTTTATCATTTTTCGGTAATTTTGTGGCTATAAATTTGATTTTTAGGAGGGAAGAGTATCTAGAGAGTTAAATATCTTCTGAGAGGCTACAGAGTTGGAAAATTCCAAAACATGGACATTTGCAACAATTTTTTTTTTTTTTTTTTTTTTTTTTTTTTTTGGGGGGGGGGGGGGATTTGCCACTGAAATTATGCATTACACATCTTATATTTTTTTAATCTGTTATTAATATTATTTTTTAAACTTTATATTATTTTTTGTTTTTAGGTGTTAAATTAATTATTTTTCATTCTTCAGTTCAAATTCATGATCATAAAATTATCGAACAGGGAAAGAAATTGAGGGCGGGGGTGGTGTATCTAGAAAACGGTGAGTGACTGAGCAAAATGGGAGTCATATTTGGATTCAGGAGGTCATTTTACATAATAATCAGCAAGAATGGTATCAGATCTCGAAATTTTTTTTTTTTGCAGAGCAGTGTAATATGATGTGCACTCATTGAATTATATATCATTTTAATTTTTCCCATTTACAAAGATTTCACATTATACCAAATTTCTAAAATTTTCATTTTTGGGAAAAATCTTATGTCTTTTTTCTGATCTTGAAATAAAAAGGTCTTAGTGTTTTGCTGTCATGGCCCACTTAGAAATTAATTTTTGCTCTGCCAGCTTAATCCGTTAAAAAATTTGCCTTTGTTTTACAGCCTGGGCCCATGCAGACATCTTGTCTGCCTTCTGATTTATTTTGCAGTGGCAAAACATGCTTTCTTACGTACATGATGGAGACAGTTATTCTTATTCAAAACATGTAATGCTTAAAATTATTTCATGGTATTTTTTCAAAAAGAGTTTAATCAATCTTTGTCGGCTAACTTCTTGTTGGAAGAATAAAGAAGATTAAGCTCAAGAAATAGGAAGATTTCATAAAAATCAAGATTTTTTTTTATATAGAGACTTAGCAGAAATTATTTTTTACTAACCAGATCCAAAAAATCTTAGTTAAGAAAAATTAAAAAAAAAAAAAAAGAAGAAGGCGGCATTGATTTTATGATAAGCTTAGTTTTAAACATTTAAAATCTGTAAATTAAATAGTACAATAAGCAGGATTTGAAGTTGTGTTCAACTTCTTTAGAAAAATACATTTGTATACACATCATGAAATATTTACTTATTCTAGCAGTACTCATTTTTTAAATGAATATTTTTAAAGTCAAAATAAAATCATACTAATATTTTATGCAGAATAAAAAGCAGGTAATCTGCAATGATTTTGTTCTCAAAAGTAAGCATGATGCAACAACACAAGAAAGTCATCCTAAGTTGCAGATTTGTACTCTCCCAGTTTTGTTGGAGATATGCTGTTTTGTTCTCTAAAAACTGGGCTATGTCATGTAATATCATGATCTGCTTTGCAAGAAAGCCATTACAAGAAACTATTCATATTTTTTAAACAAATCTCATGTTCTTTCCACTGAAGATAAAAATTTATGCAAATCAACAAGACTTTTGCGTATTATTAAAAAAAATATTTTCCCTGTATATAGATTTTATTTTTCTTTTCTTTTGGAAGTGAAAAATGAAATACATGAAAAATCTGAAAATAAGGAAGATTTTATTTTATGGCAGAATGCCAGAAGAATATACAAAAAAAAAAAAAAAAAAAAAAAAAAAAACGGAAATCAAGATTTGGCAGCTGTGTTACAAAATACAATTAAAAATTTATTGAGAAAAAAAAAAAAAAAAGACATTATGCAAAAGAAAAGTTAAATTTATTAAGTGTTCATTGTAAACCACATTTTTGCATTAATAAAAATTTATATGCATCAAAATAAAAATTTATACATGTCAAATATTCTTGTCAATTTTGCATTAATTTATGTATTATTTATTTTTGGTGTGTGTCTGTGAGAGAGAGATTAGATATATGATAGCATATGTAAATTAGCATTATCAAGTGAACAATTACCAAATTAAAATGAAAATTTATACATGTCAAATATTCTTGTCAATTTTGCATTAATTTATGTATTACTTATTTTTGGTGTGTGTGTGAGAGAGAGAGAGATTAGATATATGTAAATTAGCATTATCAAGTGAACAATTACCAAATTAAAATGAAAATTTATACATGTCAAATATTCTTGTCAATTTTGCATTAATTTATGTATTACTTATTTTTGGTGTGTGTGTGTGAGAGAGAGATTAGATATATGATAGCATATGTAAATTAGCATTATCAAGTGAACAATTACCAAATTAAAATGAAAATTTATACATGTCAAATATTCTTGTCAATTTTGCATTAATTTATGTATTACTTATTTTTGGTGTGTGTGTGTGTGAGAGAGATTAGATATATGATAGCATATGTAAATTAGCATTATCAAGTGAACAATTACCAAATTAAAATGAAAGAGCTTAGTATGTTTAATACAAGAAGTTCTATTTTTGTTAAAAGAAAAATTGAGTCACAATTGTTCAATCATGTAAATCATAAAAGTGGTTATGCTCAAAATTTGTGTTAATTCTTATATGAGTATTAATTGAGGAAAGAAAAAATATATATATTAAAATATTTGCTATGTTAAAAAATATATATCTAATAATCATGTATGTGTGCATTTGAAGAATTATAGAATTGAATGATGCATCATACCTTCTGCAAAATAAAATATATAAAAATCGATTGTTTATGTAAAAAAAAAAAAAAAAAAAAAAAAAAAATCCTGTCCTAAGTATCAATGTAGAGTGAACAGAAAAAAGAAAATATCTTAAACTAATTTAATATAGTCTGTTGCTTGGCTTCTACTATGCTTAATAGATCATCTTTATTATATATATATATATATTATATATATATATGTTTTTTAATTAAACTTTTAATTACTTAAAATTTGCCTGACACAGTTATAAAATACAGTGTGTTTTAGCCTAAATAATTTTTGTAGCTTTCATAATAATCTTTCTTGAATCTTTCTTTTTATTTTCAGTTTCACCATTCTTACATGGACGGTGTTTATGGTTTGGTAGTCGATATGCTAATATAATGGACGAAGATTTAACGAAAAAGTAAGTTTAAGACAGTCTTTTTGAAATTGTTTTATTTTAATAATAAAAATGGATTTAAAATAATTATCTTAACTATGCTTGGTTGTTTTACTTTTAAATATTTAAGCTTTTTTAGTGTCGTCAGAATTTTATCTCCTGATGTTCAAATTCTGTGAGAAACAGGAATGTTATAAATTTTATTTATTAAAATATCAACATGTAGGGTTAAAAAAAAAAAAAAAAATAGATAGTGCTATAATGCTATGTTGATTGTAAATGGATATAAGGAAAACAATTCATATCACTGTCTAATAAAACTTAAACCATAATTGATTACTATAACAATTTGGCATAATATGAAGGTCACTCAGAAATTTTTGAGATATGGCTAAATGGTACAAGTTAAATTTACCAAATCTTAGAAATGTTCAAAATAGTACTCACCAACATGTGCATTTGTAGGTGAATTTTCTAAAGATTAAATGTTTCAAACAATCCATTTCTTGGAACTGATTAAGAATATCAGTTTCATCTTCGAAATGAAAATGATGACCATGTTATTTTTTCTTTGGATTAAAATATAGCCAAAAGTCACCAATAGAAAGATAAATAGAATAGGGTGGAATGTTATGTTCTATTTTTTCATGTGTGTTTTTGTTGAAGAAATTCCTCTGTCAATCTTGTTGTATGAGAAGATGCATTATGATGGCGAAGTGTGAGGCTCTTTACATTTATTTCTTGAAGAATTTCTGAAAGACAGTTATGCCACTGAAAGACACCGCTAGTTAGCTGTAACTGTCCTCTTTTCCTCCAGTTTGATGTCTTTGACGAGTCCCATACTTTCGAAGAAAACGACATACATTACTTTTTCATTGCTTGTTATTTTTTCAGCATTTTTGGTTTGGGGTCATCTTGAAAGACCCATACTTTATTTTTTTTTTATGTATTGGAATATAAAAAGAAAACGGTATATGAGCTTCTTCATCAATTATGATTTTAGAAATAAAGTAGTCCCCACCATCATTAAATAATTTTAAGGGTTTTTTTTTTTCAGATTCTGATGCTTTCTACTAGAGATGGGATAAACAGTTATTTTTCAGTAATAGCTTGCATCATTCCATACTACCTTTAATAATAGGCTCTTGTAACATATTTTTATAACATATTACTCTTTAATTTATGTATGGCTAGTGTCTTTCTAATCCTTTCGGGATATACAATATATACATGTGTTCTGCATAGTGAATGTGATTCATGTTTTTGAGTTCCAGTGCTTTCGAAGAGTAATCTTTACTTTATTTAACATTAGAATTCCTGCAATTGAAAAAAATAAAATAAAAAGAAAGAAGGAAAAAGAAAAGAAAGAAGGAAAAAAAATGCTGATATGAAATAGTGGTAGAGTCAAAGTTTTACACAAATGCTCGTTCCAATCGTGTAAGCACGAAATTCTGTCAAATCAATTCATTTAAACACGGAAACAGAATATTTTAAATAATATCAAATAAAACATGCACAAGTGCCATTTTCTATAAAAAAGAATCTTCATATTATAAGCCATATGATTAAAAAATAATTAAATAATAATAACAAATCTTTAAGCATCCCAAATGTTAAACTATGGAGTAATTGTCTCTTTCGATTTTCCGTAGAACTTGAACATTCCAGCTTGACAAGGAAATTAATATTTTTCAATCATACTTAGAAAACGCTTTGAATATGTTTTCTAAAATTAGAAACATTTCTTTAAAATATAAATTTTGCTTACAAAAACTGATTGAATAAAATGATTTTTATTTCCACACACTTAATTTTAACATACAATCATAATTAACTATCCTTAATAGCTTAACAAATTTATTCATTTTAAATCATTAAAAATAGTCACGAGAAAAAAAATCAGAAAAAAAAAAAAAGATAAGATAAAAATAAATAAATGAATAAATATTCAGTTTTCTTATCAAATTATTTTTTATTAAACTCAAACAATATTCTTGAGAAAACCACAATAAATAAGTGCTCTTTTCAATTTCATCTGCCATAGGTGATTTTAACAAACTCATCATTCTTCCCCTGCCCCACTCAACACATCCTTTTTAAACACCTTCCATTGTCTTCCCAAAGCTAACTTACCAATATGCGTATTATGTTTCTACTGCCGTCTAATCAATTTTTTATCATCATGTTTCTAACATATTGACGGTAGAATCTTTATTTTCTACTAAAAGATATAATAATCCATTCAATAAATTAAGCATTAAATCATATCACCAATAAAACAAAGAATAAAGGAAATCAGGCAGCATACCTGATTCCATCGTTCTTGTCTCCAAAGGTCCAAGTCAGGTAGAATGCAGATAATCAGACTTTCTATCTGTAACAAATAACCTCAGAAAGGCTCCAGAGCATCCATATGTCAATTCTTGTACTTCCGCGTTCAATAGGGTCTGAATGTATAGAAGAACAGACAGACAAACAGACCTTTCCTTTTATTATTATAGATTTCGAGATTTTAAAATGGGGTTTTAATTATTTAAATTTAACTATTTTTTATCCCTTTCATATATATAATTTTGTGAAACTGTTTAATGCACTTTATTATTAATTTTCAGCGTGTGACAGAATTTTATTTTTGCATATTTTTATGATAAAATAAGTAATTTTTTCTGATTTAATTGATAATTTCAAGCATTTTTCTTTTAGATTGATTAACAAGCTATGCACAGAATTTTTCTTACCGATCATCCGAATATATACGTGCACATTTTGCTATAAAAATAAAAAACAAGATTGTACTTTTACTCTCATAAGCCTACACTCAAAATGCTTAAAAAAAAAAAAAAAAAAAAAGTGATAATGTGAAAATGATTTGAAATTCTCTAACAACATTAAAAAGTGAAAATATATGAAGTGTGGAAAATACTTAATTCAGATACTTTGTGTAGTAAATTCTACGCAAAAGATTTGTTATTACTGGAAAGTGCTAAATCAGAGTCTGACTGAATTATGATATTTACTTTAATAAGATCCAGTATTTTATTTTAAAGAAGATTTTTATTAAGTATTTTTAAATTTAGTTTCTTGAATTTTATTTATTTTTATGCTAATTTCAATTTAAACTTTTAGATTTTTACAAGTAACAATATCTGGACTCCAAGCTTCACAACCAACATCAATACGAATATCAGCTGTGAGAGCAGTTTGGGGGTAACTATTAATCTTTTTAAAAAGGAATTGTTTTTATTTCAAGTTTTCTGTCATTTTTTTTCTGTATTTTAAGTTTTCATTTTATTTATTTTTGAATTGTTATTGTAAAAAATTGTGTAAATATCTTTTCTGTGTGATTTTTTTTTTTTTTTTTTCGTGTAGTGCGATTGAAATAAATGCAAAGAAAAATTATTAAAAATATATGTTTTAATTTTGCAGCTACTGCTATTTGACTTATTATTTTAATCTTTTTTTGTTTTAATACTAATTTGAGGTATTATTGGGTCAATTAAATTTAAAAGTGCCCCTTTAAGTTTCTGACAAAATTTTTATAAAAAATCAACTTAATTTAAAAAATAAAAAAAAAAAGGAAAAAAATCTGATGTGGACGCAGTTTAATTTTTCATTAAACTACGCATAGTTATAAAACATGGACATATTTTTGTGTGGTAAATTGCTTGTGAATAAACAATCAGGGTTCTTGTCAGTGAATGAATGTTATTCTACGAATATTCCTGAAGCAATCCAATAAACAAATATATAGCTCTGAGTTCAATAGCGTTCTCTTGTGTGCAGATTGGCCTCTTCTTATGTTCTTTGGCAAAGATTAATAGATCTACAAACTTCTCATAAAGAAATTTTAAATTAATACCAAAAAAAAAAAAAAAAAAAAAAGCCTTTCACATCAAATTATAATAGAGTTTTGAGATTTTGGCAACCCTAAACTACTGTTTATCACTGAGTTAATCAAGTCTGACCTCTGTTGAAGCCAGTAGATTGCTGTGCTATTATGTTCCTCGTACCTTTACATAAATTTTCACTGTAACAACAGTTTTGATAAAGGAAAAGAATTTTACCATTTATAAAATCCTAAATACAAATTTTTAATGTTCCTATTATTTTTGAGTTATGCAAGACAAACACACACTTTTACATGTACAGTTGTCATGAAAAAACTTGCAATATCATGGATATTTCTGAAATGGGAGGTCATATCAAGACCAAAACTGCAGGTGTACGATTAGGTTTTATAACAGACTCAAATCTAAATTTTCAACATTTTAAGACCAATCGTTATTGAATTAAGATACATCTGTTTTGTAAGTTGGTTTAAAAATATTTCTTTTACTTCATACATGGAACTCAGAATATGTTGATCTGTTGATTACTTGTACTTAACTTTAAAATACGAAAGTTATTTATTCATATGAGTTTTTTCTTATTTTTAGAAACATTTTAGTTGTAAATGTATTTATTACTTTTTTAAAAGTAACATTTACTGTAATTTCCGACATATCTGCAGGTAAGGTATTTCATTTCTCCACTAGAAATTTATTTTAATAGGAAATTCTATACTTTTTCGAAGAAACAGCTCAAACACAACTTTATCTGTTAAATGAAATTTCTAGTGCAAAACTGACTTATCTCACATGCAGATTTTTTGCCAAAAATTATAATATGAGTTTTTCAAATTATTCTTCTTCTTCTTTTTTTTTTTTAATACATGCTATAATTCAAGAAAAATGGTTTCATTTTCTAACAGTTTCAAATTGTTTAAGACTTCAATTTAACCACATGACCATTTTCATTTCTATAAGTATCTATACTTAAAAATTTGATAAATATTTCCTAATTATAAAACAAATACATTTAAAAAAAGGCCTACATTTATTGGTACAGGCCTGTACCATCTTTAGTGCAGATCCACCAGGTGTGTGCTTGCTATTGAATGCTTGGCTTGGCACTGTAGTCACTGTCTCTTCCCTCTGATCAGATATCACCACTTGTCGATGTCTGTTGATGGTTCATTCTGGTTACAGCTGCACATATTGCTAACGATTTAGATTGCCTTGTGATTCTCGGTGTAACTGTAATTGTCGTAATTTGCTAGTTTTTAACATTATAAAAAATTTATTTTTATACTATTACTTTGAAAATTTTTGGTTATCGTGGTAGTGGTTTTATTAATTTTAATGCTTGCTTCAGGGTTCCCACGGGTCAGGGAGAACAGGGAAAATCTGGAAAAGTCAGGGAATTTGAAATTACAGAAAAAAGTCAGGGAAAATTGTAAATATGGTTCAAAAACCTGGAAAAATGATGATATAAACCTGGAAAATGCTTTTTGAGCATTCAATTTATATCACAAGTCACATTATTATGTTGTCTTTTATGTCACGAGCTATGTTCTGTTTTATACCGTGAGCTATTTTTAATGTTGCAAACCTAATTTTGTGACTGGAATTTTCTAAAAATAGACCTGGAAAAGTCAGGGAATTTTATTTTTTTAATTGAGTCGGAACCCTGCTGCTTTATGTTCCTTGATTCTGGTTTTTATTTTTATTTTTGTCGTTCCTATATAAAATGCTTTTCTATTATCACCTGTTTCATATGTTATCCCATAAATTCTGGCGGTTTCCATTGGTTAATCTGGTCTTTATATCATTTCTAATTCTTTGAAAAATATTTGGATTAGGTTTGATAGGAATATTTATATTCATTTTAGATGCTTCATTTTAAATTTTATTGGCTGTATCTTTATCGTGTGGGATCGTAGTGGTAAATTTTGGTTTAATTTTTTTGGGCGTTATTGATGTGGTTTAATTTTTTAATATGTTTTTTGTATAAGCGATAAATTAAATCTCTTTGGTAATCTGCCTTTTTTGCGATTTCCGCTATTTTTTCTAGTTCTTCCTTAATGAAATAGATCAAAATATTCAGTTTATGCACAAAATGGAAAATAACAGCCAGTTAAATTATTTAGATGTTATGATAATAAGAAATGAACACAATGAAGAAATAGAAACTACTGTTTACCACAAACCAAATAATAGTGATGAAATAACAAATAATAAATGTGAAACACCATACAAATATAAAATAAATATAATTCAAACGTACATTAATCATGCCATTTTGATCTGCTCAAATGAAAAATTAATTAAGGAAGAACAAGAGAAACTAGATGGCTGATTACAGAGCTACCAAATTTTGCATGGAAGTCTGTTTCAATCTCTCCTGATGCACCTTAAAGCCTGATTTTCTAATTTTTTACTAGTTTTTTTTTTTTTTTTTTTTTTTTTTCTTTTTTAAATTAAAATTTTTTCATCTGGGAAAATTGTTTGGTGCTGCCAACTGTTGTCATGAAGTGAAGATGATAATCTATCCGAAAAACGTAATTTTTGAATAATAGCGGCCCTACTTACTGTCCAGTTAGCACCTAAATTGAAATGTTCAGTTAAGACATATATGCAAGCATTAGGGATCCAGAACTGATATAGTGCAGGCACAGAAGATGCTGCCGAAGGCAGAGGGGACTCAAACTGAGGTTTTAAGCAATTTAAATGTAATTGTTTTTAGATTTTATTTATAAAATGATATAAAATATATTTATTAATATTTTTTTGAAAATTCCTTTAAATATAGTGACTAGCGAAGCAGGCAAGGCCTGCTAGTTAAAGATAATAAAAAGTACTTTTTGTAATTTAATGTTCATATCTCATTAAAATTTATATCTGAACTGCCATTTTTTATTATTTTTTAGATTCTGTGATCATCTCAAGACATCTAATAAAACACACCTTCTTGTTCCATATCTATCACCAATTTTAGAGGGTTTGGTTTGCTTATCATTGCAATTTTCATCAGAAGTATTAGCTTTAGTTTTAGAAGCAATTTCAGTTGTGATAACTGTAAGTGCAGAGATATCTTATGAAATTATCTACAAACTGATTTGGATCTTATAGTATATTAAATTTTATTGTTGGTTTATAATGACTGATCTATTTTTAAAATGGAACTAAGACAGTATTGATTTTGTTTATATTGACTTAAAAAAGTTGAAATGAATCTTCAAAATGGCCAATAACATTTGACAATTTCAACAAAATCGCCTAATACATCCAACAAAATTGAATAATTCTGCTTTACCTGCAAAATCAATTCAGCATATTTAATATTTGCTATTAATTCTTATACAGTAGGGAACTAATTATCCAAAATGCTTGGGATAAGGCTATTCTGAATTAATCACACTTGTATGATGTATATACAGCATACTTGCCAACTTTTCCGGTTTTTCCAGAAGACTTCCGGTTTTTTAACGTATTTTCCGGTCTTCCGGACAGATGATGAAATCTTCCGTTTTTAAAAAAGTCGCGGATATCGTTCGTTTTAAAAAGAAAACCCGAATGTTCTACGAAAACTCCTGATTCCCAATCTTTTTCCATCCATAACATAAATGTCAATATTCATTTCAAACTTGCTTTATGAAATTCTAGAACATGTAAAGAAATAGAATTGTTAAATATTTTTTGCTTATGTAATTATTTTACCCCCCCCCCCCCCCCCTTTCATTTATTTCCAACTAGTGATCAGCAATAAAATGTTCTGCAGAAGTCTTTTGTTTCCTAATCTTAATCCATCTGCAACATAAATGATAATATTAATTTTAAACTTCTTTCATTAGATTTTAGAAGTAGAGTTGAAAGAGTTTAATATTTCTTACTCTGTAATTATTTTTGTATTCCTATATTACATATTCCTTGAATATGTAATTGTTAAAATTGAAAATTTTAACACTTTTGAAATTTTTGAAATTTATTATTTTTTTACCAAATCCTCCGGAAAATATTTCAGTTTCTTTTATTTAATTATTTTTCTCTATTTAAAATGTTTAAAAGTCCGTTTTTTTCAAAATTCATTTCATTCCGTTTTGGTATTTTCAAATATTTTTCTAAATTTCCGATTTTTCAATTTTAAATACTTTTCTAAATTTTATTTCCTTGCAACTTTATTTTAATTAGATAGCTTATTTCATTTCCTTTAATTTGAGCCATCGCTCATAGAAATAGCTTAAAATTTAATTGTTTTATCTTCAAAAAATCATAAGTCCAAAAATACCTTTTTTATTTAACTGTATTCTTAAATTCAGCGGTCAGCCCTTTGCATGTGACATATTTTTTTAAAAATGTAGGTGATTTTCTCGAGTATTTTTGGGGACCTATTATAGCCAAGCCTCCTTGAGTGTCTATGGGCTGTCTTCCATACTCACATTATTTTACACTGATTTAATATAAAATTGTCACAACTCCTAATCTTCTCAATTGTAGATATTGCAACTCACTCATGGTAAAGACGTTTATTTTGTGGGGATCACTAGCAGCTTTTAATGGGAATATATTTACCCGCTGTCATCTGCAATTTAAATCGTGTTGTAACTGCTTCATGGTAGTTGCCTTAGGATATCTTTAATTGAGTCCAATAATTTTTTTTTACCTTTAATTATTTGTTGTGAGGTGCATAAATTTAACTTTAGAAATCCTGTTAAGAACATAATTGCTGAGATGTTTTGGTATTCATAAAATAATATATATAAAAAAAAAAAAAAAAAAATCTTTCGAATTCGTCAAATGAGCAAATCTCCATTGTACTATTTTGTGTGTTTTAAAAGGTAGCATGCATATGAATTTTTTTTTTTAACTTACCCTCATGCATTTATGTGCTTAGTGTTGTTTATGTCTATATATATATAATCAGGTTTTATAGTATCTATTGTGTTTTACATGTTATGTTATGGTCCTCATCCAATTTCCCGTCGCCAAATTCTTTTTTTTTGCTCTTTTTTTTTGTTGTTAGCAGGAGGAATGTTAAAATTGAAAATTTTAACACTTTTGAAATTTTTGAAATTTATTATTTTTTTACCAAATCCTCCAGAAAATATTTCAGTTTCTTTTATTTAATTATTTTTCTCTATTTAAAATGTTTAAAAGTCCGTTTTTTTCAAAATTCATTTCATTCCGTTTTGGTATTTTCAAATATTTTTCTAAATTTCCGATTTTTCAATTTTAAATACTTTTCTAAATTTTATTTCCTTGCAACTTTATTTTAATTAGATAGCTTATTTCATTTCCTTTAATTTGAGCCATCGCTCATAGAAATAGCTTAAAATTTAATTGTTTTATCTTCAAAAAATCATAAGTCCAAAAATACCTTTTTTATTTAACTGTATTCTTAAATTCAGCGGTCAGCCCTTTGCATGTGACATATTTTTTTAAAAATGTAGGTGATTTTCTCGAGTATTTTTGGGGACCTATTATAGCCAAGCCTCCTTGAGTGTCTATGGGCTGTCTTCCATACTCACATTATTTTACACTGATTTAATATAAAATTGTCACAACTCCTAATCTTCTCAATTGTAGATATTGCAACTCACTCATGGTAAAGACGTTTATTTTGTGGGGATCACTAGCAGCTTTTAATGGGAATATATTTACCCGCTGTCATCTGCAATTTAAATCGTGTTGTAACTGCTTCATGGTAGTTGCCTTAGGATATCTTTAATTGAGTCCAATAATTTTTTTTTACCTTTAATTATTTGTCGTGAGGTGCATAAATTTAACTTTAGAAATCCTGTTAAGAACATAATTGCTGAGATGTTTTGGTATTCATAAAATAATATATATAAAAAAAAAAAAAAAAAAATCTTTCGAATTCGTCAAATGAGCAAATCTCCATTGTACTATTTTGTGTGTTTTAAAAGGTAGCATGCATATGAAATTTTTTTTTTAACTTACCCTCATGCATTTATGTGCTTAGTGTTGTTTATGTCTATATATATATAATCAGGTTTTATAGTATCTATTGTGTTTTACATGTTATGTTATGGTCCTCATCCAATTTCCCGTCGCCAAATTCTTTTTTTTTGCTCTTTTTTTTTGTTGTTAGCAGGAGGAATGTTAAAATTGAAAATTTTAACACTTTTGAAATTTTTGAAATTTATTATTTTTTTACCAAATCCTCCAGAAAATATTTCAGTTTCTTTTATTTAATTATTTTTCTCTATTTAAAATGTTTAAAAGTCCGTTTTTTTCAAAATTCATTTCATTCCGTTTTGGTATTTTCAAATATTTTTCTAAATTTCCGATTTTTCAATTTTAAATACTTTTCTAAATTTTATTTCCTTGCAACTTTATTTTAATTAGATAGCTTATTTCATTTCCTTTAATTTGAGCCATCGCTCATAGAAATAGCTTAAAATTTAATTGTTTTATCTTCAAAAAATCATAAGTCCAAAAATACCTTTTTTATTTAACTGTATTCTTAAATTCAGCGGTCAGCCATGTTTGCTAAATTATTTT